>CM017762.1:11911562-12536930 GCA_008009225.1 Acer yangbiense
TCCATTCTATATAATCTCAAGCATTTTTTTATTAACAAAATTCAGCCTAGGAAATTTTAATCATTCAACACTCATATCATCACCACATAAAACAATTTGATATTTCGTTCGTGTAATTTCTATTATTGCTATAGCATTTAGAAATCCTAATTGGAAGGAAAGGAAAAAAAAAAAAAAAAAATCACTGAAATCGTAGATTTCGGATTGCTAGGCCCTTGTTGAAGCTCCTTAAAACATGTTATAACTCAAGCTTTAGGTCTTCTCAAATCAGTTGTAATTTGAACATTGACCTGATTGTTTGGCACGCGAGTCACGAGTGTACCAATCTGTCATGTAAATTTGAACATTGACCATTTGAAATGATCCCAGGTATCCCACCAGGCACCGACGAGTCCGAGTGTACCAAGCTTATTGTTGCCATCAATAATTGAAGACACTAAAACATTGACATCCCCCAATTCCTGGTACTGATTTATATCTCAAAACCTTCCTCTTTCTTTTCATCGTTCAATTTTCAACTCTAATTAACAATGCCCATGCGATTGTTTCCGTTGTTTTGGAGCAATTGATTTCAATCATTGGTAAGGAAACAAACCAGAGGTGAGGCTTGTGGTGGGTGTCAGAAAGAAATAAAAAAACTCCCAGCAACTTCCGAGCTATTCAAGCTGTGCTTCTTGATGCTGAGCGACGAGAACTGAAGGAGATGGCTGCCAGAGATTTGGTTAGATAAGCTCAAAAATGCCCTTTGACATGGATGATGTAAAAAATAAAAATTCAATATATAATGGTTAATTACACTATTCCCCTAAATTTAATAATATTACAAGATATGATATTATCTCTAAATTTAGTGAAATATAAATATTTGTTTCTTCAAAATAAGTTATAAAAATATAATAATTATAGCTTCGAACATTATAGAATTAAATCATCAAAAAGTTAAATAATTTTTTTAACTACAAGTTAAATAATTGTTTATGCATAATTTTTACAATATATTTCATATGCTTAAGTAGTCCATTATCAATGGTGTCATCTTATTATTCAAAAAAATAAACAAATATCCATCGAGAATTATATATATATATAATTATTTTTAATCAACGGCTCGCATGTCTCGCACCGACTTTATTATATATGTGTGCATTGAGGAAGAAAATCACAAAAGTTTTCTCCATAATACACCGAATTTAAAAATGTAGTGTGAGATTTGTAAGTTATTAATAAAGCATTATAATATTTTGACTAAACAAAAGGAAATAGATCAAACTATTGACTTTATAATGTTAGTGTGTAATGGGAAATAAAATACTATATATATATAAATTAGCCTGGGCGGCTAATTTTTCCTGGGTTCGCCCTTGTGTGTTGGATGAATGGAACACTGCCATTCTCAAATTGCAAAGTGAGAGAGCTGAAAGTGCTCATGTACTTCACAAGAAGAAGTATGTTTCTTCTTCCCTCTCCTAGATTTGTTTCAAACAAGTTGGTTTACGTCATGACATTGCTCTAAAGATTAAAGGAATAAATAAAAATATTGATTCCATTGCCAAGAGAGAGATGTTTAACATTGATACATCAAGGAGTATTGAAGAACCTCCTAGAATTAAAAGTACATCTTTTGTTGATGTGTCGAGTACTTGGTGGAGATGAGGTGAACAATTATCTAAAAAACAAATTGTTGCATGAGAGTAATGAAGATAAAAAAGGCCTCCATATCATCTCTATTGTAGGGATGGGAGGAATAGGAAAAACAACACTTGCCAACTTGTCTACAATGATGAAGAGGTGAAAAGCAATTTCGATAAAAGAATATGGGTTTGTGTCACAGAATTTTTGATGAGGTTAGCTGGTTAGGATTGCAAAACAATCATCGAAGGTCTTAAAGGTTGAGGCCACTATTTAAATGAATTCCAATCTCTTTTAGAGTGTATAAGTGAATCTATTGTAGAAAAGAAATTTCTTCTTGTCTAGATGATTGTGGACAGAAGACTACAATAGGTGGGGATCATTTTACAACTCTCTCAACTATGGTTTTCATGTAAGTAAAATTTTGGTTACTACACGTAAAGAGACATTGCACGTATGATGAATTCAACGGATATTATAAATATCCAAGAGTTGGCTGAAGAGAAAAGTTGGTCATTGTTTAGACAATTGGCATTTCTGGTAGGTCTGCTCTGAGTGCGAAAATAGAAAACATTGGTAGAGAATTGTTGGCAAGTGCAGGGCTTGCCTCTTGCTGTGAAGACTATTGGGAGTCTTTTACGTTTTAAAAGAACTGAACAACAATGGCAAAGAGTATTAGACAGTGAGATGTGGAATTTAGAAGAGTTAGAAAGAGGTATTTTTCCACCTCTATTATTGAGTTATAATGACTTGCCTTCCATGATAAAACGATGTTTCTCATATTGTGCCATCTTTTCAAAGATTATGTATGAAAAAAGATAAATTAATTAAATTATGGATGGCTCAAGGTTATCTTGGTTTAAAACAAAATCAGAGTTGGAGGTTGTTGGGTAGAGTACTTTGACATGTTGCAATGTGTTCTTTCTTCCAGGATTTTAAAAAAGATGATGGTGATAATATTATAGCATGTAAGATGCATGACATAGTACATGACTTTGCTCAATTTCTGGTTAAGAATGAATGCTTCACGATGGGAACAAGCAGTGATGGAGAATCAAGTTGTTCTACGGGAATGCTCGCCATTTGAAGATGACTCTCGAGGATGAAAAGGCTTCATTTCCTAGTAACATATGTAGCATCTTCAAGCTACGCACCTCTTCATTGAGTGGTCATTGAAGACTCTTCATCAATAGTAATTTCCTACCCAGCTTATTTAACAGTTGACAGTTTAAGCATTGGAGTTATGTGAAGGTCCCAACATAACTTAAGGTATTTGAACATGTCATTACTAGAGAATAAAAGAATACCTGAAACGTTGTGTGAATTGTATAATTTACAAACTTTGAATCTGAGTCATTGCTCTAAACTAAAAAGCTACCTGAAGGGATGGGGAGTTAATCAACTTAAGGTATTGATAAACTATAAGACTGATGCATTGAGTAATGCCAAAAAGGAATTGAGAGACTAGGTTTTCTAAGAAGATTGAGTAATTGGTTGTTGGTGGTGATGGTCACAATAGCCAGTGTGTAGTCTTGATTGTCTTAAGAAGTTGGACTACTGATGCAGCAGCAGCCTTGGCTGTGGAATACATGGAGGGGTGGGATTTGAAACCAAGAAGACCAATCCCGGGCGACGGAATCGGAATGACTTGCAATTTTGACAGCTGATGCGTTTCGGCGTTTCCGGAACAACTACGCAGCTTTGCTGCGTAAGCACGTCCTTTTTTTGGCGAATTCCGTCGTTTAGGCCTTGAAGTTGTCGTTTTTGCCGTTTTAGGAAATTTTTGTTTTCGCGTTAAATTAAGTTTTCCATTTCCGAATTGACTTCCGTCAATTCCGGAGTGATTAGGATTCTCATTAGAATTAGTTTTTGCTTTAAACTCGTTTTTGCCTTTTTTGGTAATTTTCCGTTTTTAAGTCGTTTTTCTTGCTTTCCAAGGAATTCGATTAGGTTTAGGTTTTGTTTGCTTTAAATATTGATGTAGGCCGAATTGGCCATTCAGCTTTTGATTAATAAAAAATACCAGAGAATTACTTCTCAATTTCCAGTTACTCATCGTAATTGAAGCCTTTTAACAATCCTTTTGTGCGCGAAGTTGAATGTTATTAGTAGGTTGTTTCTTATTGTCGTTTTGCAGGTTTTTCTCGTAAGCTTCCGCTACACCAACTACCCTAGAGGTTCTCTCGAAATAAGAGGATTGAGAAACGTGAGAGATGGACCTGAAGCGAAGAATGCAAACCTCAGGAGTAAGAAATATCTCCTTCATTTGGAGTTGTATTTCAATTACAGAAGTGAGGCATCATCAACTGAAGTATCTACGAAAGATGAAGCTGTTCTTGAAGCATTACATCCAACTCCAGAGAAATTAGTTTTAACAGGGTACATGGTGTAGCGGAAGCTTATGAGAAAAACCTGTAAACGACAATAAGAAACAACCTACTAATATCCTGTTGATCCGTGCACGGATGCCAGTATATTAGGCTACTGATAACATTCAACTTCGCGCACGAAGGATTGTTAAAAGGCTTCAATTACGAATAGTAACTGGAAATTGAGAAACAATCTCTGTATTTTTTATTAATCAAAAACTGTCTTTCAAATCCTAATACAATCTACTTAAATAGAATTGCAAAACTTGACTAATAAGAAAATCCTAAACAAAAAGAAAGAATCCTAAATGGAAAAGAAATCAAATCTCCTAAAAATCAAAATAGTCCTAAAACAATAAAAACCTATCTAAAAGGGAAATAATTAATAACCTAATTACATATAAACTAAAAGGAAATAAAATAAACGTATCAAATCATGACGATAATTGGAAATAATAATTAAAGCAACAATTGTCTTGCCGCGCACGAAACTTAACAGCCAAATTCGGACATGTTGGAGCCTGTTATAGAAGATGGAGTCTTCATAACATTTGTAGGGCTCGTCTTGGGCTTTCCGAAAACATATTATAATAGACGATCCGATCCCATATGCCCTCTGTAGAGATCCACGAAGTTCAGCCCGGATCATCTCGTCCAGCCTACTGTGTCCAGCTCTCGTCCAGCTCAAGTCTTCGCGCAATAATCTAAACGGCCAAATTTGGGCCTGTTGTGATCTGTTATGGATAACGGAGTCTTCATAATATTTGTAGGGCTTGTCTTGGGCTTTCCGGAAACATATTATAATGTTGATTTTGAGTTTGTTTGCCCTCTGAAAAGGCCCCGAAATTTGCCCATTCTGACAGTTAAAACTATTCCGAGTCTTTGCTTCCTTCTTTCCGCACCCTTCCTCCGCTCCATGATATCCAAACCTTAGTTTTCCGTATCGTCTTTGATGGCTGCATCAGTACAGAGGCATGTCATTTGATAGGATGGCGCCGTTGACTCAACTGAGGAAGTTAACTCTCAGAAATTGCATCAACTGTGAGCATTTGCCTCCTTTGGGAAAACTGCCATTGCTTCAAACACTTCAAATAAAAGACATGAGGGGTCTGAAAAGGGTGGGTAATGAATTTTTGGGAATAAAAAATAATGAGACATCATCATCATCTTCTTCCTCGCTTATCTTCTTCCCCAAATTGGATCGTCTCATTCTTGATAAGCTAGAAAATTGGAAGCTTGAAACATATAAATCTGATTTACGAAATTAGAACTATTTTACATTTCCTGGGCAGAACTGAAGTTGTTTATAACTCAAGATCAACCAATAGCTTTGCAGACTCTTTGGCTAAAAATGTCTCAAATTCAGTTGAGGATTTAATTGTATGGAGTTTTGGTTGATGTTTAGGCTGCTGCTTCTGTGTTTTGGCTGGTTTTTTCTTGTTGTCTATTTGTCTTTGGTTTCTTTTTGGGGTGGCGTTTTGTTCTTGAGGGGTCTCTCAAGTGCTCCAGCTTTAAGATAGTGTTTCTTTAGGGGTGTTTTCAGCTTGTCTGTTTCTTTTTCTTTGTATTTCCTCCTTGGAGTTTTTGTTTTGTTTTCGTTTTCGCCTTTTGGCTTCAATAAGCTATGCTGTTCAAAAAAAAAAAAAAAATTTGGGAAGATTGGGAATATGAGATCACAAAAGATATTGCAATCATGCCATGTCTTTCTTACTGTGAAATTGATTGCTGCCCTAAATTGAAGGCGTTGAAGAGCTTGGACAAATAGTTGAAATTAATTGCTGCCCTAAATTGCAATCATGCCATGTCTTTCTTACCATTTTCTTCAAGCCACATCATTGAAGAGCTTGGACATCAGCGATTGCCCTGTTTTAAAGCAATGGGCAGAGATATATCATCACTTACCTATAACTAGTTACCATGAGAATGGACGACGGTAAGTTCTAGGTTTTGATCTTGTTTGTTATTATTATTATTGTTATTTATTTTTATTTTATCTGGTGAAATGTTAAATATATTATCATTTATTTATCTTCACATAAACTAATTTATTCCATGTTTTAATGCATTGGGCAATATATCATCACTTACCTATAACTAGCGTCCTTGAGGCTTCAAGACGGTAAGTTCTTGGTTTGTATCTTGTTTATTATTATTATTATTATTATTATTATTATCTAATGAAATGTTAAATATATGATCATTTATTTATCTCCATATAAACTAATTTATTCCCTGTTTTAATGCATTGGGCAATATATCATCACTTTCCTATAACTAGCTTCAGTGAGTATCATCGGTAAGTTCTTGGTTTTGATCTTCATTTTATTATTATTATTATTTTCATTTTGGATCCGGTGAAATGTTAAATATATGATGTTGTATTTATCACCACTTAAACTAATTTATGTCTTGTATTTATCTTCACATAAACTAATTTATCCACTCACACCGCACCATTGAGATTATGAGTTAAAAAATATATATAAATATATATATATTAATTGAAAAGTATACATCTAAAATCATTTAAAAGTATGACAAAAAATTATTCATTGTGAAATATAACAAAGAAACATTAAATATATAATTTGTGATATATAACTTAAAACTAAAAATGTGGAGAGAGAAAGCTAGAGAGAGAGGGTCTGCATCTTTCAGTGGAAAAGAACATGGCCGTGGGGAGGATTTCAGAAGCAAGCTTGTTTCGGTTCACATAGATAATCTCAATCCAACCATGGATCAGAGGGGACTATGGAGTATCTTCAAACCGTTCGGTAGGGTTCGGGACGTGTATCTATCGCCAAGGAACAACTCAAGGAGAAGCTTGTTTGCTTTCATCCGTTTTGAAACAAGGGAAGAAGCAAATAAGGTGGCTAGAATGACGAACGGTATGCACGTTTACGGATGGCCGATCGTGTCTAAGGTTGTGTCTTATGGATGGAATAACAGGAGATCCAATGAGGGGTTCAGACAACAGTCTCAAGCAGGAAAAATGGAGAGAGAAGTTAAGGACGTTTTTAAAGAGCAATCAAACAACAACATCAGGTCTTTTGCTGATATTCTGAAAGTTAACAGAGATTCGAAGGGTGAGCAAGGTAGGAAAGGGAATGGTCAATCAGAGACTGAATGTGGTAACAAGAAGGAGTTGTCCATGTTTTGGAGCAGCCATCAGAGAGAGGATCTCTGGTTAAACAAATGCGCGGTGGGAGTTCTTAAATCCTTCTCTAATGTGGTCGGTGTTAATGACAGACTGAAGAACAGGGGATTTAATTTTACTTCGCACTTTGTGGGGAATAAAAGAGTCCTATGGTGCTTCGATTCAGAGCTCGACAAGGAGGGTTTTATTAATAATAGATTCTTTTGGGAGGATTGGTTTGTTTCAATGCGGAACTGGTCCGATGGTCCAACCTCTGATCTGCGCATGGTTTGGGTCAGGTGCTCAGGGATTCCTTTAAGTTACTGGAGCTCAGATTTCTTTGTGAAACTAGGCTGGGTGATCGGTGAACCACTTCTGGTTGATGATGATACTACTACGAGGAGAAGACTAGATAGAGGAAGAATTCTAGTTCTGGTCCATCGGGAAGAGATTATATCTGCCAAGGTAAGAGTTGAAGTGGGAAACAGATCATTTGTAGTCACAGTCAATGAGGATTCAGAGGAGGTCGACGGTCAATGGATTGATAGTTATTTGGGGTTGATGAAGGAGGTTTCCGGTGTGAATGGCTGGCGTGAGGAAGAAGATTGGGAAATAGTAGGTGGGAAAGTAGGTCTGACAAATCTAGCTGCAGCAGCAGCAGTTAGTGAGGCTCAAGAAAACATAGGCGGGTGTTTCAAATATGGTCAGAACAAAAGAGGGAAAGTCTTTGACAGAAGGAAAAGGGAGACTGACTAACCCATACTTGATGCGACATAGGAGAGGAGTGGCTTCCACAATATCTTTAGAAGGAATAACCATGGAAAAGGAAAAAAGATAGGGACACCGATTTCAAGGAAGTCAGTTCAGAGGAAAGACTGTGGCAAGTTGATTATTCGCGAGAAACAAGATCTAAATGGAAAGGGTGGGGAGTCTGACAACACATCATCATCATCAGAGGAGGGTTTGTTTTCGGAATTCTTGAAGTGGAAGGGCGAAAGGGGCGAATGCTCCAGGCCTGTCTTGCAAAGGAAAGTAAAAGTGGCTACAGATATTGGGCGGGCCTCTTGTGATACTTCTCATGGGCCTCAGAAAGTTATTTTTTCTAGGAGTGCTTCACTGGATGGACCTTTAAAGGAATATCTGGAAAAGGTTGAGAAGGGAGCTGGGCGAGACATTAGAGAAGTAGATCATGGGCTGCAGGATGTTTTTATTTCTAGAAGCCAATCTTTAAATGGGACTCTTAAAGACTACTTGGACAAATTAGAACATGCTTTTATTAGGACCAAATTAAGTAAGATCAGCTCTTCTCACATGAATTCTTTCCAGGTTCCGGAGAAGGATGACTACCAATTTCAGGTGCGTTCTTTAGAGGAGCCCAACTCTGAGAGTTCCGGGTCCGTAGTGAAAGAAACCACAGATTCCAGCGATGACTTAGGGGCTGAGGAAGAGCAAGAATTAGAAGGGGAAAGTTTCGATCCTCTTTCGGCTTCAAGTGAGTTTGACGAGGTAAATCAGCAGAGGAAGTCCAATATTGATAATAAGGGAGCTGAGGTGGCGAAGAAGCAATTTGGGAATGAGGATGAAGAAGTGTTAATGGTGATGGATATTAGAGTTAAATTGGGCATCGATTTCAAAGGGAAAGAAAGTAAGGTTGCAGAATTTATTCGACAAAGAGAAAGGGAGGACAACGACCGTTTCGGTCGGAATGGTGGACGTTGAAGTGGTCTATGCTTGGTTGCGTTTTTGGGTTTCTGAATTTTTTATGTTAAGTCTTTCTTGGAATATTAGAGGTCTTGGGATGAGGGAGAAGAGGAGAGTGGTGAAGAATTTGGTTTTAAAACATAAGCCTATGATTCTGTTTCTTCAAGAAACCAAACTTGGCTTCTTTGACAGTAGCTTAATTCGGTCTCTTGGAGGGGGCTGGCTTGCGAGAGGGGTTGGGGTTGATGCGGAAGGAGCGTCGGGAGGTTTGATATCGATGTGGAATGAGGATCTTTTCTCTGTTTCGGACTGCATTACCAATAGTAGGTGCATTATTCTAGTGGGGAGATTGAAGAGTAAGAACATAGATTTAGTCTTCTGCAATATTTATGCTGCGAATATTGAGAGAGAGCGAAAGTTTTTATGGGATTTTATTCTTCAAATCCAACATTCCTTTCCACTGCCGTGGTGCATGGGAGGGGATTTTAATACGGTTCTTTGTGCTTCTGAAAGAAAAGGAGGCGTCCAGAATAGCTTATCCATGAGGAATTTCAGTAGTTTTGTGTCTCAAGCTGGTGTGATTGACATTCCGTTGGTGGATCTGATCTTCACTTGGACGAATAATAGAGAGACGGCTTCGTGGGCTCGTCTTGATAGATTTCTTGTATCCCCTTGGTTTCTTACTTCGTTTCCTCATTTGATTCAAAAGGGGCTTCCTAAGAGTGTGTCAGACCATAATGCCATCACTTTAGGTGAACACAAAATGGACTGGGGTCCTACCCCATTTCGGTTTTACAACTCTTGGTTAGAAGAGAAAGATTTGATGAAACATGCTATGGAAGGATGGAAGGGTTGCAAGGTCTCTGGTTCGGCTGGGTGGAAACTCTTTTCCAAACTCAGGGCTTCGAAGTGTAGGTTGAAGAACTGGGCGGCAGCTAAGAAGATTGGTCCTAGTAGGGTTCTTGTGTGTGAGAAACGTCTTGAAGAGATTGATAGAAAAGCTACCACGGATGGGTGGACTGAGGAGCTGCGCAAGGAACGGATATGTGCTTTGTCTGAGTTATGGAAAGAAATCAGACGGGAAGAACAATTTTGGAGGCAAAAGTCTAGGATCAAGTGGTTAGTTGATGGGGATAGGAACTCAAATTTTTTTCATGCCATGGCTAATGGAAGACGGAGGAGGAACTTTGTTGGGGATATTACCATCAACGGGCTTAAAATTACGGATCCTCCCACCATTCAATCCGAGTTTTTGAATTACTTCACTTCTCATTTCAAGAGAGTTTCTTGGCAGCGCCCAAAGGTAAATGATTTAGATTTCAAGCAACTTTCGGTTGAAGATATTAATATGCTTGAGAGGCCTTTTTGTGACAATGAGGTGTGGGAGGCGTTATGTCAATGTGACGGTAATAAAGCGCCTGGACCGGACGGTCTAAATATTAATTTTATCAAAGCTAATTGGGAAGTTATTAAAGTTGATTTCATGTTGTTTCTTCAAGAGTTTCAAGCTAACAGCTCTATTGTTAAGGAGTTAAACAATACTTTCATAGCTTTAATTCCTAAATGTAGTAGACCTGAGAGAATGTCTGACTTCAGACCGATAAGTTTGGTGGGCAGCATGTATAAGTTGTTGGCTAAGATTTTGGCCAATCGTCTCAAGGGAGTTATGGATACGATTATTGGGGAAACTCAAATGGCCTTCGTCAAAGATCGTCATATCTTGGATAGTTTTATTATCGCTGAAGAAATTATTCACTTGTGGAAGGGTGATGCCGAAGGAGGTTTAGTGGTGAAGCTAGATTTTGAGAAGGCTTACGACTCAGTGGATCACGGCTTTTTGGTTTCTACTATGGAGGACATGGGGTTTGGCAGTAAGTGGAGGTCTTGGATTCTTAGTTGCATTTCCTCCCCAAAGCTTGCAGTCTTAGTTAATGGTAGTCCGACTTCTCAGTTTGGGGTTGAAAGGGGTTTGAGACAGGGGGATCCCCTCTCTCCCTTTCTTTTTAATACTGTGACAGAAGCCCTTAATCGTCTTCTTCAGAAAGCCTTTGGTCTAGGTTTGCTCGAAGGGGCCTTGATTGGGACAAATTCTGTTCATATTTCTCATCTGCAGTTTGCGGATGATACTATTCTTTTTTTAAAGCCTAAGATGGAGTTTCTCTTGAATGCTAGAAGGATCCTGAGATGTTTTGAGGTAGCTTCCGGCTTGAAGATAAACTTCCATAAATCTAGTGTTACAAGAGTTGGGAAGATGGCGGTTAACTGCGATGTGTGGGCTGATTTGTTTAGATGTCAAAAAGCTGCCCTTCCAATTTCTTATCTCGGAATGCCGCTTGGTACCAAGAAGTTTTCGAAAGCTGCCTGGGAGCCAATTCTAACTCGTATAAGGAATAGACTTGCTCCTTGGAAAAGGAATTTCATTAACAAAGGGGGAAGGTTAGTTCTCATTAAATCTGTTCTTTCGAGTATTCCAACTTATTTTATGTCGGTTTTTGGAATTCCTGTGGGGTGGCTAAGGAAATTGAAAAGATGCAAAGATCGTTTTTTTGGGGTGATGGGAGGGAAAAAAGGAAAATTCATGCTGTGAGTTGGGATAATCTGTGCAAGAGTAAAAGAAATGGGGGGCTGGGTATAGGGAAGATTCAAGATAAGAATAAAAGTCTCCTTGCCAAATGGGTTTGGAGATTTGGCAAGGAAGAAAATGCTCTTTGGAGAAGAGTCATCTGTTCTAAGTACAATGTGCCGAATTCTTTGCTTGTTTGGAATTGGACCAGCGGCAATAAGGACTCATGTTTTGTTAAAGCTGTTGGTAGTCTATTCGATAGTGAGTCGAATTCTTCTAGGATCTTAGTTGATGGGTTGTCGATTTCTGTTGGTAATGGCAATAGAGCGAGATTTTGGCACGATCCTTTGGTCTTGAATACTCCCCTTAGAAGTGTTTGTCCTAGGATTTATGCTTTGGCTGTCAACAAAGAAGGCAATGTGGCGGATTTTGGAAGTTGGTGTAATTCGGTTTGGAGATGGGAGATTATTCTGAGGAGACCCTTACTTGGATGGGAGAGGAAACAATGGGACATTTTGACTGCAATCCTTGATTGTTTTATTTTGAGAAATCTTATTCCGGACTCTATTAGTTGGGTGTTGAGCCCGGGTGGTGGGTTTTCTGTTAGGTCTTTTAGAAGTTCCCTGGAAGAGTTCAAGTCCAACTTCGTTAAGGATCATGCCCTGATTTGGAAAGGTCTCTGTCCCCCAAAAGTAGAGGTTTTTCTTTGGCAGATGCTCCAAGGAAGAGTTATGGTTCGCAGTGTGATGTACAGATTTGGTTTTGGCTTGGGGACTCCCCTGACTTGTGTGTTGTGCAATGAGGGGGAGGAATCTATTGATCACCTCTTCCTTCATTGTCCTTGGACAAAGGAGCTGTGGTTCAGATGTATGAATTTCTGGGGGGTTCAGTGTTGTTTTAATAATTCGGTGTTGGATTGGGCTAGAGGGTGGTCGGGTTTAATGATTAAGAAGAGATTCTATCGTGCTTGGAACACTTTATTTTTCGCTCTTGTGTGGACTGTTTGGGAAAGCAGAAATAACTTGATCTTCAATGGTAAGCAAGCCTCTATTCCGCTGGCTACTGACATGGTGGTTTTCAGGGTGGTTTGGTGGTTCAAGTTTTTTGGAAAATCGGTTACGGATCCGATAACTCTCATGCTTAGTAATTTTCCTGACAGTGTTTCTTCCAAGGCCAAGTCTAGGATTGCCTTCTCGCAGGTTGCTGTTGCTTCTCCTCCTCTCTTCGAAGGTTTGAATTTTTTCGTTGATGGTTCTTCAAGAGGGAATCCCGGGGCTGCTGGTATTGGAGGAGTCTTGAGATGTGACTCTGGGAAGATTTTGGGTTTATTTTCTAGTCACATTGGCTTTTCTAGCGCTTTGGTTGCCGAATCCACTGCTATCCTGAAGGCTTGTCAATTATTCTATCTTTCGCTTGATTTAAGAAGGAAGCCGATTTCTATTATTAGCGATTCAAAAGTGGTGGTCTCTTGGGTGAATGGTGATGGGGTTTGTGTGTCTGAAGTTTCGGTCATTATCAATGAGATTCGCAGTTTTTTGGTTTTATTGAATCAAGTGAGGGTGGTGTTCGTGTCTAGAATCAGAAATTCCGTGGCTGATTCCTTGGCTAAGAAAGGGTCAGGGTTGCAGGAGGAGGCTTTGATTTGGGATTATGGATAGTCGGTCCTTTGTTTTTGCTCTGTTTTGTGTTTTTGTGTTTGTTGTTGTTTTGCTTTCCTCTGCTTTTGGCTGTTCCTGGTTGGTTTTCTTGTTGCGTTTTGTTGGTGCTCTCTCTCGTGTTGTTTCTGCTGGGTTTTGCTTCCCTACTTGTTGTTGTGTGCTGGGTTTGTGGCCTAAGGGCCTTTAATAAAGTCCAAATGTTCAAAAAAAAATATATATATATATAACAAAGAAACGAAAAAGAAAAATTTAACAAATTGTGGGTATATTACTCTAATAATATTAAATTATCTTGATAAATTTAAAATTATAAAATAGAACAATTTTATGAATTACGATGTAAGAGCAATTTTGTAAATCTTTTTAGTTTTTAATTTTGTTTTGGAAAGATATATGCTTACTTACCTATTTTGCATCCCAGCCGGCAACTAACTATATGACGCAAGAGAATCGACATCGCGCCAATGAGTAGTGTAGGGGTCTCAAAGCCCCTCTAATGATGGGATGATGAGTCTTGATGCTCTCCAAAGGATAGTAAGAAAAAGAGTTTCTTAGGAGAAGATCTATCATATATATGGAAAATATCTCCTAGTATTTTTAGAAGGTTTCCACAGGTGGACTCCCTCTGCATACTAGGGATTTTCTAGACCAAAGTTTCCACACGGTGTTACATTGTGCTCAGCACGGCCTATGTCGGTGATGGCAGCACAGAAGATGTGGTAAATAAAAGCGCTGGACTCACAGGAACCTTCTTGAGGTAATTTTACTTGATTCTTCTTTCCTTATTCTTCACTGTTTGCCTTACTACTATCTAGTAATCAACGTAGCGGACACAGGCAGCAGAAAATAGGACTATGAAAAAAGAAGCTTAATGAAAGAACATCAGAACTTTCATGTAGTATGTGCTGCTGGTGATTCCCTTTCTCAATTTAGTTGATTTATGGAATTTCATTCCCATATATATTTTTTTTTCATCGATTTTAATTTCTGTGCTGTATATCTAGATTGGAGGACAAATTAGCAATAACAAAGTTAAAAGGAAAGAACTTGAGAATAGATGATATGCAACAAAGGTATTATACTCTATGTGGTTATTTTACCTTTGTGTCTTCTTTCATCACATTTGAAGTCATGGCTTTATAAGGTATATAAAATCTTGCTAGGGCAGTGGATAAAGAAGGCAATGCATTGTAGTTGGACACACCCTCTTGCGGCCTGCAGCAAAAGTTGATGCCATCAGAGAAACTCTTGACTATGCTGAGCAAAAGTTAGTTTATATGTCTAAATATGGGCCATATGGCCAAATCTTAGGTGGGGGCTGATATTGTTGAAAGGGCATTGAAGAATGCACGCAGGTGTCATTTGGGGTGTTGAAATTGAAAAGCCTTGCAGTTCTAGAAGCATATGTCAATACACAGAAGTATGCGTAAGTCTAAGAGTTCAAATTCGTTATCTTTTATTTTTTCTTATTCTGCATTCGGGTTCTACCCAGAAACAATATCTTTATTATGGTTAAAATGCTGCTAGAGGAAAATCTGAGGATCTCTGGTATTATCGATTCAACAAAGTTGAGTGACATTATCTATTCCTTCATACAATTCTTTAGGAAATGTAAGTGATGTGATTATTTAGGAATTCTTGACAATTAACTGCTTGTTTGTAGTTTAGTTCTTATGGTCTTAAATTACAAATTACAGGTTGTAAGATTTTTGTTAACAACGGAGTACCTAAATGAGGTATGACTGATTGTTGTTTTCTCTTTTTCCATTAAATAGTCATGATTAGAGATTGTAGGTTTGATTTTTTGTTAAACATTACTGTACTAACTGATGCAGTAAAAATTACTTTCAATTTAATTTAAGTTCGTTCACTAGGATCGGTGATTCAAATGGTTGAAACTACTTTAGTCTAGGAAAAATAAAACTACTCTAAGTGCAAGAAAGTTAAATTGTATAATGCTTGGTTTTGGAAAATGATTTGGTTTCTTGAAAATGATTAAAGATGCAAACTTGAGAAATAAAAATGCAAACTTGTGAATTAAAACTAAACTAACACAACAAGAAACACAAGTAGTGAATAGATGGGAGAAATCACTAGGGAATCGATGCAACCTTCTTAGACCACTCTATGTTCTCACTTAGTCTCATTAAGCACTTCAATCCAATTTTAGGGCTTGTTTTAAAAAATAGATCAATTAAGTTCTAGGGTCCTTCTCATTACTCCCATGAGGCCATGTGACAAGCAATAGTCAAAACTCATATTTAATACAAAACTCTAAGCCAAGTTGGTCTAGCATGGCCATGCATAAACCAACTTTCCCAATTACTAAGCTTGTGAGAGGATTTGATGGGATGGCCACCCATACCTAAACTCAACACCTTAAATAAACTAACTCTCAAACCCATGCCTCTTGTGTCCACAATAAAAACATGAATAGAGAAATTAGAGAAATTAATTCAATAATTGAAACTAAAATCGAATTGAATTAAGAGAAATAGACTAGTTAATTACATAAAGTGCTCCAATACGGTTACATCATCCCCTAGCTAGAATTAGTTACACATTAATGAAAAATAAACAATG
This sequence comes from Acer yangbiense, assembly GCA_008009225.1. Lineage (NCBI taxonomy): Eukaryota > Viridiplantae > Streptophyta > Magnoliopsida > Sapindales > Sapindaceae > Acer > Acer yangbiense. The sequence continues at coordinate 11,927,202 of CM017762.1, forward strand.
AAGGGAAAAGTGTAGAGAAAACCCATAAAGTCCATGTGAGCTTCTCTTGTTCTTTGAGTTCCTTCTCCTCCTTCCTTGAATGAGCTTCCAAAAATGGATGGAAATGGGTGTGTCAAAGGAAATATGTGAAGGGAATGATGGAAGAATGTAAAAAGGTGGGAACTTGGGTGATTTTTGTATGTATGGAGGTGACATAGGAGTGTGGAAGGGTTTTTGGATATGGAGAGGTAATTCCTAGATCTAGGGTTCAAAGGTGTGATGTGTGGTGTTTGTGGGTTGTCAAAAGATGGAAAATCTGATGTGTTTTCTATTGAGAACAAAGAAAACGTGATATATATATATGGCTGCCCAAAAATCAGGTCTGAAATTCGTCCTTTGGCTGAGCTAGCACGGAAAGGTCGCTGCCAAGTTGGCTGTTGGTGGGAGCGACTAGTATGACAGCGAAGATCTTTGTCCTTTTGATGCTAAAAAGGTCGCTATCAAGTCGGCCATGGGTGGGAGCGACCACATGGGTGCGAAGATCTTTGTCCCTGGTGCCAAAAATAGGTCGCTGTCAAGTTGGCCGTGGGAGGGTGCGAACTTGGCAGCGACCACACCTGGAGTTTTTCAGCCTCGTGCACCGTTACGAAAATGAGCATAACTCATTTTAGAAACATCATAATTGCGATCCAAAAAGTGCACCGGAAACTAGACTTCCGGGGCTTTCAATCCATAGGTAGTAGGACACAAAATTCAATCGGAGCTGAGAGATATAGGCCCCGCAACCTGGCTGTTCTGCACTGACTGAAAATCATCTTTCCATGGTTCTTCCAATTTGCTCATTTTCTCCATCTTTTGGCTTCTTTTCATCCAAAATAAGATTTAACATCACTTAAATGGAATGGACCTACACATGCTCAACAAAACACATTAAACCACCTAATACACTCAAAAACAAGCTAAAGGACATGATACTGAGGACCAAAATATAACACAGTTTTGGCAAGATCACTAACAAAGAAAATTTGTTGATTCATGCTGTCTACAGAGGTGGTCTTCCCTTCTATTCTGTGTTGACAACTACTGCTTGCTGAAATCTCTTGCTGAGAAATAAGTTGTAGGAAGAGAAGAAGTTCTTATACGTACTGCTAGCTTCATCAGATAGCTTATGAGTTGCAGACATGATGACAAGAATTACCAGCACAATAAGTATTCATTATGAAGTACTTTTGGTTATAAATTGAATTTTGGGTTGAAATATTGGTACTTTTGCTTACTTTTCAAAAAAAAAAAAAAAACCCTCCTTGTATCATAGTCTGTGACATATTCTAACTCTAACCATGGTTAATTGTTGGGAAGGTTGCTACAGAAAGTTCCTCCAAAGCACAAGCTCCCAGAATTTTAATTTGCTACAAACAACAAGATTAACAAGAGGTCATGGGATGCTCACCAGTGAAACCAAGACCATTGTTGGTGATAGCAGCACAGATGGTACAATTGAATAAAAGAGTTATATAGATGTGAACCTTGTTGAGGTTTGATGTAGCGGAAGCTCTGTCGAGAAAAACCTGTAAGAAACAAATTGAAAACAACCTACTAACGTTCCGTTGATTCGCGCACGAATACCGGAATATTAGGCTTCAAATACAATAATTGACTTCGCGCACGAAGGATGTTGTAAATGGATAGTTGAGAAACATTCTCTGGTATTTTTTTATTAATCAAAAGCTTCTCTTTCAAACCCTAATACAATCTACTTAAATAGAATTGCAAAACTTGACTAACAAGAAAACCCTAAACAAACGGAAAAGAATCCTAAATGGAAAAGATATCCAATCTCCTAAAATCAAAAGAATCTTAAACATTAAAAACCTATCTAAAAAGGAAATTGAATTTGATTTAATAAAATCAAATCATAAAATAATTAATATCAAATCATGACGATAATTGGAAATAATAATTAAAGCAACAATTGTCTTGCCGCGCACGAAACTTAACGGCCAAATTCTGACATGCTGGAGCCCGTTATAGAATATGGAGTCTTCATAACATTTGTAGGGATCGTCTTGGGCTTTCCGAAAACATCTTATAATAGACAATCCAATCCCATATGCCCTCTGTAGAGGTCCACGAAGTTTAGACCTGATCATCTCGTCCAGCTCACAGTGTCCCGCTGTTGTCCAGCTCAAGTCTTTGCGCAATAATCTAAATGGCCGATTTTGGGCCTGTTGTGATCTGTTACAGAGGCAGGAGTCTTCATAACATTTGTAGGGCTCGTCTTGGGCTTTCCGGAAACATATTATAATGTTGATTTGGAGTTCGTTTTCCCTCTGAAAAGCCCCCCGAAATTTTCCCATTCTGACAGTTAAAACCATTCCGAGTTTTTGCTTCCTTTTTTCCGCATCCTTTGTCTTTGAGTCGATTCCTCCACTCCATGAAATCCAAACCTTTGTTTTCCATATTGTCTTTGCTTGCTGCATCATTCTCTCCAGGTTGGAGAAAATTCGTCCTCGAATTTTGGAAAGGTAAGCTGAACACACCAATCTATACGGCGATTGAAAAACATTGTTTCGTAACCAACGCGGAGATAGGAATGCACACCTTACCACCATGGCTGACCCATGTTCTTCAGCTGTGTTGCCACTGTCCACGACCCCTATATTGTTGAATTTAAGTGCTGATTGGTCGCCTATGCCCAAGGATGCCTCCTTGTCGACTTTTGCTACATGACACTCCTCTTCAACTAATTCTGGTTTGGGATCAAAATCAGCACTCATGGACTTCTTGTCAAATATCTCTTCATCAAAGACTAGTGGTAGATCAAGATCAGCAATCATGGACTCCTTGTCAAATACCTCTTCATCAAAGACTGGTGGTAGATCAAGATCAGCAAAAGCTTCCTTTGATAGACATGTCTCATCATAAAATAACGTAGGATCGGATTCCTCCTCGTCACTTTCCTTTTCATCAAATTTCTGTTCAGCTCCAACATCTGTGCCTCCATCATCGCCTTTGTCAAACGGTAGCTCGTCCCCTACTTCAACTTCTCTTTCTTCTTCTTCCGTTTCGGCGATCAATACTCTATTGCTCAATTTCTTGCACTTGGACTGTCTGTGTTCAACATCACCATAATTGAAGCCTCTCCACCCACTTGACGACCTAGGTTGCTGTTTCGGATTAGCAACTGGATGCGAAACAACGCCACTGCTATACTTTAATTGCTGAAAATTGAGGGGCAAAAATTGAGCACGCAATTTCTGAGTCATCTTCTCCCAATCCGTGATTTTTGATTTTCCCATTCGAGTCCGTGAGAGCTTTAGTTGCTGCCACCATGCGGCTGCTCGTCCTTGAAGCCGAGTTGCCACCAAGGCTACCCTTTTATTCGTCTGCACTTTTTTAAACTCCAAGATCTCCTCCACATCTCTTAGCCAATCAAGGAATTCCTCAAGTGAAAGATTTCCCTGAAATTTCGGAATCTCTGTCTGCATACCCAACTTCTACCGCTGGCTGTCTTCACACGCTCGAGCTCTTCGACGCAGCTGCGGAACCAAGTCTTCATCACTTCCCTTGTCTCCATCCGAACTTGAGTCTAGGGGACGGAAGGTGTTTTGGTTGGCCATTAACATAGCGATTTGCTCAGTTAATCGCGAAACCTGTTGCCCCAATCGTGCCATGCGGTCACATTCGATGGCTTCTTCTACGGGAATTTGGTTTGGACGTCTTCTCAGCGGCATGATAATGTCCCGAACGAACACGGCTCTGATACCAAACTGATGTAGCGGAAGCTCTGTCGAGAAAAACCTGCAAGAAACAAATTGAAAACAACCTACTAACGTTCCGTTGATTCGCGCACGAATACCGGAATATTAGGCTTCAAATACAATAATCGACTTCGCGCACGAAGGATGTTGTAAATGGATAGTTGAGAAACATTCTCTGGTATTTTTTATTAATCAAAAGCCTCTCTTTCAAACCCTAATACAATCTACTTAAATAGAATTGCAAAACTTGACTAACAAAAAAACCCTAAACAAACGGAAAAGAATCCTAAATGGAAAAGATATCAAATCTCCTAAAATCAAAAGAATCCTAAAACATTAAAAACCTATCTAAAAAGGAAATTGAATTTGATTTAATAAAATCAAATCATAAAATAATTAATATCAAATCATGACGATAATTGGAAATAATAATTAAAGCAACAATTGTCTTGCCGCGCACGAAACTTAACGGCCAAATTCTAACATGCTGGAGCCATTTATAGAATATGGAGTCTTCATAACATTTGTAGGGCTCGTCTTGGGCTTTCCGAAAACATCTTATAATAGACAATCCGATCCCATATGCCCTCTGTAGAGGTCCACGAAGTTTAGACCTGATCATCTCGTCCAGCTCACAGTGTCCCGCTGTTGTCCAGCTCAAGTCTTCGCGCAATAATCTAAATGGCCGATTTTGGGCCTGTTGTGATCTGTTACAGAGGAAGGAGTCTTCATAACATTTGTAGGGCTCGTCTTGGGCTTTCCGGAAACATATTATAATGTTGATTTGGAGTTCGTTTGCCCTCTGAAAAGCCCCCCCGAAATTTGCCCATTCTGACAGTTAAAACCATTCCGAGTTTTTGCTTCCTTTTTTCCGCATCCTTCGTCTTTGAGTTGATTCCTCCACTCCATGATTTGCGTTGATGAATGACAATGAACTGCATGTTAATAGCTTAGTCCTATAGTACCCTGCTAGTCGATTAATAATATTATGTTAAGCCTATTGAACAAACTTAAGGTTTTAAATAACAGGTTATGAAATGATATGCTTGGAGCATGTAGCTTCTGTTGCAAAGACATTCTTCCCATAAGATTCCGTGGTTGTTGAACCTTAATTTGTAGCTGCTGGAAATTCACCAGGAACATAAACGGCATTCGTCAGACTTGAGCTTCATTGCATGGAATGCCACACTATGAGCTAGATGAGGTGGGTGGGAGGACAGGATAACTGAGGTTGTCACCAGCAACATTGTCTTCTGAATTTCAATCTTCAGTAGGGTTGATTGATTAACTTTATGTTGTGCTTTTGATCAGGAATATGGACTTCATTGAATGTTGGGTTTATGCACTTCTCAAGGAGCAGCTACCAGAAGTTTTTATCTACTATGACAACATCCCCTGTGAACAACAAGAATAACATTGAAAATCACCGCACACACTTGGATAGGTGTTTGGGTTTGCTTTATCATATGGACTTTGTTGCCACCCATATTTACCAGGAGGGTAATCGAGTTGCAGATTGTTTAGAGTCCAGGAACTCCAATATCATTATTCCTACATGACGGTGGATAGCTCCAAACTCTTGCATTTCATTTATTTATGATAATATTTGTAGTGGGCATTTGTTTAGATTACGTTGACTTGTTTCTTTTCTAAACTCTTGTGTTGTATTTTCTTTATTTATTTTAATAATATGTTGGAATGGGATATATGATGAGGGGATCAAGATCCTCTCCTTGGCTTGTTTTTCCTTGACTTTCCATAATCCAATGACACCTAAGCAAAATATAAAATACATGGTCAAGATTGGTTTACTTTTTTCTCTCTCATGCAATTTGATATTTGAATTGAAACAAATTAACGGTGTGTATAAAACTATCTAGAGGGGGGTGAATAGATTTTAAACGATATTACCCAAATTTTCGCGATTAGTCAATTTTACCAAAATGCCCAAAACTAGACAATATAATAATCAAGTGTAATATGGTGCGGAAATTAAATAACACTTGATGTTTACGTGGAAACCCAACCACTGGGAAAAACCACGGGCTGTTTAGTGCGCCACACTCGGACCTCGAAATCCACTAATTGAAATGGAGTTTACAACCTATGTAGACCTCGTCTAACACTCCGGTCAATAACCCCCTACTTCTATCACGTGGGCCTTTAAAAGTGGCTCTAGTCCAATTGCTTATGTGACCACCTATTCCCGGTGTCCGACCTAATCCCGGTCAATCACACAAGACTTAAATCTCTCAAAAGAGATGCACAACCCTATGTGAATATGCAATGATATCCAAATATTGCAATAAGAGCTAGGGTACTCTAGATGCTTACCTAGGATTATAAGATGACAATATAATCAATCCTAGATATCACATATAGCTATATGTCATGGCATATAACTTTAGCTAAGTAAAGGATAACCAATCCTAGATACAAAGCTATCATATAAAACCCACAAACATTCAAAGGATTAACCAGTTGATTAAAAGACAATCTATCAACCTAGTTATCAATACATCACACAAGAATGTTCATGGCATAGCTTTTAGGCAATAATGACCTAATCAAATAAGCTATGAAAAATAATCTCAATCAACAAATGAGATCAATTAGCTAGATGGCATATAAACATTAAAGTCTAGCTATCAAATAATAACCCAATCAACACATAATCTCAATCTTATATGTAGAAATTAATCTAAACACATATAAGTAAAATATGAGATAAAATTGATAAGTAGAAACACTAATTATGTAAGATAAAAGTGTTCAACAAATCATACCATGTGTGTTGAAGAAGACCCATGCATTAGCATATACTAGATGAACCTAGATGATGCCTAGATGATGATTTGTGCATGTGGGAATGATCTTTAAGCTTTTTCTCTCAAGTCTCTCTAAATATCTCTCTAGGGTTCTTGGGATGCAAGACTTATGTTCTGAACCAGAGATAAGGATGTATTTATAGAGACCAAAAACATGGCAAGTGAAAAGACAATTTTGCCCTTGAAACGCACCGATCGGCGGTTTCAATCGGCGGCCAGGCCACCAATAGAGACCGCCGAATTGAGCCCGAGACGAACAGGGGAACAACGGCGGTTTCATTCGGCGGTTTCGTGACCGCCGATCCCAACCGCCGAATCAAACCCGAGAGATCAAAATCCATCAGGTATGAACGACGGTTTCAAACGGCGGTCGTGACAGCTGATTGTGACCGCAGAATTGCTCCTGGAAGCAAATGGCGGTTTCATTCGGCGGCCAGGCCGCCGATCATAACCGCCGATCACCAACAATGGTGAAAACCAAGGAGAAGCCAAGGGCATTCTCCGAGGGCGGTCTTCGCGCAAAACCGAGCACACCAACGTGCACGCGCGGACGTTTCCAAACATCCTTCGGGAAACGAATTACTCCACACTAAAAGCTAACATACATGAAGTGCAAGTGTGGGTATTGAAAGCATCCTAATACCTATCATGTCATGGCATTTCATAGAACAAGATGCAATCAATTTAATGCAAGAAGAGATATTGAATAATCAATAAAGCACAATGCACACAAAATATAAACACAACATTCAAGAATAAGAGTTATGCATGTTGTGTGTGTGTGCAACTATATCTCTTCAAGGCAAAGTAAGCACTACAAATATACCTTTGGTGCTTGTCCTCTTGAGGTCTTGGAAAGGGTCTTAGATCTTGAACCTTAATCACCCAGACTACCCTTACAACCAAACCCCAACTTGTGGTTTGACCACGAAATAAGCCAATCAATTAAAGGGAATCCTTACATGAATTACACTTGAAAATGCTAAGGAAAAATAAAGACCAAGGAGAGAATCCCAACTCATGATGAGGGTGCTAAGAAGGTGCCAGTCTAGCTGGGATGTCCCGGTGCATCTGCTGATTCCTATTACCAACAACCTTATCCAGAAATAAATAAATAAAACTTATTGCCACAGTCTGCTTGCCGATTGAGATACTAATCATTGTCACTACAGTTCTCTAACATTCTATCAGCACTTCGTTTTTGTTAACAATTTGTGATCTTTGGTGTAGTTGATTTGATTGTACCCTCCTCAAATCTGCTACTCCGGGGTATCAGCCTTCTAATCATATGTGACAATGACATACACCTTTTGGGTCTTTTCTTGTAAATGTGGCATATTCAGTTCTCAAATTCTACATTCAAATCTTTTCTTTATTTCCTTTTCATGTCCATCTATTATAATCTCAAGCATTGTTTTATTAACAAAATTCAGCCTCCTGTAGTGGTTCTGGGAAATTTAATCATTCACTACTCATATCATTACCAGTTTACCACAGAAAACGATTTCATATTTCGTTTAGGTAATTTCTATTATTACCAAAGCATTTAGAAATAGTAAGTACCTAATTGAGAAAAAAAAAAAAAGGGACCTAATTGAAAAAAAAAAAAAAAAAAAAAAAAAAAAAGATCATCGAAATAGTTGAATTTGGATTGCTAGGCATTGTTGAAGCTCTTTAAAACATGTTGGTTGGTAACAGATCTAACCTTGCCCATTTATGGTCTCTAGTGTTAACTTCATTCTTAGCATGCGCCACCTCTTCCAACGGAATATATGCATAGTTGCCGTTAGTAGGAGTGTAGGACCACATACAAAACCAGTGTAGCCCGCCATAATACCATGAATCGCCATCCAATATTATAATCATTGACCAAGTTAAACTGTTAAAAATACTAAAATACCCTTGAAAATGACTTAGTTATGCTTAAGGTTTATTTTTATTTTTATTTTTAAGCAAAAGACCAACAAAGGAAAATATATTAAAAACAGAGAAAAAGATACAAAAACGAAAAAACTAATGAAAACGAAAGGAAGGAACTCCCCAAGAATCAAGAAGAAGTTGCTTCTTAATACAAGGAGGAGGTAAATCCCACCAAACAAAACCAGAACTATTAAGACCCTTATTAGCCATAGTATCTGCAACTAAATTGCCCTAATGATAAGTGTGAGTAATCACAAAACACATATTACTTATCAAATCTTTACAAAGAAGCCAAGAGTTTATGAAACGCCACAGAGGTAAAAAAACCTGGATTGGAGAAGCAAGAGAAAACAGCCATGGAATCAGTCACTAACCAAAGCCAGTGCCAGCCTCGCTCTGAGGCTATATTAACTTAGTTATGCTTAAGTTAAATGACTTGTTTAACAAAAAAAAAAAAAACCTTCACCTGATTGAATCCGCAGCGTTGAATAGCATCAACAATGTTATGAAGATTGAATCCACCCCATGGACCGTCGTTATGCCAACCATAGACCATTTTAGGATTCAAGTTGAGAGGACCCATGTCCCTGGAATAGAATCCTCTGTAGCCAGCTTGGATTCCATATATAAATATGCCTGAGTCCATATAAGTCCCACATCTCCCTTATAACATCATTCAACCCAGGACAGAGACCACCTTAACTAACAATAGCAGCACGGGCGTCGGTGAGGTTAAAGAAGATCTGCTTACGTGGACCGGCCTTGAGGTATGTGAGGTGGGGAGAGGGAGAGGATGAAGAGGAGGTTAGGTGTGGGAGCTTTTCAAGGTTTATACAAGGGCTGTTGATGGTGCCATCTGGTTCTGATTCTGTTTGTAGGTGTGTGAGGAGAGCCATGGCTTCTTTAATTTGCAGCTTCAAAACATACACTGGAAGTGTAAGGGAAATGACGAAGTTAATTGCATTTTAGACAACTTCTTATGTGCGTGCAGCCTTGGGAGGGAATTACATGGCACGTGGGAGGTATCTGCTTGTGTAGTGCCACGTTGGTGAAAGTCTTCGTAGACACCTAAATAGTAGTAAATAGAGTCTTCGAGGACCGAGGGCACTCAAGAATCAAGATACAGTTGAAAGAAGAAAGCAGTAAAAAAACATACAATGTTTAATTAATTATGGAAAGAAAAAAAACAAAAACTTATTTGATTCTAATCTCATTATTGAGACTACGAACTACTCCAAGAATAATACCTATGTTAGAGCTAACCACAGTAAACCAAAAATGATTAAATATGGTCAACAAGACAACTTGTTCAGTATCAATTATCAAAATTAAGGTTTTAAGAACGAAAGATGAGAAAACATTTTTTTTTCCGGTAGCTTTGTGTAATTAGAAAGAGAGAGATGAGCAAGTTCGTTGCCTGCCTGGGATAACAGGATCTATCATCGCCAAGTTATCTTTTGGCCTCGTGATGTAGCGGAAGCTCTGTTGAGAAAAACCTGCAAGAAACAATTAGAAATAGCCTACTAATATTCTGTTGATCCGCGCACGGATGCCAGAATACTAGACTACTGATAACATTCAATTTCGCGCACGAAGGATTGTTAACAGGCTTCAAATACTACAATCTTCGCAAAGAATGTTGTACATGGATATTGAGAAACAATCTCTGTATTTTTTATTAATCAAAAGCTATCTTTCAAACCCTAATACAATCTACTTAAATAGAATTGCAAAACTTGACTAACAAAAAAATCCTAAACAAAAAGAAAAGAATCCTAAATGGAAAAGAAATCAAATCTCCTAAAAATCAAAAGAGTCCTAAAACAATAAAAACCTATCTAAAAAGGAAATTGGATTTGATTTAAATCAAATCATTAAATAATTAATAACCTAATTACATGTAAACTAAAAGGAAATAAAATAAACGTACTGAATCATGAAGGCAACAAACTAGATGGCCAAAATTGGATGTGCTTCAGCCTATTATAGAAGACGGAGTCTTCATAACATTTGTAGGCATCGTCTTGGGCTTTCCAGAAACATATTATAATGTTGATTTGGAGTTTGTTTTCCCTCTGAAAAGCCCCCTGAAATTTGCCCATTCTGACAGTTAAAACCATTCCAAGTCTTTGCTTCCTTCTTTCGGCACCCTTCGTCTTTGAGTCGATTCCTCTGCTCCATGAAATCCAAACCTTTGTTTGCCGTGTCATCTTTGACGGCTGCATCACTTCGCCAAGGAGTATGCCAAGAGTTCTCTCTTGAGTTGGGATGAGCATTGGAGAAATGAGGATGGATATAAATCCCCATATCCCCATCCCCATTTCCCAAACTCTTCTCCATCCCCCCGCTCCATTTCCCCATATGGGGAAAATAGGGATGGGGAGTTTTGGGGGGTGGTATCCCCATTTCCTAGTTTTTTTTTTCCTGTTTTTTCTTGTTTTTTTCGTTTCCCCGTTTCTTTGTTTCCCATGTTTTACTAAAAATTACGTATTTAAAAAAAAAAAAAAAAAAAAAAAAAAAAAACTATCCATTACAAATATAAACTAAAATTCATTACAAATTCAAATGAAATCTAATATTATTCTTTCATAATATATTATATAACATTTGGGGAAAATGGGGATGGGGGACCACCCCCCATCCCTATCCCCATTTCAATTTCAATAAATTCGTAGGGAAATGGGGATTGGGGAAGATATCACATTCTTATTTCAATTTAAGGATAAAAATCATTCTCATCCCTCCCAATTTCCCCATTATTCTTAAAAAATTTCTCCCCAAATGGGGATGGAGAAGTGGGGATTTGAGTATCCAAAGATAAATGTCAATCCCTACCCTTGAGGCATAGATGGTGAATTTTTTAGTTCCTGTGAAGGAAAGAGATACCAAGTGCCTACTTTCCATATATGAGATGAAAGTTTCTTTTCATTTTATGTTATTCAATAATAAGCATTACAAGGCTTGTGATGAAAAAAAATTCAGACATTTATTTCCCCTTTAATTCTTCTCAGCTTCAATGGACAAGAGTTTCTTAGTTGATTTTCATATTAAAAAAAAGGGAAAAAAAAAAACAGAGAGTTTCTTTGTTGAGCTTGTGTATTTGACTTTTCGAGATGTTCGATGAATTAAAGAAAAATAATTATGGGATTTTGACCCCGGGTTGACTAAATAAAAAAAGGCAAATTGCACAAACATGCCTTCAGTTTTTCACATAAGGCATAATATTCAAGTTTTACCTTTAATTACAGAAGCATACCCTCCAGTTAGTCAACCTCTGTTAAACATAACGGTTGACTAGGTTACTTAAGGAAAGTTCAAAATTGCCCATTCAATTTCAATATATTGAGAAAAAATTTAATTGCCCCTGAAAAGTCAAAATTATTTTTTTAAAAAAAACCTTATACAATAATAACAATTAATAGTGAAAGCAAACTTTTATTTTTACACTAATCAAACCAAAAAAAGCAAAAAAGTGAAAAAGAAAAGGGGAAGAGGAATGAAGACCTTCGGCAATGGCCTCCTCCGGCATGGAGGAGGCGGCTGGTGGCCGCCCCGAAAGGAGGAGGATCGCGGCCTCTCCCAGATCTGAAAGGAGGCATTCTAAGATTTCTCGCTCTTTCTCGGTTTCTCTTCGCAAAACCCCTCTCCCTTTCTCTTCACAAAACCCTCCATTTCATTTTTTTTTTTCTGGTAAACAAAAATCCATTGAAGAAAAAGAGATCAACAAATAAATGTTCAAGTACGTTAACAAATGCGTGTTCTGGGTTTGCTTATCTCTAAGCTCGTCTCTCCAGGGAAGATTGATGAATCAAAGACCAAGTGAACTCATCTGATATACTCTGTTTTTCTTCAAAGAGCTGAGGCTCAATAATACGTTTCTTTGGATTCCAATATCTTCTTGGAATACTATTATTATTACAGAGAAACATGTCCTAACGCAGAGAAGTTTGTCGGATCAAGAATAGACCAGATTGTCCGAGCATCAAGATCTCTCTGTTGCTCTCTTGCGACTCTTTTTCCATGACAATTTCATATGGGTTTAGTTCTGACTTCTTTATGCTCTTAATCAAATGGGTTTGATTACTCTTTGTGTGTTTTTTGGTTCTTGATTCGTTTACAGGTGTTAATTTCTTTGGTTCTTCAAATGTGAGTATTGAGATCCACAACATTTCTCGCTATGTTTTTCTCGATTGGGTTTGGGTGGCCTCCATTTTCATTTGTTTTGCTTTGATTTTTCATAATTAATATTGTCTTAGTATTGCTTTAAATAAATTTGATGATAAAATGACGATTGTACCCTCCAATAGTGCAGTCAACTCTTATCTTAACGAAGGATGACTAACCGAAGGGAATGTCAGTGTAATTAAAGGCAAAACTTAAATATTATGCCTTATGTGAAAAACTGAAGGTGTGTTAGTGAAATTTGTCCGTAAAAAAAATTGGGTAAATCTAAATTTTATGATTATTTATTGTTGAAAATTAAAGGGGTATTACCAATACATAAATTTTATGATTTATTTATTGTTGAATCTAAATGAATCTTTTTATTGTTTTTAAAATAAATCTATATACTTTTTAATTGTATGATTTATTTATTGTTGAAAATTAAAGGGATATTATCAATTTATTCATTAAGTTTTGACAAAGAGTAATGCTACTTTGCCCAAATTTGGTGTCCAAATCTGAAGCTCAAATGACGTGTCAACACTCTCATCTATTCATTTAAATCAAACAAATCAAATACAATCTAAATGAATGGATGAGAGTGTTGACACGTCATTTGGGCACCAGATTTAGGCAAAGTAGCATTACTTTTTGACAAAACATTAATTTTTTAAGAGTAATGCTAGAGGACCCAAAAAATTAACCCAAATTTTGAACTCAAATCTATGTGGCAACATCACATGGGATCTTTGGGAAGAGTGACGTGGGGCCATGTTGTGTGTGATGTTGTCACATAGATTTGGGTTCAAAATTTGGTTTAGTTTTTTGGGTCCTTTAGCATTACTCATTTTTTAAACATGTTTACTTTTTTACAACTCTTTAGTCAACCATTAGTCCAATTTAATGGTTTCAAGGGTATTTTTATCTTTAAAAAAAAAAAAATGCCACATATCAAAAAAATAATAATAATTTTTATCACAAAATAAAAATGTTATACATCTTAATGGACGGTGGAGATCCGGTCACCAAGATCCAATTTGGCGATTTGGTTATTAGATCTCCACCGATTTTTTTTCTTTATATATATATATTAAAATTTCTCTTAACCTCCAACCGTCCTAAATAGATAATTAAATATAAAGGGGAAAATGGTCTATTTGTATTTTGTCATATTTGACCATCAAAATTTGAGTTGGATGGACCAATTTGATGTATTTTTGAAAAGTAAGAGACCAAAGGTCGTAAACACCTTACATTTGGGTTGGAATTTGAGTGGAGTAGTATTATTGGAAACTAAATGTACTAAATTGATAATACCAGAAATTATAAAAAAGTAAATATAATCCCAAGAAATAGATTATTGTGGGGTCACTGTATTGGATAGTCCCAGTGACAGTGTCGTCCTCAAGGTCAAACACAAGATAACATTGGTTTAATATCTCAGAAAATTTCTTGTTTGTTTTGTCATCCAATTTCCATATTCTGTAACGAGCTTAGTAACAATGGCCGATGCAATTGTGTCGGTTGTTCTGGAGCAACTGACTTCAGAGATCTATAAGAAATTACGAGAAGAGGTGAGAATGGTGACGGATGTCAGAAAAGAAATCAACAAGCTTACCAGCAACTTCTGAGCCATTCAAGATGTGCTCCATGATGCAGAGCAAAAACAGGTGAAGGAGAGTGCTGTGACTGTGAGAGGTTGGTTAGATAAACTCAAAGAAGCGTCGTATGACATGGATGATGTGTTGGATGAATGGAACACTGCAATTCTAAAGCTGCCAGGAGAACGGAGAAGTTGATCCAAATGCTCTTGTTCCCAAGAAGAAGGTATGTTCCTTCTTCTTTTGATGTGTTTGAGATACATGGTCGAGACAAAGAGAAATCTGATCTCGTAAACAAATTGTTGAGTGAGACTAAGGAAGTAGGAAATGCCATCCCTGTTATCTCAATTGTAGGGATGGGAGGAATCGGAAAAACAACTCTTGCACAATTTGCTTACAACGATCCAGAGGTAGAGAGTAAATTTGAGAAGAGGATTTGGGTTTGTGTTTCAGACCCTTTTGATAAAATTAGGGTTGCCAATGAAATCATTGAAGGTCTCATTGAAGTCCCTAATCTAATTAATTTCAATTCTCTTTTAAATTGTATGTATAAATCTGTCGAGGGAAAAAAATTCATTCTCGTACTGGATGACGTGTGGACAGAAGATTACAACAAATGGGAGCCATTGTAGTACAACTCTCTTAACAATGGTGCTCCCTGAAAGTAAGATTTTGTTCAAGGTACAGGCAAAAGGCATCTGATATATTTATACTTTCTATGGAATTGCAAATACTATACTAGATCAAAAGTTTTGACATTAACATATTGTATGATTTTGTTTAATCGTTGGAAAGAATTTCAAACAATTGAAGAAAAATGTTGGAGTGTAGCAACTTTCAAAAACTGAGCTTGTAAAACTTTGAAATGTCAGACATACGTCATTGGCCTTCTCCAAGGCTTTGAATCAAACCTTGAGGAGCTTCTCCGCTTGCCAGAAATCTGCTCTGCGAAATCTTTGTATCAGACAACTGAGTTCATTGAGGTTTGCTCCCATTATCCTTTTTGCTAATTTGGAAAACAAAAAGCCCCCTTTTTTTGTCAACAAAACTTGATTCCTATATTCAATTTCATGCAGTGAACCAGTTTAACAATGGCATGAATTTCTTGAAGAATCAATGTTTAAAGACGAGAGATGACCCCAGTTTGGAAGAATAATAAATTACAACTTGTAAGTACAATTTAGTGATGGGAATGACTTCTTATAATTGGATAGTGTAAACTGAAGGCAAATAAGTCCTCCGAAATCAGCATGTTTAAAGTTTGAATTTTGAAAGCCTGAGAAAGTCTTAATTGGATACCTGAATTTTGGCAGATAATTGTCCTAATTTGCAAACTATACTCTGCTATTCATGTCATATCGGAATTACTACAGGTGACAAGATGTTGCTTGGAGAATGTGTGGCTTCCATTGCAAAGACCTTCCTCGAATCAGATGCTTCAGTTATTGACATCAAGCAACCTGAGCCTGTTGCTGCCAGAATCAGGTTTTTGTTATGATAACTCTAATCAAGAAATCTGGTACATGTTTTGTGCTTTATAACTGTCTGTCATACCGTCTGCTGAAGTTTTCTGCCCTTCCACCCAATGTTGACTACTGCTTGCTGAAATTCTCTGCTCATTAATATACAAGTTGTAGAAGAGTAAGGTGTTTTCACACATACTGATTTTGTACACAGTGCTTGTTAGAGGCAAGCATGATTATTTCATACACAATTCAGTTACTTCTGCTTCAATTGATTGTACTCAGTCCTTGCATACATATAAATCTCCAACTATTGATGATTATAGAAAGATATGGCTCTTCATTCCGCAATCCCCTTACTATTGATGATTATAGTAAGGACAGGATTGCCAAAAAGAAAAGCAGCATTTGAAGTCACATTTGATGTCAAGTTCTGGTGGGGGTGAAGAGCTGCTGTCTTGGAGTTGCTAATGTTTTGTGATGCAGCGGCAACAAGGGCTCTAGATTACTTGGAAAGCAAGGATCGATGCAAGGCGGATGGCCCAGCTGGAAGGAGGCGTGAGCTGGACAAAACGTGGTGATGTGGGAGGTAGGTCGAGCTGACAGCTGGCGCGTGGCAGACCTCCTTAGCTGGCCGAATGAGTCTTTGTTGGTTTAGGATTAAAGAGTCCAGGAATTATTTAGTTTTAGTTACAGCAGATTTCCTTTTTTAGTTAGAATTAGTTTTCGTTTCAGAGTTCAATTAGGAGTTAGAATTAGAGTTTTCTTTGGTTTATTTTCAGTCTATTTATATTGGTGTATTTTCATTAAAAACGTTGGTTGTTTATTAATAAAAATCAGAGAATGTTTCTCTAAAATCCAGTTATTATATCTTTGCGAAGGTAGAAGTAATTGAAGCCTGTTAACGAATCCTTCGTGCACGAAGTCGAACGTTTTCAGTAGGTTGTTTTCTAATTGTTTTGTTGCAGGTTTTTCTCGTATAGCTTCCGCTACATCAGTTGGTATCAGAGCTAGGTTCGTTCGGGACATCATTATGCCGCCGAAGAGACGAGTACCTAACCGGATTCCCGTAGAAGAGGCCAACGAACGTGACCATGTGGCACAGTTGGAGCAGCAGATGGCGCAAATAACGGAGCAGCTCGCGACGTTACTCGCCAACTAAAATCCTTTCCAAGCCTTGAATCCTAACGGTTGTGACGTTGAGGGTGAGAGTGACAAGGAGAGTGAGTCTCAAGTAGAGGTTCCACGGCAGCGTCGTCAAGCGTCAGAGCATGAAGACAACAGGCGGTGGGAATCTGGTATGAGGACAGAAATCCCGGAATTTCAAGGCAATCTCTCGCCTGAAGAATTCCTTGATTAGCTAGGAGTAGGAGAGGAGATCTTGGAGTTTAAAAACGTGCCGGCGAATGCAAGGGTAGCCTTGGTGGCAACTCAGCTTCGGGGACGAGCCGCAGCTTGGTGGCAACAAATTAAGCTCACACGAACTCGAATGAGAAAATCAAAAATCACAGATTGGGAGAAGATGGTCCGTAAATTACGGGCTGAATTTTTGCCCCACAATTTTCAAAAATTAATATATCAAAGGTTGCAAAATTTAAGACAAGGTTCGCGGTCGGTAGATGAATATACAACGGAATTTTACCAATTACTTGTGCGCAATGACATCCAGGAAACTCCAGAACAGGTATTGTGGAGGGTTGCGAGCGCAAATCCTAGAGGTGGTAAACCTCTTTGATCTGGTTACATTGTCTGAAGCTCATCAGAGGGCTGTGCAATTGGAGAAAACTGTAACTCGAAGAGGAGGAGATGGATGGTTGTCTTATGGCAGCAGTGGTGCCCCGGGAAGGCTTGGCAGTGGCAGCAGCAACACCACTAGCCGACCAGCAACTGTTGGTATCAGCGGTAGCTCTCAACAGCCTGCAATCAGTCCGCACCAGCAGCCAAGGGTGACAGGTGGGTTTAAATGTTTTAATTACGGAGAAGTGGGTCATCGATAGTCGAAATGTAAGAAACTTGGCAAGCGAGTCTTATTCACCGAAACTGATGGGGGCGACGAAGACGAGGCTTTCATTGGAGAGGAGCCACATTTCGATGAGGATGATGAGGTTAGTGCAGAATGGGTGGAAGGTGATGTTGGCCCATTATTGATGGCACGTCCTATGTATGACACCACTGATATTGTTCAGCCAACTACTGATTTTATTGAACCAACAAAAGAGGAGCTGACAGTGGAATCTTCATTAACGCTGGTCAACAAGGAGGGCGCAGGGGACAGGTGCAAAACCACCGAGCATGGGACAGCCAGGGTGGTGCAGCGAACTTGCTTGGCACTGCGCACGGACGGGAGCGATTGGCTTCGGAACAGTGTATTAATTCAACTTGTACCATCTTGGATAAAGTTTGTCGATTCATTATCGACGGAGGAAGTTGTGAAAACATTGTTTCAGTAGAGGTGGTTAATAAATTAGGAATCAAGATAGGACAACACCCCAGACCTTACAGGTTGGCTTGGCTTCAGAAGGGTGGAGAGGTTACGGTTTCACAACAGGCACTGATATCCTTTTCTATTGGTAAACATTACAAAGACCAAGTATGGTGTGACATTGTTCGCATGGATGCATGTCATTTATTGCTCGGACGACTGTGGCAGTTTGATCGCAAGGTAAAACATGATGGCTTTAAAAATACCTACACTTTTCTTTACGATAAGGTAAATATCGTGTTATTACCAAGTAAGCCACGTGAGAAGCCAACAATTACGGAAGGATCCAATCTCCTTTCTTTTTCTGAGTTTGAAATCGAAATGAGAGATGCTGAAACAGTGTATTTGCTGCTCAACAAAGAGGTGGACGCCAAGGTTGAAATCCCTGAAGCCGCGGTCCCTTTGCTTAAGGAGTTTGCAAATTTATTTCCCGATGATTTACCTAAGGGGCTTCCTCCATTAAGAGATATTAAGCACCACATAGATCTCGAGCCTGGGGCTATGTTGCCTAATCGACCACACTATCGTATGAGCCCAAGTGAGCATGAGGAGTTACGACGACAGGTGGAGGAGTTACTCACCAAGGGTCATATCCGTGAGAGCCTTAGCCCATGCGCGGTACCCGCACTGTTAATCCCAAAAAAGGACGGTTCCTAGAGAATATGCGTAGACAGTCGTGCAATCAATAAAATTACGGTGAGGTACAGATTTTCGATTCCTCGACTAGATGATCTCTTAGACCAACTCAGTGGGGCGACAGTGTTCACAAAACTTGATTTAAAGAGTTGTTATCATCAAATACGAATTCGGCCGGGGGATGAGTGGAAGACGGCGTTCAAAACGCGAGAGGGGCTCTATGAATGGTTGGTCATGCCATTCGGTTTGTCGAACGCACCAAGTACTTTTATGCGTGTGATGAACCAAGCTTTACAGCCATTTATTGGAAAATTTGTGGTCGTCTACTTTGACGATATATTAATATATAGTGCCGCTCAAGACCTACATGTGCAGCACCTTCGGGAGGTTTTAACAGTGCTTCAAGAAGAGAAATTGTTCGCTGCAGCCCACAAATGCGTATTTATGGCTTCGGAGGTATTATTTTTGGGTTACAAAATTTCAGGAATGGTTCTTCAGGTGGATGATACAAAAATTGAGGCCGTTAGACAGTAGCCACAACCAACAAGCATAACTGAGGTGCGTAGCTTCCACGGGTTGGCAGCGTTTTATAGGCGATTTATACCTCACTTCAGCAGTATTATGGCTCCAATCACCGATTGCATAAAAGAAAAAAAAATTAGTGGCCTAAGGTCGCGGAGGATGCATTTCAGCTCATCAAGGTGCGTTTAACTACTGCTCCTATACTAATCTTGCCAGATTTTTTTCAACCCTTTGAGCTGCACAGTGACCCATCGAAAGTGGGAATAGGGGCTGTGTTGAGCCAAGCATGTAAGCCAGTCGCTTATTTTAGCGAGAAACTCACTGGAGCAACGGCTCGGTATAGTACATATGACATCGAATTCTACGCGGTGGTTCAAGCCGTGAAGCATTGGAGGCATTATCTTTTTCATCGTGAGTTTATTCTCTACACTGATCATGAAGCATTAAAACATCTCCATAGCCAAGATAAAATATCAGCCCGTCATGCCTCCTGGTCCGCGTATCTGCAACAATTTACTTTTGTGTTGAAACACAAGGCAGGTACGTCAAATCGAGTCGCTGATGCCTTAAGCCGACGGAGCAATTTATTGTCCACGATGACAGTCACAGGACGGGGTTCGAATCGTTCCGAGAATTGCTAAAAATTGATCCATATTTCGCAGCCATCATGTTGAATTTAAGTGCAGCTGAAAATAGAGATTTCTTAGTGGTGGATGGTTTTTTATTCCGTGGGAATCAGCTTTATGTGCCTGACAGCAGCTTGCGATTCAAGATTATAAAAGAATGGCATGGAGAAGGCCATGTGGGAAGGGACCGCACCTTGCAGCTGGTCAGAGAGGATAATTTTTGGCCGACAATTCGGCGTGAAGTGGAGCGTTATGTGGCACGCTGTCATGTGTGCCAAGTTTCTAAAGGCATGGCAACAAACGCGGGCCTTTACATGCCGCTACCTATACCAACACAAACCGTGGACGGACCTAAGAATGGACTTCGTATTGGGTTTACCAAGAACGCAACGAGGATTTGATTCGATATTTGTGATCGTTGACAGATTTTCCAAGATGGTCCATTTTGTTCCCTGTAAGAAGACAACTGATGCAGTGAATGTGGCACAATTTTTTTTCGTGACATTTATCATCTTCAAGGACTTCCAAATTCCATTGTGTCTGACCGTGATACACGATTCCTTAGTCATTTTTGGCGAAGCCTGTGGAAGATGGTGAATACAAAATTGAATTTCAGTAGCGCGTATCACCCGCAAACGGATGGTCAGACCGAGGTGGTGAATCAATCGCTCGGAAACTTATTGAGATGTTTAGTTGGTGACAATGCTCGTACTTGGGACCAACGGCTTAGTCAGGCGGAGTTTGCTCATAATCATGCGGTGAATCGAAGCACGGGATTTAGTCCGTTTCAGGTCGTATATTCTGTGGTACCTCGTGGACCGCTGGATTTACTTCCCCTGCCAAGCAAAACACGGGTTAATGGTAAGGCTGCAGACTTTGTGCAAAACATGCAAGGCATTCACGCACAGGTGGTTGAAAATTTGGGGAGGTCCAATGGAAAATACAAACTTGCTGCAGATAGGAAACGAAGACTTTTGGAATTTGAGGTTGGCGATTTTGTATGGGCTGTGTTGACTAAGGATCGCTTCCCCGTTGGAGAATACAACAAGCTAGCTGCAAAGAAAATTGGACCATTGGAAGTTTTAGAGAAGATAAATCCGAATGCTTATCGTTTGCGGCTCCCTAGCCACATTCGTACGGCAGACGTGTTTAATGTGAAGGATTTGATACTGTATTTTGATGACTCCTCTGGGGAGGATACGGATTGCACGTCGAGGTCGACGTTTCTTCAACCTGGAGGGGATGATGCAGCGGCAACAAGGGCTCTAGATTACTTGGAAAGCAAGGATCGATGCAAGGCGGATGGCCCAGCTGGAAGGAGGCGTGAGCTGGACAAAACGTGGTGATGTGGGAGGCAGGTCGAGCTGACAGCTGGCGCGTGGCAGACCTCCTTAGCTGGCCGAATAAGTCTTTGTTGGTTTAGGATTAAAGAGTCCAGGAATTATTTAGTTTTAGTTACAGCAGATTTCCTTTTTTTAGTTAGAATTAGTTTTCGTTTCAGAGTTCAATTAGGAGTTAGAATTAGAGTTTTCTTTGGTTTATTTTCAGTCTATTTATATTGGTGTATTTTCATTAAAAACGTTGGTTGTTTATTAATAAAAAATCAGAGAATGTTTCTCTAAAATCCAGTTAATTATATCTTTGCGAAGGTAGAAGTAATTGAAGCCTGTTAATGAATCCTTCGTGCGCGAAGTCGAACGTTTTCAGTAGGTTGTTTTCTAATTGTTTTGTTGCAGGTTTTTCTCGTATAGCTTCCGCTACATCATTTTGTGACCAGATCCTGTGGGCCTTCTCCTCTGATGCCTGTGTGCATTTTTTTTGTTCTGATGCTTGTATTTTAGTTGTTTGAGTTTTTGCTGCTGCTGTTTGTTTTGTTTGCTTGGGTGGCTTGGTGCCTTACTTGTTAGGCTGGGCGATGTTTTCAGGGTCATCCCCTGTTTTTTTGGGTGGCCTTCCACGTCTCAATAATATTGCTTTTCAAAAAAAATAAAAAATAAAAAGTTAATATCTAATATTGTCACAATTAGATATTAACTTGGTGGTGCTTTTGTCGTATCACATTTGAAGTCTAGTTCGTATTCTGAATATAAACTTTTCAAGCAGCAGTCAAGGTAGATATTGTAGTTGGTGCTCGATACACCCTCTTGCAGTTTGCAGCAAAGTTATGCCATCTAAGATGCTCTTGATGCTGATGATGAACAGAAGGTGAAATATGTCCAAATATGACTCTGTCTCTATCATTTATCTATTGATTCATACATATCTGTAGGAAATGAAATAAAGTGAAGTGCATAAATATTAAATTAATTCTTGTTGAATTTGTACATGACAATTAAGTAATTAACTGCATGTTTGAAGTTCAGTCCTTGCGTTGGATAATTACGGTATCAAACTAATGATCTTAAATTACAGGGTGTAAGATTTCGCCTAGACCATGTCGAACAATAGTCCCCGCTCGCATTAGATACTGTGTTTCTTGTGTTGGATATGGCTTGAATTATCAATGGATACCAAACACGATTTACCAATGCGGAGACTTCCTGGAGACGTGAGAGCATTTGGAAGTATGAGGTTATGTTTGAGGGAAGCTTGGAGGACATGACGAATAGTAGAAATGAAGAACAGCTCAAACCGCTGCCGCCGCCGCTATGGCTTTGGCAGCGATAATGGCAGCGGTAGGACACCGCTGCGGATTGTTTGGCAGCGCAAGCAGAGCGGTCCAACTCCAATGTTACACGCTGCGGGTGGCGCTGTGGCTTTCACAGCGGCCATGGCAGCGGTCGAAGATGATGGCGCATAGGGATCACGGTTTTTTGAGTGATTAAGTTCAACACGGTTTAGGAAGTGGGTGGCTAACTGCAACTTGAATCGTAGTCAATCACAAGCATGCGTTGAATCAGGAAATATTCATGGAAGAGTAAATAAGTTGTTTCTTGAAGTTCGACTAGAAAAATGATTTCTCCTTAAAAGAAGACTTGTCTTAAATAGAAAATAGTATTTATGTGGAACAAGTATTCTTGTATAACTAGGAGATAGATTTCCTTGTTAGTTTAAAGTCCCCGTAATACATATAAATAGACCATAATAACTAGGTTATTATATGTGTGAAAAACACCTGTGAGTGGTGGAGCAAATAGCAAATACTAGAGAGATCTCAAAGTGAGCATTGTGTGTAATTGGGTTTGGGGTATTATTTAGAGAGAGATCCTGAGTGTATGGTTGTAACAATTTACTACATATTGGAACTTTCTCTTGTCATCCTGACAGTCGTGGTTTTTTCCCTGATTTGGGTTTCCACGTAAATTCTAATGTTGTGTGTGATTGGATTTAAACTACTTCTCTTCATCTTATCTTTCATCTTATCTTTTATTTGTTATTGTATTTGTTTGTGTTCTATCCGGCAATGCTTCCGCGCACTTAATGACGTTTGTTCGCTAACATCTGGCATATGAAGATCCCTCATGTCTTCTGTCTCTGTTACTTATACCAAGATCTGACTATGCAATCTCTAACATCTGTAACAAAGATTGGAACCATGGGAATTGGTGTGTAACAAAGATTGGAACCATGGGAATTGGTGAGGTCTAAAAGGCTGTTAAAAGAAGAATGGGAACAAACAGTAGTAAATCTATAAACTTAAACAATCCTAAAAAATCCAAGCCTGAAATTAATTAAATTCAATTTTAAAAATGGAAACTAAATCACATATACGAATCCAACTAAGTTTTTCCCAAGAAAAATTACAGCTGTAGTCTGTCGGGAGAAAACATGAAGTCTTGAAATTGTTTTAGAACTTAAAATTACTGAAACAATCTTTTAAAAGCATGTCTTTAACTTTCTGCAAGAGAAAATTACCTAAACATCCCCTCCATAAGTGAGTTTCGATGATTTTTCTTTCAAGTTTAATTTTTTCCTCTTCTTCTGTAAACAAACAATGCTGCCGAGAAAAAACAAAAAAGAAAACCTTGACATTTTACCGAGAGGATGTTTCAGTTATTTTTTTTCATACAAAATAGTTAATAACAAAGTTTAGGAGAGTGTTTCAGTAATTTTTTGTTTTAAAAATGGTCAAGATATCACGTTTTTATCTAAGATGCTACATTTTTATACTAGGTTTCATATTTTTTTTTAAGAAAAAAAAGAAAAGATGAGGAGTATAAAAAGAGTATCCAAAGTGTTTATCAATAGTTAAATTCATAGCCCATAGTTGATTAAAAACAGACTTTACAAAATAATATGCGGTGGTTTTTAATATAATTTTCACTTTTTATTTTCTTGGCTTACGAAAGCGGTGGACCCCCTTCTTTGGTCATCAAACATCTTGTAGAAAATTCAAGGCTCCATCATGTAGAATTGTAGAAATCACATGCCTTACTTAAATGTGCGACCCAAATTTCTTGATTAGAGAAAGACTTGGGTGGTGCACTCAAGATTTTTCCATTTGATTGTTTGAGCCTTCGCCTTCACAATCGCATTCTTCATAGGCCATAGCATGACTTGGATGTATGCAGGAATTAAATTTCATTATACCTAATGCTCCCAAACTACTTTATGACCTAAACAAATTTTATTTACATTTAATAAATCTATTTCTTACTTAATAAGTTTCAATGCTCGGGCTCCAAAGTCCAGACTTTTTGAAGAAAAGTCAAAAAGGCAATGACAATATACCATGGAGGAAAAGACAAATCAATTTCTTATCAACAAAGCTGCCAAGTCTTTGCCAAGCAAATTCAAGGCCCCATTATGTAGAAAGTAGCAGATGCCTTACATTAATGTTGGACCCAAATATCTTGAATTTTAGACTTGAGAGATTATCTTCATGTTGATATCTGCCCATGTGATTGGAAAGCAACTTGGGTGCAGTGAATTTACCAATCACATCAGTGAATTTACTTCAGAGATTTGTCCATTTGATTGAGCCTTTGACTTCACAATTACATTCTTCATACGCCATAGCATGACATGGATGTATGCAGGAATTAAAGATCCCTTGACCCTTATATCTATAATGGTCCCAACTACTTTAATTATCACCTAAAGAACTTTTATTCACAACTAATAAATCTTAGTTAAGGGTAATAAAACGTGTTAATCATAGGATTCGAATCCTCACCATAAATATGAAAGGAGAAGTGTAAACCATTTGAATTTAAAAAAAAAAAAATGATAGTGCAGTGACAAATGCTGTTTTTGAATAACTGCGATATGATTATATTTGATTAAATATGTCTATAAGAATTTTATTTATTAATTTGTTAAAATTATTATAATTTTGAAGGCTCCAAGAGGAGAAATCATTTGAACTCACACTCCCATAATGTGGGTGTGAAGGTTTATTGGTGGATCAGGGTAACATCAACTTCTGAAATAAGAATTTCTTAATATTTTTTTTATCATTTTGTAAAAATAAAGTTACGTTATTTTAATTAGTGAGAAATTGAAAATATATGTGAATTTCTTGTTTTAATAACATGAGAAATATATACTGTCAATAAATAAATAAATAACATAAGAAACATACATTTTTTTGACCTTTCAATTAAATGAAACTTAAAGGTCTTTAGATTAATAATTCAAATATATGTTTCAAAAAAAAAAAAAATTCAACTATATATTGTTATGACAAGTCCAAATCATTCTATGCTTACTTTTGTTATAAGGATTTAGTTTTGAACATGACTTTATTTTAATTTGGTTTTGGGTAATTTTTTTTTTCTTTTTTATAGAATTATTACTATATTTTGGGAGATGTATGTATGAGGATGCCAACCTCATCTTATCTTTTTGAATATTTATAGGTGCGGATATTGAACTCATAAAACTTATTAGTACATCCATGTCTAATATTTAAAAAATAAATATTACTATAACTCTATAAGCACCCATCATAATGCCAATAGTACCCTCATTGAAATAAATATATTCATTTTAATACATATTATTTATAAACACTCTTAAATTATTATCACATACAATTTATAAAATAAATAAAAAAATCATATTATTTTTGGAATCAAATCCTATTTTAATGATGAGTTCGAGAGATTTTCAATCTATAATTCTCTTATTCATACGGCTATCTTAAAAAAATAATAATAATAAAATAATAAAATAAATAAATAAATAAATAAACCCTTATTGATATCTACGACTATCTTTAAAAAAAAAAAAAAAAAAAACTTGTTGATATTTACAGCCGTCGTTAAAAAAAATATTTTGTTTATTGTTCAAAACATAAAATAAAGACAAAAACAATATGATAATCATGTGATGATGAGAAAGTTTGATACTTGAAATAAAATTAGAGTTTAATTAGGGTATATCTTAAAAATTTGGGTTTATCAAAAGTTTTTTTTTTTAATAAAGAAATATAGTTAAGATATTGGTGTAATTAATGAGTGTATATAGTATTTTATTTATTTTTAATTAGACTCGAATCCTACTAATGGCGAAAGCTTTCAAAAAAATACCTGGTCCCGAATTAATAGATATTTTCAAAAAAAATAAAATAAAGTAATTTGTCCTTATTGGTAAATTTATATTGGGATGTTTTTGTAATTAAATTTTTTAATAAAATATGGGTGTACTAATAAGTTTTATGGGTGTCAATATCAGCACCCAATATTTATTTATTAAAACGTGAAGCCTTAATCTTTGTTGGAAGTAAATATCCGGATCACACATCTATTGTATGATTTTGACAAGTCTCGACAGTAATATTGTAATAGTTGTAATACTTAAAAAAAAAAAATCTTTTTATAATACATCATACGGGTACACCATTTAATTTTTAGAGCTTCTTTTGACAATTCAATTTTTTCTTTTTATATTTCTTTTCTAAAAACACTCTATTCTCAAAATTTAAATTTTAAAAAATTCTAAAGACAGTTCCTTTTATTTCAAGATTATCATTTTAAAAATTAAATTTCTAAAGACACTCTATTTTATTTTAATGAAAGTTAAGATGAACCATCGTAGTCTTTGAATTCATTCTAATCTTTTTTGAATTAAATTATAAATATATATATATATATATATATATATATATATATATATATATATATATATCTCCTAAACCATTAGATTAAATATTACATATTAAACACTCTCTCCTAAATTTTTAATTACCATATTAAACTCTTTCTCCTATGATACATATCTCTAATTTTCTTTCTCTATTCTTTCTCAAGCAAGACTAGCAATTAAAACAAAAATTACAAATAGTTTGATTTTTAGGAAGACTGGTACTATTAGCACACCCCCTACTGATCTATTTATGCCTCATTTTTTTAATTATTTAGTATTATTTTTTTCTTTTATCAAAATTACTAAAAGAGACATAATTTAAGAAAAAAAATAGAATGGTGCTATTGGCACACCCCCTACTAATCTATTTAAACTCCATTTGTTTAAATTTTGATTTGATTAAATAAAGTTAAATGTTTTTACTAATTTATTTTATTTATTTTCAAAGCTACATTTTTATTTATTTTTTCAAACTTAATAAACCCATCTCTAATATCTATATCTATCTCAAATCTCTTTATCTCTGGTCTCGTCTTTCTCTCACCTCTCATGAACGAATTTTTTTTTTCTTATTATTTCTTTTTTTTAGTGTTTTTTTTTTTTAACATCAAGTTTTATAGAAAATGTCAGGAAGTCACAAGACAAAGAACAAACAAACAACCCCAATAAAAGAGCAAAGGACAGAGCAACCCAAGACAAAACACACGAAGAGGAAAAACAAAACAAAACAAAACAAAACAAAACAAGAAGCAAAGAGTAAGTATTTGTTTTGGTTATCATCATTTCACTTTCAGATTCTAAAAGAGTAATGGAATTAAATAATAATTAATATCTCATCTGTCTAATACACCCAAAGTCTTTGATTTATTGTTTAAGTAAGATCTAGTACAAGTATTTTTAGGGTTTAAGAGTTATGAAAAAAAATATTTCAAGAAAAGGATTAAAAGAACCTTTTTTTTTTTTTTTAAGGAATGTGGGGTTTTATTAGATTTACTTTATAGAATATTGTTTTTTTCTTAAATTATGTCTCTTTTAGTAATTTTGATAAAAGAAAAAAATATTACTAAATAATTAAAAAAATGGGGTATAAATAGATCAGTAGGGGGTGTACCAGTAGTACCATTCTATTAATCTATTTTTATAGTGAAAGAAAGAAAAGAATACATGTCACATGCTCAACCTAGCAGTGGAGCTGGCGACTGTTCTTAGCAGGGTATGTTCTAAGAACAGTGATAGATTCATGGTGGGTTGTCATCCGGAGACACCTCTGCACATAGCTTCCATGCTTGGACATTTAGATTTTGTGCAGGAAATTCTAAATCGAAAGCCTGAGATGGCTGGAGAGCTTGATGCCCGGAAATCATCACCACTTCACTTGGCAACTGCAAAAGGTTATCTTGAAATTGTGAAAAAATTAGTATTAGTCAACCCTGAAATGTGCTCTGCTCTTGATCGTGATGGGAGAAACCCTCTGCATATAGCAACCATCAAAGGTCACTTTAGTGTTTTGAGAGAGCTGGTTAACGTGAAACCGCTGGCAGCTCGAATGGTGATTGATGATCGAGGTGAGACCATTTTGCATTTATGCGTGAGATATAGTCAGTTGGAGATGTTGAAGTTGTTGGTGGAGACAATTGGTGATAATGGGTTTCTGAATTCCAAGTGTCATGACGGCAACACTATCTTGCATACTGCTGCTGCGGATAAACAAGTTGAGGTATACTGATAAACAAGCTAATATTTTTAATCTAAGCTTAGAAGAGATGTGTATTTATTTAAGTTTGGTTTGACGGCTTAGTATTAAACTTAAAATAATTTAATTTTGGTATTTTTTTTTTTATTACGTTGAATTTTTTTTAGTTATTCCATCACTATTAACAATTATGGATTAAATTAGTGTAACATAATAATATTAATTTTTATTTAAGCACATATAATAATTTTATATAGTAGTTAAAATCATTGTCACAAATCATAACCTAAGTTCAGGTTGAGGAATGAAAAGTGGGGGAATTGAAGAGAAAAAGATGAAGGTTTGGAACTTGGTGGCAACATGAAGAACAAAATATAATACAAAATTGCGTTAAAGTTTATTTAATGATTTTTGTTGATGGTTAATTTATTTATTTTTATTTTTTTTTTGCAAATAGCTGTTTTCTATTTTTAATCTGAAAGTGTTTTTATTGTTCTTAGCAAACGATATGAATTACCCATGTTTTCCGTTTTTTTTTTCTTTCTTTTGACAGAAAGTCTGAAACATATTTTACTTCACCACCTTCTCTCTCTTCTCATTATCTTCTTTCTTTGAAGCCATTTTTTTTAAGAAAAAGTAAAAATAATAAAATAATAAAAAAAAGGAAATGGAGCGGATATGGAGCTTCCATCTGATAGAGGCTCGAAGGGAATCTCTTCAAGTTTGTTTATTTATTTATTTATTTTTATTTTAAGAGATCCGGAGTTCTCTTCAAAGTTTTGTTTTGTTTTGTTTTTCTTAAATTTGTATGAAGAAATCTAGAATTTTTTTCAAATTGCTTCAAATCTGGAAATTTTCCAGATTTCTTCAAGAGATTTTGATAAATTTCAAGCGCTTTTTTTTTTTTTTTTTTTTTATTAAGAAGTCTAGAAATCTCTCCAGATTTCTTCAAAATCTTTTTTATTTTTTTTATTTTTGAAGAGATCTTGTTAGATTTCCAGATCTATTCGAAGGTTATTTTTTTTTATTTTTTGGTTTTTTTAAAAAAAAAATTTGTTGAAGAAATATGGATCAAATCTGGAAATATTTCCACATATTGCTTGAAATCTGGAAAAATATCTATTCCAGATCTCTTCAATCGTTTTTTATTTTATTTTAAGGATTTGGAAATCTCTCCAAATCTCTTCAATTTTTTTTTTTTTTTTTGAATAGATCTGGAATTTTTTATTTTGTATTCAAATTTGGAGAAAGAGAATGAGTGGAGAGGTTGCAGGAATTTTTTTTATAATTTTTTTTTTTTGTTTTGAATATTTTTGTGTGTGGGATTTTGTTGGAATCTGTTGTGTTTAATGTTTGTGTAGTGTTATATGGATTTTTGTTGTGTTGTTGTGTATGAAATTTGTTGAATTAATTTTTGTAAAAATTTGAATGAAGATGGTGAGATGGATGAAGATAGTGTGATGTATGGAAGAAGAAGAGAAAGAAAAAAAAAAAAAATTATTTTTTATTCAAAATTCTATTAAGGGCAATCTTATCCTAAAAGTGGATTATTTACTAAAAACATTCAAAACACTAGTGCTGATTAAATGTAATAACTCTACTATTTTTATGGCTAGTTATGGATTTTACCCTCTCTTTTTTCTTTTACGAGATCTAATGGTTATTGGGTTTTGATAAAACACAATCCTCAAGTCAACCTGGACCAATCATATTGCTTTTGCAGTTTTGCGCAATCCAATAGATTTTTTTTTTCAACTTCTTCTACAAATGTGTCATAAATGTTCACACATGTCCCAATTTGGTTGATTAGACACAAATTGGGACACCAAAATTTGACAGCTGATTTAAATCCTTATTTTATTTTTAGAGAAAATCAAACATTTTGGATTGGGGCGGGTTTTGATTGATTTAATGATTTGGGTGCCCATACATATGACATACTACGAAAATGACCGGAACAAGAGGGGACCAAAGCATAAAGTACATGCAAACGTAATTTTAAGGATTTAATTTACAAATATAATCTTATCTTTAAAATGACATTTGTGGTGCCAGAGGTTCTTTTTTATTTTTAAGTGGAGCGTAGTTTACTGATTTTGTGTCATTTAGATGTCGATGATATTTTCAATATCTACAATCCATTTATCGTTTAATGTTTAAAATCAAATGTATACAGATAATCTAGTATTTGACTACAAAAACTGCAATAGAGGTGAATGCTCTTAATGCATATGGCTTCGCATCATTGGATCTTTTGACACAATCAAGCAGAAAAGATTAAAAAGATTGGAAGATTACCGAGTTGCTTCGAAGTTCTGGAGCAATGCATGCAAAGGATATTCATTTATCGGAACATGAACTTGGCACCATGCAGATGGCCAGGATCTTAACATCCCATCATAATTCATAATCAGCCAACTAATAATGCGTTACAGCCACGAAACAAAGGTTCTGGAAATGTTCCTGAGAAGAAGAATGATTGGGCTGAAAAAAATGAGTAGTGCTTTGATGGTTGTAGCATCATTGATTGCTACCATGGCATTCCAGGTTGCTATAAACCCAAGTGGTGCAGGCGACCCTCAATCATCAGAAGGTCCCCAACCGGCTGACAGACAGTTCTCTGATTATTACCCAACTTCATATAGAAGTGGCGCAGGCGCCCCCCAATCATCAGAAGGTCCCCAACTGGCTTACGGACAGTTCTATGATTATTACCCAACTTCATATCCATTGTTCTTGAATTCTAACACCACAGGTTTTATGGCATCCTTGAGCATCATACTGTTGCTGATAAGCGGTTTACCAATCAGGCGTAAAAAATTTTTGTACATTTTAATGGTGATCATGTGGATTGCAATATCAGCTATGACATTGACTTATCTGATAGCCATATCTGCTGTTACGGAATTGGAGGGAGCGCCGAATTCTATAGATATTGTACTGTATTTTTGGATTGGGTTGGTGGGACTTCTTCTTTTTGTGCATATAATTCGTCTTATAGCGAAGATAAAATATGTTAGAAAGTTAATAACGCAACGCAGGCGACATTCTAGCAATATGGCCTGAATGAATATAAGCAACGAAGCCTGAATAAGCAATGAGGCCGTGCACTTTTCTCTAGTTTGGATCGGATTTTATGTATTTTTTTTTTTAATGTAGTAATTTGAATGTCAAGATATATTAATTTCAGCATTTCTACTTATCATACATATACAGCCTTTGTTTTCCCACTCATATTTGTCTACCGTTTCGG
Organism: Acer yangbiense; assembly: GCA_008009225.1. NCBI lineage: Eukaryota > Viridiplantae > Streptophyta > Magnoliopsida > Sapindales > Sapindaceae > Acer > Acer yangbiense. The sequence continues at coordinate 11,959,159 of CM017762.1, forward strand.
CTTTTCTTTTCTAACCATTTAAGTACCGCGAGCATGTGTGTATAAATATATATATATATATAGGGGTGAATTCATAAAGAGTTAAGAGTTAAGAGTCAAAAAATTTATTGGTTTATTATTTTTAGCCACCAATTTATATTTGAGTGGTGCTATTGGCACACTCCCTACTGATCTATTTATGCTTTTTTTTTTAAATTTTTTTGATTTAATTAAATAAAGTTAAATGGTTTTATTAATTTATCTATTTATTTTCAAAACTACCCTTTTTACTTATTTTTCAAACTTAATAAACCCCGATTATCTCTATCTATCTCAGTCCTCCTTTTCAAACTTAGTTTCTTCATTTTTGTAATCACAAACCGGAATCGAAATATGGGTCAAATCTTGATGACGCTTATGAGTACAGGCACGTGTTTCTTCCTCCTGATGTTGCCAAACTGCTCCCCAAGAATCGTCTCCTCTCTGAAACCGAGTGGTGTGCTATAGGAGTTCACAGAGCCGAGGATGGGTTCATTATGTCGTTCATCACCCTGAACCACACATCATGCTCTTTAGGAGGCCTCTACACCCTCTTGCGGTTTGCGGCAAAGTTGATGCCATCTGTGATGTTCTGATCTTAAATTACAAGGTGTAAGATTTCGCCTAGACCATGTCGAACAATAGCCCTCACTTGCATTAGATACTGTGTTTCTTGGCATATGAAGAAACAAGCAACATTCTCTCATGTCTTCTGTCTCCGTTACTTATACCAAGAGCTGTTAAAAGAAGAATGGGAGCAAACAGTAGTAAATCTATAAAACTTTATTCATGATCTATATCTATAAAACTTAAACAATCCTAAAAAATCCAAGCCTGAAATTAACCAAAATTCAATTTTAATGAGATATCCATAGATTTTCACTACAAAAAGGAAACTAAATAACATTTAAGAATCCAACTAAGTTTTTCCCAAGAAAAATTACAGCTGTAGTCTGTCGAGAGAAATAAAAGAATCAAGATGAAGTACCGAACGTTACATTTGGGAGAAAACTTTAAAACTTAAAATTACTGAAATAATCTTTTAAAAGCATGTTTTTAACTTTCTGTAAAAGAAAATTACCTAAACATCCTCTCCATAAGTGAGTTTCGATGATTTTTTCATTTCAAGATTAATTTTTCCCTCTTCTTCTGTAAACGAACAATGCTGCTGAGAAAAAACAAAAATCGAAAACCTTGACGTTTTACCGAAAAAACCATTCTAGAGGATGTTTCGATTATTTTCTCGTACCAAAAAGCTAATAACAAAGTTTTGGAGAGTGTTTCAGTAATTTTTTGATTTTAAAAAAGATCAAGATATCACGTTTTTATCTATGATGCCACATTTTTATACAAGGTTTCACATTTATTTTTAAGGAAAAAAAAAAAAAAAAGATGAGGAGTATTATTATAATTTGTGATTATGGCCTTATGGGCCGAAAAAAATGAGCATCCAAAGTGTTTATCAATAGTTAAATTCATAGCCCATAGTTGATTAAAAACAAATTTTGGTTTTTAATATAATTTTCACTTTATATTTTCTTGGCTTACGGAAGCGGCAGACCCCCTTCTTTGGTCATCAAACATCTTGTAGAAAATTCAAGGCTCCATCGTGTAGAAATCACATGCCTTACTTAAATGTGCGACCCAAATTTCTTGATTAGAGAAAGACTTGGGTGGTGCACTCAAGATTTTTCCATTTGATTGTTTGAGCCTTCGCCTTCACAATCGCTTTCTTCATAGGGCATAGCATGACTTGGATGTATGCAGGAATTAAATATTCATTATATCTAATCTTCCCAACTACTTTATGACCTAAACAACTTTATTTACAATTAATAAATCTATTTTCTTAATAAGTTTCTATGCTCGGGCTCCAAAGTCCAGACTTAATAAGTCTCTCCAACTCCATTGCCATGGAAGAAAAGTCAAAAACGCTGCCAAGTTTTTGCCAAGCAAATTCAAGTCCCCATCGTGTAGAAAGTAGATGCCTTACATTAATGTTGGACCCAAATATCTTGATTTTTAGACTTTAGAGATGACTTTAGTGATTTGTCCATTTGATTGAGCCTTTGACTTCACAATTACATTCTTCATACGCCATAGCATGACATGGACGTATGCATGAATTAAAGATCCCTTGACCCTTATATCTATAACTACTTTATCACCTAAAGAACTTTTATTCACAACTAATAAATCTTAGTTAAGGGTAATAAAATGTGTTGGGATTCGAATCTTCACCGTAAATATGAAAATATGAAAGGATAAGTACAAACCATTTGAATAAAAAAAAAATAAAATGATTGTTCAGTGACAAATGCTGTTTTTGAATAACTGCGATATGATTACATTTGATTAAATATGTCTATAAGAATTTTTATTTATTAATTTGTTAAAATTATTATAATTTTGAAGGCTCCAAGAGGAGAAATGATTTGAACTCTCACTCCCATAACGTGGGTGTGAAGGTTTATTGGTGGATTAGGGTAACATCAACTTCTGAAATAAGAATTTCTTAATATTTTTCATCATTTTGTAAAAAATAAAGTTATGTTATTTTAATTAGTGAGAAATTGAAAATATATGTGAATTTCTTGTTTTAATAACATGAGAAATATACACTGTCAATAAATAAATAAATAACATAAGAAACATACATTTTTTTGACCTTTCAATTAAATGAAACTTAAAGGTCTTTAGATTAATAATTCAAATATATGTTTCAAAAGAAAAAAATTCAACTATATATTGTTATGACAAGTCCAAATCATTATCTTTTTTTTTTTTTTTTTTTTTAAGTCCAAATCATTCTATGCTTACTTTTGTTATAAGGATTTAGTTTTGAACATGACTTTATTTTAATTTGGTTTTGGGTAATTTTTTTTTTTTTTTTTATAGAATTATTACAATATTTTGGGAGATGTATGTTTGAGGATGCCAACCTCATCTTATCTTTTTGAATATTTATGGGTGCGGATATTGAACCCCATAAAACTTATTAGTACATCCACGTCTAAAATTTAAAAAAATAAATATTACTATAAGCACTCATCATAATGCCAATAGTACATTCATCGAAATAAATATATTCATTTTAATACATATTATTTATAAACACTCTTAAATTATTATCACACACAATTTATAAATAAATAAAAAATCATATTATTTTTAAAATCAAATCCTCTTTTAATGATAGTCCAATTTTACTTTTGGAAATATCTCGAATGTAGGAGCAAAAGGAAATATGTGGAACCGTATACGGGGTCAAGAGATTTTCAATCTGTAATTCTCCTATTCATACAGCTATCTTAAAAAATAAAAATAATAATAATAATAATAATAACTTATTAATCTATTGATATCTACGGCTATCTTTAAAAAAACTTATTGATATTTAAGGCCATCGTTAAAAAAAATATTTTGTTTATTGATAGAGTTTAAAACTATACATAAAATAAAGACAAAAACAATATAATAATCATGTGATGATGATAAAGTTTGATACTTGAAATAAAATTAGAGTTTAATTAGGGTATATCTTAAAAATTAGGGTTTATCAAAAGTTTTTTTTAAGGTAAGTTTTTTTTTTTTTTTTTAATAAAGAAATATAGTTGAAGATATGTGTGTAATTAATAAGTGTATATAGTATTTTGTTTATTTTTAATTAGGCTTGAATACTACCAATGGCGAAAGCTTTCAAAAAAATACATGGTCCCGAATTAATAGATATTGTCAAAAAAAAAAAAAAAAATTTAAGTAATTTGTCCTTATTGGTAAATTTATATTGAGATGTTTTTGTAATTAAAATTTTTAATAAAATATGGGTGTACTAATAAGTTTTATAGGTGTCAATATCGGCACCCAATATTTATTTATTAAAACGTCAAGCCTTAATCTTTGTTGGAAGTAGATATCGAGATCACACATCTATTGTATGATTTTGACAAATCTCGACAGTAATATTGTAATAGTTGTAATACTTTAAAAAAACAAAAAAAAACAAAAAATCTTTTTTTAATACATCATACGGGTACACCATTTAATTTTTAGAGCTTCTTTTGACAATTCAATTTTTTCTTTTTACATTTCTTTTCTAAAGACACTCTATTCTCAAAATTAAAATTTTGAAAAATTCTAAAGACACTTCCTTTTGTTTCAAGGTTATCATTTTAAAAATTAAATTTCTAAAGACACTCCATTTTATTTTAATAAAAGTTAAGATGAACCATCGTAGCTTTTGAATTCATCATAATCTTTTTTGAATTAAATTATTAAAAAAAAAATTATTTCTCCTAAATCATTAGATTAAATATTACATAGTAAACACTCTCTTCTAATTTTTTTATTACCATATTAAACTCTTTCTCCTATGATACATATCTCTAATTTTCTATCTCCATTCTTTCTCAAGCAAAACTAACAGTTAAGAAAAAAAAAATTACAAATAAGTTTGATTTTTAGGAATTGTATATATGACAGCAGGCTGCATTATTATTATTATTATTATTATTATATATATACGGTCCCGTTCCTATCGGTGTATCCTGATATAACTTTATCAGGATATTTAATATGAGCCACTCATTTATAACAGTGATTTGACAAGTGTATACATACCAAGTCAAAGTATGTAAAACGAGTGGCTCACATTCAATATCCTTATATAATTCTATCAGTGCGTACTGATAGGATAATTTCCGTATATATATATATATATATTGAAACCGCAAACTTTATTAAGAAGGGGACAGCCCCAAGGGAAACAAAATACATGCCAGAAAGTCCCAACAACAAAATAAAAACAAGCAAACACGCCGAGCAACCAAAACAACAAAAGCAAGGTCGCTCAAAGCAAAAACATTATCTTTTTCCTACCAGCATTTTCCATACACTATAAACATTGACCATCCCCCAATTACAGGGTACTGAGTAATTCATCTCAAAAACATTCCTCTTTCTTTCATCGTTCAAAATACATCTCTAATTAACAATGGCCGATGCGATTGTTTCCGTTGTTTTGGAGCAATTGATTTCAATCATTGCCATGGAAACAAACCAACAGGTGAGGCTTGTGGTGGGTGTCAGAAAGAAAATAAAAAAACTCACCAGCAACTTCCGAACTATTCAAGCTGTGCTTATTGATGCTGAGCGACGAGAACTGAAGGAGATGGCTGCCAGAGATTGGTTAGATAAGCTCAAAAATGCATCTTATGACATGGATGATGTGTTGGATGAATGGAACACTGCCATTCTCAAATTGCAAAGTGAGAGAGCTGAAAGTGCTCATGTACTCCACAAGAAGAAGGTATGTTTCTTCTTCCCCTCTCCTAGATTTTGTTTCAAACAAGTTGGTTTACGTCGTGACATTGCTCTAAAGATAAAAGGAATAAATAAAAATATTGATTCCATTGCCAAAGAGAAAGATAGGTTTAACATTGATACATCAAGGAATATTGAAGAACCTCCTAGAATTAAAAGTACATCTTTTGTTGATGTGTCTGAGGTACTTGGTAGAGATGAGGAGAACAATTATCTAAAAAACAAATTGTTGCATGAGAGTAATGAAGATAAAAAAGGCCTCCATATCATCTCTATTGTAGGGATGGGAGGAATAGGAAAAACAACACTTGCCCAACTTGTCTACAATGATGAAGAGGTGAAAAGCAATTTCGATAAAAGAATATGGGTTTGTGTCACAGAAACTTTTGATGAGGTTAGGATTGCAAAAGCAATCATCGAAAGTCTTAAAGGTGAGGCCACTAATTTAAATGAATTCCAATCTCTTTTAGAGTGTATAAGTGAATCTATTGTCGAAAAGAAATTTCTTCTTGTCCTAGATGATCTGTGGACAGAAGACTACAATAGATGGGGATCATTTTACAACTCTCTCAACTATGGTTTTCATGAAAGTAAAATTTTGGTTACTACACGTAAAGAGTAAAGAGACAGTTGCACGTATGATTAATTCAATGGATATTATAAATATCCAAGAATTGGCTGAAGAGAAAAGTTGGTCATTGTTTAGACAATTGGCATTTTCTGGTAGGTCTGCTCTAGAGTGCGAAAAATTAGAAAAAATTGGTAGAGAAATTGTTGGCAAGTGCAGGGGCTTGCCTCTTGCTGTGAAGACTATTGGGAGTCTTTTACGTTTTAAAAGAACTGAACAACAATGGCAAAGAGTATTAGACAGTGAAATGTGGAATTTAGAAGAGTTAGAAAGAGGTATTTTTCCACCTCTATTATTGAGTTATAATGACTTGCCTTCCATGATAAAACGATGTTTCTCATATTGTGCCATTTTTCCAAAAGATTATGTAATGAGAAAAGATGAATTAATTAAATTATGGATGGCTCAAGGTTATCTTGGTTTAAAACAAAATCAAGAGTTGGAGAGAGATGGTGAAGAGTACTTTGACATGTTAGCAATGTGTTCTTTCTTCCAGGATTTTAAAAAAGATGATGATGATAATATTATAACATGTAAGATGCATGACATAGTACATGACTTTGCTCAATTTCTGGTTAAGAATGAATGCTTCATGATGTTAACAAGCAGTGATGGAGAATCAAGTTGTTCTTACAGGAATGCTCGCCATTTGAAGATGACTCTCGAGGATGAACAGGCTTCATTTCCTACTAACATGTTTAGCATCTTCAAGCTACGCAGCCTCTTAGTTGAGAGGTCATTTGAAGACTCTTCGTCGATAAGTAATTTCCTACCCAGCTTATTTAAACAGTTGACATGTTTAAGAGCATTGGAGTTATGTGAAGGTTGGACCAGGAATCCAATTACAAAGATCCCAAGTGAGATAGGAAAATTGATACACTTGAGATATCTGAACATGTCCAGACTTAGAGGTATAAAGGAATTACCTGAAACTTTGTGCGAATTGTATAATTTACAAACTTTGAATCTGAGTCATTGCTCTAAACTTAAAAAGCTACCTGAAAGGATGGGGAAGTTAATCAACTTAAGGCATTTGATAAACTATAAGACTGATGCATTGAGTTACATGCCAAAAGGAATTGAGAGACTAGTTTTTCTAAGAACATTGAGTAAATTGGTTGTTGGTGATGATGGTCACAATAGCCAAGTGTGTAGTCTTGATTGTCTAAAAAAGTTGGACTACCTTAGAGGTTCTCTCGAAATAAGAGGATTGGGAAATGTGATAGATGGAGCTGAAGCGAAGAATGCAAACCTCAGCAGTAAGAAATATCTCCTTCATTTGGAGTTGTATTTCTATTACTGCTACAGAAGTGAGGCATCATCAAGTGAAGTATGTAGGAAAGATGAAACAGTTCTTGAAGCATTACATCCACCTCCAAGTTTAGAGAAATTAGTTTTAAAAGGGTACAGAGGCATGTCATTTGATTGGATGGGGTCGTTGACTCAATTGAGGAAGTTAACTCTCCAACTGTGCATCAACTGTGAGCATTTGCCTCCTTTGGGAAAATTGCCATTGCTTGAAACACTTGAAATAGAAGAAATGATGGGTCTGAAAAGGGTGGGTAATGAGTTTTTGGGAATAAAAAATAATGACTCATCATCATCATCATCTTCCTCGCTTATCTTCTTCCCGAAATTGAATCGTCTCATTCTTGATAAGCTAGAAAATTGGGAAGATTGGGAATATGAGATTACAAAAGATATTGCAATCATGCCATGTCTTTCTTACTGTGAAATTGATTGCTGCCCTAAATTGAAGGCGTTGCCAAACCATTTTCTTCAAGCCACATCACTGAAGAGCTTGGACATCAGCGATTGCCTTGTTTTAAAGCAGTGGGCAGAGATATATCATCACTTACCTATAACTAGTTAGAGGAAATAGGAGTATATAGCATTTTTTTAATTTTGAATTGTACAAATATCAAACTTTAATAACTCTTGTTTTAATAGCACCAAAAATGGAATTTGGACAAAAATACCCCCCAACTTCTTTTCTTTTCTCTTGTGTGTCCTCACCTTCTTCTTCCTTTTTCCAAAACCCCCATTGATGGAGCTTCAATGGAGGTGCCACCACCGACCGGCGAATTGACCGGCAAAACCACCCGGAAAACGTTCGTCGAGTGCCAATAATTGTAACCGAAGTGTTCGTTTTCATTTTCGAGCTGTGTAGAGAGAGAAACGAAGCCAAACCCAAACCGTCGCGAATCTTCATCGTCTGATCTATGACGATCCATCGCGAATCTGACGAAACCGATGGCACCAACGAACTCGGCGTCGTTCGTTCTTCCAGATCCAACTATCTCCGGAGTCAACCAGCGCCGTCGTCGGATCGTCACTATTCACCATTGATGGAGGTCGAACAGAATAAGTCCCGAACAAACTTGAATTAAGTCTCGAAAACGCATGAATAAGTCTCGAAAACACATGAATAAGTCTCGAAAACGCATAAAAAAGTCTCGAATTTTCGAGAAAAAAAATAAAAAGGAAAAGAGTAAGTGAGGGTATTTTGGTCTCATCACTTACTTTGGTGCTATTTAAACATGACTTATTAAAGTGGTGCTATTTGCACAAGTCCTCCCCCAAAAAGTGCTATTTAATTTTTGGCCCCGTACTAGTTACCGTGAGAAGGGACGACGGTAAGTTCTTCGTTTTGATCTTGTTTGTTATTATTATTTTTTATTTTATTTTATCTAATGAAATGTTAAATATATGAACATTTATTTACCCTCACATAAACTAATTTATTCCCTGTTTTAATGCATTGGGCAATATATCATCACTTTCCTATAACTAGCATCATTGAGGCTTCAAGACCGTAAGTTCTTGGTTTTGAATTTTGATCTTGTTTGTTATTATTATTATTGTTATTTATTTTTATTTTATCTGGTGAAATGTTAAATATATTATCATTTATTTATCTTCACATAAACTAATTTATTCCATGTTTTAATGCATTGGGCAATATATCATCACTTACCTATAACTAGCGTCCTTGAGGCTTCAAGACGGTAAGTTCTTGGTTTGTATCTTTTTTATTATTATTATTTTCATTTTGGATCTAGCGAAATGTTAAATATCCACTTAACTAATTTATGTCATGTATTTATCTTCATTTAAACTAATTTATCCCTTCACACTGCACCATTGAGATATGAGTTTAAAAAATTATTATTTAAAAAGTATACACCTAAAATCATTTAAAAGTATGACAAAAAATTATTCATTGTGAAATATAACAAAGAAACAAAACAGAAAAATTTAACAAATTGTGGGTATGTTTCTCTAATAATTCTATTTAAATTATCTTGATAAATTTAAAATTATAAAATAGAACAATTTTGTGAATTACTATGTAAGAGCAACTTTGTAAATCTTTTTAGTTTTTAATTTTGTTCTAGAAAGACATATGCTCACTTACCTATTTTGCTTCCCAGGCAACTAACTATATGACGCAAGAGAATCGACATCGTGCCGGTGAGTAGTGTAGGGGTCTCAAAGCCCCTCTAATGATGGGATGAGGAGTCTTGATGCTCTCCAAAAGGATAGTAAGAAAAAGAGTTTCTTAGGAGAAGATCTATCATCTATGGAAAATATGCTCCTAGTATTTTTAGAAGGTTTCCACAGGTGGACTCCCTCTGCATACTAGGGATTTTCTAGACCAAAGTTTCCACACGGTGTTACGTTGTGCTCAGCAAGGGAAATACGGCCTATGTTGGTGATGGCAGCACAGAAGATTTGGTAAATAAAAGTTCTGGACTGTCCTTAATTCTTCTTGAGGTAATTTTACTTAATTCTTCTTTCCTTATTCTTCACTGTTTGCCTTACTACTATCTAGTAATCAACGTAGCGGACACAGGCAGCAGAAAATAGGACTATGAAAAAAGAAGCTTAATGAAAGAACATCAGAACTTTCATGTAGTATGTGCTGCTGGTGATTCCCTTTCTCAATTTAGTTGATTTATGGAATTTCATTCCCATATATATTTTTTTTTCATCGATTTTAATTTCTGTGCTGTATATCTAGATTGGAGGACAAATTAGCAATAACAAAGTTAAAAGGAAAGAACTTGAGAATAGATTATTTGCCCAATTCAACAAAGGTATTATACTCTATGTGCTTATTTTAACTTTGTGTCTGCTGGTATTATTGATTCGACAAAGTTGAGTACATTCTCTATTGCTTCATACATCACTTCTTTAGGAAATGGAAGTGATGTGTTTATATATTAAATTGATTCATATCAAATTCATGATAATCAACTGCCTGTTTGCAGTTTAGTTCATCCCATCTACTATAACATGTAACGAACAACAGAATTTTGATCAGCCAGAGCTTTTTCAGAACATGATGATGAAATGGGATTTGCAGTACAATGACCGATGTGCATTGGCACTGGAGCTCAGGATCTATTGTATCAGTAACTTATTACACATTACTGTACTAACAAAGAAAATTTGTTGATTCATGCTGTCTACAGAGGTGGTCTTCCCTTCTATTCTGTGTTGACAACTACTGCTTGCTGAAATCTCTTGCTGAGAAATAAGTTGTAGGAAGAGAAGAAGTTCTTATACATAGTACCGCTTCATACACAGAGTGCTTGTGAGTGGCAGGCATGATGATCAAAGTTATATCAACATTATGATGCAACAAGAATTACCATCACAATAAGTTCATTGTGAAGAATAACACCGAGTGCTTACATGTGGTGTTGCTGTGATTCTGGTAATTCTCTGCTTACTTGATTTGATTAATGTATGAAATTTCATTCCCATTATTTTTCATTGGTTATAATTCAAGTGTTGTTTAAGCACAAAAAGAAAAAAGGTATCAACGCAACAAAGGTATCCTTTCTGTGGCTGTTTTACCTTTGTGTTTTCTGTCATCACATGTAAAATATTCCTAGGGCACCCTTTTCAGGCTTGCAACAAAATTTGAAGCAGAGAAACTCTTTACAATGATGACAAAAAGGTGATAACTTTCTAAACATAGCAAGTCTCTAACCTTCATCCCTTTAATTTTAGTGGGAATTTCTATTTCTTAATTCTGACATAAGTCGTAATTTTTCTAGAGGATATTTGATGAAAAGGCGTTGAGCTACCAAACAAAGTCAACTGTCATGAATGGAAGCATTATTCGAGATGTTTTAATTGAAAAGGTATGCAATTCAAGCATCTGTTATTTCATATAAGTATGCAGAACTCTAATATTTTAATTATGATATCTTGCTTTCCAGTGATAATACCAGGTTTGCAGCTTCGAGAATATATGAGGATCTTATGACTTCTGGTTATATTGATCTGACAAAGGTGAGAGTTAGATTCTTTATTTCTTAATACATTTCTCGAAGAAATGGAAGTGATGCGTTGATGAATGATGATCAACTGCGTGTTAATCGCTTAGTCCTATATTGCCCAACTAGGCGATTGATAACTATGTTATGCCTATTGAGCAAACTTATGGTTTTAAATAACAGGTTGTGAGATGATATGCTTGGAGCATGTAGCTTCTGTTGCAAAGACACTCTTCACATAAGATTCTGTGGTTGTTGAACCTTAATTTGTAGCTGCTGGAAATTCACCAGGAACATAAACGGCATTCGTCAGACTTGAGCTTGAATGCCACACTCAATTTTCAGCAAAAGGGGACCCGGTTCCAGAACGACTATGAGCTACATGAGGCGGGCAGGAGGACAAGACAGAGTGATGTAGCGGAAGCTCTGTCGAGAAAAACCTGCGTAACACGATTAGAAACCACCTACTAAAGTTCCGTTGATTTGCGCACAAATACCGGAAAGTTAGGCTTCAATTCGTTGATTCGTGATGAATACCGAAATTGGAATGAATAGAGAAAACTCTAAATTTTATAAATAAAAAATTGTCTGGCCAATTCGGCCTACATCTTTATTTAAAGCAAAACAACTCCGAAACCTAATCGAATTCCTTGGAAAGCAAGAAAACGGTTTAAAACGGAAATTTACCAAAAAAGGCAAAAACGAAATTAAAGCAAAAACTAATTCTACTGAGAATCCTAAACACTCCAGAATTGACGTAAGTCGATTCGGAATTGGGAAACTCAATTTAAAGCGAAAACGAAACTTTCCTAAAATAGCAAAAACGCCTAATTCAAGGCCTAAACGACGGAATTCGCCTAAAAAAGGACGTGCTTACATAGTAGTAGTTCCGGAAACGCCGAAACGCATCAGCTGTCAAAATTTCAAGTCATTCTGAATCCGTCGCCCGGGTTTGGTCTTACTTGGCTTGTTTCAAATCCCACCCCTCCAAATAATCTAATGCCAGTTGATCCGCCGCATCACAGAGAGACAATCCCATGGATAACTGAGGTTATCACCAGCAACATTGTCTTCTGTATTTGACCCTGAATATCAATCTTCTGTAGGGTTGATTGATTAACATATATTGAAAATTTTGAGGTAAATGTCACCATTGAGATTTGTCATTTGAGATTGTTTTTGATAACTATAGCGAAGGAATATGGAGTTCATTGAATGTTGGTTTTATGCAATTCTAAAGGAGCAACTTGGAAGTTTTTACCTGCTATGCATGTGAACAGCAAGAATAACATTGAAAATCACCACACACACTTGTTGATAATCATCAGGTTTTTGATTTTCAACTTCTTTCTCTCTTCAAAGCTTAAATGAATTCAATTTGTGAAGAGAACATGTTTGCTTAATAAGTTTCTTTTTCTTTTTCTCTCTATCTTCTAGCTCAATTATGTAGATAACAAACAAGTTGACGACAAAGTTTTTTTTTTTGAAAAGCATATTTATTAATAACAGCCAAAAGGCTAACCAAAAACAGAGACAAGAGCAGGATCCATAAAGACTTGATCCAGCAAAACTAAACAGCCCTTACAAAACCACAAAAAACAGAGCACCAAAAGAAACGCCACCCATCCAGCCAAAACAGAATTTGCAAGCAAAAAGAAGACATTAAAACATCACAAACTGTAAATCCAACACAGCAACTCTCCCAGTATTTCAAATTCCCCATTCCAACCTTGCTCCGCCTGAAACTAATCCTTCTTTTGCCAAGCAGTCAGCAAGAGCATTGCAACTCCTTGGCGAATACTTAATAGACATACTTTTCCACTTTTCCTCATCTGGAAACTCTGTCTGATGTCATATATCAAATTTACGTATTTCAAATTACCAAAACCTTCATCATTCATCCAGTTAACAGCCAACTTTGAATCACTCAAAATGGTGATTTCGCTGTCGGGACTGATCGAACTAGATGCAATCAGCAATGCGACAAAGTTCATGTTCCGATCCCGAAGGAGGCAAAATGCTAGAACCAGTGCACTTCAGTTTTTGTTAAAAATTAGTGTGATCTTTTGTGTTGATTGTAAAGTCCTCAAATCTGCAGGATACCTGTAACAGTCCACCCACGGACCACCAAGTAGATGTTGTCCGCTTTAGGACTCACGCACACGTCCTTCACACTCACGGATTTACTTTGGATCGTGGGTTTCACACAATCGTCCTTCATTGATGTCCCAAAACACATCTATTTAATTAGTTTAGGGAGACCAAAACTGATATACAATTTCTACATACACCTTAAAGATCTTATCTTGTAAATATGGCATATTCAGTTCTCAAATTATATATACATTCAAAAATCATTTCTTTATTTCTCTTTTTTGTCCATCTGTTATTATCTGTAGTGGTTCTGGGAAACTCATGAAAGCCTTTTTCTTGTGAACAAAACTTGGTTTAAATCTTTTAGTTTAATGTGACTTGAATTTGTTGAAGAATCAATGACAAAAAGACTATTCAATGACACCAGCTCGTATGGAAATATATCGACACTACTGTGAAAATTCATCATCCAATCCAACAAATAAGAACCATCATGGGTTTTGTTGCCTTTACTCTTTTAATCTTTCTGCAAATTGATGTTAATTAGTTACCAGACTGCCATATGTTATCAGAATTTTCATTAAGCAACAACCATATTGTATATATCTTGATATTGAAATCAAGATATATACATTATGTAATTGCTTCTGTTTTTTTTTTTTATTGTTTTTTTTTTAATATTGTAATTTCAACATTTTAATTTTATTTTATTGATAATATATTATTAATCAATTAATCATTTAGAGCTAAAATGGCATAATTTGATTGGACACCTTTTTTTTTTTTTTTTTTTTTTTCATTTCTTAACTTAAAAACCAATCCAAAGATGTTTCTAAGTGATTTGTTCTTATCATGTCACTCATCACATCATCCTATCATCACATCATCCTATGATGTGTATGGTAAACACAACTCACATTTCACATCATTTGGGTAAAAAAAAAAAAATTTTTTTTTTTTTTGGTTATACAGTGTTACTCTTTTTTGTTGTTGAAAAAATTACTCTTTTTCATAACACTTACTGATCATATTGTATCGCCCCACTATCTTAACTAATTAATGGTGTTCAACTGTTAGTCAACGAACCAAATGGATGTCAGTGTTATTACGGGCATAGTTGCAAAGTTAATGCAATTATTGATATAACTAAGGCAGATCAGTGCAATTTTCCCTAAAATACAATCATATCGTGAGAGATGGTCCTAGTGGTATATATGTCATCAAACCTACACCTATAGGTTAGTATACTCCTTACACCTACACCTCTCAAGGTTGTGAATTCGATTGTTTGTCGTCTCAAGTTCGATGCCACCTAAGGTGATATTAAAATGATAACAATAAATAAAGCCTCGAAGAAAAAAAGCAACACGTCTTAAGAGTTAAGATAGACGTTCATGCTTGTGATACTACTCAACCCACATGCTTTACAAAAAAAAAAATCAATTTTTTCTCCACTAATCACTCGAACAAAACTCATATTACACTAAAAACTCAAATCAAATAGATTCCAAAGGAAGAGGGAGAAAGAGACCGGAGGAGGGAGAGGAAAGAGGTAAATTTGTTGATTGCTTTTTTGCTTTTTGACCTTTTTTTTTTATTATTTTTTATGATGATGATAATATTGCTTCAACGGAGGATTGGACGATATGAGGCTCTCCTCCATTTTTTATTGTTAAGATTTAAAGTCCAAATCATTCTATGTTTACTTTTGTTATAATGATATAGTTTTGAACATGACTTTATTTTAATTCTGTTTTGGATTTTTTTTTTTCTTAATTATTACAATATTTCGGAATTTTAAGGGTGAACCTGTTAGATGTGGTTTAGATTTTGGATATTTATTTATTAAAACGTAGACTAATTCGGTAATGTTTTTATTTTCTGTTTTATATACTTTCACTTGAAAACGAAAAACTGATTTTAATATTTTCAGAAGTCAGAATCATAAAAAAGGTGTTTGGTAGCCATAATTGAAAAAAAAAAGTTTAATATTATAATATTTATTTGGTGAAATTATTTTAAAAACATTTTTTTACTAAGAGTGAAAATAATATTGTGGATAGTTAAATTATATATAAACATTATAATAAAAAATATATATATTTTACTAATTTTAAGAAAATTATATCAATTTAAATATATATATATATAATACTTCTTTAATCAGGATCATCTTGACTTTAAAATTTATATATATACAATACTTCTTTAATCAGGATCATCTTGACTTTAAAATTTCAGGACGTCCAACCATAACCATACATTCACAGTGGGCCCATAGCCCCGCATTAACAAATACTCACACGGTCACACCCAATATGAATGTGGCTGTGATTGGACATCTTTAACTTATAATTTCAAGACGTCCTTACTAGAGAACCACCCTAAATATATAGAGAGAGTAATTTTCCAATGAGGACTTTTACAATACACACTTTAAGCACATTTGACGAAATTGTATGGAATATAATGAATCTTGATTTGATTTTTCGTATGCATCCTAAGAAAATTAAAAGACACATTTGGTAAAAATTTGGAAATTTTTTGGATTTGAGAACTATTTTTTATTATATTTCCCTATTTTTAAATGTTTTATCTTCAAAAGAAAATCGGAAAAAAATTGTTTTTACGCCCGAATTTTTTTAATTTTTTTCCGTAAATGTATTTAATGTTTTCACCATCCATACAAAAAATCAAATCAAGATTCAATATATTCCATGCAATTTCATCAAAAGTGTTTAAAGTATGCATTGTAAAAAATACTCATTGGAAAATTACTATATATATATATATTCATCAGTTAATAATTGCAAATTATCAACTATTATCACAGTATTATTTGATTGTTTAATTTTAAATTGTTTGGTGTCAGAAAACAATACATTAGTAAAAAGTAAATATAGCTTTAATCAATTAATTTCAAATATATATATATATATATATAATTAAAATATCATGCAAAATTTATAAACAGGAGAAATTTTGGAAAGAAAGTAACTAATCTCAAAATAAATAAATAAATAAATAAATAAATAAATAAATAAATAAAGACGTCTAATATACATATATACTGCATCTATTTCAAGGAGACAAAATAAAAAGAACAAATTACACCAAACTCCCCTTAGGTTTACTCTTTTACACACGAAAACAATTTTACTGTTAATTGACCTCACCTCCTCTATCGTTAGAGTTTGACCATTAAGTGTGAGAGTTGACCGTTAAAAAATGATAAAAGACAGAAATACTCTTGATCCACCAAAAATCTAAAAGAACTAATTACACCAAACTCCTTAAGGTTTGCTCTTTTACACATAGAAATAACTTTATTGATAATTGTCACTCACCTCCCCTGCCGTTAGTCAAAGTTGGTCAAATTAAACCGTTGACCAATTTTGACTATCAAAACCAAGGATAGTTTAGTCATTTGAAGCATTTTAAATATATATATATATTTATTTAAAATTTTGAATAAATATTTTAAAATGAAGATTTTTTTCCAGGTATTTTAAAATGAAGATTAAGTGAAAAAAAAAAAAAAACTATTTTTAAAATTAAGATTTTTTTTTCTTGGAAAGAAAAATAAGATTAATTGAAAATTAAGAATTTAAAAAAAAAAAAAAACACAGAATTTTTCATTAAAAAAAGGGACAATCCAATCTAATTTAAAAGAAATTCAAATTAAAAAAATATCTTAATGCCTTTAACAGTTCGCCAATTCCACCAACAACACAAATCGCAATCCCTTCCTAATTTGTTTAATCTCCTCCATGAGAGATTGAGCCAGTTCGCCAGTTCCACCAACAACACAATTTCACAATTCCTTACTAATTTGTTTCTAATTTTTTTCTATTTATTAAAAAAATTATAATTTTTAATTCTATTTATTTGGAAAAAAATATATTTTTTTCTTATTTATAAATAGATATTGAGCTTTTTAATTATTATTTTTTGAACAAATTACACCAAATTAGGAAGGGATTGTGATTTGTGTTATTGGTGGAACTAGTGAACTGGCTCCATTTTGGGAAGAAATCTGGCTCCATCTCTCATTGAGAAAATCGAACAAATTAGGCAGGGATTGTGATTTGTGTTGTTGATGAAACTGACGAACTGTTAAAGTCATTAAGATTTCTTTTTTTTAATTCTTTTTTAAAAATTTGAATATCTTTTAAATTAAATTGGACTGTCTGTTTTTTTAATGAAAAACTCTGTTTTTTTTTTTTTTTTGTAATTCTTAATTTTTTTTTTGGTGAAAGGGGAGGGCTAAAAGCCCGAAACAACAACAAACACAAACAGCCTAAAAGAACGGTCTGACAAAGGAAACATCCTTAAAATCATCTTCCAGCAAGCCAACAATCTGGGGAGGAGGGTCTTCAAAGAAGGTGGTTCCCAGCTCTAAGGAGTAGCCAAAACTAGTAAGACCATCAGCAACTCTATTACATTCTCTATAGATATGCTGCACATGACAGCTCCAATCCCTCCCTATAAGGTCTCTGCAAGCAAGAATGATACTCATTTGGGGATGATTAGGAGGGACAGATTCATTAAGAAGAAGAACAGCATCATGCGAATCAGTTTCGACAGCAAGCCTATGAAACCCAACTTGCCAAGCAAACTTGAGACCTTCAAAAATGCCCCATAGTTCAGCCTCAATAATACTGCCCACTCCCTTGTTTAAAGAGAAACCACCACACCAGTTTTTCAAATGGTCTCTAAAGACCACTCCAGCAGTAATGACTCCCACGTCTGGCCTTATCCCACCATCCATATTCAGTTTCACCCAATCTGGGGGAGGAGGCTTCCAAAACAGCACACGTTGTTGCAGCTCATTCACTCTATTTTTACCAACATTCACATTCATCCAGTCATCAACATACCTTAAAATACACAAACCAGGTCTGGAAGGCAGCTTGAAATTGGGATTAAAGATGTTGTCACATCTCCACTTCCATATGAACCAAAGCACAACAGAAAAGAGGAGATAGTTTGGGCATTTATCAAGGATAAGCTTCTTGCATTTCAGATTCTGGTGCAACCAATCCTTCCAATCCTTATTGAAACTGCTCTTCTTAGTAATACCCTTACACACATCTTCCCAAATGGTAATGGAACTACCACAGCCCCTAAAAACATGTTCCACATCCTCACAATTCACTTTACACCTATCACAAGTGGGATCCATGGTTAGACCCCTAGAGGTTATATGATCATTAGTAAGCAATTTCCCATGAAAAAGAGTCCACAAGAAATGAATAACTCTAAGGGGGGCTCTAAGCTTCCAAATAAAATCCCCATCCCAGCTAGGCAGATTATCATCTTTGAACAAACTCTCATAGGCACTCCTGACAGAAAAATCACCACTCCTAGTAAAACCCCAAATAACTTTATCAGGATTACAATGAGAAGAACCAGCATGACAACTAATAATTCGGCACACAACACTCTGAGGAAAGACAGAAGACAGCTTATGGATGTTCCAATCATAAGGTAAAAGGTAATCACTAACAGATTCAAACAGTTGAATATCAGATAGAGGACAGTGAGCAAACCTGAGAATGCAACCAAGCTCAGGGACCTAATTATCAGTCCAGAACCGAGTCCTAGCCCCATTACCAATCCGCCATTGCAACCCTTTCACAAGGATTTTAGCACCACATGAGATACCTCTCCATGTACTAGAGAAATTTCCAGTTTTTGTGCTATCAAACTTGTCAATAACTCCATTTTTAAGGTATTTATTCCTAAGCACCTCAGCCCATAAACCATTTTCGTCATTTATCAGCCTCCAACCAGCTTTAGCCAATAAAGCATGATTCATGGATTTCCTTCCCTTGATGCCCATACCACCATTCTTTTTAGGAAGGCACACAGTTTCCCAATTGACAAGGTGCACCTTCCTTTTTTCGGCATTGGAGCCCCACAAGAAATCCCTATTAAGTTTATCAAGTTTGTAACAAATCTCAGAAGGAAGCTTAATCGACTGCATCGCATAGACAGGGAGAGCAAACGCCACAGACTTGATGAGGGTACATCTTCCGGCCAAAGAAATTGAAGCGCTTTTCCACGAAGCAAGCCTTTTTTGAGACTTTTCGAAGATCTCTTTGTAAGTATTTTTGTAACACGACCATGTAAGAAAGGAATACCAAGATAATTGCCTAAATTTTTTGTGATAGGAGATCCACACACACTAGCCAATTTACTAGCCTCATTATCACAGATGTTATTAGAGCAAAAGACTCTAGATTTTGGAAAACTGACTTGCTGACTAGACAAATCACAAAAAGTATCAAGGCAATTCCTCATAGTCTCCGCTTGGCTCATCGAAGCATGGCCAAAAAGGATGAGGTCATCTGCAAAGAATAGATGAGATATTTCAGGGCCTCCACGAGAGACCTTAACAGACCTCCACTTTCCCTCACAAAGTTTTTCATTGATAATGTGGGATAGTTTCTCCATACATAAGACAAAGATGTAGGGAGATAGAGAATCTCCTTGTCTAATGCCACTCATAGGCTTGATACTTTCCGATAGCTCTCCATTCAAAATAACTCTATACTTAACGCTAGAAATACAGTTCATAATTAAATTGTTGAGCTTTCCCTCAACACCACATTCCTCTAGCACATTCCTAATAAAACTCCAACTTAATTTATCGTAGGCTTTGGCAAGGTCAATCTTCCAAGCCATATATCCCACTTTTCCCTTAGAAATCCTGAACTTGTGGAGAACTTCTTGCGCAACTATAATGTTGTCCTGAATTTGCCTCCCAGACACGAAAGCAACCTGATTGGGACTCACAAGCTTAGGAAGAAAAGGTCTAATCCTTTGCACAAGTATCTTGCTCAAGGTTTTATAAGTGGTGTTACACAAACTTATGGGTCTGAATTGAGTCATATTCAAAGGGTTGGGAGTTTTGGGAATAAGGGATATAAGTGTTTGGTTAATAATATCTGGAATACAACCTCTCTGAAAGCAACCCAAAACCAACCTAAACAAGTCAAACTTGCAATGATCCCAACATTTTTGAAAAAATATGGCCAGAAAGCCATCGGGTCCAGGGGCCTTAAAACCCCCAATATCAAAGATGCACTACTTGACCTCTTTTTCACTCACCGAAGCCTCTAAACAAGCAATATCACTAGAGTTCAGTTTTTGAAATAATTGGGGCAGCCTAGAGTACTCACGAGTACCCAAGTTTTCGGCAAAAAGCCTTTGAAAATAATTGACTGCTTCCTTTTTTATCTCCTCAGCTTCCCCAATCCATCCACCATTTTCTTTCTCAAAGCCTTCAATTTTGTTCCTTCTTCTTCTGATAACAGTAGATAAGTGAAAGAATTTGGTGTTTTTGTCTCCTTCTTTAAGCCAACAATTCCTAGACTTTTGTTTCCAAAATATTTCCTCTTGGATAAGAATCTCATTGTACTCTTTTAGGAGAGACTCTTCAAGTTGAGAAAGATACTGGGAAAACCTATAACTCAAACTTCTTTGAATCCCCTAAATACGAGCTATCAATCTTTTCTTGTTTCGAAAAAGATTACCAAATTCTTCAATGTTCCATTTTTGAAGAATTCTGGTCATGTTATGGAGTTTGACAGTAGCATTATCTCCATAGGAACTCCAATTTTTGGAGATGACTTCCTCAAACTTTCTGTGCTGCAGCCACATGGCTTCAAATCTGAATGGTTTGCACCTAGCGTTAGGAATGTGGTTGCTAAGAAGTTGGATGATTAGAGGACAGTGATCAGACATAAGTCTTGGGAGATGTTTCACAAAACCCTCAGCATAATTGAGCCTCCAATCCATAGAGCACAAAGCTCTATCCAACCTTTCCCATATTTCTTCTCTAATACCCCTCTTCGTCATCCAAGTAAATTTCGGCCCAATAAAACCCACATCAACCATATTATTACGATCAATCTAATTTGCAAAGCCACTGTTAGAAAAAGTGGGTCTTCCCCTCTTTTTTCAGACATGTTGGTGATTTCATTAAAGTCACCAGTAATCAACCAAGGCATGTCACAACAACTTCTAATGCCATCAAGATAATTCCAAAGACAGCTTCTCGTAGTGACACACAGGTTGGCATAAACAACCGTGAGAATCCAATAAGCATTCTGATCTTTAACCAGAGCAGTAACAGTCTGCCTAGCTTTAGCAATAACCTGGATCTGAAACCTATTTTCATTCCAGAGAAGCCATATTCCTCCAGAAAAACCATCCGCATCCACAACAAATTTCTTATCAAAGCCTAGGTTTTTTATAGTTTGCTGAGCTTTCAATCCACTAATTCTAGGTTCAAATATTGCAAGAATCTCAAAATGATGCATTCTTCGGAGATCAGCCATATTCTTAATAAAACCCTTCTTACCTGCTCCTCTCACATTCCACACACAAATCATGGGAAAAAGATAAAAAGAAGTCTCTATTCAGAGACTGTAGCCATAACCTCTTCCAACTCAGAGGCCATATCATTAAAACTCTCCTTATTATGCCACACAGCCTTACAAGGTGTTGTATTACTAGTAGAATTGCTTTCAGAAGAATGAATTTCAAAACTAGAAACTTCTTTATGAAATTGACGCAAAACTTCACAGTCAGGAATATCGCTCTCAACCTGAACAGAGGGTTCATTCACTTGGAACTTACCTTTTCTGCCCCCTTGCTTTTCGAACAACTAGCTTCTCCTTGACTCCCTATCGTATTACTAAGACCACTGATATGGGGGATAGTTGTCTCTCCTTTTCTAATGATTTTCTTAATGTTCATCTTCACACCCTTATTATACTTCTGGTTAGTAATATCTGTCAAAACTGACTTGTTACTTTGAGTTGTATCAGCCAAAGATTTGGACACAGCACCATTATCTTTCTCAATACTCCCAACATTCACATCCTTATTAAGGACATCAAACCTAGAACCACTTCCATTGACAGCTGCAGCCTTTTTAACTACATTCTTTCCAGCTTTCTCAGGGAAACTTTTGCCTATTCTAGCATCAGACGTTTCACCATTCCTATTCTTATTAGTAACATTAGGGCCACTCTTTCTCTCCACATATCCAGTACTCCCATTTTCGTATCCAAAACCTGTCTTCCCAAGTCTCCCATTAAAGTATCTACTGCCATGTTTACCATATGAAACCAACAACCATGGACCATAAGGAGAGTTCTCCTGTTTAGCAGCCACCTCCTACTTCTCATCAGTAGACATCTTCTCCACAACAGGTTCAACAATTCCTTCTCTACAATTCTCCCTACTATGACCATATCTACCACACTTAAAACAAATTAACCCCAAACTTTCATACTCCAACCTAATAATTCTATCATCAATATTCAGAGTTCCTAAAAGAGGTTTAGTTATATCAATTTCCACACATATACGTGCAAATCTACCTCTAGCTTGGTTCTCCGTAATCGGATCCACTTTACACATTTTGCCCAACATACCTCATATGTTCCAAAGCAGTTCTGCATCCATCCACTCCATTGGTAGTTTCAACAATCTAACCCAAACCGGCATGCTCTAAATAGTATCATCTCCAGGGACAAAATTCGGCCTTCACCTTTGTACAGCAAGGTATTGGTTAGTGATGACCCAAGGTCCATTAGTAAGGACGTAGTCTAGATCGTCTTTCATCTAGAATCGAGCAACAAAATACCCATCCCCAAGGTCTATCAGTTGCCAATGCCCTATAAGATTCCACTTCTGAGTCAGTTTAGTAACCATAAAACTCAGAGTGTGGACTCTTCCCATGTTCTTCAGAATTAGAGCATTAGCCCATGGCTTCTGAAGTCTATCCTTCAAATTGGAAGATAGCCTCATCATCGGACTAGAAGGACCTTCAGAAATCGAGATGTCTTCCAATTCAATCTTAAGTTTCTCCTTGTTTTCTCCAAATCCAAACCAGGAACTAGGTGTAGTCATACCCAACAACTTCGATTTGAAACTTCCCACATCCCTCCTAAAGCAATTAACTCCAGAATCAATCTCGGCTCTAGGTCGTTTAGCAGTAGAGATATTACCCAGATCCCTAGTAGAGTCAACATTCATGTTACTAATTGGAGGTTGTTGCGCAGAGAACACAAACAGATCATTCGAATTCACATCTCCAGACGTAAGATCAGAATTCATGACAAGAGACGAGCACAAAAACAAAGAAAAAGAAGGAAAAAAGGGTAGAAGACGGCGGCGCGTAAGATTAGACGAAGAGCAAAACAAAACAACGGTTACACTACAAGCGCGTACAACTTACTCATCCCCACGCGCTTTTTTTTTTTTTAATTCTTAATTTTCAATTAATCCTATTTTTCTTTTCAAAAAAAAAAATCTTAATTTTAAAAATAGTTTTTTTTTTTTTTCACTTAATCTTCATTTTAAGTGAACAATTTTTTTTTTTTTTTTGGTCAGTTAAAATCACTTAATCTTCATTTTTTGTTCACTTAATCTTTATACATGTGTATATATATATATATATAATGCTTCAAATGACTAAACTATCTTTAGGTTTGATAGTTAAAATTAGTCTACGGTTTAATTTAACCAACTTTGATTAATGGCAAGGGAGGTGAGTATCATTTATCAATAAAGTTGTTTCTGTGAGTAAAAGAGCAAACCTCAAGGGAGTTTTGTGTAATTATTTCTTTTAGGTTTTTGGTGAATCAAGGGTATTTATGTCTTTTATCATTTTTTTAATAGTCAACTTTCACAGTTAACGGTCAAACCCTAACAACAGGGGAGGTGAGTGTCAATTAACGATAAAGTTGTTTCCACGTGTAAAAGAACAAACCTCAAGGGAGTTTGGTGTAATTTGTTCAAATAAAAATTAAAAGGGATATTATTAATTTCCCCCCAACGTTTCAGTCAACCATCGTTCTACCTCCTCAGTTTTTAGAAATTGCCATTTTCTCCCCTACCGTTATTAAAAACATGGTTTGACTGTTAAATGCAAGGGTAGTTTGGTAATTAAAAAAAGTTAGATATTTAATTTTATAATATTTAAGAAATAATCTTTATCTGGTCACTGTTGAGTGTTGACTCTCATCTTCTTCATCACTTCTTCATTTTCTTCAACACCACCCAACAGAAAACCCAGATTTATAATCACCCAGCAGCCATCAACAATCTTTGAAAATAATGACAAACAAAAATCTTCAAAAAAACAAGGAAACAAAAATCTGTCACCACCCTAAAAATCCCTAATTTGGTACCACCTAACAACAATCAACAACCACCGATAATCTTATCCAAAAAAAAAAAAAAAAAAAATTTTCATCACAACAAAAAAGAAACCCATATTTTTCACCACCCACCACCGAGCTCCGAAAGAAATCCGAGATCGAAGTCTCGCCGTGGTTCCGTTGCAGGTGTTCGATCCGGGAGGAAATGGATCGTTTGAAGAGGAAGGGTTTGCTTGGTTGCGATTATGGTGGAATTTTGGCCATTTTGGAAGGATTTTTTTGAAGGTGATCGACGGCGGATCGAAGCTAGTGGTCGCCGGTTTAGTGAAAGGAGACGAATCGGAAATGTAGAAAAAGCTAGGGTTTCGAATGATTTGATTTGGGGATTTATCGAAGAAGAAGAGGAAGTTAGGGATTTCGGTTTTGGCTTGTCAAGGAAGAAGAAGATTTGGGAATTTTTGTCTGATGACAGGTTGCTGTTTGTGATGGAAGAGGTCTTGGGTGTCGTTTTGGTAGGGAAGGTAAAGATAGAGAGAGGAGAGAGATGCGGATGAGAGATCGGAGATGAGAGATTCATCATAAAGACGCAGATGCGAGATCGGAAATGAGAGATTTGGTGTTCGAAGAACATTGAACGCCGATCTAGGTTTTTTTTTTATGTTTTTTTTTTTTTTTTTTTTTGCCTTTTTAATTATTTCTTAATGTTTTTATTTTTACATCCTATATATATAAAAGAGCCTTATTTTTCCAAAAGGGTGATTCATGGTGTGACCTTTTATGTTATTTCCCTCTATGTCCTTTTTTTTTGTTTTACTGCAAATAAAAATCTCTCTCTTATTTCCATATGTGTCCTTTTCCATTCAGCTCTTCTTCTTCCTCTTCTTCAGATCAACTTCTTCTTCAACTGATCGGCTACCTCTTCAAATAAAAATAATAATTATAAATTAAAAAAAATCACAATCACAAAATCAAAACCTTCAATCACACCATCACAAAAGCAAAACCATCTTCAGATCGACTATTTCTTCATTTGGTTTTTGTTGAGTAGAGTTGTATAGAGCATATCTATTTCAAAAAAAAAAAATCGAAACCCACAATCACAAAAATCAAAACATGAATAATAATCAATAAATAAATAAATAACCAAAATCAAAACCCACAATCACAAATCAGAATGCACCGCCACTACCACTACCACCACCACCGTTAAAAACCGAAACCTCATCAACAACAAATACTCCTAATCACAATTCCTGTCTGAACAAAAAAATCGAAATAAAAATCAAACCCCAATCGGCCATTTCCACCACCTAAACGGACCCAGCAGCCCCTCACACCACCAAAATCCAGTCCAAAAACCCCTTCCACCACCAAAATCAAACCTAGCCACCAATGGAAATCGAACCAAACAATCCACGGAAATTGAAATCGAACTACAAAACCAACCCAGTTCACACCGAAATCGAACTCTAAAATATATAATCAACCACAAAATCGAACCCTCAAACCAGCCCGGAAATCGTTGCCACAAAATCGAACCACACCAAGCAACGGAGAGAGACGGTCGTGCGAGAGAGAGAGAGAGAGAGAGAGAGAGACGGTGGTGAGAGAATGGTGGGAGAGAGTGAGAGGCGGTGGTGAGAGATTGTTTTTTGAAGAATGAGTGAGGAGAGAGATCAAAATGGTGAAGAGAGAGAGAGGCTGTGGTGTCTGATGGTGAAGATAGAGAGAGAGACTGTGGTGTCTGATGACTCTGATCAGATCATGGTGAGAGAGAGATTGATGGTGGGGTTGAGGTGTTGGATTTTTAAAAGTTAAAACTTTATTTTTAATAGTTCTTTTCCGATTCCAAATTATTATTTTTTTTTTGTTTCTCATTTTAGTTAAAATTTCCATAATGATGATAACAATGATGATAACAATAATAATAAATTGAAAAATAATAATAATTAGAATAATAATATTAATAAAATTTTAAAATAATAATGAGAAATGCTAAACTTTGTGGATCCCTACCTTCAAACAAGTGTTCGGAAACTGAAACATCAATCACTATCACACACTACCATGGTAACAAGCAGGGACGTTAATAGATAATATATATATATATATCATTTTAAAATAAAATTATATAAGATGATATAATTTTTTTGATCCAGTTCAATTTGATATTTTTTGTGTTATTTGTCATATTCAATTGTATATATAATATATTTCTTGAAATTAATTCCAGGACATCCTGACTAGAGAACCACCATATATATATATATATATGTCTGTTTGAGATATATATCTCCATCCCCGCATTCATTCCCATTTTTAAGTGAGTGAGAGGATTCAGATAATCCGCTAATTAAGTTATAGATATCCATCTCCGCTCTGTTTACATTCGTATCCGATGAAAAAACTTTAAATTTGTATAGTTTACAAGAGAAAAATATAACTATCATATGTAACAGTACATCTTATCCTATTTAAGGAGAAACAAATAAATCCAATATAGTTCAAATATAAAAATTAATAATAACTTATATAATTAGAATTAATAATTACATAATATATTCTTATATTTTTAAAATATTAAAATCTATAATGGATCCAGATATCCATCCCTATCCCATCCTTGAAAGTATGACATCTATACCTGCTCCATCCCTGAAATAATAATATCCATCCCTATTTTAAATAAAATGAATTCTTATGGATATCTATATTCGTGGAAATTTAACCATCCATATATATATATATATATTATTATTGGTTCGATATTGTAAATTTAGCACGTGCAATGCACGTGCCTCTCCCACTAGTTTTTTTAAATTCATTTCTCCAATTACTAAACTACCCTTATAATCTAACTGCCAAGTCACCTTTTAACGGCAGGGGGGAAAATGGGGAATTCTAAAACGTGAGGGGGTAAAATGTCGTTGACTGAAACGTCAGGGGGAAAATTAATAATATCCCAAATTAAAAACAGTGAAATAATCAATAAAGTGTTTCCATAACGTGTAAAGCAAACTTTTTCGTTACTTTTGATTTTTTTAAAACTCTACCGGCCGACAGCTTTGGTCCTTTGTTTTTGAATTTAAAAAACAAAAACGCATCCCAAAGAAGCCAAAACATTTGTAGTTGAATCTTTGTTTCACACATGTACACAATTTAATTTTAATTACACAAATGCCATCTTATTTTACCCTTACATGTTTTTGTTATTTACAAAAATATTCCCCAACGTCCATGTGGGAACAATGATCTCAGTCATCCCCACAAGCTTTATTGTCAGCTTTTTTTTTTTTTTTAGGAATAATTGAAGAGACTTTTTTTTTTTCTACCAGCATTTTCCATACACTATAAGGCCATCCCCCATTTACTGGGTACTGAGTAATTCATCTCAAAAACATTCCTCTTTCTTTCATCGTTCAATTTTCATCTCTGATTAGCAATGGCCGATGCGATTGTTTCCGTTGTTTTGGAGCAATTGATTTCAATCATTGGTAAGGAAACAAACGAACAGGTGAGGCTTGTGGTGGGTGTCAGAAAGGAAATAGAAAAACTCACAAGCAACTTCCGAGCTATTCAAGCTGTGCTTCTTGATGCAGAGCGACGAGGACTGAAGGATACGGCTGCCAGAGATTGGTTAGATAAGCTAAAAAATGCATCTTATGACATGGATGATGTGTTGGATGAATGGAACACTGCCCTTCTCAAATTGCAAAGTGAGAGAGCTGAAAGTGATCATGTACTTCACAAGAAGAAGGTATGTCTCTC
Source organism: Acer yangbiense (assembly GCA_008009225.1). NCBI lineage: Eukaryota > Viridiplantae > Streptophyta > Magnoliopsida > Sapindales > Sapindaceae > Acer > Acer yangbiense. The sequence continues at coordinate 11,987,463 of CM017762.1, forward strand.
CTTCCCCTCTCCTAGAGTTTGTTTCAAACAAGTTGGTCTACGTAGTGACATTGCTCAAAAGATAAAAGGAATAAATGAAAACATTGATTCCATTGCCAGAGAGAAAGATATGTTTAACATTGTTACATCAAGGAGTAATGAAGAACCTCCTAGAATTAAAAGTACATCTTTTGATGTGCCTGTGGTAATTGGTAGAGATAAGGAGAAAAATGATCTAAAAAACAAGTTGTTGCATGAGAGTAATGAAGATAAAAAGGGCCTCAATATCATCTCTATTGTAGGGATGGGAGGAATGGGAAAAACAACACTGGCCCAACTTGTCTACAATGATGGAGAGGTGAAAAGCAATTTCAATAAAAGAATATGGGTTTGTGTCTCAGAACCTTTTGATGAGGTTAGAATTGCAAAAGCAATCATCGAAGGTCTTCCTAATCCTGTCTCTAATTTTACAGAGTTGGAATCGCTTTTACAACATATTCATGAATCTGTGTCCAAAACGAAATTTCTTCTTGTCCTTGATGATGTATGGACAGAAGAATACAATAAATGGGAACCATTGTACAACTCTCTTAACAATGGTCTCCATGGAAGTAAGATTTTGGTTACTACACGTAAATCAACAGTTGCACGCAAGATGCAATCAATTGATATTGATATTATCAATATTGAAGAATTGTCAAAAGATGAAAGCTGGTTGTTGTTTACACAATTAGCATTTTTTGATAGGCCTCAACAAGAATGTGAAAAATTAGAAAAATTGGTAGAGAAATTGTTGGCAAGTGCAAGGGCTTGCCTCTTGCTGTGAAGACTATTGGGAGTCTTTTACGTTTTAAAAGAACTGAACAGCAATGGCAAAGGGTATTAGACAGTGAGATGTGGAATTTAGAAGAGTTAGAAAGAGATATTTTTCCAGCTCTATTATTGAGTTATAATGACTTGCCTTCCATGATAAAACGATGTTTCTCATATTGTGCCATTTTTCCAAAAGATTATGTAATGAGAAAAGATGAATTAATTAAATTATGGATGGCTCAAGGTTATCTTGGTTTAAAACAAAATCAAGAGTTGGAGAGAGATGGTGAAGAGTACTTTGACATGTTAGCAATGTGTTCTTTCTTCCAGGATTTTAAAAAAGATGATGATGATAATATTATAACATGTAAGATGCATGACATAGTACATGACTTTGCTCAATTTCTGGTTAAGAATGAATGCTTCATGATGTTAACAAGTAGCGGTGAAGAATCAAGTCTAAGTGGTTTGTACGAGAATGTACGCCATTCGAAGTTGATACTTGATGATGTAGAGGCTTCATTTCCTACTAACATATGTAGCATGTCCAAGTTACGCAGCCTCTTAGTTGAGAGGTCATTTGAAGACTCTTCGTCGATAAGTGATTTCCTACCGAGCTTATTTAATCGGTTGACATGTTTAAGAGCATTGGAGCTACATGAAGATTTGGCGGCCGACTATCCAATTACAAAGATCCCAAGTGAGATAGGAGACTTGATACACTTGAGATATCTGAACATGTCCTCACTCACAGGTATAAAAGAATTACCTGAAACTTTGTGTGAATTGTATAATTTACAAACTTTGAATTTGAGCAATTGCTGGGGACTTGAAAAGCTACCTGAAGGGATGGGGAAGTTAATCAACTTAAGGCATTTGATAAATGATGAGACTGATGCATTGAGTTACATGCCAAAAGGAATTGAGAGACTAGTTTTTCTAAGAACAATGAGTAAATTGGTCGTCGGTGGTGATGGTCACAATAGCCAAGTGTGTAGTCTTGATTGTCTTAAGAAGTTGGAGTACCTTAGAGGCTCTCTTGTAATAAGAGGAATGGGAAATGTGATAGATGGAGCTGAAGCGAAGAATGCAAACCTCAGGAGTAAGAAATATCTCCTTCATTTGGAGTTGTATTTCGATTACAGAAGTGAGGCATCATCAACTGAAGTATGTAGGAAAGATGAAGCAGTTCTTGAAGCATTACATGCACCTCCAAATTTAGAGAAATTAGTTTTAACAGGGTACAGAGGCATGTCCTTTGACTGGATGGCACCGTTGACTCAACTGAGGAAGTTAACTCTCAGAGATTGCATCAACCGTGAGCATTTGCCTCCTTTGGGAAAATTGCCATTGCTTCAAACACTTGAAATAAGAAGCATGAGGAGTCTGAAAAGAGTGGGCAATGAATTTTTGGGAATAAAAAATAATGACTCATCATCATCATCTTCCTCACTTATCTTCTTCCCGAAATTGGAAAGTCTCGTTTTCTCTATGATAGAAAATTGGGAAGATTGGGAATATGAGATCACAGAAGATTTTGCAATCATGCCATGTCTTTCTAGCTGTTCTATTGAATACTGCCCTAAATTGAAGGCGCTGCCAAACCATTTTCTTCAAGCGACATCACTGGAGAGATTGAACATCGACTATTGCCCTGTTTTAAAGCAGTGGGCAGAGATATATCTTCACTTGCCTATAACTACTGACCGTGAGACTGGAGACGAGTAAGTTCTTGGATTTGATCTTGTTTATTTTTATTTTTTTTTATCTAATGAAATGTTAAATATATAATCATTTATTTATCTCCACGTAAACTAATTTATTCCCTTTTTTAATGCATTGGGCAATATATCATCACTTTCCCCAAAGACGGTAAGTTTTTGGTTTTGATCTCATTTGTTATTTTTTTATTTTTTTATTTTTATTTTATCTAATGAAATGTTAAATATATGATCATTTATTTACCTTCACATAAACTAATTTATTCCCTGTTTTAATGCATTGGGCAATATATCATCACTTTCCCCAAAGACGGTAAGTTCTTGGTTTTTGATCTTATTTATTATTTTTTTTTTTTTTCATCTAATGAAATGTTAATATATGATCATTTATTATCTCCACATAAACTAATTTATTCCTTGTTTTAATGCATTGGACAATATATCATCACTTTCCTATAACTAGCCACCCTGAGGATTCAAGACAGTAAGTTCTTGGTTTTGATCTTGTTTGTTATTATTTATTTTTATTTTTTTAGTCTAATAAAATGTTAAATATTTGATCATTTATTTATCTCCACATAAACTAATTTATTCCCTGCATTGGGCAATATATCATCACTTACCTATAACTAGCTCTAGTGAGGCTGCAAGATGGTAAGTTCTTGGTTTGTATCTTGTTTGTTATTATTATTATTATTTATTATTATTTACTTTATCTAATGAAAGGTTAAATATATGATCATTTATTTATCTACACGTAAACTAATTTATTCCCTGTTTTAATGCATTGGGCAATATATCACCACTTTCCTCAAAGACGGTAAGTTCTTGGTTTTGATCTTGTTTGTTATTATTATTATTATTATTTTTATTTATTTTTTATCTAATGAAATGTTAAATATATGATCATTTATTTATCTCCACATAAACTAATTTATTCCCTGTTTTAATGCATTGGGCAATATATCATCACTTTCCTATAACTAGCTTTGGGTAAGTTCTTGGTTTTGATCTTCATTTTATTATTATTATTTTCATTTTGGATCTAATGAAATGTTAAATATATGATGCTGTATTTATCTCTATTTAAACTAATTTATGTCATGTATTTATCTTTACTTAAACTAATTTATCCCCTCATACCGCACCATTGAAATTATGAGTTAAAAAAATTATTAATTAAAAAGTATACACCTAAAATCATTTAAAAGTATGACAAAAAATTATTCATTGTGAAATATAACAAAGAAATGAAAAGAAAAATTTAACAATTTGTGGGTATGTTACGTTACTCTAATAATTGTATTTAAATTATCTTGATAAATTTAAAATTATAAAATAGAACAATTTTGTGAATTACTATGTAAGAGCAATTTTGTAAATCTTTTTAGTTTTTAATTTTGTTTTGGAAAGATATATGCTTACTTACCTATTTTGCATCCCAGCGGAGAATTGATATCTGTGGGGTATTGATGCTCTCCAAAGGATAATAAGAAAAAGAGTTTCTTAGGAGAAGATCTATCATCTATTGAAAATATGCTCCTAGTATTTTTAGAAGGTTTCCACAGGTGGACTCCCTCTGCCTACTTCAACAAAGGAAAGAACTTGAGAATAGATTATTTGCCTAATTCAACAAAGGTATTATACTCTATGTGCTTATTTTAACTTTGTGTCTGCTGGTATTATTGATTCGACGAAGTTGAGTAACATTCTCTATTGCTTCATACAATTCTTTAGGAAATGGAAGTGATGTGTTTATATATTAAATTGATTCATATCGAATTCATGACAATCAACTGCCTGTTTGCAGTTTAGTTCTTACATTGTCCTTCAATAATGCTAATCGATTAACCTTCTGCTGTTTTGCTTGTGATCAGGTTGAGGATACAGCAATATTGAGGAAAATATCACCATTAAGATTGTTTTTGACAACTGTTACAGCTCTAAGTAGTTCATCCCATCTACTATAACATGTAACGAACAACAGAATTTTTGTTTTCTCTTTTTCCATTAAATAGTTATGATTAGAGATTGTAGGCTTGATTTTTAGTTCCAAGCATTGGCACTGGAGCTCAGGATCTATTGAATCAGTAACTTATTACACATTACTGTACTAACAAAGAAAATTTGTTGATTCATGCTGTCTACAGAGGTGGTCTTCCCTTCTATTCTGTGTTGACAACTACTGCTTGCTGAAATCTCTTGCTGAGAAATAAGTTGTAGGAAGAGAAGAAGTTCTTATACATAGTACCGCTTCATACACAGAGTGCTTGTGTGTTGCAGGTATGATGATCAAAGTTATATCAACATTATGATGCAACAAGAATTACCATCACGATAAGTTCATTGTGAAGAATTACACTGAGTGCTTTCGGGTGGTGGTGCTGTGATTCTGGTAATTCTCTGCTTACTTGATTTGATTAATGTATGAAATTTCATTCCCATTTTTTTCATTGGTTATAATTCAAGTGTTGTTTAAGCACAAAAAGAAAAAAGGGTATCAATGCAACAAAGATATCCCACTTTCTGTGGTTGTTTTACCTTTGTGTTTTCTGTCATCACATGTAAAATATTCTTCAGGCACCCTTTTCAGGCTTGCAACAAAATTTGAAGCAGAGAGACTCTTTACAATGATGACAAAAAGGTGATAACTTTCTAAACATAGTCTCTAACCTTCATCCCTTTATATTTAGTGGGAATTTCTATTTCTTAATTCTGACATAAGTCTTAATTTTTCTTCAAGATATTTGATGAAAAGGTGTTGAGCTACCAAACAAAGTTAACTCTCGTGAATGGAAGCATTAATCGAGATGTTTTAATCGAAAAGGTATACAAGCAATTCAAGCAACATCTGTTATTTCATATAAGTATGCAGAACTCTAATATTTTAATTATGATACATTGCTTTCCAATGACAATACCAGGTTTGCTGCTAGTGGAATATATTAGGATCTTATGGCTTCTAGTTATATTGATCTGACAAAGGTGAGAGTTAAATTCTTTATTTCTTAATACATTTCTCAAAGAAATGGAAGTGATGTGTCGATGAATGACATCAACTGCGTGTTAATCGCTTGGTCCTATATTGCCCCTGCTAGGCGATTGATAACTATGTTATGCCTATTGAGCAAACTTATGGTTTTAATAACAGGTTGTGAGATGATATGCATGGAGCATGTGGCTTCTGTTGCAAAGACACTCCTTCACTGAAGATTCTGTGGTTGTTGATCCTTAATTTGTAGCTGCTGGAGATTCACCAGGAACATAAACGGCATTCATCAGACTTGAGCTTCATTGCATGAAATGCCACACTCAATTGTCAGCGACAGGGGACCTGGTTCCAGAACGACTATTGAGCTACATGAGGCAGGCAAGGAAGACAGGACAGAGAGACGATCCCATGGATAACTGATGTTATCACCAGCGACATTGTCTTCTGTATTTTGACCACACACAATTGTTAATAGTCTTCAGGTTTGTGATTTTCAACTTTTTTCCCTTCAAAACTTAAATAAATTCAATTTGTGAAGAGAACATGTTTGCTTAATAAGTTTCCTTTTTTTTCTTCTCTCTATCTTCTAGCTCAAGTCCGTGGATAAGATGAGAGACATGTTATTGGAGATTAACAACTCACAGATGATCAAGCTTCCAAAATAACCAAATTCCTTGAACAAACAAGTTGACGACAAAGTTCAAGTTCTGTTCTGATTCCCGGAGGCAAAATGCTATAACCATTGCACATAAGCTTTTTGCCAGAGTCTGCCTGTTGATTGTCACCACTTCAGTTTTTGTTAAAAATTAGAGTGATCTTTTGTGTTGATTGTACAGTCCTCAAATCTGGATACCTGTAACAGTCCACCCACCGACCACCAAGTAGATGTTGTCCGCTTAGGACTTACGCACATGTCCTTCACACTAACGGATTTACTTTAGATCATGAGTTTCACACAAACGTCCTCAACTGATGTTCCAAAACACATCTATTTAATTAGTTTAGGGAGACCAAAACTTACATACAATTTCTACATACACCTTAAAGATCTTTTCTTGTAAATGTGGTATATTAAGTTATCAAATTCTACATTCAAAAATATTTTCTTTATTTCTCTGTTGTGTCCATCTATTATTATCTGGGAAACTCATGAAAGCCTTTTTCTTGTGAACAAAACTTGGTTTTAATATTTTAGTTTAATGTGACATGAATTTGTTGAAGAATCAATGACAAAAAGACTATTCAATGACACCACTCCAGCTCGTATGGAAAAATATCGACACTACTGTGAAAATTCATCATCCAATCCAACAAATAAGAACCATCCTGAGTTTTGTTGCCTATACTCTTTTGATCTTTCTGCAAATTGATGTTAATTTGTTACCAGATTGTCATTTGTTTTCAGAATTTTCATTAAGCAACAACCATATTGTATATATCTTGATATTGAAATCAAGATATATACATTATGTAATTGCTTCTGTTTTTTTCTTTTTCTTTTTCTTTTTTTTCTGACTGTAATTTCAACATACTCATTGTTGTCTATTTGTCTACTTCACCATGAAACAATTAATCTAAAATTAGAGAAAAACAATACAATTTGTAGCTCAATTATATCACAACAATCATGAGGAGAACCCACCACTATCTAATTTCAGATTACAATCAAATTAAACCCCAATACAAGTTTGTTATATATATGACTTTGTGGTATCTTAATTGTATTAAATGAAAAAAAAAAAAAAAAAAAATGAAGTGATGGCAATTTTATCATGTTTGATTTTAAAGCACAACAATCATGTACAAAGTTTTGTTTTTATTCTTCATATATAAAATTATATGAAGGAAGTGTTCATATATACCATCATGATCCATGCACAAAGTTTTGTTTTTATTCTCGAAAAATACAGGGAGTAAGTTTCCTTACAACAAACACAAGACGTCATAATGTTTAAATGTAAGTACACATCGATGAATTTTCATGACTTTTGAATCTGTTTGTATCTATTTGTTGGAAAATAAAATTAGTGTGTCCAATCACATTTACATTTTATTTTTATTTTTCTTAAAGGGTTTAATAACAATGATTATGGCTGGTTCGTTAGGTTTTATCTCTAAAAGGGGAAATATCATAATCATGAACAATTAAGATATCAAATAAATCCAAAGTGCTAGGATTTAGTGGTTTCAATTCAAATGATTACTTAACAAAATTATAAGAAGCAAACAATATATTATCACGATCATGATCAAAATATCATGGTGGCTTGTAGCACACCAAATGGATCATTTTCTAGAAAACCATTTGATTAATTAGGTGAAGTTATCTTTATGACAAATCACACAATTATTAATCTAGAAAAGGACCTCCAGCTTCATAAAGTGATCACTTATGTGTACACAATTCAACCACACAAATTAATTCTCCTTTTCGATGAAGTTACAACACAAAACGTACCAAACCTATAGGGAATGAGACCTATAAGGAATGAGACGATGCTCATTCACTGTTAGTCAAGTGATTGGACAAAGAATTGAGTTCTATATTTTCCCGTAAAAAATTCATTCCTTATATAGTGGTAATTGTATTTCCGATCATACTTATAACAGTTGATCTCGAACATCAGATCTACATGCATGCAATTGTATATATAGTGGCAATTGTATTCCGATCATAGTTAGTTTTGTTAAAGTATAGTTTAGAAAAAAGCACTTATGCATGGATGCAAAAGTGATTTTGGATGGATGTTTTCTTTCCCTATGCATACATACAGCTGTACTTTTGCAATATATATTTGACAACAAGCTCTGATGATTAAGATTGATTGCTTTCAATTTGATTTGGTATTATGATAGGTGTCTAATTAGTGGCAAGATGCATTTAACTTACTTTGATTATTTTTTATGAGATATAATCTAATTAATTAGGTGATATTATCGAATTAATGCTTTCATTGACAACGACTTTTGAAGGAAATTTTTTTTAAGAAATTAATTTTAAATATTTCGAAAAATGTATCACGGTTTTTATTTTATTTTTTTGAAAAATGTATCACGAATTTTGAAATCAGTTGTTTCTATTTGTATACATATATTACACTCGAAGGAAATTCAATAGAATTTAACAAAGTATTAGTAAGTTTATGATTAATAAATTAAGAGTAAATACCCTATGAATATTATGTTTGATCGATATTTTTAAATTTTTTACACAATATACTGAAGAAGTTTTAGGTGCAGAATTCTCGTATTTTTTCATGCAGGATAAATTTTTTAATATTACAAAATTATCTCTTAACTATATAATGTTACAAAGGGATATGATCACTTTTGAGAGTAAGTGCAAGATTTGAAATGTCATAGACTCATAGAGTCAATATATCCCCCTCGCACATCATACATATTACACGATATATATTAACACCTAATTTATTTATTTATTTATTTTGAAATTTCCTAATTTTATTTTATTTTTCATTCTTTCTTTCATTACACTTGACATATTAACCCACCACAATTTAAATCCTTGATAGTGTTCTGAAAAGTACAAACATGTAAACTTTATTAAAAGGAACACAAAATAAAGAAGAAGAAAATTTGCCAAAGTTAAATAGTTATAAAATTTCTCAATTACACGTGTTGAAATGACATTAAAAATTAAATTAAATAAATTGTCCCCCAATCCCACCTATAAAATCGTGTAATCAAAATTATTGGTGGACCTCTTGAATAATTAGGAAAAGCAATAAGCATCTTGATCTTGAATAGGATTTTAAAAAGGGGTTTGATTTATGATTTTGATCAATTAAGTTGTTGGTGATCAATCACAAGCACTAATACTATCTTTTTTGCTTTCTTTTTTTTTTTCTATTTTAAGGTGTAACATTAAAAGGCAAAAACTATTACAGAAAAATTCAACTCACTATATTAGGAAAATTATGTCTATATAACTAACTATATAATTGCACATCTCATCCTAGCACACGTGGTGTGCATTTTCTTGAGTCTCATTCTATATATTTTATAAATACTTGTTAGAAGTTTTATCTTTAATATTGTAGAAATAAATATCCAGATTGCGTATGTAGTGTTCGATCTGAATAGATCCACAATAAACCCTAGAAAACAATAATTGAAAAAAAGGTCTTTTCTTATACAAGGTGGATTATTTGATTAATTTTTTTTATAATCTTTACAGCCAATTAGATTTCTTTAATGCCAACTTGAGCAAAAGTTTTGAAAACTGCCATGCAAAAGACATGCATATATCAATCAAGAATAGGAAAAAGATCGATTTTTTTTATATAAAAAGTAAATTTGAATAAAAAGTTGGTAATTATTATGGTTGCCTGATGATCTTGATCATCTTGTAATAATGCATGTTCAACTTATTAAGGTAACAAAAATAAATAAATAAAAACAAAAAAGAAAAAGTCTGAACACAAATGTTGAATAGATCTTAGACAAAAGCACTTTGGATACTCCCTTTGTAAAATTTGAAGGATTCAATTTTAGAGAACACTTTTGATGAAATTATCTTGTAATTAATCGTAAAAGGTAATGGATAAAAAAAAAAACATTGATATGATGTTTGCATATTTAAAAACTTAAAGACTTTTAGGCCCGTCGTAATCGGTAAGCCCCTCACAGTATATTCGATCAAAAGGTTATGGGTTCGAGTCATACCCATTTTCCCAATCCTAAAATATTATAATAGTTCAAAAAAAAAAAAAAAAAAGAGCTTTCAAGGTCAATAAAAAAAAATCAAATTAATTATATGTTGCCACTCATCCACTTATTCAATATAAATAACATCACATACAAACATGTGCGTAGTTCGGATGGTAGATGGACGAATTTAGTATTTGGGCAAATGACTCACAGAGTCACAGATCCCAGATTAATAGGTCAAAATATATATGTATATAGGCAGAATTTCACATAAGTCTTACCTTTTTGGTGATTTGTCACCTTTATAAATGTCTTTTCAAATTCATCACTTTAGTCCTTACTTTTTCCAAAACTCATCACTTTAGTCCATTTGACCAAATATGTGAAAGTCAACTATTTTAAAACATGTGAAAGTACATTTTTACCCCTATTGCTATTTAATTTAGCTAAAATGATTATCTTAGCTTTAAATTAAAATGAAAAACAACAAAATTCTCAATAATAAATATTAAATTAATATATTACAAAAAAAGCTTAAATAAATAATTAAAAAATCCATTAATTTTTTCTTATTTTGTATTTTTTTTCATAATGGATTTTTATTTAGCTAAAATGATTATCTTAGCTTTAAATTAAATTGAAAAACAATAAAATTCTCAATAATAAAATCTTAAATAAATAGATTACAAAAAAAAAATGAAAAAAAATCATTTAAAGCTAAGATAATCATTTTAGCTAAATTAATATCCATTATGACAAAAATACAAAAAAAAAAAAAAAAAATTATGGATATTATTATTATTATTTATTTAAAATTTTATTATTGAGAATTTTATTATTTTTCATTTTAATTTAAAGCTAATATAATCATTTTAGCTAAATTAAACAGTAATAAGGGCAAAAGTGTACTTTTACAGGTTTTAAAATAGTTGACTTTCACATATTAAGTCAAATGGACTAAAGTGATGAGTTTTGGAAAAAGTAAAGATTAAAGTGATGAATTTGAAAAGACATTTATAAAGGTGACAAATCACTAAAAAGGTGGGACTTATGTGAAAACAAAAAAGAAAAAGTTATGAACACAAATGTTGAATAGATCTTAGACAAAAGCACTTTGGATACTCCCTTTGTAAATTTTGGAGGATTCAATTTTATTTAGAGAACACTTTTGATGAAATTATCTTGTAATTAATCGTAAAAGGTAATGGATAAAAAAATAAAAAAAAAAAAAAAAAAAAACTTAAAGACTTTCAGGCCCATCATAATCGGTAAGCCCCTCACAGTACATTCGATCAAGAGGTTGTGGGTTCGAGTCATACCAATTTTCCCAATCCTAAAATATTATAATAGTTCCAAAAAAAAAAAAAAAAAAAAAGCTTTCAAGGTCAATAAAAAAAAAAATTCAAATTAATTATATGTTGCCACTCATCCACTTATTCAATATAAATAACATCACATGCAAACATGTACGTAGCTCGGATGGTAGATGGACGAACTTAAGATTTGGACAAATGACTCACATAGTCACAGGTCCAGATTAACATGTCAAAATATATATATATAGTCTTTCTATTATCAGTTCGAACTGACAAAAGTTATATCAGTTTCTTGTATGTGGGCCACTGGATTTAAATACTTTAACTGACAAGTGCATACAGCCAAGTCATACAGCCAAGTCATAGTATTTAAATCCAGTGACCCACATGCAAGGAACTGATATAACTTTTGTCAGTTCGAACTGATAATAGAATTTTATATATATATAACATCACATACAGTTAAACGATACAAATTCGTTATCAAAATTCAATATTACAAATGCAATCAACAAATATTTTTTTTTTTATTCATTCCTTTTGTCATGATCACAGGAAATAAAATCCAGTTTGGAATTTGGATGAAGTATATGTAGAAATATTTTCCCGGGAAAATCTAAAACAGAAAAGAAAAAGAAAAACGTTTTTGAAAAAATACACGCCCAGTGGGACTCGAACCCACAATCGCCTGATTAGAAGTCAGACGCCTTATCCATTAGGCCATGGGCGCTGCTTTGGTTACTCCTCGTCATGTATTTTATTTAGCCAGTATTAGTTTATGAATTTGATTGTAATTTATTTAATTCAACAACTAATAAATAATGAAGAATTTATAGGAACTTAAAATGATATTCAATATTTTATTTCGAATAAAACATCAATAAAATTTCCGAAATCGATATTTAAATTATAAATCAAACCATTTGACAATATGAGATTGCCTCGGTGGTATTCTCCTCACACCTACACTATTGAGATTGTGTTTTCAGGTCTCTCTTTCCCAAATTCTGAATTAACTGTTGTAGAGAAAATTGCCAAATCTAACCAAATAGATTATGGGAAAATTGTTTTTAACCTTGTTTCATATTTTAATTGTTTATAACCATTTTACAATAAATTCTTTCAATATCTAGCCAAAATTACAAAAATGCCCAAACCAATTAATTTTTTAATTTTTTTTTTCCTTTACTGTTCTTCTCTTCCAGGACCTCTCTCTTCTTTCCTCTTTCCTGCTCTTTTTTTTTCCTTCTTTCCAATCTTAGACTTGTTCTTCTTCAATCTCATCTTCTTCATCTCTTCATCTCTTCTTCTTATTAAATTAAAAAATTAATTAAAAACTAATATTAAAAATTGAAAAAAAAAGCACACACTAATGGGGATCCAACGATAGGTCTCTATAGCAGATGAATGGGCACCCATTGTGGGTCTCCATAAATCAACAAATCGCCAAGGAAGGAGACCCATCGCTCGTCGGCGATTCGTCTCCATCGTGTTCGAAGGATTTGTTGTTGAGTTGTGGTGTTGCGATGTTGATGATGATGGGGTTGACTTGGTGAACTTGTAGAAGAACATACGTTTCTTGGGATGCTTTTATTTGGTGAATTTGCAGATGAACAAATCTATAAATGAACATATGTTTTAATTAGGAATAATCCAACGCATGTATTATTGGTCTTGGTTTTTTTTTTCTTTTTTTCCTTTTTTGGTTGTTTTTCTGAATTTTTTTTACAGATATGTTGATTTCAAATCATAGGGAGGAGGAACAGCCTCCTCTGTTTCTCTGTTTGGATGCCTAGAAATTGCAAGGAAGCTTGAGAAACCTAAGTGGGATGTTGGATGAGATTCCACCTATTGAATATTGATTATTGGATGAAATTCCAGCTGGAGTGTTGAATCTAAACTTGAATTATTATTTTTTTGGATTATCCAGAATTTTTTTTTTTTGGTTTGGATTGAAAAAATATGGATTATTGATGAGATTTGTGGTTTTTTTTTTTTTTTTTTTTGACTTGATCTGTTTTTCCTCTGGAGTGTTGGATGCTTTTGGACAAGATAATGTTTTCAACTTTTGTAAGGAGGCATTACTGTAATAACATGAAAATTAGGTTATAAACATTACTCAATGTTTTAAATTGTTAGAAATTAACTTATCCCTGGATCGTAAAACTTTATAAATAAATAAATAAATAAATAAAACACCTATACTATAAAATAGATAACTTCATCAAAACAAAATAATCATGGTAAGATAACCAAAAACATATATATAAATATATTTATTTTTATTTTAAATGTCAAATCACAACCCCATAAAAGTTGAAGAAAATATCCTACCAATGAAATAGCAAAATCCAGCTAATATATATAAAATCAAAATAATTGATTGAACCATTATAACTACCAAATCAGATTGAATTATATGGATACTTGAAGATAGAGTGTCCCTATTGATGAAACATCAAACTGTTTGACTTTTCTAGAGAATGAAAATATGAAAATAGAGGTTTTTGTTCATGATTATATCAATTATATATTTGATTTAATTTGGTGGTGGTGGTAGTAGGAATCATGCATGATGAAGTCAGAGAATGAAGAGTAAAAGATATTGTTAATTTGTTCTTTCTTATTGGAGAATAACTAACGACCTTTTTTTTCCCTCCAATAAATAAAAATAATTAAGTTGTAAAAAATAAAAAATAAAAATAAAAAAAATAAAATCTAGATCTTACCCATCCATCCCAATTTCAAGATCTCACTTCACCTTTCAGATTTTTTAATGTTTTTTATTTTTTAAGTTGCTACTAGTATGATCTAAAAAGCATTTCTCACTGCCACAAGCTTTTAGATATTGTCCCCCTTCCATTAATCTCAAGTGTGGTTATTGTCCCACCAATTGTGGGTGCTCTCTCCCCACTTGTGGGAGCTGTAGTCCGGGCTGCGCTAGTAGAGCCTAATCTCGTCAGTCCCGGCAGTTGTTGTATATTAAAATATATATATATATATATATATATATATATATATATATATATATATATATATATATATCAAAAAAAAATTGCAATGAAGAGAATCACTATTCAAAATTATAAAATTAAATCATTCAATTAATTCAACTATATATTGAACTTTAAAAAAAAATAGTCTTTTTTTTTTTTATTTGACATGTTAGAGCATTATATAATTTGTTTTGCTCTCGATCAAATAAGTTAATATGGATAATATTTTCATCAAATCTGATATTTACAATTCTTCGCTCTCAATCTAGTGAATTACTCATTTTCTTTTAAAGTAAAAAATAAAATAAAAATTCCTGAATTTGTGTTACTTGAAAGCAAGCACCGCAAGTTTGCAACTCTCACCTAGGGGTCTCCTCACACTTTGCTATTTAATGAGCAAAGGTGATTATATATCTACACGAACCAAGGTTTGTACCCTCATAGTGAAACTTCACTTTGACAAAGACCTTAGTTATTGTAGTCTTTACTGTAGGGTCGGTTAAAATATTATTTCTACAATTTTATGTGGACAAATTAAAACTTTAAAAAAGAAAATGAATGAATGAATGAATACAAAATATATTATAAAGTCTCACATATTTTTTTTGTAATTTTGTGTAAGGTTATATAAATATAGAGGTTCCACAACCAGTTAATGCAGTTTGATTGGTGTGTTCCACCAGATAAGGGTTACCTTACCTACTCTATTCAACTACACAATTCAAAGCTCTTTCATGTATCAAATCATCCCTTAAAGAGATAACAAATTATAGTGACCTTTTTATATAGGAGTGTAGGACACTGCCCTTAATGCACATTGGGCCTCCACTCTCATCACTCTTGTCACTTTTAATTATAAATATGTACATATCCTCCATTAACTGATTGGTATTACATCATCTTATTCCAACCACTTTTTCAAATTTGTCATCAATTGTGGCATTGTCCTTAAAAAATAGAAAAAATTAATTTAAATGAAAAGAAAAAAAAATTAATCATGATCAAGTCATTGTAATTGATCAATCAATGAGTAATAATTAGGAAAGTATTAAATAAAATAAAATTGTTTGAAGGTAATAAATATACTTATTTTATTCTTTAAATTAAATATACCATGAAGACGTGAATGAATGTAAATAAATTAAAAATATATGTATTAATATTCCCTTTCGAAATAATTAATTAATTTTCTTCTTGTTGTTCCAAGTAAATGGAAACGACATGTTCTTATCGTCAAAAGATAGTGATAGAAGTTGGTTGTTTATCATTTTCTAGCATCAATTCCTTGCAAGAAAACTTAAATATGTTTTCTTTCTTTCAACATCCAAAAAAATAAAATAATTCTACTCAAAATTATAGGCTATTTGTTTTTTCATATTAACCATCTTTTCTTTTTTTTCTAGCTAGTGATCAAATTTTCTCATGAATGTCATGTCAAAAGATAATCCAGTTGTATTAAATTGATTGCTTTCCAAATATATACAAATTAAATATTATTTAATTGATTTAATAATTAATTATAAATCAGTATGAATAATTAAGGATTCCAAAATGAGAAACCATGTAGATCACGAGGTTACTTGATGTAATAATACAAATAATTAGAACGCCAACTTGTTTTCTTCGTTTTTTTCTTTCTTTTTGTTTTTAATTGGCATGCAATTCACAGAGAATGATATTAATTACAACGAAGACTCTAGTCGTGAAAAGACACATATATGAATTTCCATATAGTAACTCAATGACGAAATATGATCATCAAATGTCTTATATGTAGCTAAAAAGAAAGACTCAAATGTCTTAGGTTTGACTCTAGGTGATTAATTAATAAATAAATAAATCATATCGGAAGTGTGATTGAATGAGGTTGCTTGTTTTAAAAATGGAAAGAGATATATATAGTTCCATCTTTTCTGTATTTCAGTAAGAGGTAAGGGGTTCGAGTCCCGCATTTTAATTACAAATAAATATGTGGAGTGTATTTTCGTGGTTGTAAATATCTAAGTCATACATGTAGTATTTGATATTGATAAACCCCGATAGATCATTGACCCATTTGATGTCAGATTAAAAAAAAAAAAAAAAAAAAAAAAACTCGAATCTCTTCTAAGTTTTAAAATATATTAAATTTTGTTTTTAAGATCAATGTAAACCTCTTTTAAATTATGATAATTTACAGTGAATGATGATTCTCTAATGAATATCATAACTATTTAGATCCGATTGATTTTTTGATTAAATATATATTGATAATAATAATAATTAAAAATGTACACAAATATTAGTAAAACAGTGCACAATTCCCTTTTACTTTTATGATAGAGGTTTGAGTCTCACTTATGTTTCTTAAATCGTAAAGGGTAGGGGACTCCTACTCTAACCCTATAATAGTGTAATGGTAAATGTATTCGGACCGTGCTTGTAGTGATTGATTTCTTCGGATCTCAACAAATTTTGACCTAATTAGTATAAAATTTCAATAACATTAATAATAATAATAAAGGAAAGAAAGAGATCAGAGGGATAATGAAAACAATATGCTGTCTTACTGATACAAATAAAAATAGTATAGACAATAATTAATTGATCATGCCATGATAGGGTCTTTGTTAATAAATAGACTACAACAACTATGGTAATTTTTGCAAGTAAACAATGACCAAGAATAATCAAAAGTTAATTTGTTTAATTAATTATAACACCGACTTCCCAACTTGATATATATTATCAACTATGATAATTAAATAATTTTTATATATATAAAAAGTAAATAAATGTGTAGAAATCATTAAATGTTTCATTTTCCAACTATACCCCCCTATAGGAGAAGTCATTTTCACATGTCAATTACTTAATAATGCTCCGATGTCCCCTAAAAGTATACCCAAAATTTTTAGGGGTATGGGATCTTGATGTTGACCATTATGAAATGTTGTGTATATATGAATGTTATGTGATCAAAAATTAGCTTAGCTTAGCTTAGCTTATGCTCATGTGTGGTTGAAACTTTGAGAGAATTTTATATATGTTTAATGTGTCATTGGTGTGTGCCCTTGTTATCGTGGGACATGTGCATGCTCTGGTCCAAAAAACATGGGTTTGAAATTTGGGTATGTATGTTGAAATTTTCCGACCACGTTGTTCTGATTTTAACAAAATTTGGAATTTTAAATTTTAACAATATGATAAAATTGAGATGATCCAATGGTAAGCTATTTACACAGATGTCAATGAAGTTCTAATTTCAAATAGAGGCAGATGTAAGGGTTGGCAGGGACATACCAATTTGTGTTTTAGTATATTTTCCTCCAAACACAATTTGTTGACTCCACACTAATCATTCATGTTGGTCATTCAAGTCGTTACCTCAACTTTCAAAACTAATATAGGCCACTACCCAACGTGGTTTGGTGCGGAATGACAGTCATTAAGCCTAGTAATGTCCCTGGTTCGAGTTTTTTTTTTTTTGGTATCCGTGGGTGTCCGGACCAGCTTACGCGCACCTCGACTAATCCCACGAGGCCCTGAAGTTAACAGCCGGGTAAACCTCCAGTGGCCCCAAGAGAAACGTGGCTGCTAGGGATCGAACTCAGGACATCCGAGTTTACAGCTTGCCCCAGTGACCAGCAGCACCTTCAGATGATAGATAAATAAATAAATAATTAAACTCTCAAAATTATAATTAAAAGATAAAATAAATATATATTTTTAAGAAGATTAAACCTCCATTAATTACATAGACATATTTTAATCTTGATTAGTGGTGCCACTTTCATTATCAAACCTTACGTCACCATGCACTTACAGAGTTGATTCATTCAAGATTTAAAGTTTACTTTTCTTTTCTTTTTTTCCTACATCTAACTTCTTTTTTATTTTATTTTATTTTTTTTGCCATTTTAAGTTAAACATTGACTTAATTAAATGTTAAATAAATACCCTCCAGTAATATTATATTCTCTTTCTTGTTTAATTTTAATTTTTAATTGCCAAAGCAAGTGGCCTCGTGTTTAAAAATTCAAAATTTACTAATAGTTGCTAAATTTATTACAAGGGTAATTAGTTTATGTAGGACTTTTTAATTTTTGTAAGGGCTGCTTGATCTTATTTTAAGGACTGTGACAAAGTATACTCTAAAAATATATATCTAACTTCTTCTCTTCTTCTTTTCTTTAGTTGAACAAAAAAATATTTTAAATGTAAAAATTGTGGAAAAAAAAAAGTTGAAATATGAATAAATCTAACTACTTCTAGCAGCATGTATCCTGATCTCTGCCAGGCTGCAAGTTGATACTGTCAACCCATTTTACTAGTCGCTATCTAGTACGGCAAAAACTTAGGTGCAGCGGGATGCACCATACATCACCTGTGCAATGTTGCTTTATGATATGGTAACATTACACGGGGGACGTATAGTGCATCGGATGCACCTAACTTCTCCTCTAATGATGTATAGGTAATTCAATATTCTGAAATCGAGGTTGTTATATATCTTATAAACCAATTGATAATCAAATAGATCGACTCTGTAACGTTACAAAGTGACTTGACCACTCTTCTAAAGTGACAATATCACTCTGTAACATTATATGGTGCTGTAACGTTACAAAGTCTATCCCGCACTCGAAATCTCCTCATCAAACAATTGATTACACAATATTATCGTAGTTATGAAAGTGATCGATGACTGCTCATAGGCTTATAAGTTATAACCAATGTCTTACAATTCTCGTGACTACTGACTACTTTCCTAAAATAACAATATCACTCTGTAACATTATAAAGGCGGTCGATACCGCATTTGGAATACTCCTCATCAAACAATTGACTACACACAATCATAGTTCGTGATGGATGACGGCTTGTAAGCTTAACCGATGTCTCACGGTCACAAGTACTTGTCATATATGTATTAACTTTGAAAATTCATGACGGTGAGATAATTACTGATAATTACTGATAATTACCCATTTATTTCTCATAATGGTTCTTCAAATCGGAGGCTTTTAGTTGGTGAAGAAATTAATTAAAGTTTTATAATCCAATCAACAAAACCCCTTTTTTATTTTCTATAATATTTTAATACATTGCCTCTCATTCTTGACATGGGAATCTTCAGAGAATAACTTGTTTGTTGGGTAAGAAAAAACGAATCACAATTTTCTTTCCAATTTGGAAACTTTCTTTTGAATTTCATATACGATAAAAGTACGGTTAGAATACCATCTTCATTATTTTGTCACATTTGATGTCCATATTTTCCATACAAGTCTAAAAAAATTCAAAAAATTTTACAACGGTTCAATTTTTTTTTTTTTTTTTGCACATGTCATTTTATTCATGAGCAAGTTTCAAAGATTCCAACACAGTACCTAACTCCAATTTGTTCTCACATGTAACGTAATTTGAAAATACAAATCAAACACCGCATTAAATTGATCTTGCTTACATCGGATGTATATACATCCATCCGTATAATTGAATCATCATTTCGATCCACTAACGGCTCTTTCTAATTCTAGAAAGGTTTTATTAGGTGATATACACCACATACAATTACATTGTCAGACTGAATAAACGTTTTTATTACATAATCGCATCAGACGTTTCTAGATGTATACTACCACTAAAGTGTTTGAATTGTATTACAATAATAACAATTATACAAATAACAAAGTCAGAAAATTAATTAAGAAGAAACACCATTAATTAATTATAGTAATTAAATTAAGAAAAAGCACGCCATAGAAGAAGAAAAAAATTAGCAATTAATCCCACAGTGAAGCTAGAAAGTTGTTGGTAGAAGAATCATTAATGATCAAAGTTTCTTCTGCAACAAAATCCAAAATCTGATGATCATCACTAAATTTCCCAAACAAATCATCATAGCTATACACCCACCCATCAAGCAAGTCAACTCTTAATAACTCGCTGTGTGACTCGCCCGAGTCGAACTCAAAACCCCCTTCTATGTTCGGCAACTCCACTATCTCACCCAACTCCTCCTCCTGAGATTCCGACACGTGGTGAGATGATGACGGTGATGGTGATGGTGATAAGTCAAGATTGACCATGGAAGCGGCTTTAGTGGCTGCTATCTGGATATCACGTGGCAGGAGCGAAACGGGACGAGGAAGCAACTCAGCGAGTTTTGGGAAATTCAAAACGGCCGAGTCGCCTTTGATACTGAGTGCAGCGACGTCGTGTGCTCGAGCAGCCATGTCTGGAGTTGGAAAGTACCGAGCCAAATGCGAGACTTCTTCCTCGGCTCGCGAATCTCAGATACCCATTTGCCCCAACTTCTCATTCTCACTCCTCTGTATTCAGGGTGCTTCGTCCCTGCTACTGAGTTCGACGACGACTGCTCACTCGCTCTCTGTTTCTTCTTGTTAGGTCCTTTTATCATACTCTGTTCATCAACGTCCTCTGTTCTCGACCTTTTGACTGAGTTTTGGTGAGTTAACGAGGAGGAGGAGGACCCGGATGAGGATGGTGATGGAGGAGATGAGTTGCTGGTGCTTTCGGCGGCTTCCGCCATTGTTTGGTGGTCAAAGATTGAGTTTCTGACACAGCAGGGTAGCGAAAGAAGGATAGTTTCACTTTTCTTTTTTACTTTTTCTTTTTTTCCGAATTCTGTGGCACACTCAAAAGAACATTGACACAGAGATTGTTAAAAATTGAATTTCTGACGCAGTAGGGTATAGTAGAGGCACGACAATTTCACGTTTTCGAAGTAGCAGTCGAATAAGAGACTAGATTTCGTGAACAGAGCAGAGAAGGTGTAATGGAGTTGGAGAGAGAGAGAGGAGATGATGAATTGATGATGAGAAGATTGAGGGAGAAGAGTGAAGGAGAGGGGTTTTGTAGAGAAGAGTGAGAGAGAGAGAGAGAAGGCGCTCCTTTTCATAGTGACCCTCAACCTACCATCTTTTCACCATGACAAAAACTTACTAACACAGAGACACACTGTTTCAATTAATTAAATGCTAAAACAGAGGATAATGTATATATAATTTATATATAGAAGCAAAAACCAGAGTAAATATATGGTTGGAGACTTGGAGTTTTATATATATAACAATTTTTAAGTAGGTAATTCACAGGTTAGCGATTCGAATTCTATCGATAGTAAAAGTTTTAAAAAAATATCTGGATAAATAGATATTTTAAAAAATAAAAAAGTAAAAATAAAAAGTAAGTCTTATTGTCCGTTTGGAATAGCTTATCTACCGGCTAAAAGAACTTTTTTTAATTAAAAAAGTTCTTTTAAATCTTTTTTGTATCATTTAATTGTTATTCAGCTTTTGGAGGATTAAAAAAGTTGTTTTACGTCTACTTGGAGAAAGAAGCCCAAATTTAAATTTTTCCAAGTAGATCTTTTAGAGTTTTTTTAATAACACTAAAATCTCCGATATAACTCTATAATTTAATATTTACTAGAGTATTTTGGTAATTCTATAATTAAAAAACAACCAAATGACCAATGATTTTCATTTAAAAACTCTACTGCTAAAAGATCTACTTCTAAAATATCTCCTTGAGAAGCTCTTATATACACTTAGAAGAAAAAATAAATCAACATTGAACAAAAAGTCAGTTTCATTAAATTTTGGGATTTGGGTATGTCATAATACAAAAATTAAAAGATAATGTAAAAAATTAAATAAAATATCATTTTATTTTATAAAAAAAAAAAAATATATATATATATATAAAATTGGCTTGGACGGGTCATGGTAACTCCAGGCCTCTATGTGTCTTTCTTACCGTATATGATGTTTTTTTTTTTAAATATTACAATAATTTAGAATTTGAGATGAGGAACAGACTCGAACCTACAATCTTATGGTGTAAGTACGAGGGATCATATATAATGTTATATTGTCATAGTTCTGATTTTTTTATCTTTTTTATTTTTACTTGAATCACCCTTTATTTATGACATGGATTTTACTTTCAACTTTACAAATTAAGTGATAGCGTGCAATTTCATAAGTAGGAGTATTGACTGAAATTATATAAAATTTGTCGTTAATGTAACAATTTTAGAGTTCTCACTCCATGAAATTTATGTCATAGAAACGTTGCACTTATTAAATAGTAAGTAATATGTATTTAACACTTGTAAGATGAGATTAGGAATGCTTTTTCAAAACATGTTTTATTTTTTTCAACAACAAAAAAAAAGGTCCTTTCTATAAAGATGCTCACAAATGTTTTTTAGAAACACGTTCAAAATCACTTCAAAGATGTTTTTTTTTTTTTTTGGAAAACAAAAGCATGTAAGATACTTTATAATTAAGTTTACTTACAATTTCTAATTGCAAATACATTTTTATACTCTTCATTTAGTTATGAAAAAAAAAAAGTGATATCAATTTTGAGGATACTAAAATTGTTCCAAAAAAAAAAAAATTTGAGGTAACCAAGTGTGGTAAGCCTTTTATACCCTCAATTTAAGTTGTATCCCCCAAATCTCAAATTTATATAGTTGGTTGTGCATCTCCCCTTCCACGTTCATGGTGGTGGGTTTCGTGTTCCACCATATGCATTTTAAAAAAACATGTCAAAGGAGTTTTGTTACAAGTGTTGCGAGAGTAAATACTAGGATTGCAATTACACCTGAACAGTGTGGGTCAGGTATGAGTTTTGTTATTCGAGTCAAGTCCAGGTGTAGAATGTAAACCTAAAGCAGGTTCAGGCTTGAAAAAAAAAAACAGACCTGAATTCGTAAATCCAAAAATTTTAAAAATTTTAAATTCAAAACGACGTTGTTTTAGGTTCGCGGGTGAGTTCAGCTTTCGTCAAAACCCGCGAGTGGAAACCCGAACCCGAATCCGTGAAAGTATTCAGGTTTGGGCACAGGTTCAGGTTTGGCTGGTTTGGAAAAACCCCACCTCCTGCCGTTCCTAATAAATACCTCGTATTATGGGAGTATATATCTAATATCCAGATCCCACATGTATTGTTTAATCTTAGTAAGTCTCGACGGACCCCTAAAAATGTTATAAAGAAAAATCAAATTTATTTTTCAATACATTAATACATATCATTTTTTGAAATATATATATATATATTATTATTATTATTTTTACTAAACCCATTGTTGCACATTAACACAAATATTTCATCATATTGTCTATAAGTCTATAACCCATTGTTGCATTTCTCTTATGTTATTTTGTAAAAATAGACAAAAAAAAAATTTGTTAAAAAAGAAAGTCTTTAAAATGCTTTCACAAAAAAGAGCTTTCGTCCCAAATAACCTCAAGAAAATTAAGACATAAAAATCCATATGAAAAGAAAATAGAGAAAGACAAGAAAGACAAGAAAATGGTGGATTAGTGGGGACCCTAAAAGAGAGAGGTAACCAATAGAAATTAAAGTGGCAAACCAACGTTTCAAAAATCTAAAATTTTCTCTTCACTTCACTTCACTTCTCTTCTCTTCTCTTCTCTTCTTAAAAAAAAATGTCCACGTCTCCTATTATTAATTTGTCCGTTAGAGCTTGTTGATTTGTCTGTTTTTATTAAATATCTTCTAGACTTCTATATATTCTTCAGTGTCATAAACAATCATTACTCATCTTTACAATTAACAATTTAAAAAAAAAAAAAAAAGCACTTTCATCCCAGCTTTTGGCTTTTGGCTTTTGGCTTTCAATTTTAAGTGCTTAATTTTGGGATAAGATGGTGATTGTAATAATGTAAATTTGTAATCACTTTCAAAAGTTAAAAAATTTCAAATCAACTTCTCTTAATAACGAAGAAACGGTCGGGTTGAATTTTCTGACGGCTTTTTATAGTGCGGCCTGATTTTTATTTGGCTTTTCACATTATATAAAAGTGCTTCTTGACACGTATGGAGCTTGCAATATATATTTAGGTTTTTTTTTTTTTTTAATAAAAAAGACAAATGTATTTTTATTTATTTATTCATTTTTTACTAATTCAAAGCGTATTTATAATAAGAGAAATGGTCGGTTTTGATAAAATTTAAAATAGATTGGATTGAATTTCTACATTAAGAAAATGATTATACAGTATTGGTTCCATTAACACTGAATATACTTTTTTTTTTTTGAATTATAACAACAACTGCCGGAACCTGGTGATATTAGAACTCTACGAGCACATCCTGGAATACTACTCCCACATCGGGGAGAGGATACAAATGGATTACAACTCTCACAACGGAGATAATGTTGCTCCCAATAGCACTGGGAGAGGGCACCCACACTTGGGATTTAATAGCCAAGGTGGGACAAATTATATACATACCAAGGCAACGGGCCATTGGTACACTGAATATACTTATATTTAGAAATTACAAATATTAAGAGTTATTAACTTATGGTCTAGTGTAATCGAGGTCGTGTGGTAAGTAGTTCAGGTCACCGGAAGCAAGCTTCATTAAATTCAGAGGGTCTGACTGATTTTTTTTTTTTTTTTTTTTTTTAAGTGTAAATATAAAATAATAGAGTAAAAATTAGATAAATTTAACTATTTATTTTATTACAAAAATACTAAAATAAAATAAGGGTATATTCGTTTGTACTAGTATATTATGTGATTTTGAGTTTTTATTTATTTATTATTGTTATAGTAAAGTCAGTATAATTTAATACAAATTTTAAAATTAGTGAAGTTGCACAATCACGAATAGTTTAATATAATATCGAGGAGGTAAGTAAATTGTAAACTTACTGGTAAATTATCTTAGTATAGAAACCAACATATATACAATCTTCTTCTACTTTTTTTTTATTTTTTTTTTTTGAAATTTGACATCGATTTTTTTTTTTTTTTTTTTGACATGACGAGATTAAACGCTGCAAACACGATTTGGAAACTCTCAATACAATACAAGGAAGCGGTCTCTTCACACTTTGTGATTTAATAGATAAATATAAGACTCGAACCTCTGTTGCAAATATGAAACGAAAGTACATAACTAATTTTGTAATTTTGTCCATGAATTGAATATTTAATTTTTTAAATCAAATTATTTAACTGATCTTCATCTTCTAGTTGAGTTTCAGATTAGTAAAGTAACATTAAATACAAGATTTTGTTTTCTTTCATTAAAAAAATTCATTAAAAGGAGAATTTTGTTTGGTAGTTGTTAATGTTTCATAGTCGGATCAAATATTTTATGAATTTCGTAGAACTTTTGTTTCTCATTTCATTATGTATTTTGCTAGGTGCATGTGAGGAAGTAAATATCAGTTTTTTTATTAAATATGGGAATTCAATTTCAGGAAATTTTGATGGAAATATCATCAATTTCTTTAAAATATCAAGTATATTATAAGGATATTATTTTTTATATCGATATTGTGAACATATGAAAGATATCAGAAAATATTATTGATATATACTTCCTTAACCGGTCACACGAGGGATTGGTCACACGAGGGATTGATCTATGTGTCATGTTCATAAATTTATTAGCTATTGCAATCTTTAAATTATTTTAGACTTCATGTATGATTGATGTTCAACTACCCAAATACACCACAAAGAAGAATATATATATATATATATATATATATATATATACTATATATATATATATATAACAAAGACAATTATAAAATGATATATATATATATATAACAAAAGGACCAATTAATAAATATGGGGATCGTTTTTTAACCACACTGATATTTGTGAATTATTGAAGCTGATCCCACTTATTATAGAAATATAAATAGGGGAATTTGCAAAAAGAACCACATAAAACTATTGAAATTTGTTTTAACACAATGAATCAGTTTTAATTAACCATATGAAAATGTGCAATACCCAAACTGCCCCATATAAATGAGAATTGAGAAGAGTAAGGAGAGGGGCGCTGCAAAGGGGGAATGAATAAAATTGTAAATTCACACGTCCTAAATAAATAAAATAAAATACTTTAACTCAATAAAAAAAAAATAAAATAAAAAAAGCTTTTGAAAGTGAGATCGAAAATTTTATTGATTAAATCAATAATCAATAATCAACAATCATAGATTTGTTGTTATTATCATTTTTTAAATGAATAATTAAATTTGCACTTGCATATTTGTTAGACAAATTAATTATATGCATGAATTTGCTTACGCACACAATACATAATATGAAACAAAGAGATTCAACAACTACATAAATATAAATTAATTGCAATTTATAATCAATACAATAATAATAAACCATAGAGCTAGATGAGGTCGCTTGTTTTCTATTAACAAATTTTTTTTTTTGTTTAAAATTATCAAAGAAATACTTTTGCATGTTCTACAAACAATTAAGTTCGGAGTTCAATTTATTGGAAAACAAAAAAAAAAAAAAAAATTCAAGTTGAATATGCCTTAGGAGCCACATAAAAAAAAAAGGTTTCTTTCTTGATTTTTTTATAAATCAAATTCTATTGAAATTATATGCACCTCTCTCTCTCTCTCCCTTGTTCCATATTTTAATTGTTTATAACCCTTTTATAATAAATTCTTTCAATCCCTAACCAGACTATACACAAATACCCCAGCCAATTAATTTTTTATTTTATTTTTTTATTTTTTTCCCTTACTCTTCTCTTACTTCTCTTCACATCATACGCCGCTTAGGTCAACACATAAGAATGTCTGCTCATAAAGTAGAGTAATCGCCAAATTCGCGGGCGATCTTACAAGGAATCCTAATGATACTAGAATGGTGTTGTATCAAGCACGTAATCCGATTTTCAATTGGTTCATTCAGCAGCAGCAAATGCTAAACACAATTTCGGTTGAACGAAGCCAATTTATTTGTCATGAAACTCAATTAAACGAGGGTGGTGCTTGAAAAGAACAAGACCTCGTGCTCGGGAGGGTGATATGATAAGAAAACCCACTTGTTCTATCAAAATTGTTTTGAGTGAAAACAACCAGAATCTGGAGTAATCCATTGTTGTGTTTTTGGTGTTGTTCAGGTATTTCATTTAAAATGTTCATTGCTGTCACTCAGCAATTTCATAATGTAATCGTGTTATCATTTCTCTTAATTATTATGGTTAGAGTAATCAATGTGTTGGCATTGCTTGATTGATTGGATTAGCATATTGAAAGTGGAAACGTAGTCCTAGATCATTTTTCCCTTTCAATTTCTTAAAGAGGAGAAATATAGGGGTATTATGGTAATAGTGTAAAAATTAGGTTATAAACAATTAAAATTTGAAAGTAGGTTATAAACGATTACTCAATGTTTCAAATGGTTAGAAATAAACTTCTCCCATAAATAAATAAATAACATAAGAAACATACATTTTTTTGACCTTTCAATTAAATGAAACTTAAAGGTCTTTAGATTAATAATTCAAATATATGTTTCAAAAGAAAAAAATTCAACTATATATTGTTATGACAAGTCCAAATCATTATCTTTTTTTTTTTTTTTTTTTTTAAGTCCAAATCATTCTATGCTTACTTTTGTTATAAGGATTTAGTTTTGAACATGACTTTATTTTAATTTGGTTTTGGGTAATTTTTTTTTTTTTTTTTATAGAATTATTACAATATTTTGGGAGATGTATGTTTGAGGATGCCAACCTCATCTTATCTTTTTGAATATTTATGGGTGCGGATATTGAACCCCATAAAACTTATTAGTACATCCACGTCTAAAATTTAAAAAAATAAATATTACTATAAGCACTCATCATAATGCCAATAGTACATTCATCGAAATAAATATATTCATTTTAATACATATTATTTATAAACACTCTTAAATTATTATCACACACAATTTATAAATAAATAAAAAATCATATTATTTTTAAAATCAAATCCTCTTTTAATGATAGTCCAATTTTACTTTTGGAAATATCTCGAATGTAGGAGCAAAAGGAAATATGTGGAACTGTATACGGGGTCAAGAGATTTTCAATCTGTAATTCTCCTATTCATACAGCTATCTTAAAAAATAAAAAATAATAATAATAATAATAATAACTTATTAATCTATTGATATCTACGGCTATCTTTAAAAAAACTTATTGATATTTAAGGCCATCGTTAAAAAAAATATTTTGTTTATTGATAGAGTTTAAAACTATACATAAAATAAAGACAAAAACAATATAATAATCATGTGATGATGATAAAGTTTGATACTTGAAATAAAATTAGAGTTTAATTAGGGTATATCTTAAAAATTAGGGTTTATCAAAAGTTTTTTTTAAGGTAAGTTTTTTTTTTTTTTTTTAATAAAGAAATATAGTTGAAGATATGTGTGTAATTAATAAGTGTATATAGTATTTTGTTTATTTTTAATTAGGCTTGAATACTACCAATGGCGAAAGCTTTCAAAAAAATACATGGTCCCGAATTAATAGATATTGTCAAAAAAAAAAAAAAATTAAGTAATTTGTCCTTCTTGGTAAATTTATGTTGGGATGTTTTTGTAATTAAAATTTTTAATAAAATATGGGTGTACTAATAAGTTTTATGGGTGTCAATATCGGCACCCAATATTTATTTATTAAAACGTCAAGCCTTAATCTTTGTTGGAAGTAGATATCGAGATCACACATCTATTGTATGATTTTGACAAGTCTCGACAGTAATATTGTAATAGTTGTAATACTTAAAAAATAAAAAAAATAAAAAAAATAAAAATCTTTTTTTAATACATCATACGGGTACACCATTTAATTTTTAGAGCTTCTTTTGACAATTCAATTTTTTCTTTTTACATTTCTTTTCTAAAGACACTCTATTCTCAAAATTAAAATTTTGAAAAATTCTAAAGACACTTCCTTTTGTTTCAAGGTTATCATTTTAAAAATTAAATTTCTAAAGACACTCCATTTTATTTTAATAAAAGTTAAGATGAACCATCGTAGCTTTTGAATTCATCATAATCTTTTTTGAATTAAATTATTAAAAAAAAAATTATTTCTCCTAAATCATTAGATTAAATATTACATAGTAAACACTCTCTTCTAATTTTTTTATTACCATATTAAACTCTTTCTCCTATGATACATATCTCTAATTTTCTATCTCCATTCTTTCTCAAGCAAAACTAACAGTTAAGAAAAAAAAAATTACAAATAAGTTTGATTTTTAGGAATTGTATATATGACAGCAGGCTGCATTATTATTATATAGGATAATTTCCGTGTATATATATATATATATATATATTGAAACCGCAAACTTTATTAAGAAGGGGACAGCCCCAAGGGAAACAAAATACATGCCAGAAAGTCCCAACAACAAAATAAAAACAAGCAAACACGCCGAGCAACCAAAACAACAAAAGCAAGGTCGCTCAAAGCAAAAACATTATCTTTTTCCTACCAGCATTTTCCATACACTATAAACATTGACCATCCCCCAATTACAGGGTACTGAGTAATTCATCTCAAAAACATTCCTCTTTCTTTCATCGTTCAAAATACATCTCTAATTAACAATGGCCGATGCGATTGTTTCCGTTGTTTTGGAGCAATTGATTTCAATCATTGCCATGGAAACAAACCAACAGGTGAGGCTTGTGGTGGGTGTCAGAAAGAAAATAAAAAAACTCACCAGCACTTCCGAACTATTCAAGCTGTGCTTATTGATGCTGAGCGACGAGAACTGAAGGATGGCTGCCAGAGATTGGTTAGATAAGCTCAAAAATGCATCTTATGACATGGATGATGTGTTGGATGAATGGAACACTGCCATTCTCAAATTGCAAAGTGAGAGAGCTGAAAGTGCTCATGTACTCCACAAGAAGAAGGTATGTTTCTTCTTCCCCTCTCCTAGATTTTGTTTCAAACAAGTTGGTTTACGTCGTGACATTGCTCTAAAGATAAAAGGAATAAATAAAAATATTGATTCCATTGCCAAAGAGAAAGATAGGTTTAACATTGATACATCAAGGAATATTGAAGAACCTCCTAGAATTAAAAGTACATCTTTTGTTGATGTGTCTGAGGTACTTGGTAGAGATGAGGAGAACAATTATCTAAAAAACAAATTGTTGCATGAGAGTAATGAAGATAAAAAAGGCCTCCATATCATCTCTATTGTAGGGATGGGAGGAATAGGAAAAACAACACTTGCCCAACTTGTCTACAATGATGAAGAGGTGAAAAGCAATTTCGATAAAAGAATATGGGTTTGTGTCACAGAAACTTTTGATGAGGTTAGGATTGCAAAAGCAATCATCGAAAGTCTTAAAGGTGAGGCCACTAATTTAAATGAATTCCAATCTCTTTTAGAGTGTATAAGTGAATCTATTGTCGAAAAGAAATTTCTTCTTGTCCTAGATGATCTGTGGACAGAAGACTACAATAGATGGGGATCATTTTACAACTCTCTCAACTATGGTTTTCATGAAAGTAAAATTTTGGTTACTACACGTAAAGAGACAGTTGCACGTATGATGAATTCAATGGATATTATAAATATCCAAGAATTGGCTGAAGAGAAAAGTTGGTCATTGTTTAGACAATTGGCATTTTCTGGTAGGTCTGCTCTAGAGTGCGAAAAATTAGAAAAAATTGGTAGAGAAATTGTTGGCAAGTGCAGGGGCTTGCCTCTTGCTGTGAAGACTATTGGGAGTCTTTTACGTTTTAAAAGAACTGAACAACAATGGCAAAGAGTATTAGACAGTGAAATGTGGAATTTAGAAGAGTTAGAAAGAGGTATTTTTCCACCTCTATTATTGAGTTATAATGACTTGCCTTCCATGATAAAACGATGTTTCTCATATTGTGCCGTCTTTCCAAAAGATTATGTAATGAAAAAAGATGAATTAATTAAATTATGGATGGCTCAAGGTTATCTTGGTTTAAAACAAAATCAAGAGTGGGAGGTAGTTGGTGAGGAGTACTTTGACATGTTAGCAAGAGGGAATGGGGCAAAATAGCACTTTTAAAACTTGGACTTGTGCAAGTATCACCACATTAATAAGTCTAGTTTTAATAGCACCAAAAAGAGAATTCAGACCAAAATGCCCCCACTTTTACTGTTGTCCACTTTCATTACTTTTGTCCACTATTCATTTTCATTTTCAGTTTTCGTTTTCCCTCACTTTGCCAAACAGTGAACTCCTTTCTTCCAAGACACAGTGCATTCTTCCATCTTCACTTTTCAACCACCATTCTTGACCAAAGTCGACCAAGGTTTCAGCTCAATCTTCCATTTTCAGTTTTCAACCAAAGTTGACCCAGGTTCTTCCTCTCCTTTCTTCCATTTGACAGCCCATTCTTCCACCTAGGTCTGAAGAGTAATTTCGTGCAGTAATTTCAGATTCAGACAAGCTAATTCAATTTTTGGAAGGTAAATTTGAAGAAACTCGTTAATTTGTTAGACAATTTTTTCAGTTTTGCAGTTTTGGTCTTCAAGGTTGCAATTTGAATTTGTTAGATGTTTATGTTGAACTAATGCAATTTCTCCATTTTTAATTTCAGATCTTGACAAGCTATTTGGATTATTGAAAGAGTTGATAAGGTACATTTCCTCCATAAAGTATGGGATTAACTCGTGAATGACATTTTTTTTAGTTCTGGTTTGGAAACTTGCACTTTCAATTTGTTAGATGTTTATGCTGAACTGAAACTAATTCTCCATTTCGATCTGATTTGCTGGAATAGTGTATGTTTTTCGAGACTTATTTTATGTTTTTGAGACTTAACGTTGTTATTTTCGGGACATATTTTTATGCTATAATCGAGACTTATAATGTTGGATACCTATGTATATATTATCGAGACTTATTTATATATTATCGAGACTTGTTATACCTTTTTCGGGACTTATTTTTATCTATTTCGAGATTTAAATGGAAAAATTCGAGACTTACTGGGATGAATTAGTTTGACAGTAATTTTTTGACTAGTTTTCATATGGTTTTTTGATAGTGTTATTTTTTTCCAGGACGATGGATCGTGTTAGAATATTGATATCATATAATGGACGATGGAATGAACTACCCGATGGAAGCCAGAGATATGTCGGCGCCGTTAATAAAGGTGTATATGTCCGGAAGAATTTGACATATGAAGAACTGTTGGGGGTTGTAAAGGCCATTGTGAAATATGATCCGAATAGATATGAAATTGACATACAATCAATATCCGTTGGTCCAGACAGTACATGTCGCACTATGATAGCGGATGATGATGACGTTCAGTTTCTACTAGGGGAAAAGAAGGTAATTCCGAAAGTGTGTGTTACACTTGTTGAAAGAAGATGTGAGGAACATGTCATAGGTGATGACATTGAAATGAATCAAAATCCCATAGAAACACGACAATCTGATAATGTTGTCCATGATTCGCACGAGGCAGTTGACCGTGATGGACCTCATACCGTACCTCGTGTTGATTGTGAGTTGGAACAGCTGTTAGATGACCGTTTTGACATTGGTGATGGTCCTGAACAACATCATACATCAGGAAGATGTGTGGAAGGAGAGTTCATTTCTAGTTCGAACAATACAACAACATGGGTTATTCCTGGATCAGAGTCATTTTCGTTTGGCGACATGAGTACCATGGGTCCAAGAACACCTAACAGTCTGATTTACAAGGGATAATTTTTCCCAAGGAAGAAGGATTTAAAACGGTTAGTAGGCATGCATGCATTGAGAGAGAATTATGAATGGAAGGTGAAACGGTCGAACAAATCCGTTTTACATTTGGTTTGCAAACATGAAAATTGTAACTGGAAATTAAGAGCAGTTAGGTTGTCTGAGGGGACATACTTTCACGTACGAAGTTTTGAAAACAAGCACACCTGTCCATTGGAACAAGTTCACCGGCGCCACCGGCAAGCTAGTGCAATCATCATTGGTGAAATTGTAGCTCCTAGACTTCAAGACCACGATGGACGTATCATGTGTCCTAGAGACATAATTGCAGATATGAAGTCTATATATGGCATCCAATTATTGTACAGTAAGGCACACACATCCTTGCAGTATGCATTTGAATTGACATATGGAACATATGAGGAGTCATTCCAGTTGCTTCCATCGTTTGCTCATGTTCTGGAAGAACAAAATAATGGCACAATCACGGATATACAATGCACGGATGAAAATCAGTTTTTGTACTTTTTCATGTCGTTTGGAGCTTCAATTAGAGGTTTCCGCCGATGTATGCGTCCTGTTATAGCTGTTGATGGTACACATTTAAAGGGGAGATACCTGGGTACAATGTTTGTGGCCACAGCACAAGACGGAAATGAACAAACTTATCCTATAGCATTTGGATATGGGGATTCGGAAAATAATAGTTCATGGGAGTGGTTTCTACAGACATTGAAGGATGCACTTGGCCACATTGATGATTTGGTTTTTGTATCCGATCGTCATGCAAGCATTGAAGTTGGGATACAAAATGTCTTCCCAAATGCAACCTATGTATTTTGTATTTGGCACATTTTCGAGAATATAAGGAAAAGGTTCCACAGAAAGGATATTGCAGACATATTTCAACAGGCTGCTAGAGCATACAGGCAACTGGATTATGAACGGGAGATGGAAGAGTTAAAGAAGCTGCATAAGAACGCATATGAATATGTTATGGAAATCGGACCTCAGAAATGGTCACGTGTCTATTGTCCAGAGAGGAGATTTTCCATGATGACAAGCAATGTTGCTGAATGTCTTAATTCATGCTTAAGATTTGCTCGTAAATTACCAGTGATGACATTGGCGGAGTTCATTAGGAACATGCTCCAAAAATGGTTTTATAATCGTCACCAAAACGCGTTAAACATGCGTTCTCAACTCACCGACGCTGCACATGAGGAGATTGCGGAACGAATAGCTGAATGTAATCATATGACTGCGACTCATGTTGATTGGAACATATTTCTAGTGAAGCTACGAGGAGACCAATGGACAGTTAAGTTGTTGGAAAAGACATGCACATGCAAGGTTTTCGATCTTGATCAACTACCTTGTGCTCATGCACTTGCAGCTGCTAGGTATATATTTATTTATTTTTATTTTTTTGTTCTGCTCTTCAATAACAATTATTCTATGATTGCAATTACGGTGAATGTTATTTGTTGTTAAATTCACAGGGAGCGAAACTTGGATTACACTTCCTTATGTGCGGATTACTACAAAAAGGAAGTCCTTGCCGATGCATATTCTATACCTATCATGCCGGTAGGTCATCCAAATACTTGGGTAGTTCCAGAAGACATCAGAGATCGGGTCGTGTTAACGCCTGATATCCATACACAATCTGGTCGGCCCCGAAGAACTCGATTTGCCTCCGCCTCCGAGAGGCCTAGTAAACAAAAATGTAAAAAATACGGAACACATGGTCACAATTCACGACGGTGTACGAATCCGGGCCCCAGTTCCAGCAGTACCATTCCAGATGCATACCGTCGGAAATGTAGTTTGTGCCATAAAGTCGGGCACAACAAAAAAACTTGCCCAAAGAAGGACGAAATCCTTGGATGACTCTAATGAATTTATTTTACTTTATCTCACTTTCTGGATGACTGTAATGCTTCCATTGTCATTAAGCGTACTTTCTAGATGATATGTATGGACATCCACTTTATTATTTGTAAAAGCTAAGTGACATTTCTTGGTTTGTAATTTGCATGTGGATGGTTAGTAGGTGTTATGTTGCATTATAAAATTCATTATTGTAGGTGTAAAGATTTGTAATACAAAATATCATTTGTACCCAGTATGTCTCAAAATAACCAAATAAGTCCCGAATATATTGTAATAAGTCTCGAAAGTACCTATTAAGTCTCGAAATAATTGTAATAAATCTCGAATAATCCGAATAAGTCTCGAATATTGGACATCAAGTCCTGAATATAATAAATTCGAGACTTACTGACAACAAAACCATCCATAAAATAAATAAATAAACCCCTTTCCATTGATAATGGACCATTCAATTCCATTCATTCAAAAATATTCATTATAAACACAGTCAATCTATAGATGTCTACGTCAATTCTATCCAACATAACCATTCAAAAGTAATCTACATAATTGATTAACATCCGTCCGTAACCAAAAAAATCCATCCGTTGTTAATAAACATGATAAATACATTCATACATCCGTCCGTAATAAACAAAATATCCATCCATTGTAATCGCATTCACTAGACCGAAACAATGGAGTTTGAAAAAACTTCCACAGCCATTTTCAGTCGCATATGAGGCATTTGCTCATCAGTCCAATTCAACTTCTTTCTCTTTGCCACAGTATGCTCAATCAATGCTAATGTGAGTGCTCCATAATTGCCACTGTAAAAACTTTTACAAGAAGTTAATTTCCTTATAAATAGAATAAAGATTTCAAATCTATGTAAGCATTATAGTTGTGTTACTTACCCAGTTTTTTGTTGGGGAAAGTTATGTGGTGGTACTAACTCCATATGAAATGGGTCCGGATTCATATTTGTGCCCTTCCGTTTCTTTTTGTAAAAACAAATTTGATTAAGCATTGAAGGCAAAAACCACCGTAAACAAGCAAGTTGTTGATTGCGGACTTGGTACTCAACTGGCTGCCCCACTGGATCATATAGACGGATGGATCGCAGTGTTAGTCCCACTTTAGCCATTAACCAATGACCGCCTCCAACATTCACCGGAATTAATAGCTGGATCAAATACAAACGAAAGAGGATGAATAATAATATCAGGTGGTAAATGTAAAAAGAATAAATGAATACCTTTTTCCAATTTCCATTTAAGAATAATTGAATTCCATTTGTATCATAACATACCGTATCGACCTTGTTCCACGGACGACAGCCGCCAACGTTTTTCCCTCTCGCCCATGCAATTTGTTCGGCAGTCCACTTGTAAGACAACACTGGCCATTCTTCAGAAGGTTTGTCCGTTGTTCCAGCAGGCATCATTTCCTCCCACCAATTTACCATGTTAGTCTGTCATTTAAGCATGCACATAGTTATAAGAAATAAATAAATAAATAAATAAATTAAAGTATTAGAAATACCAATTACTTACGTAGAAATATGGATCTATGATGTTGACATTCTGCTGATATACTTCAGGAAACATGCGCTGACGCTTCCTTACTATCTTCAAATAGGCGTCCAAATGCTGTACAAAATATGGACATATACGACAATTAAACGAAACTACACATAATTGTTAGATAATGTGGTCTTCACAATTTCAATCATGAAGAACTTGTATAATTCATACCGGTAAGTACATCGTCTATTACTTGCAGAATTTCGATATGATTGTGGCGAGTAGTTGTTCCATTATTCCAATCCGCCTCAGAAGCTTTCAGTAGCCTCTTCAGATTCACCATCTGCAAACAAAACATATACACATCACACAATAAGTATCGAACAGAAACAATTAAGTCTCGAATATACACCTGTAAGTCTTGAATACAAATGAATAAGTCTCGAATACATATTAATAAGTCCCGATTATAATGAAATAAGTACCGATTATTCCTGAATAAGTCTCGAAACGTATGATAAGTCCCAAAACTAACACAAATCATGCATTTTCTTCACTCACAGCATGTTTAAACTTTAAAGTTGACTACTTGATTGAATCAATGCCACACTAATACACACTCGGGAGAATCCAGACTTTTCCTAATTTGAATCCCATCTGTCAAATGCTCTGATCACCATTTATTCTCAAAATTAACACAAATCAGCTCCACTAAACCACAGATTTCAACCCACAGAAACCCAAAATTAAATGCAAATAAGGAATCAAACACTAAACCCAAATGAATAAAATTTGTGAGTATTTGATAGAAGCTTTAAATAAAAAGACATTAATCAGTTATAAAGCATAAATATCAGCATAAGTTTTCAACTGGGTTTAAATGTATATATAACAATAAGTCTCGAATATTGGATATCAAGTCTCGAAAATATAAAATAAGTCTCGAATATAATGATATAAGTCTCGATAATTATTAAAATATTAAAGTACCAAAAAAACATATGTTAAATAAATAAACATGAGGCGGTAACTTGTGATTTTAAAACATAAACATCCCTGATTTTTGTTCACTGTCGTTAGACTTAATTGGTAACCGTTGATTTACCAAAATTAGGAAAGTTGATTCGGTCAAAGAGTCGATATGCTGCATCAATGTCAAAATGTCTAACGTTTATTACGTCAAAAGAAAGAGTTATTTAATAGGTAGATTGTAGCTTGTAAGTGATGAATCGATAAGATATTAAATTGACAACTCCTAACGTAACGTCATGTGACGAAATAGAGAATGTGTGGAAACTATCAAAAGGCAACTATGTGTAACTAAGTAATGGAGAGGTGGAAATTATGCTCGACAAGTTATTCATCCACGATAAATAATGGAGACATGGAAATTATGTACACACAAATCATTTATCCACTACGATGAATGAAAACATGGAGATTGAGCTCCACATTTACTCATCCACCACCACCACCAGAAAACTAGTATAAATACAGCATGAAATTCAACAAAGAAGTATACAATTATTTTTTTCGGCTAATTAATTACTGAGCACTATTTTTCCCCAACTCAAATATAATTTCAGCTTGAGCATCAACGAATGTCACGTTGGCAACATTGTGGTCACCTTTCACGATAGCTTTCGCTATGCTGTTGCAGACTCAATCCTTGTAGTTTGGAAACAGATTTCCAAATTAGGCTCCAATTTTAAATGTCAACATTTAGTGTTAAAAGAAGGCCCCCTTGCAACCTTGTGATAACTAGTCCAATTTTCATATAGACAAATCATATGGAAATTCCACAACCTAGCAAACTAAACAGCCCTGCCAACCTTGATGTAGATCTGGTCACCGCAAGAAAAAGAGGTCCAACCACCCTAATTACATTAATGCATGCGATAATGAACCCTCGAGAGGTTTCTAGGATTAAGGACAAGTTAGGCAAGTTCCATAAGATGAAGCAATTCGAACAACTTGTGGGAGGCTTATCTAGAAGGTTTTGCTCCTTCAACAAACATATGTAACTCTTTATTTCATTTTTCCTTCTATGTGTATTGTTCACAATAAACAAACATATGTAACTCTATCAATAACTCTATCAATAAACAAACAGTTGTATTGAAAAAAAGATATCATCAACTCTATCAATAACTCTGCTATATATGCTAAATAAGTCTTGGCAATCCTGTCCTGAATATATATAAATAAGTCTTGACAATACTAAAATAAGTCCTGAATATACCACAAAAAGTCTCAAAAAGTATGATATAAGTCCCAAAACAAAATTGAAACCCAAAAAATATAAACTAAATTGAAATCAAAATTGAAATTAAACCTTCTCCAAACAGACGAACAAAGTTTTGATGTACAAAAAATGCAAAGAGGGAATTTTAGATGTAGATCAATATGTTTTTAAAGTCTGAGAAGATGAAAAAGAAGGCCTTGATAGATCTGTAAATATAAATGTAAATCCACTGAAACTCCAGCTCTGTCATATCGGTTGTTTGTGATTCGAATTTTAGTTCATTTTTTTTTATAAAAAAACAGCATTTTATTAGGCCACAAAGGCAAGAGGACGACAACCAATCGTCAAGAACAGATACACAAACAACAAAAGCAGGGAACGAAACCCCAAATCAAAACAGAAAGAAGAGGATAGCAACCACAACCAACAAAAACAAATAAGAGAAAGCAAGAAACGGGACCACCACCAAACTCTACAGCACAATTTGATTAAAAAAAAATAACACCTTCAACCACAATAACACCCTAGAAATAGAGGATCCATTTAGAATAAAAACTAAATGGAAATCAATCAATAAATGTTTAATTTCTGATAATCAACAACTTCAAATTTGAAATCAAAACCCAAATGAACATACCTCAAACCGTGATTGAAGGGAACTGTTGGAGGTGTCGCTGATCAGACGTGCAGCTACCGTCGAAGTCGTCGGGGATGTCGTCGGTGTCGTCGAAGTCGTCGCTGTTGTCGCCGGTGCCGTCGAAGACCTCGCGGTGTCGCCGTCGGTGGATGTCGCTATTGCTTCTCTCTCCTCTTTCCTTCAGTCAACGGGATGAAAGCAATGTGGTGGGGACAGTAAATTAAAGTGGGATGAAAGATGTCTGATGCCTAATATGAGGGTATTTTTGTCCGAGCACATACTTTAGTGCTATTTAAACTAGACTTATTAATGTGGTGCTATTTGCACCAGACCACCTCAAAAAAGTGCTAATGTGTTCTTTCTTCCAGGATTTTAAAAAAGATGATGGTGATAATATTATAGCATGTAAGATGCATGACATAGTACATGACTTTGCTCAATTTCTGGTTAAGAATGAATGCTTCACGATGAGAACAAGCAGTGATGGAGAATCAAGTTGTTCTTACAGGAATGCTCGCCATTTGAAGATGACTCTCGAGGATGAACAGGCTTCATTTCCTACTAACATATTTAGCATCTTCAAGCTACGCAGCCTCTTTGTTGAGTGGTCATTTGAAGACTCTTCATCAATAAGTAATTTCCTACCCAGCTTATTTAAACAGTTGACATGTTTAAGAGCATTGGAGTTATGTGAAGGTTGGACCAGGAATCCAATTACAAAGATCCCAAGTGAGATAGGAAAATTGATACACTTGAGATATCTGAACATGTCCAGACTTAGAGGTATAAAGGAATTACCTGAAACTTTGTGTGAATTGTATAATTTACAAACTTTGAATCTGAGTCATTGCTCTAAACTTAAAAAGCTACCTGAAAGGATGGGGAAGTTAATCAACTTAAGGCATTTGATAAACTATAAGACTGATGCATTGAGTTACATGCCAAAAGGAATTGAGAGACAAGTTTTTCTAAGAACATTGAGTAAATTGGTTGTTGGTGATGATGGTCACAATAGCCAAGTGTGTAGTCTTGATTGTCTAAAAAAGTTGGACTACCTTAGAGGTTCTCTCTGTTATAAGTATGGAACCCACATTCTCCACATTGGTGTGATATTGTCCGCTTTGGGCCTAAGCCCGCACGGATTTACTCTTGGGTCACTACCCAAAAGGCCTCACACCAATGGAGGTTGTTTCCATACTTATATACCCAAGATCATCCCCATGTCTAGCCAATGTGGGACTTTGGTTGCACACCCAACAATCCTCCCCTCGAACAAAGGACCATCATTATCTTCACGGTCTGGGCCTCCCCTCAAACGATTATCCATCCGTCAATGCTAGGATGAACACTCCATCGAGGTCACTCCTCTCCACTGCGTCGGAGCACACGTCTTACGTGAAGATCTGGAGCATTTCCTACCTCGAGAGCTAACATCACGGACCCATCGCGAGCTTCCTGGGGCCCACCACCTCCTGGTTCGGTTCGACTATGGCTGGCTAAGTTTGGGGGTCGGCTCTGTACCACTTGTTATAAGTATGGAACCCACATTCTCCACATTGGTGTGATATTGTCCGCTTTGGGCCTAAGCCCGCACGGATTTACTCTTGGGTCACTACCCAAAAGGCCTCACACCAATGGAGGTTGTTTCCATACTTATATACCCAAGATCATCCCCATGTCTAGCCAATGTGGGACTTTGGTTGCACACCCAACACTCTCGAAATAAGCGAATTGGGAAATGTGAGCGATGGAGCTGAAGTGAAGAATGCAAACCTCAGGAGTAAGAAATATCTCCTTCATTTGGAGTTGTATTTCGATTACAGAAGTGAGGCATCATCAACTGAAGTATCTACGAAAGATGAAGTTGTTCTTGAAGCATTACATCCAACTCCAAATTTAGAGAGATTAGTTTTAACAGGGTACAGAGGCATGTCATTTGATTGGATGGCGCCGTTGACTCAACTGAGGAAGTTAACTCTCAGAAATTGCATCAACTGTGAGCATTTGCCTCCTTTGGGAAAATTGCCATTGCTTCAAACACTTCAAATAAAAGACATGAGGGGTCTGAAAAGGGTGGGTAATGAATTTTTGGGAATAAAAAATAATGAGACATCATCATCATCATCTTCCTCGCTTATCTTCTTCCCGAAATTGAATCGTCTCATTCTTGATAAGCTAGAAAATTGGGAAGATTGGGAATATGAGATTACAAAAGATATTGCAATCATGCCATGTCTTTCTTACTGTGAAATTGATCGCTGCCCTAAATTGAAGGCGTTGCCAAACCATTTTCTTCAAGCCACATCACTGAAGAGCTTGGACATCATCGATTGCCCTGTTTTAAAGCAGTGGGCAGAGATATATCATCACTTACCTATAACTAGTTACCATGAGAAGGGACGACGGTAAGTTCTTGGTTTTGATCTTGTTTGCTATTATTATTATTATTATTTTATCTAATGAAATGTTAAATATATGATCATTTATTCATAAACTAATTTATTCCCTGTTTTAATGCATTGGGCAATATATCATCAATTTCTTGTAACTAGCATCCTTGAGACTCAAAGAAGGTAAGTTCTTGGTTTTAATCTTGTTTGTTATTATATTTATTATTATTTTTTATTTTTTTTATCTAATGAAATGTTAAATATATGATCATTTATTTATCCCCACATAAACTAATTTATTCCCTGTTTTAATGCATTGGGCAATATATCATCACTTTCCTATAACTAGCGCCTTTAAGTTTCTTCGGTAAGTTCTTGGTTTTGATCTTCACTTTATTATTATTATTTTCATTTTGGATATGGTAAAATGTTAAATATCCACTTAACTAATTTATGTCATGTATTTATCTTCCCGTTAAATTAATTTATCCCCTCACACTGCACTATTGAGATTATGAGTTAAAAAAATTATTAATTAAAAAGTATACACAAAAAATCATTTAAAAGTATGACAAAAAATTATTCATTGTGAAGTATAACAAAGAAACGAAAAAGAAAAATTTAACAAATTGTGGGTATATTACTCTAATAATTCTATTTAAATTATCTTGATAAATTTAAAATTATAAAATAGAACAATTTTATGAATTACTGTGTAAGAGCAATTTTATAAATCTTTTTAGTTTTTAATTTTGTTTTGGAAAGACATATGCTCACTTACCTTCCCAGGCAACTAACTATATGACGCAAGAGAATCGACATCGTGCCAGTGAGTAGTGTAGGGGTCTCACTATGTGCTTATTTTAACTTTGTGTCTGCTGGTATTATTGATTCGACAAAGTTGAGTAACATTCTCTATTGCTTCATACATCACTTCTTTAGGAAATGGAAGTGATGTGTTTATATATTAAATTGATTCATATCGAATTCATGATAATCAACTGCCTGTTTGCAGTTTAGTTCGTGTCATCTTCTATAACAACATGTAATGAACAATGGAATTTTGTGTCCATTCTTTTTCAGAACATGATGTTGAAATGTGATTTGCAGTACAATGGCCGATTTTTGTTCTCTTTTTCCATTAAATAGTCATGATTAGAAATTGTAGGCTTGATTTTTAGTTCCAAGCATTGGCACTGGAGCTCAGGATCTATTGTATCAGTAACTTATTACTCATTACTGTACTAACAAAGAAATTTTGTCTAGTCCATGTCAACAACTATTGCTTGCTGAAATCTCTTGTTGAGAAATAAGTTGTCGGAAGAAAGAAATTCTTATACATAGTACCGCTTCATACACAGAATGCTTGTGAGGGGCAGGCATGATGATCAAGGTTATATCAACATTATGATGCAACAAGAATTACCATCACAATAAGTTCATTGTGAAGAATTACAACGAGTGCTTACTGGTGGTGTTGCTGTGATTCTGGTAATTCTCTGCTTACTTGATTTGATTAATGTATGAAATTTCATTCCC
The DNA here is from genome assembly GCA_008009225.1 of Acer yangbiense. NCBI lineage: Eukaryota > Viridiplantae > Streptophyta > Magnoliopsida > Sapindales > Sapindaceae > Acer > Acer yangbiense. The sequence continues at coordinate 12,030,714 of CM017762.1, forward strand.
ATTATTTTTCATTGGTTATAATTCAACTGTTGTTTAAGCACAAAAAGAAAAAAGGTATCAACACAACAAAGGTATCCTTTCTGTGGCTGTTTTACCTTTGTGTTTTCTGTCATCACATGTAAAATATTCCTCAGGCACCCTTTTCAGGCTTGCAACAAAATTTGAAGAAGGGAGACCGTTTACAATGATGACAAAAAGGTGATAACTTTCTAAACATAGCAAGTCTCTAACCTTCATCCCTTTAATTTTAGTGAGAATTTCTATTTCTTAATTCTGACATAAGTCTTAATTTTTCTAGAGGATATTTGATGAAAAGGCGTTGAGCTACCAAACAAAGTCAACTGTCATGAATGGAAGCATTATTCGAGATGTTTTAATCGAAAAGGTATACAATTCAAGCAACATCTGTTATTTCATATAAGTATGCAGAACTCTAATATTTTAATTATGATATCTTGCTTTCCAGTGATAATACCAGGTTTGCTGCTTGGAGAGTATATGAGGATCTTATGGCTTCTGGTTATATTGATCTGACAAAGGTGAGAGTTAGATTCTTTATTTCTTAATACATTTTTCGAAGAAATGGAAGTGGTGTGTTGATGAATGACGATCAACTGCATGTTAATCGCTTAGTCCTATATTGCCCTGCTAGGGGATTGATAACTATGTTATGCCTATTGAGTAAACTTATGGTTTTAAATAACAGGTTGTGAGATGATATGCTTGGAGCATATAGCTGCTATTGCAAAGACACTCTTCACATAAGATTCTATGGTTGTTGAAACTTAATTTGTAGCTGCTGGAAATTCACCAGGAACATAAAGGGCATTCGTCAGACTTGAGCTTGAATGCTTCACTCAATTTTCAGCGAAAGGGGACCCGGTTCCAGAACTACTATGAGCTACATGAGGCGGGCAGGAGGACAAGACAGAGAGACGATCCCATGGATAACTGAGGTTATCATCAGCAACGTTGTCTTCTGTATTTTGACCCTGAATATCAATCTTCTGTAGGGTTGATTGATTAACATATATTGAAAATTTTGAGGTAAATGTCACCATTGAGATTTGTCATTTGAGATTGTTTATGATAACTATAGCGAAGGAATATGGAGTTCATTGAATGTTGGTTTTATGCAATTCTAAAGGAGCAACTTGGAAGTTTTTACCTGCTATGCATGTGAACAGCAAGAAAAACATTGAACCACCACACACCCACTTGTTAATAATCTTCAGGTTTGTGATTTTCAACTTCTTTCTCTTCAAAGCTTAAATAAATTCAATTTGTGAAGAGAACATGTTTGCTTAATAAGTTTCCTTTTTTTTTTTTTTTTTCTCTATCTTCTAGCTCAATTATGTGGATAACAAACAAGTTGACGACAAAGTTCATGTTCCGATCCCGAAGGAGGCAAAATGCTAGAACCAGTGCACTTCAGTTTTTGTTAAAAATTAGTGTGATCTTTTGTGTTGATTGTAAAGTCCTCAAATCTGCAGGATACCTGTAACAGTCCACCCACGGACCACCAAGTAGATGTTGTCCGCTTTAGGACTCACGCACACGTCCTTCACACTCACGGATTTACTTTGGATCGTGGGTTTCACACAATCGTCCTTCATTGATGTCCCAAAACACATCTATTTAATTAGTTTAGGGAAACCAAAACTTATATACAATTTCTACATACACCTTAAAGATCTTATCTTGTAAATGTGGCATATTCAGTTCTCAAATTATATATACATTCAAAAATCATTTCTTTATTTCTCTTTTTTGTCCATCTGTTATTATCTGTAGTGGTTCTGGGAAACTCATGAAAGCCTTTTTCTTGTGAACAAAACTTGGTTTAAATCTTTTAGTTTAATGTGACATGAATTTGTTGAAGAATCAATGACAAAAAGACTATTCAATGACACCAGCTCGTATGGAAATATATCGACACTACTGTGAAAATTCATCATCCAATCCAACAAATAAGAACCATCCTGGGTTTTGTTGCCTTTACTCTTTTAATCTTTCTGCAAATTGATGTTAATTAGTTACCAGACTGCCATATGTTATCAGAATTTTCATTAAGCAACAACCATATTGTATATATCTTGATATTGAAATCAAGATATATACATTATGTAATTGCTTCTGTTTTTTTTTTTTTTTTTTTTTTTTAAATATTGTAATTTCAACATTTTAATTTTATTTTATTGATAATATATTATTAATCAATTAATCATTTAGAGCTAAAATGGCATAATTTGATTGGACACCTTTTTTTTTTTTTTTTTCATTTCTTAACTTAAAAACCAATCCAAAGATGTTTCAAGTGATTTGTTCTTATCATGTCACTCATCACATCATCCTATCATCACATCATCCTATGATGTGTATGGTAAACACAACTCACATTTCACATCATTTGGGTAAATTTTTTTTTTTTTGGTTATACAGTGTTACTCTTTTTTGTTGTTGAAAAAATTACTCTTTTTCATAACACTTACTAATCATATTGTATCGCCCCACTATCTTAACTAATTAATGGTGTTCAACTGTTAGTCAACGAACCAAATGGATGTCAGTGTTATTACGGGCATAGTTGCAAAGTTAATGCAATTATTGATATAACTAAGGCAGATCAGTGCAATTTTCCCTAAAATACAATCATATCAAGAGAGATGGTCCTAGTGGTATGTCATCAAACCTACACCTATAGGTTAGTATACTCCTTACACCTACACCTTTTAAGGATGTGAATTTGATTGTTTATCGTCTCAAGTTCGATGCCACCTAAGGTGATATTAAAATAATAACAATAAATAAAGCCTCGAAAAAAAAGCAACACGTCTTAAGATAGACTCTCATGCCTGTGATATTTATCAACCCACACGCTTTACAATTTTATTTTATTTTTCAATTTTTTCTCCACTAATCACCCGAACAAAACTCAAATTACACTAAAAATGATGGAAATCAAATAGATTCCAAAGGAAGAGAGAGAAAGAGACCAGAGGAGGAAGAGGAAAGAGGTAAATTTATTGATTGCTTTTTTGCTTTTTGACTTTTTTTTTTTAAATTTTATTTTTATGATGATAATATTGCTTCAACGGAGGATTGGACGATATGAGGCTCTCCTCCATTTTTTATTGTTAAGATTTAAAGTCCAAATCATTCTATGTTTACTTTTGTTATAATGATATAGTTTTGAACATGACTTTATTTTAATTCTGTTTTGGATTTTTTTTTTCTTAATTATTACAATATTTCAGAATTTTAAGGGTGAACCTCTTAGATGTGGTTGGGATTTTGGATAGTTATTTATTAAAATGTGGACTAATTCGGTAATGTTTTTATTTTCTGTTTTATTTACTTTCACTTGAAAACGAAAAACTGATTTTAATATTTTCAGACGCCAAAAACATAGAAAATGTGTTTGGTAGCCATAATTGAAAAAAAAAAAGTTTTATGTTATAATATTTATTTGGTGAAATTATTTTTAAAACATTTTTTTACTAAGAGTGAAAATAATATTGTGGATAGTTAAATTATATATAAACATTATAATAATAAAAAATTACTAATTTTATGAAAATTATGTCAATTTAAATATAAATATAAATATAAATATATATATATATATATAATACTTTTTTAATCAGGATCAACCTGACTTTATAATTTCAGGACATCCAACCATAACCACACATTCACAGTGGGCCCATAGCCCCGCATTAACAAATACTCATACCCAATATGAATGTGGTTGTAATTGGATATCCTTAACTTATAATTTTAGGACGTCCTTACTAGAGAACCACCCTAAATATATAGAGAGTGATTTTCCAATGAGAACTTTTACAATGCACACTTTAAGTACATTTGATGAAATTGTATGGAATATAATGAATCTTGATTTGATTTTTCATATGCATTCTAAGAAAATTAAAATAAACATTTGGTAAAAATTTGGAAATTTTTTGGATTTGAGAACTATTTTTTATTATATTTCCCTATTTTTAAATGTTTTATCTTCAAAAAAATCGGAAAAAATATTGTTCTTACACCCGAATTTTTTTAAATTTTTTTCCGTAAATGTATTTCAATGTTTTCACCATCCATACAAAAAATCAAATCAAGATTCAATATATTCTATGCAATTTCATCAAAAGTGCTTAAAGTATACATCGTAAAAAATACTCATTGGAAAATTAATATATATATATATATTCATCAGTTAATAATTGCAAATTATCAACTATTATCACAGTCTTATTTGATTGTTTAATTTTAAATTGTTTGGTGTCATAAAACAATACATTAGTAAAAAGTAAATATAGCTTTAATCAATTAAATTAAAAATATATATATACTGTATAATTAAAATATCATGCAAAATTTATGAACAGGAGAAATTTTGGAAAGAAACTAACTAATCTCAATGCATTTGATCAACTCAAAGGTTTTGCCCGGTGCTGACATTGGTGTGGTCCTGCATGATATTTTGATTGTTGACTTGCCTCTTTTGGACTCTCGCAGTAGTACGAGGTCGAAGAGTAGCACAATGAAAAATAAAAGTTCGTTCCCACAAGGATTGAGTGACCGATTACCGAAATTGACTAGTTCCAAAGCTATTCAAACAAGCAATAATCAATGATGGATTATACTACTCAATTATAACTTAAACTACACTAATGCAATAATTGAAAATAAACAAGTAAACAAACTTGAACAAAGGCAAACACAAGCAAGTGATTGTATCTCGTATGGGAAATTAGGCTAAGACCTTGAATCCACATATCCAATTCTCATCAATTTTTGGCACATCATTTGAAGTTAAGTATGCAAGTGTGTGTGTAGATTCGTGATACCCTAAATTAGTCTCTAACCTTTCTCAAGTGATAAAGACAATATTTATATGCACCAACAACCTATTTCTCAATGGTTATCCGAACTACATATAAATTCATTAAGTTTCATGGCACACAAATTGAATCCTAGAGGCTAGCATCGCATATCTCTATCTTACCAACCTCTATCACTCATTTCATCGAGCACGTTGTGTGCTTCTCCTCTCGGTGCTTCACACAACAACCAAATAATTACTAAATGCTAGCTAGACATTCAATAATGATTAAGAACATGAAATAAGCATACACAACACAAACAATGATGATAAAGTGATGGCCTTGATTAATAATTCATGGAAAAGGCTTCATCTTGGTATTAGCCAAGGAAGTTTAGTTCATAGTACAATAAATGACTACAAAATATGAGTAATAAGTACAAGTCATAATCAAAGATGAATAAATGTAAAGAGAGAAAGGTTTAGAGTAAACTAATGTGAAGAAATCCTCCTCTCTTGCTTGGATGTGCTTGACTTCTTCTCTCCTTGACTTCTCTTGCTCCAAGATGTGGTTTTTATGGTGGGTTTTGGTGAGTAAATGAGGTGGTGAGGTGAGAAATGAGTTTAGATGATGATTTGATGAAGGATGTGGGTGATTTAGTGAAGGATTTTGGTGAAAGAAGTGTTCTTGGATGTTTGGGAGTGAAGTGGAGGTGTTTTGGAGCTCAATGGTCGTGCAAGATGTGAGGCAAAAGAAGCTGAAGAGAGGTATTTATAGTGTATAAAATTAGGGCACGAAAACCTAGACCAATTTCTGATGTGGCAGTGTGGGCGCTGTACATAGGGCGCTTCTGTACAGCGCCTGTACAGCGCCCATTCTCAATTTTGGCTTCTCCAGGCTTGGGCGCTATACGTAGAGCGCTTATGTACAGCGCCTGTACAGCGCCCCTTTTCTGTCTTCAATTCTTCAGGCTTGGGCGTTGTACGTAGGGCGCTTCTGTACAGCGCCGATTCTCTGTCTTCACTTCTTCAGGCCTGGCATTTTCCTCAAACTTGATGTTTTTGCCTCCCATTCTTCATTTATCTACAATAAAGCCCTTAGAAGACCTGAAACCTGCACAAGCTTATTTAAACATTAAAAATACCAGTTTTACCCGGAAAACGAAGGCAATTGATAGGTAAAACGGGGTTACATCAAGTATAGAAATAGGCATTATCAATTGTGCTTAGAAATTCCAATTTTAGTTCTATTTCTTTTATTCCTAGGTTAGCTAATTGTGTGGCTCATAAACTTGCCAAGATTGCTCTCGGTTATGAGGGTGAGTTTGTTTGGTTGGAAGACTGTCCCATTGCGGTGGAAAGTCTTGTGTTGGGTGATTGTCCTTCCTCTTTGTAGTGCTTTTGTGGTTAATGAATTCCTTTCAAAAAAAAATCTCAAAAAAAAAAAAAAAAGGCGTCTAATATACTCATATACTGCATCTATTTCAAGGAGACAAAATAAAAAGAACAAATTACACCAAATTCCCCTTAGGTTTACTCTTTTACACGCGAAAACAACTTTACTATTAATTGACACTCACCTCCCCTATCGTTAGAGTTTGACCGTTAAAAAATGATAAAAGACAGAAATACTCTTGATCCACCAAAAATCTAAAAGAACTAATTACACCAAACTCCTTTACGGTTTGCTCTTTTACATATAGAAACAACTATATTGATAATTGTCACTCATCTCCTTTGTCATTAGTCAAAATTGGTCAAATTAAACCGTTGACCAATTTTGACTCTCAAAACTAAGGATAGTTTAGTCATTTGAAGCATTTTAAAAATATATATTTAAAAATTTGAATAAATATTTTAAAATGAAGATTTTTTTTCCAGGTATTTTAAAATGAAGATTAAGTAAAAAAAAAAAATTAAAAAAAATTAAAAAAAAAAACTATTTTTAAAATTAAGATTTTTTTTTTTGGAAAGAAAAATAAGATTAATTGAAAATTAAGAATTTAAAAATAAAAAAAAAAACATAATTTTTCATTAAAAAAAGGGACAATCCAATCTAATTTAAAAGAAATTCAAATTAAAAAAAAATATCTTAATGCCTTTAACAGTTCGCCAATTCCACCAAAAACACAAATCGCAATCCCTTCCTAATTTATTTGATCTCCTCCATGAGAGATCGAGCCAGGTCACCAGTTCCACCAACAACACAATTTCACAATTCCTTACTAATTTGTTTCTATTTTTTTTCTATTTATTAAAAAAATTATAATTTTTAATTCTATTTATTTGAAAAAAAAATATTTTTTTTCTTATTTATAAATAGATATTGAGCTTTTTAATTATTATTTTTTGAACCAATTGCACCAAATTAGGAAGGGATTGTGATTTGTGTTATTGGTGGAACTGGTGAACTGGCTCCAATTTGGGAAGAAATCTGGCTCAATCTCTCATTGAGAAGATCAAACAAATTAGGAAAGGATTGTAATTTGTGTTGTTGATGAAACTGGCGAACCGTTAAAGTCATTAAGATTGTTTTTTTTTTTTAATTCTTTTTTTAAAAATTTGAATATCTTTTAAATTAGATTGGATTGTCCCTTTTTTTAATTAAAAACTCTGTTCTTTTTTTTTTTTAATTCTTAATTTTCAATTAATCCTATTTTTCTTTTCAAAAAAAAATCTTAATTTTAAAATAGTTTTTTTTTTTTCACTTAATCTTCATTTTAAGTGAACAGTTTTTTTTTTTTTGGTTCACTTAAAATCACTTAATCTTCATTTTTTTTGTTCACTTAATCTTTATACGTGTATATATATATAATGCTTCAAATGACTAAACTATCTTTAGGTTTGATAGTCAAAATTAGTCTACGGTTTAATTTGACCAACTTTGATTAATGGCAAGGGAGGTGAGTATCGTTTATCAATAAAGTTGTTTCTACGAGTAAAAGAGCAAACCTTAAGGGAGTTTTGTGTAATTATTTCTTTTAGAGTTTTGGTGAATCAAGGGTATTTATGTCTTTTATCATTTTTTTAATAGTCAACTTTCACAGTTAACGGTCAAACCCTAACAACAGGGGAGGTGAGTGTCAATTAACGATAAAGTCGTTTACGCGTGTAAAAGAGCAAACCTCAGGGGAGTTTGGTGTAATTTGTTCAAATAAAAAATAAAAACAGTGAAAACATCAATAAAGTGTTTCCATAACGTGTAAAGCAAACTTTTTCTTACTTTTGATTTTTTTAAAACTCTACCGGCCGACAGCTTTTGTCCTTTGTTTTTGAATTTAAAAAACAAAAACGCATCCCAAAAAAGCCAAAACATTTGTAATTGAATCTTTGTTTGACACATGTACACAATTTAATTTTAATTACACAAATGCCATCTTATTTTTACCCTCACATGTTTTTGTTATTTACAAAAATATCCCCCAACGTCCATTTGGGAACAATGATCTCAGTCATCCCCACAAGCTTTATTGTTAGCTTTTTTTTTTTTTTTTTTGGGAATAATTGAAGACATTTTTTTTTTCTACCAGCATTTTTCATACACTATAAACATTGGCCATCCCCCATTTAGTGGGTACTGAGTAATTCATCTCAAAAACATTCCTCTTTCTTTCATCGTTCAATTTTCATCTCTGATTAGCAATGGCCGACGTGATTGTTTCCGTTGTTTTGGAGCAATTGATTTCAATCATTGGTAAGGAAACAAACCAAGAGGTGAGGCTTGTGGTGGGTGTCAGAAAGGAAATAGAAAAACTCACAAGCAACTTCCGAGCTATTCAAGCCGTGCTTCTTGATGCAGAGCGAAGAGGACTGAAGGATACGGCTGCCAGAGATTGGTTAGATAAGCTCAAAAATGCATCTTATGACATGGATGATGTGTTGGATGAATGGAACACTGCCATTCTCAAATTGCAAAGTGAGAGAGCTGAAAGTGCTCTTGTTCACACGAAGAAGGTATGTCTCTTCCTCCCCTCTCCTAGCTTTTGTTTCAAACAAGTTGGTTTACGTCGTGACATTGCTCTAAAGATAAAAGAAATAAATGGAAATATTGATTCCATTGCCAGGGAAAAAGATATGTTTAACATTGATACAACAAGGAGTACTGAAGAACCTCCTAGAATTAAAAGTACATCTTTTGTTGATGTGTCTGTGGTACGTGGTAGAGATAAGGAAAAAAATGATCTAAAAAACAAATTGTTGCATGAGAGTAATGAAGATAAAAAAGGCCTCCATATCATCTCTATTGTAGGGATGGGAGGAATAGGAAAAACAACTCTGGCCCAACTTGTCTTCAATGATGAAGAGGTGAAAAGCAATTTCGATAAAACAATATGGGTTTGTGTCTCAGATCCTTTTGATGAGGTTAGGATTGCCAAAGCCATAATTGAACGTCTTCCTAATCCTGACTCTAATTTTACAGAGTTGGAATCGCTTTTACAACATATTCATGAATCTGTGTCCAAAACGAAATTTCTTCTTGTCCTTGATGATGTATGGACAGAAGAATACAATAAATGGGAACCATTGTACAACGCTCTTAACAATGGTCTCCATGGAAGTAAGATTTTGGTTACTACACGTAAATCAACAATTGCACGCAAGATGCAATCAATTGATATTGATATTATCAATATTGAAGAATTGTCAAAAGATGAAAGCTGGTTGTTGTTTACACACAATTAGCATTTTTTGATAGGCCTCAACAAGAATGTGAAAAATTAGAAAAAATTGGTAGAGAAATTGTTGGCAAGTGCAGGGGCTTGCCTCTTGCTGTGAAGATTATTGGGAGGCTTTTACGTTTTAAAAGAACTGAACAGCAATGGCAAAGGGTATTAGACAGTGAAATGTGGAATTTAGAAGAGTTAGAAAGAGATATTTTTCCAGCTCTATTATTGAGTTATAACGATTTGCCTTCCATGGTAAAACGATGTTTCTCATATTGTGCCGTCTTTCCAAAAGATTATGTAATGAAAAAAGATGAATTAATTAAATTATGGATGGCTCAAGGTTATCTTGGTTTAAAACAAAATCAAGAGTTGGAGATAGTTGGTGAAGAGTACTTTGACATGTTAGCAATGTGTTCTTTCTTCCAGAATTTTGTCAAATATGATGGTGATAATATTATAAGTTGTAAGATGCATGACATAGTACATGACTTTGCTCAATTTCTGGTTAAGAATGAATGCTCTATGAAGGTAACAAGTGGTGATGAAGAATCAAGTCTAAGCTGTTTTTAGAAGAATGCTCGTCATTCGAAATTGATACTTGATGATGAAGGGGCTTCATTTCCTTCTAACAAAGGTAGCATCTTCAAGCTACGCAGCCTCTTTGTTAGGTGGAAACCTGACGACTCTTCATCAATAAGTAATTGCCTACCCAGCTTATTTAAACGGTTGCCATGTTTAAGAGCATTGGAGTTACATGAAGATTGGGGTTGGCAGGTCGATCCAATTACAAAGATCCCAAGTGAGATAGGAAAATTGATACACTTGGGAAATCTGAACATGTCCTCACTTAGAGATATAAAAGAATTACCTGAGAGTTTGTGTGAATTGTATAATTTACAAACTTTGAATCTGAGTTCTTGCTCCAAACTTGAAAAGCTACCTCAAGGGATGGGGAAGCTAATCAACTTAAGGCATCTGATGAATGATGGGACTTATGAATTGAGTTGCATGCCAAAAGGAATTGAGAGACTAGTTTTTCTAAGAACAATGAGTAAATTGGTCGTCGGTGGTGATGGTCACAATAGCCAAGTGTGTAGTCTTGATTGTCTTAAGAAGTTGGAGTACCTTAGAGGCTCTCTTGTAATAAGAGGAATGGGAAATGTGATAGATGGAGCTGAAGCGAAGAATGCAAACCTCAGGAGTAAGAAATATCTCCTTCATTTGGAGTTGTATTTCGATTACAGAAGTGAGGCATCATCAACTGAAGTATGTAGGAAAGATGAAGCAGTTCTTGAAGCATTACATGCACCTCCAAATTTAGAGAAATTAGTTTTAACAGGGTACAGAGGCATGTCCTTTGACTGGATGGCACCGTTGACTCAACTGAGGAAGTTAACTCTCAGAGATTGCATCAACCGTGAGCATTTGCCTCCTTTGGGAAAATTGCCATTGCTTCAAACACTTGAAATAAGAAGCATGAGGAGTCTGAAAAGAGTGGGCAATGAATTTTTGGGAATAAAAAATAATGACTCATCATCATCATCTTCCTCACTTATCTTCTTCCCGAAATTGGAAAGTCTCGTTTTCTCTATGATAGAAAATTGGGAAGATTGGGAATATGAGATCACAGAAGATTTTGCAATCATGCCATGTCTTTCTAGCTGTTCTATTGAATACTGCCCTAAATTGAAGGCGCTGCCAAACCATTTTCTTCAAGCGACATCACTGGAGAGATTGAACATCGACTATTGCCCTGTTTTAAAGCAGTGGGCAGAGATATATCTTCACTTGCCTATAACTACTGACCGTGAGACTGGAGACGAGTAAGTTCTTGGATTTGATCTTGTTTATTTTTATTTTTTTTATCTAATGAAATGTTAAATATATAATCATTTATTTATCTCCACGTAAACTAATTTATTCCCTTTTTTAATGCATTGGGCAATATATCATCACTTTCCCCAAAGACGGTAAGTTTTTGGTTTTGATCTCATTTGTTATTTTTTTTATTTTTTTATTTTTATTTTATCTAATGAAATGTTAAATATATGATCATTTATTTACCTTCACATAAACTAATTTATTCCCTGTTTTAATGCATTGGGCAATATATCATCACTTTCCCCAAAGACGGTAAGTTCTTGGTTTTTGATCTTATTTGTTATTATTTTTTTTTTTTTATCTAATGAAATGTTAAATATATGATCATTTATTTATCTTCACATAAACTAATTTATTCCCTGTTTTAATGCATTGGGCAATATATCATCACTTTCCTATAACTAGCTTCCTTGAGACCAAAAGACAGTAAGTTCTTGGTTTTGATATTGTTTGTTATTATTATTATTATTTATTTTTATTTTTTTTATCTAATGAAATGTTAAATATATGATCATTTATTTATCTCCACATAAACTAATTTATTCCCTGTTTTAATGCATTGGGCAATATATCATCACTTTCCCCAAAGACGGTAAGTTCTTGGTTTTGATCTTGTTTGTTATTATTATTATTATTATTTTTATTTATTTTTATCTAATGAAATGTTAAATATATGATCATTTATTTATCTCCACATAAACTAATTTATTCCCTGTTTAATGCATTGGGCAATATATCATCACCTTCCTATAACCAGCTTGGATGACTTATATGGGTAAGTTCTTGGTTTTGATCCTCATTTTATTACTATTACTTTCATTTTTGGATCTGGTGGAACGTTAAATAAATGATGCTGTATTTATCTCCATTTAAACTAATTTATGTCATGTATTTATCTTCACTTAAACTAATTTATCCTCTCACACCGCACCATTGAGATTATAAGTTAAAAAAATTATTAATTAAAAAGTATACACCTAAAATCATTTAAAAGTATGACAAAAAATTATTCATTGTGAAATAAAACAGAGAAACGAAAAAGAAAAATTTAACAAATTGTGGGTATGTTTCTCAAATAATTCTATTTAAATTATCTTGATAAATTTAAAATTATAAAATAGAACAATTGTGAATTACTATGTAAGAGCAATTTTGTAAATCTTGTTAGTTTTTTAAAATACTCACTTACCTATTTTGCATCCCAGCGGAGAATTGATATCTGTGGGGTATTGATGCTCTCCAAAGGATAATAAGAAAAAGAGTTTCTTAGGAGAAGATCTATCATCTATTGAAAATATGCTCCTAGTATTTTTAGAAGGTTTCCACAGGTGGACTCCCTCTGCCTACTTCAACAAAGTAAGAACTTGAGAATAGATTATTTGCCTAATTCAACAAAGGTATTATACTCTATGTGCTTATTTTAACTTTGTGTCTGCTGGTATTATTGATTCGACGAAGTTGAGTAACATTCTCTATTGCTTCATACAATTCTTTAGGAAATGGAAGTGATGTGTTTATATATTAAATTGATTCATATCGAATTCATGACAATCAACTGCCTGTTTGCAGTTTAGTTCTTACATTGTCCTTCAATAATGCTAATCGATTAACCTTCTGCTGTTTTGCTTGTGATCAGGTTGAGGATACAGCAATATTGAGGAAAATATCACCATTGAGATTGTTTTTGACAACTGTTACAGCTCTAAGTAGTTCGTGTCATCTTCTATAACATGTAATGAACAACGGAATTTTTGTTTTCTCTTTTTCCATTAAATAGTTATGATTAGAGATTGTAGGCTTGATTTTTAGTTCCAAGCATTGGCACTGGAGCTCAGGATCTATTGAATCAGTAACTTATTACACATTACTGTACTAACAAAGAAATTTTATCTATTCATGCTATCTCCAGAGGTTTTCCGCCCTTCTAGTCTGTGTTTACAACTATTGCTTGCTGAAATCTCTTGCTGAGAAATAAGTTGTAGGAAGAAAGAAATTCTTATACATAGTACCGCTTCATACACAGAGTGCTTGTGTGTTGCAGGTATGATGATCAAAGTTATATCAACATTATGATGCAACAAGAATTACCATCACGTACAATAAGTTCATTGTGAAGAATTACACTGAGTGCTTTCAGGTGGTGGTGCTGTGATTCTGGTAATTCTCTGCTTACTTGATTTGATTAATGTATGAAATTTCATTCCCATTTTTTTCATTGGTTATAATTCAAGTGTTGTTTAAGCACAAAAAGAAAAAAGGGTATCAATGCAACAAAGATATCCCACTTTCTGTGGTTGTTTTACCTTTGTGTTTTCTGTCATCACATGTAAAATATTCTTCAGGCACCCTTTTCAGGCTTGCAACAAAATTTGAAGCAGAGAGACTCTTTACAATGATGACAAAAAGGTGATAACTTTCTAAACATAGTCTCTAACCTTCATCCCTTTATATTTAGTGGGAATTTCTATTTCTTAATTCTGACAAAAGTCTTAATTTTTCTTCAAGATATTTGATGAAAAGGTGTTGAGCTACCAAACAAAGTTAACTCTCGTGAATGGAAGCATTAATCGAGATGTTTTAATCGAAAAGGTATACAAGCAATTCAAGCAACATCTGTTATTTCATATAAGTATGCAGAACTCTAATATTTTAATTATGATACCTTGCTTTCCAATGACAATACCAGGTTTGCTGCTAGTGGAATATATGAGGATCTTATGGCTTCTAGTTATATTGATCTGACAAAGGTGAGAGTTAAATTCTTTATTTCTTAATACATTTCTCAAAGAAATGGAAGTGATGTGTCGATGAATGACATCAACTGCGTGTTAATCGCTTGGTCCTATATTGCCCCTGCTAGGCGATTGATAACTATGTTATGCCTATTGAGCAAACTTATGGTTTTAATAACAGGTTGTGAGATGATATGCATGGAGCATGTGGCTTCTGTTGCAAAGACACTCCTTCACTGAAGATTCTGTGGTTGTTGATCCTTAATTTGTAGCTGCTGGAGATTCACCAGGAACATAAACGGCATTCATCAGACTTGAGCTTCATTGCATGAAATGCCACACTCAATTGTCAGCGACAGGGGACCTGGTTCCAGAACGACTATTGAGCTACATGAGGCAGGCAAGGAAGACAGGACAGAGAGACGATCCCATGGATAACTGATGTTATCACCAGCGACATTGTCTTCTGTATTTTGACCACACACACCTGTTGATAATCTTCCGGTTTGTGATTTTTAACTTCTTTCTCTTCAAAGCTTAAATAAATTCAATTTGAGAAGAGGAAATGTTTGTTTAATAAGTTTCTTTTTTTTCTTCTCTCTCTCTTCTAGCCCTAGTCTGTGGAAAAGATAAGAGGCATGTTATTGGGGATTTACAACCCAGAGATGATCAAACTTTTGAAATAACCAAATTCCTTGAACAAACAAGCTGACGGCGAAGTTTAAGTTCTGTTCTGATTCCCGGAGGCAAAATGCTATAACCATTGCACATAAGCTTTTTGCCAGAGTCTGCCTGTTGATTGTCACCACTTCAGTTTTTGTTAAAAATTAGAGTGATCTTTTGTGTTGATTGTACAGTCCTCAAATCTGGATACCTGTAACAGTCCACCCACCGACCACCAAGTAGATGTTGTCCGCTTAGGACTTACGCACATGTCCTTCACACTAACGGATTTACTTTAGATCATGAGTTTCACACAAACGTCCTCAACTGATGTTCCAAAACACATCTATTTAATTAGTTTAGGGAGACCAAAACTTACATACAATTTCTACATACACCTTAAAGATCTTTTCTTGTAAATGTGGTATATTAAGTTATCAAATTCTACATTCAAAAATATTTTCTTTATTTCTCTGTTGTGTCCATCTATTATTATCTGGGAAACTCATGAAAGCCTTTTTCTTGTGAACAAAACTTGGTTTTAATATTTTAGTTTAATGTGACATGAATTTGTTGAAGAATCAATGACAAAAAGACTATTCAATGACACCACTCCAGCTCGTATGGAAAAATATCGACACTACTGTGAAAATTCATCATCCAATCCAACAAATAAGAACCATCCTGAGTTTTGTTGCCTATACTCTTTTGATCTTTCTGCAAATTGATGTTAATTTGTTACCAGATTGTCATTTGTTTTCAGAATTTTCATTAAGCAACAACCATATTGTATATATCTTGATATTGAAATCAAGATATATACATTATGTAATTGCTTCTGTTTTTTTCTTTTTCTTTTTCTTTTTTTTCTGACTGTAATTTCAACATACTCATTGTTGTCTATTTGTCTACTTCACCATGAAACAATTAATCTAAAATTAGAGAAAAACAATACAATTTGTAGCTCAATTATATCACAACAATCATGAGGAGAACCCACCACTATCTAATTTCAGATTACAATCAAATTAAACCCCAATACAAGTTTGTTATATATATGACTTTGTGGTATCTTAATTGTATTAAATGAAAAAAAATATTAAAAAAAATGAAGTGATGGCAATTTTATCATGTTTGATTTTAAAGCACAACAATCATGTACAAAGTTTTGTTTTTATTCTTCATATATAAAATTATATGAAGGAAGTGTTCATATAATAATGTTTAAATGTAAGTGCTAGTCGATGAATTTCAAAACTACTCGAGTTTGTTTATCTGTACCAATTTAAAAATAAAATTAGTGTGTCCAATCAAATTTCATTTTTTTCTTAAGAACTATAATATTTGATTTTAAGGCACAACCATCATGATCCATGCACAAAGTTTTGTTTTTATTCTTGAAAGAAAAATACAGGGAGTAAGTTTCCTTACAACAAACACAAGACGTCATAATGTTTAAATGTAAGTGTACATCGATGAATTTTCATGACTTTTGAGTCTGTTTGTATCTATTTGTTGGAAAATAAAATTAGTGTGTCCAATCACATTTACATTTTATTTTATTTTTCTTAAAAGCTATAATAATGATTATGGCTGGTTCGTTAGGTTTTATCTCTAAAAGGGGAAATATCATAATCATGAACAATTAAGGTATCAAATCAATCCAAAGTGCTAGGATTTAGTGGTTTCAATTCAAATGATTACTTAACAAAATTATAAGAAGAAAACAATATATTATCACGATCATGATCAAAATATCATCGTGGCTTGTAGCACACCAAATGGATCATTTTCTAGAAAACCATTTGATTAATTAGGTGAAGTTATCTTTATGACAAATCACACAATTATTAATCTAGAAAAGGACCTCCAGCTTCATAAAGTGATCACTTATGTGTACACAATTCAACCACACAAATTAATTATCCTTTTCGATGAAGTTACAACACAAAACGTACCAAACCTATAGGGAATGAGACCTATAAGGAATGAGACGATGCTCATTCACCGTTAGTCAAGTGATTGGACAAAGAATCGAGTTCTATATTTTCCCGTAAAAAATTCATTCCTTATATAGTGGCAATTGTATTTCCGATCATACTTATAACAGTTGATCTCGAACATCAGATCTACATGCATGCAATTGTATCGTGGCAATTGTATCTCCGATCGTAGTTAGTTTTGTTAAAGTATAGTTTAGAAAAAAGCACTTATGCATGCATGCAAAAGTGATTTTGGATGGATGTTTTCTTTCCCTATGCTTACATACAGCTGTACTTTTGCAATATATATTTGACAACAAGCTCTGATGATTAAGATTGATTGCTTTCAATTTGATTTGGTATTATGATAGGTGTCTAATTAGTGGCAAGATGCATTTAACTTACTTTGATTATTTTTTATGAGATATAATCTAATTAATTAGGTGATATTATCGAATTAATGCTTTCATTGACAATGACTTTTGAAGGAAAACTTTTTTAAGAAATTAATTTTAAATATTTCGAAAAATGTATCACAATTTTATTATATATTTTTTGAAAAATGTATCACGAATTTTGAAATCAATTGTTTCTATTTGTATACATATATTACACTCGAAGGAAATTCAATAGAATTTAATAAAGTATTAGTAAGTTTATGATTAATAAATTAAGAGTAAATACCCTATGAATATTATGTTTGATCGATATTTTTAAATTTTTTACACAATATACTGAAGAAGTTTTAGGTGCAGAATTCTCGTATTTTTTCATGCAGGATAAATTTTTTAATATTACAAAATTATCTCTTAACTATATAATGTTACAAAGGGATATGATCACTTTTGAGAGTACATGCAAAATTTGAAATGTCATAGACTCATAGAGTCAATATATCCCCTCGCACATCATACATATTACACGATATATATTAACACCTAATTTTATTTATTTATTTATTTTGAAATTTCCTAATTTTATTTTATTTTTCATTCTTTCTTTCATTACACTTGACATATTAACCCACCACAATTTAAATCCTTGATAGTGTTCTGAAAAGTACAAACATGTAAACTTTATTAAAAGGAACACAAAATAAAGAAGAAGAAAATGTGCCAACGTTAAATAGTTAGAAAATTTCTCAATTACACGTGTTGAAATGACATTAAAAATTAAATTAAATAAATTGTCCCCCAATCCCACCTATAAAATCGTGTAATCAAAATTATTGGTGGACCTATTGAATAATTAGGAAAAGCAATAAGCATCTTGATCTTGAATAGGATTTTAAAAAGGGGTTTGATTTATGATTTTGATCAATTAAGTTGTTGGTGATCAATCACAAGCACTAATACTATCTTTTTTGCTTTCTTTTTTTTTTTCTATTTTAAGGTGTAACATTAAAAGGCAAAAACTATTACAGAAAAATTCAACTCACTATATTAGGAAAATTATGTCTATATAACTAACTATATAATTGCACATCTCATCCTAGCACACGTGGTGTGCATTTTCTTGAGTCTCATTCTATATATTTTATAAATACTTGTTAGAAGTTTTATCTTTGATATTGTAGAAATAAATATCCAGATTGCGTATGTAGTGTTCGATCTGAATAGATCCACAATAAACCCTAGAAAACAATAATTGAAAAAAAGGTCTTTTCTTATACAAGGTGGATTATTTGATTAATTTTTTTTATAATCTTTACAGCCAATTAGATTTCTTTAATGCCAACTTGAGCAAAAGTTTTGAAAACTGCCATGCAAAAGACATGTATATATCAATCAAGAATAGGAAAAAGATCGAATTTTTTTTTATATAAAAAGTTAAAAAGTAAATTTGAATAAAAAGTTGGTAATTATTATGGTTGCCTGATGATCTTGATCATCTTGTAATAATGCATGTTCAACTTATTAAGGTAACAAAAATAAATAAATAAAAACAAAAAAGAAAAAGTCTGAACACAAATGTTGAATAGATCTTAGACAAAAGCACTTTGGATACTCCCTTTGTAAAATTTGAAGGATTCAATTTTATTTAGAGAACACTTTTGATGAAATTATCTTGTAATTAATCGTAAAAGGTAATGGATAAAAAAAAACCATTGATATGATGTTTGCATATTTAAAAACTTAAAGACTTTTAGGCCCGTCGTAATCGGTAAGCCCCTCACAGTATATTCGATCAAAAGGTTATGGGTTCGAGTCATACCCATTTTCCCAATCCTAAAATATTATAATAGTTCAAAAAAAAAAAAAAGAGCTTTCAAGGTCAATAAAAAAAAAATCAAATTAATTATATGTTCCCACTCATCCACTTATTCAATATAAATAACATCACATACAAACATGTGCGTAGTTCGGATGGTAGATGGACGAATTTAGGATTTGGGCAAATGACTCACAGAGTCACAGGTCCCAGATTAATAGGTCAAAATATATATGTATATAGGCAGAATTTCACATAAGTCCTACATTTTTGGTGATTTGTCACCTTTATAAATGTCTTTTTAAATTCATCACTTTAGTCCTTACTTTTTCCAAAACTCATCACGTTAGTCCATTTGACTAAATATGTGAAAGTCAACTATTTTAAAACCTGTGAAAGTACATTTTTACCCCTATTGCTATTTAATTTAGCTAAAATGATTATCTTAACTTTAAATTAAAATGAAAAACAACAAAATTCTCAATAATAAAATATTAAATTAATATATTACGAAAAAAAGCTTAAATAAATAATTAAAAAATCCATTAATTTTTTCTTATTTTGTATTTTTTTTCATAATGGATTTTTATTTAGCTAAAATGATTATCTTAGCTTTAAATTAAATTGAAAAACAATAAAATTCTCAATAATAAAATCTTAAATAAATAGATTACAAAAAAAAATGAAAAAAAATCATTTAAAGCTAAGATAATCATTTTAGCTAAATTAATATCCATTATGACAAAAATACAAAAAAAAAAAAAAAAAAAAATTATGGATTTTATTATTATTATTTATTTAAGATTTTCTTGTAATATATTTATTTAAGATTTTATTATTGAGAATTTTATTATTTTTCATTTTAATTTAAAGCTAATATAATCATTTTAGCTAAATTAAACAGTAATAAGGGCAAAAGTGTACTTTTACAGGTTTTAAAATAGTTGACTTTCACATATTAAGTCAAATGGACTAAAGTGATGAGTTTTGGAAAACGTAAAGATTAAAGTGATGAATTTGAAAAGACATTTATAAAGGTGACAAATCACTAAAAATGTGGGACTTATGTGAAAACAAAAAAGAAAAAGTTATGAACACAAATGTTGAATAGATCTTAGACAAAAGCACTTTGGATACTCCCTTTGTAAATTTTGGAGGATTCAATTTTATTTAGAGAACACTTTTGATGAAATTATTTTGTAATTAATCGTAAAAGGTAATGGATAAAAAAATAAAAAAAACAAAAAAAACATTGATATGATGTTTGCATATTTAAAAACTTAAAGACTTTCAGGCCCATCATAATCGGTAAGCCCCTCACAGTACATTCGATCAAGAGGTTGTGGGTTCGAGTCATACTAATTTTCCCAATCCTAAAATATTATAATAGTTCCAAAAAAAAAAAAAAAAAAAAAAAAAAAAAAAAAAGCTTTCAAGGTCAATAAAAAAAAAAAATTCAAATTAATTATATGTTGCCACTCATCCACTTATTCAATATAAATAACATCACATGCAAACATGTACGTAGCTCGGATGGTAGATTGACGAACTTAGAATTTGGGCAAATGACTCACAGAGTCACAGGTCCAGATTAACATGTCAAAATATATATGTATATATATATATATATATATATATATATATTCTTTCTATTATCAGTTCGAACTGACAAAAGTTATATCAGTTTCTTGTATGTGGGCCACTGGATTTAAATACTTTAACTGACAAGTGCATACAGCCAAGTCATAGTATTTAAATCCAGTGACCCACATGCAAGGAACTGATATAACTTTTGTCAGTTCGAACTGATAATAGAATTTATATATATATATAACATCACATACAGTTATACGAGACAAATTCGTTATCAAAATTCAATATTACAAATGCAATCAACAAATTTTTTTTTTTTTATTCATTCCTTTTGTCATGATCACAGGAAATAAAATCCAGTTTGGAATTTGGATGAAGTATATGTAGATATATTTTCCCGGGAAAATCTAAAACAGAAAAGAAAAAGAAAAACGTTTTTGAAAAAATACACGCCCAGTGGGACTCGAACCCACAATCGCCTGATTAGAAGTCAGACGCCTTATCCATTAGGCCATGGGCGCTGCTTTGGTTACTCCTCGTCATGTATTTTATTTAGCCAGTATTAGTTTATGAATTTGATTGTAATTTATTTAATTCAACAACTAATAAATAATGAAGAATTTATAGGAACTTAAAATGATATTCAATATTTTATTTCGAATAAAACATCAATAAAATTTCCGAAATCGATATTTAAATTATAAATCAAACCATTTGAGAATATGAGATTGCCTCGGTGGTATTCTCCTCACACCTACACCATTGAGATTGTGTTTTCAAGTCTCTCTTTCCCAAATTCTGAATTAATTGTTGTAGAGAAAATTGCCAAATCTAACCAAATAGATTATAGGAAAATTGTTTTTAACCTTGTTTCATATTTTAATTGTTTATAACCATTTTACAATAAATTCTTTCAATATCTAGCCAAAATTACAAAAATGCCCAAACCAATTAATTTTTTAATTTTTTTTCCCTTTACTGTTCTTCTCTTCCAGGACCTCTCTCTTCTTTCCTCTTTCCTGCTCTTTTTTTTTCCTTCTTTCCAATCTTCGACTTCTTCTTCTTCAATCTCATCTTCTTCATCTCTTCATCTCTTCTTCTTATTAAATTAAAAAATTAATTAAAAACTAATATTAAAAATTGAAAAAAAAAGCACACACTAATGGGGATCCAACGATAGGTCTCTATAGCAGATGAATGGGCACCCATTGTGGGTCTCCATAAATCAACAAATCGCCAAGGAAGGAGACCCATCGCTCGTCGGCGATTCGTCTCCATCGTGTTCGAAGGATTTGTTGTTGAGTTGTGGTGTTGCGATGTTGATGATGATGGGGTTGACTTGGTGAACTTGTAGAAGAACATACGTTTCTTGGGATGCTTTTATTTGGTGAATTTGCAGATGAACAAATCTATAAATGAACATATGTTTTAATTAGGAATAATCCAACGCGTGTATTATTGGTCTTGGTTTTTTTTTTTTTTTTTTTTCCTTTTTTGGTTGTTTTTCTGAATTTTTTTACAGATATGTTGATTTCAAATCATAGGGAGGAGGAACAGCCTCCTCTGTTTCTCTGTTTGGATGCCTAGAAATTGCAAGGAAGCTTGAGAAACCTAAGTGGGATGTTGGATGAGATTCCACCTATTGAATATTGATTATTGGATGAAATTCCAGCTGGAGTGTTGAATCTAAACTTGAATTATTATTTTTTTGGATTATCCAGAATTTTTTTTTTTTTTGGTTTGGATTGAAAAAATATGGATTATTGATGAGATTTGTGGTTTTTTTTTTTTTTTTTTTTTGACTTGATCTGTTTTTCCTCTGGAGTGTTGGATGCTTTTGGACAAGATAATGTTTTCAACTTTTGTAAGGAGGCATTACTGTAATAACATGAAAATTAGGTTATAAACTATTAAAAATTGAAAATAGGTTATAAACATTACTCAATGTTTTAAATTGTTAGAAATTAACTTGTCCCTGGATCGTAAAACTTTATAAATAAATAAATAAATAAATAAAAAACCTATACTATTATTACTATAAAATAGATAACTTCATCAAAACAAAATAATCATGGTAAGATAACCAAAAACATATATATAAATATTTTTATTTTTATTTTAAATGTCAAATCACAACCCCATAAAAGTTGAAGAAAATATCCTACCAATGAAATAGCAAAATCCAGCTAATATATATAAAATCAAAATAATTGATTGAACCATTATAACTACCAAATCAGATTGAATTATATGGATACTTGAAGATAGAGTGTCCCTATTGATGAAACATCAAACTGTTTGACTTTTCTAGAGAATGAAAATATGAAAATAGAGGTTTTTGTTCATGATTATATCAATTATATATTTGATTTAATTTGGTGGTGGTGGTAGTAGGAATCATGCATGATGAAGTCAGAGAATGAAGAGTAAAAGATATTGTTAATTTGTTCTTTCTTATTGGAGAATAACTAACGACTTTTTTTTTCCCTCCAATAATTAAAAATAATTAAGTTGTATATTCAGCAATCAAAGAATAAAAAATAAAAAAAAATAAAAAAATCTAGATCTTACCCATCCATCCTAGTTTAAAGATCTCACTTCACCTTTCAGATTTTTTATTTTTTTAAGTTTGTGTAAAAGTTCTAACGAGATCAACTGCTACTAGTATGATATAAAAAGCATTTCTCACTGCCACAAGCTTTTAGATATTGTCCCCCTTGGCCATTAATCTCAAGTGTGGTTATTGTCCCACCAATTGTGGGTGCTCTCTCCCCACTTGTGGGAGCTGTAGTCCAGGCTGCGCTAGTAGAGCCTAATCTCGTCAGTCCCGGCAGTTGTTGTATATTAAAAAAAATAAATATATATATATATATATATATATATATATATATATATATATATATATATATATATATATCAAAAAAAAATTGCAATGAAGAGAATCACTATTCAAAATTATAAAATTAAATCATTCAATTAATTCAACTATATATTGAACTTTAAAAAAAAAATAGTCTTTTTTTTTTTATTTGACATGTTAGAGCATTATATAATTTGTTTTGCTCTCGATCAAATAAGTTAATATGGATAATATTTTTATCAAATCTGATATTTACAATTCTTCGCTCTCAACTTAGTGAATTACTCATTTTTTTTTTAAAGTAAAAAATAAAATAAAAATTCCTAAATTTGTGTTACTTGAAAGCAAGCACCGCAAGTTTGCAACTCTCACCTAGGGGTCTCCTCACACTTTGCTATTTAATGAGCAAAGGTGATTATATATCTACATGAACCAAGGTTTGTACCCTCATAGTGAAACTTCACTTTGACAAAGACCTTAGTTATTGTAGTCTTTACTGTAGGGTCGGTTAAAATATTATTTCTACAATTTTATGTGGACAAATTAAAACTTTAAAAAAGAAAATGAATGAATGAATACAAAATATATTATAAAGTCTCACATATTTTTTTTGTAATTTTGTGTAAGGTTATATAAATATAGAGGTTCCACCACCAGTTAATGCATTTTGATTGGTGTGTTCCACCAGATAAGGGTTACCTTACCTACTCTATTCAACTACACAATTCAAAGCTCTTTCATGTATCAAATCATCCCTTAAAGAGATAACAAATTATAGTGACCTTTTTATATAGGAGTGTAGGACACTGCCCTTAATGCACATTGGGCCTCCACTCTCTCATCACTCTTGTCACTTTTAATTATAAATATGTACATATCCTCCATTAACTGATTGGTATTACATCATCTTATTCCAACAACTTTTTCAAATTTGTCATCAATTGTGGCATTGTCCTTAAAAAATAGAAAAAATTAATTTAAATGAAAAGAAAAAAAAAATTAATCATGATCAAGTCATTGTAATTGATCAATCAATGAGTAATAATTAGGAAAGTATTAAATAAAATAAAATTGTTTGAAGGTAATAAATATACTTATTTTATTCTTTAAATTAAATATACCATGAAGACGTGAATGAATGTAAATAAATTAAAAATATATGTATTAATATTCCCTTTCGAAATAATTAATTAATTTTCTTCTTGTTGTTCCAAGTAAATGGAAACGACATGTTCTTATCGTCAAAAGATAGTGATAGAAGTTGGTTGTTTATCATTTTCTAGCATCAATTCCTTGCAAGAAAACTTAAATATGTTTTCTTTCTTTCAACATCCAAAAAAATAAAACAATTCTACTCAAAATTATAGGCTATTTGTTTTTTCATATTAACCATCTTTTTTTTTTTTTTTTCTAGCTAGTGATCAAATTTTCTCATGAATGTCATGTCAAAAGATAATCCAGTTGTATTAAATTGATTGCTTTCCAAATATATACAAATTAAATATTATTTAATTGATGTAATAATTAATTATAAATCAGTATGAATAATTAAGGATTCCAAAATGAGAAACCATGTAGATCACGAGGTTACTTGATGTAATAATACAAATAATTAGAACGCCAACTTGTTTTCTTCGTTTTTTTCTTTCTTTTTGTTTTTAATTGGCATGCAATTCACAGAGAATGATATTAATTACAACGAAGACTCTAGTCGTGAAAAGACACATATATGAATTTCCATATAGTAACTCAATGACGAAATATGATCATCAAATGTCTTATATGTAGCTAAAAAGAAAGACTCAAATGTCTTAGGTTTGACTCTAGGTGATTAATTAATAAATAAATAAATCATATCGGAAGTGTGATTGAATGAGGTTGCTTGTTTTAAAAATGGAAAGAGATATATATAGTTCCATCTTTTCTGTATTTCAGTAAGAGGTAAGGGGTTCGAGTCCCGCATTTTAATTACAAACAAGTATGTGGAGTTTATTTTCGTGGTTGTAAATATCTAAGTCATACATGTAGTGTTTGATATTGATAAACCTCGATAGATCATTGATTTAAAAAAAAAAAAAAGACTCAATTTGATTTGAAGAAAAGTTAAGAAATCTCTTCTAAGTTTTAAAATATATTAAATTTTGTTTTTAAGATCAATGTAAACGCTTTTAAATTATAATAATTTACCATAAATGACGATTCTCTAATGAACAATTCCTTAACTCTTAAGCTTGCAAATTCAGCTTTTTCTTCGTTTAGGGAGTGGCTTTGGCTGGACTTTAGGTCCTAACATGGCTGTTCTTTGTTGTTCTGGTTTCTGTTTATCTTATATATCAAAAAAAAAAAAAACAAAAAAAAAAAAACTATTTAGATCTGATTGATTTTTTGATTAAATATATATTGATAATAATAATAATTAAAATGTACACAAATATTAGTAAAACAGTGCACAATTCCCTTTTACTTTTATGATAGAGGTTTGAGTCTCACTTATGTTTCTTAAATCGTAAAGGGTAGGGGACTCCTACTCTAACCCTATAATAGTGTAATGGTAAATGTATTCGGACCGTGCTTGTAGTGATTGATTTCTTCGGATCTCAACAAATTTTGACCTAATTAGTATCAAATTTCAATAATATTAATAATAATAATAAAGGAAAGAAAGAGATCAGAGGGATAATGAAAGACAATATGCTGTCTTACTGATACAAATAAAAATAGTATAGACAATAATTAATTGATCATGCCATGATAGGGTCTTTGTTAATAAATAGACTACAACAACTATGGTAATTTTTGCAAGTAAACAATGACCAAGAATAATCAAAAGTTAATTTGTTTAATTAATTATAACACCGACTTCCCAACTTGATATATATTATCAACTATGATAATTAAATAATTTATATATATATATATAAAGTAAATAAATGTGTAGAAATCATTAAATGTTTCATTTTCCAACTATACCCCCCTATAGGAGAAGTCATTTTCACATGTCAATTACTTAATAATGCTCCGATGTCCCCTAAAAGTATACCCAAAATTTTTAGGGGTATGGGATCTTGATGTTGACCATTATGAAATGTTGTGTATATATGAATGTTATGTGATCAAAAATTAGCTTAGCTTAGCTTAGCTTATGCTCATGTGTGGTTGAAACTTTGAGAGAATTTTATATATGTTTAATGTGTCATTGGTGTGTGCCCTTGTTATCGTGAGACATGTGCATGCTCTGGTCCAAAAACATGGGTTTGAAATTTGGGTATGTATGTTGAAATTTTCCGACCACGTTGTTCTGATTTTAACAAAATTTGGAATTTTAAATTTTAACAGTATGATAAAATTGAGATGACCCAATGGTAAGCTATTTACACCGATGTCAATGAAGTTCTAATTTCAAATAGAGGCAGATGTAAGGGGTGGCAGGGACATACCAATTTGTCAAAATTAAATTAAATTGAGATGATAGATAAATAAATAAAAAATTAAACTCTCAAAATTATAATTAAAAGATAAAATAAATATATATTTTTAAGAAGATTAAACCTCCATTAATTACATAAACATATTTTAATCTTGATTAGCGGTGCCACTTTCATTATCAAACCTTACGTCACCATGCACTTACAGAGTTGATTCATTCAAGATTTAAAGTTTACTTTTCTTTTCTTTTTTTCCTACATCTAACTTCTTTTTTATTTTATTTTATTTTTTTTGCCATTTTAAGTTAAACATTGACTTAATTAAATGTTAAATAAATACCCTCCAGTAATATTATATTATCTTTCTTGTTTAATTTTAATTTTTAATTGCCAAAGCAAGTGGCCTCGTGTTTAAAAATTCAAAATTTACTAATAGTTGCTAAATTTATTACAAGGGTAATTAGTTTATGTAGGACTTTTTAATTTTTGTAAGGGCTGATTGATCTTATTTTAAGGACTGTGACAAAGTATACTCTAAAAATATATATCTAACTTCTTCTCTTCTTCTTTTCTTTAGTTGAACAAAAAAATATTTTTAAATGTAAAAATTGTGGAAAAAAAAAAAAGTTGAAATATGAATAAATCTAACTACTTCTAGCAGCATGTATCCTGATCTCTGCCAGGCTGCAAGTTGATACTGTCAACCCATTTTACTAGTCGCTATCTAGTACGGCAAAAACTTAGGTGCAGCGGGATGCACCATACATCACCTGTGCAATGTTGCCTTATGATATGGTAACATTACACGGGGGACGTATAGTGCATCGGATGCACCTAACTTCTCCTCTAATGATGTATAGGTAATTCAATATTCTGAAATCGAGGTTGTTATATATCTTATAAACCAATTGATAATCAAATAGATCGACTCTGTAACGTTACAAAGTGACTTGACCACTCTTCTAAAGTGACAATATCACTCTGTAACATTATATGGTGCTGTAACGTTACAAAGTCTATCCCGCACTCGAAATCTCCTCATCAAACAATTGATTACACAATATTATCGTAGTTATGAAAGTGATCGATGACTGCTCATAGGCTTATAAGTTATAACCAATGTCTTACAATTCTCGTGACTACTGACTACTTTCCTAAAATAACAATATCACTCTGTAACATTATAAAGGCGATCGATACCGCACTTGGAATACTCCTCATCAAACAATTGACTACACACAATCATAGTTCGTGATGGATGACGGCTTGTAAGCTTAACCAATGTCTCAAGGTCACAAGTACTTGTCATATATGTATTAACTTTTGAAAATTCATGACGGTGAGATAATTACTGATAATTACTGATAATTACCCATTTATTTCTCATAATGGTTCTTCAAATCGGAGGCTTTTAGTTGGTGAAGAAATTAATTAAAGTTTTATAATCCAATCAACAAAACCCCTTTTTTATTTTCTATAATATTTTAATACATTGCCTCTCATTCTTGACATGGGAATCTTCAGAGAATAACTTGTTTGTTGGGTAAGAAAAAACGAATCCCAATTTTCTTTCCAATTTGGAAACTTTCTTTTGAATTTCATATACGATAAAAGTACGGTTAGAATACCATCTTTATTATTTTGTCACATTTGATGTCCATATTTTCCAAACAAGTCTAAAAAAAATTCAAAAAATTTTGCAACGGTTCAATTTCTTTTTTTCTTTTTGCACATGTCATTTTATTCATGAGCAAGTTTCAAAGATTCCAACACAGTACCTAACTCCAATTTGTTCTCACATGTAACGTAATTTAAAAATACACATCAAACACCGCGTTAAATTGATCTTGCTTACATCGGATGTATATACATCCATCCGTATAATTGAATCATCATTTCGATCCACTAACGGCTCTCTCTAATTCTAGAAAGGTTTTATTAGGTGATATACACCACATACAGTTACATTGTCAGACTGAATAAACTTTTTTTATTACATAATCGCATCAGACGTTTCTAGATATATACTACCACTAAAGTGTATGAATTGTATTAAAATAATAACAATTATACAAATAACAAGTCAGAAAATTAATTAAGAAGAAACACCATTAATTAATTATAGTAATTAAATTAAGAAAAAGCACGCCATAGAAGAAGAAAAAAATTAGGAATTAATCCCACAGTGAAGCTAGAAAGTTGTTGGTAGAAGAATCATTAATGATCAAAGTTTCTTCTGCAACAAAATCCAAAATCTGATGATCATCACTAAATTTCCCAAACAAATCATCATAGCTATACACCCACCCATCAAGCAAGTCAACTCTTAATAACTCGCTGTGTGACTCGCCCGAGTCGAACTCAAAACCCCCTTCTATGTTCGGCAACTCCACTATCTCACCCAACTCCTCCTCCTGAGATTCCGACACGTGGTGAAATGATGACGGTGATGGTGATGGTAATGGTGATGGTGATGGTGATAAGTCAAGATTGACCATGGAAGCGGCTTTAGTGGCTGCTATCTGGATATCACGTGGCAGGAGCGAAACGGGACGAGGAAGCAACTCAGCGAGTTTTGGGAAATTCAAAACGGCCGAGTCGCCTTTGATACTGAGTGCAGCGACGTCGTGTGCTCGAGCAGCCATGTCTGGAGTTGGAAAAGTACCGAGCCAAATGCGAGACTTCTTCCTCGGCTCGCGAATCTCAGATACCCATTTGCCCCAACTTCTCATTCTCACTCCTCTGTATTCAGGGTGCTTCGTCCCTGCTACTGAGTTCGACGACGACTGCTCACTCGCTCTCTGTTTCTTCTTGTTAGGTCCTTTTATCATACTCTGTTCATCAACGTCCTCTGTTCTCGACCTTTTGACTGAGTTTTGGTGAGTTAACGAGGAGGAGGAGGACCCAGATGAGGATGGTGATGGAGGAGATGAGTTGCTGGTGCTTTCGGCGGCTTCCGCCATTGTTTGGTGGTCAAAGATTGAGTTTCTGACACAGCAGGGTAGCGAAAGAAGGATAGTTTCACTTTTCTTTTTTACTTTTTCTTTTTTTCCGAATTCTGTGGCACACTCAAAAGAACATTGACACAGAGATTGTTAAAAATTGAATTTCTGACGCAGTAGGGTATAGTAGAGGCACGACAATTTCACGTTTTCGAAGTAGCAGTCGAATAAGAGACTAGATTTCGTGAACAGAGCAGAGAATTGAAGGTGTAATGGAGTTGGAGAGAGAGAGAGGAGTTGATGAATTGATGATGAGAAGATTGAGGGAGAAGAGTGAAGGAGAGGGGTTTTGTAGAGAAGAGTGAGAGAGAGAGAGAAGGCGCTCCTTTTCATAGTGACCCTCAACCTACCATCTTTTCACCATGACAAAAACTTACTAACACAGAGACACACTGTTTCAATTAATTAAATGCTAAAACAGAGGATAATGTATATATAATTTATATATAGAAGCAAAAACCAGAGCATAATATATGGTTGGAGACTTGGAGTTTTATATATATAACAATTTTTAAGTAGGTAATTCACAAGTCAGCGATTCGAATCCTACCAATAATAAAAGCTTCAAAAAAATATCTGGATAAATAGATACTTAAAAAATAAAAATAAAAAATAAAAATAAAAAGTAAGTCTTATTGTCCGTTTGGAATAGCTTATCTACCGGCTAAAAGAACTTTTTTTAAAGAACTTTTTTTTAAAAGTTAAAAAAGTTCTTTTAAATCTTTTTTGTATCATTTAATTGTTACTAAGCTTTTGGAGGATTAAAAAAGTTGTTTTACGTCTACTTGGAGAAAGAAGCCCAAATTTAAAGTTTTTCCAAATAGATCTTTTGGAGTTTTTTTAATAACACTAAAATCTCCGATATAACTCTATAATTTAATATTTACTAGAGTATTTTAGTAATTCTATAATAAAAAAACAACCAAATGACCAACGATTTTCATTTAAAAACTCTACTGCTAAAATATCTACTTCTAAAATATCTCCTTGAGAAGCTCTTATAAACACTTAGAAGAAAAAATAAATCAACATTGTGACTATGTAATGAACAAAAAGTCAGTTTCATTAAATTTTGGGATTTGGGTATGTCATAATACAAAAATTAAAAGATAATGTAAAAAATTAAATAAAATATCATTTTATTTTATAAAAATAAATAAATATATATATATAAAATTGGCTTGGACGGGTCATGGTAACTCCAGGCCTCTATGTGTCTTTCTTACCGTATATGATGTTTTTTTTTTAAATATTACAATAATTTAGAATTTGAGATGAGGAACAGACTCGAACCTACAATCTTATAGTGTAAATATGAGGGATCATATATAATGTTATATTGTCATAGTTCTGATTTTTTTATCTTTTTTATTTTTACTTGAATCACCCTTTATTTATGACAAGGATTTTACATTCAACTTTACAAATTAAGTGATAGCGTGCAATTTCATAAGTAGGAGTATTGACTGAAATTATATAAAATTTGTCGTTAATGTAACAATTTTAGAGTTCTCACTCCATGAAATTTATGTCATATAAACGTTGCACTTATTAAATAGTAAGTAATATGTATTTAACACTTGTAAGATGAGATTAGGAATGCTTTTTCAAAAACATGTTTTATTTTTTTCAACAAAAATAAAAAAAAAAAGGTCCTTTCTATAAAGATCCTCACAAATGTTTTTTAGAAACACGTTCAAAATCACTTCAAAGATGTTTTTTTTTTTTTTTTTTTTTTTAAACAAAAGCATATAAGATACTTTATAATTAAGTTGACTTACAATTTCTAATTGCAAATACATTTTTTATACTCTTCATTTAGTTATGAAAAAAAAAAAGTGATATCAATTTTGAGGATACTAAAATTGTTCCAAAAAAATAATAATTTTGAGGTAACCAAGTGTGGTAAGCCTTTTATACCCTCAATTTAAGTTGTATCCCCCAAATCTCAAATTTATATAGTTGGTTGTGCATCTCCCCTTCCACGTTCATGGTGGTGGGTTTCGTGTTCCACCATATGCATTTTAAAAAACATGTCAAAGGAGTTTTGTTACAAGTGTTGCGAGAGTAAATACTAGGGATTGCAATTACACCTGAACAGTGTGAGTCAGGTATGAGTTTTGTTATTCGAGTCAAGTCCAGGTGTAGAATGTAAACCTAAAGCAGGTTCGGGCTTGAAAAAAAAAACAGACCTGAATTCGTAAATCCAAAATTTTTAAAAATTTTAAATTCAAAACGACGTTGTTTTAGGTTCGCGGGTGAGTTCAGCTTTCGTCAAAACCCGCGAGTGGAAACCCAAACCCGAATCCGTGAAAGTATTCAGGTTTGGGCACAGGTTCAGGTTTGGCTGGTTTGGAAAAACCCCACCTGCTACCGTTCCTAATAAATACCTCGTATTATGGGAGTATATATCTAATATCCAGACCCCACATGTATTGTTTAATCTTAGTAAGTCTCGACGGACCCCTAAAAATGTAATAAAGAAAAATCAAATTTATTTTTTCAATACATTAATACATATCATTTTTTGAAATATATATATATATTATTATTATTATTTTTACTAAACCCATTGTTGCACATTAACACAAATATTTCATCATATTGTCTATAAGTCTATAACCCATTGTTGCATTTCTCTTATGTTATTTTGTAAAAATAGACAAAAAAAAAATTTGTTAAAAAAGAAAGTCTTTAAAATGCTTTCACAAAAAAGAGCTTTCGTCCCAAATAACCTCAAGAAAATTAAGACATAAAAATCCATATGAAAAGAAAATAGAGAAAGACAAGAAAGACAAGAAAATGGTGGATTAGTGGGGACCCTAAAAGAGAGAGGTAACCAATAGAAATTAAAGTGGCAAACCAACGTTTCAAAAATCTAAAATTTTCTCTTCACTTCACTTCTCTTCTCTTCTCTTCTCTTCTTAAAAAAAAATGTCCACGTCTCCTATTATTAATTTGTCCGTTAGAGCTTGTTGATTTGTCTGTTTTTATTAAATATCTTCTAGACTTCTATATATTCTTCAATGTCATAAACAATCATTACTCATCTTTACAATTAACAATTTAAAAAAAAAAAAAAAAAGCACTTTCATCCCAGCTTTTGGCTTTTGGCTTTTGGCTTTCAATTTTTAAGTGCTTAATTTTGGGATAAGATGGTGATTGTAATAATGTAAATTTGTAATCACTTTCAAAAGTTAAAAAATTTCAAATCAACTTCTCTTAATAACGAAGAAACGGTCGGGTTGAATTTTCTGACGGCTTTTTATAGTGCGGCCTGATTTTTATTTGGCTTTTCACATTATATAAAAGTGCTTCTTGACACGTATGGAGCTTGCAATATATATTTAGGTTTTTTTTTTTTTTTTAATAAAAAAGACAAATGTATTTTTATTTATTTATTCATTTTTTACTAATTCAAAGCGTATATATAATAAGAGAAATGGTCGGTTTTGATAAAATTTAAAATAGATTGGATTGAATTTCTACATTAAGAAAATGATTATACAGTATTGGTTCCATTAACACTGAATATACTTTTTTTTTTTTTGAATTATAACAACAACTGCCGGAACCTGGTGAGATTAGAATCTACGAGCACATCCCGGAATACTACTCCCACTATCGGGGAGATAATACAAATGGATTACAACTCTCACAACGGAGAGAATGTTGCTCCCAATAGAACTGGGAGAGGGCACCCACACTTGGGGTTTAATAGCCAAGGTGGGACAAATTATATACATACCAAGGCAACGGGCCATTGGTACACTGAATATACTTATATTTAGAAATTACAAATATTAAGAGTTATTAACTTATGGTCTAGTGTAATCGAGGTCGTGTGGTAAGTAGTTCAGGTCACCGGAAGCAAGCTTCATTAAATTCAGAGGGTCTGACTGATTTTTTTTTTTTTTTTTTTTTTTAAGTGTAAATATAAAATAATAGAGTAAAAATTAGATAAATTTAACTATTTATTTTATTACAAAAATACAAAAAAAAATAAAATAAAATAAGGGTATATTCGTTTGTACTAGTATATTATGTGATTTTGAGTTTTTATTTATTTATTATTGTTATAGTAAAGTCAGTATAATTTAATACAAATTTTAAAATTAGTGAAGTTGCACAATCACGAATAGTTTAATATAATATCGAGGAGGTAAGTAAATTGTAAACTTACTGGTAAATTATCTTAGTGATAGAAACCCAACATATATACAATCTTCTTCTACTTTTTTTTTTTTTTTTTTTTTTTTTTTTTTTTTTTTTTTTGACATGACGAGATTTTTTTTTTTTTTTTTTTTTTTTTTTTTGACATGACGAGATTAAACGCTGCAAACACGATTTGGAAACTCTCAATACAATACAAGGAAGCGGTCTCTTCACACTTTGTGATTTAATAGATAAATATAAGACTCGAACCTCTGTTGCAAATATGAAAACGAACGTACATAACTAATTTTGTAATTTTGTCCATGAATTGAATATTTAATTTTTTAAATCAAATTATTTAACTGATCTTCATCTTTCTAGTTGAGTTTCAGATTAGTAAAGTAACATTAAATACAAGATTTTGTTTTCTTTCATTAAAAAAATTCATTAAAAGGAGAATTTTGTTTGGTAGTTTGTTAATGTTTCATAGTCGGATCAAATATTTTATGAATTTCGTAGAACTTTTGTTTCTCATTTCATTATGTATTTTGCTAGGTGCATGTGAGGAAGTAAATATCAGTTTTTTTATTAAAATATGGGAATTCAAATTTCAGGAAATTTTGATGGAAATATCATCAATTTCTTTAAAATATAAAGTATATTATAAGGATATTATTTTTTATATCGATATTGTGAACATATGAAAGATATCAGAAAATATTATTGATATATACTTCCTTAACCGGTCACACGAGGGATTGGTCACACGAGGGATTGATCTATGTGTCATGTTCATAAATTTATTAGCTATTGCAATCTTTAAATTTATTTTAGACTTCATGTATGATTGATGTTCAACTACCCAAATATAACCAAAAAGAAGAATATATATATATATATATATATATAACAAAAGGACCAATTTAATAAATATGTGGGATCGTTTATTTAACCACACTGATATTTGTGAATTAATTGAAGCTGATCCCACTTATTATAGAAATATAAATAGGGGAATTTGCAAAAAGAACCACATAAAACTATTGAAATTTGTTTTTAACACATATGAATCATTATTCATGTTTTTAATTAACCATATGAAAATGTGCAATACCCAAACTGCCCCATATAAATGAGAATTGAGAAGAGTAAGGAGAGGGGCGCTGCAAAGGGGGAATGAATAAAATTGTAAATTCACACGTCCTAAATAAATAAAATAAAATACTTTAACTCAAATATTGCTACATATGTTATCGTATATTAAGAGTTTACTATAAAAAATAAAAAAAATAAAAAAAAAAGCTTTTGAAAGTGAGATCGAAAATTTTATTGATTAAATCAATAATCAATAATCAACAATCATAGATTTGTTGTTATTATCATTGTTTTAAATGAATAATTAAATTTGCACTTGCATATTTGTTAGACAAATTAATTATATGCATGAATTTGCTTACGCACACAATACATAATATGAAACAAAGAGATTCAACAACTACATAAATATAAATATTAATTGCCAATTTATAATCACTACAATAATAATAACAATAGAGACTATGATGAGGTCGCTTGTTTTTTTATTTAACAAAATTTTTTTTTTTTAAAATTATCAAAGAATATAATTTTGCATGTTCTGCAAACAATTAAAGTTCGAGTTCAATTTATTGGAAAAAAAAATTCAAGTTTAATATGCACTAGGAGCCAAATAAAAAAAAGGTTCTTGATTTTTTTTATAAATAAATTCTTGAATTATATGCATCTCTCTCTCTCTCTCTCTCTCTCTCTCTATATATATATATTCTCTCTCTCTCTCTCTCTCTCTCTATATATATATATATATATATATATATATATATATATATATATATATATATATATATATATATATATATAATTATTCTATAACATCTTCAAGTTATGGAATCTACTCAATATAATAGACATATTTATTGACCACTATATGAATAGTTAGATAATAAAAAAATAAAGAGTTCTTACCGGGATTTAGTAGGAGCTAGAGAAATTCAATTGTTCAATCCCCTGTAAATTTCAGTATGATAAGTGATTAGGGTTTTTTTTTTTTTTCTTTCTTTCTAAAACCCGTTTAAAATAAGAAATATGTCAAAAGAAAGAATTCAACACCATATCAAATTAGAATAAATTTGAAAATATATCTTCTATGGAAGGATAGACCTGGAAGTGAATATTTTAATTGTAATCCAGTGATTTGGAATTAAGTCAAAAGTCATGATTTCTTACTTTTTATTTTAAGTTATTTTTTGATATTTTTAAGTTGTTTGACCACTCAAAAAAAAAAAAAAAAACTTAATGAATTCATTTCAAACCCATTAAGTTTTAAGTGAAAAAAAACAAACGACCCCTTAATGTTTATGCTTAAAAAGTTAAAATAGAACAATTTGCTTATAAGTTGACAAAATTATTACTGTTTTCTGCCTTTAAAAACCACATATTGAGTATTATTAATGTATTAAAATAGACTGCAAAGTTTGGATTATATGGAAATCAAAGGATTTTTTTTCTTCCAATATCAAAATTTTCATCACGTGATGATTATTAATTATTATATTAGCATGGTTGTGTCATTTCAAACATGCATGATTGAAGTTGTTTGTAAATAATTGACATGTTGAAAGAACCAGAAAATTGAGGAAAAAAATATAAAAATATAAAAAGAGTGATTTGAATGCGATATCTGATATCTTATTGCTGGGTTATGAAATTTTAATCAGTAATATGCATCATGAAGGTCGAGCTGTGATAATTTTATTGTGGACTGTGGAGTTACAGTTTTACCCCTAAAGGGTTTTAATATTTAGAGCATCTCCAATAGATCCTTTAATCAAGCCTCTTAGCTTAATTAAGGGATGAGCTACAATTTTTACCACTCCAAAAGATCTCTTAATGACTCTCTCAATTAGAATTTAGTGGAGTTTACTCCCTTAATCAAAGGGTGGCTTCAGCCTCCCTTAAATAAGTGGGCTCCATATATAAAGAAGAAATATAGTTAATGAGTATGTAAAATAATAATAAAGAACAAATAGGCTCCACAAAAAATAATAATAATAAATCATAAAGAGTGGCGACATTTACATCCCTCTAAAATTGTATGTACACTACCAATCATGTGTTGGTGTGAGTGGTTCGGCGCTCTCATCCCTTAAGCAAGGTCGTGGGTTCAACTCCCCTTGTGAACGAAGCTACACATATTGGGAGCACTTTACCCCTTAGTGGGCCGACCCGGTGCGAGTCCGGATTAGTCGGGGTGTGGTCTGGGCTGATTACACCGTATGGTGGATCCGCCCCACTCGGAAACCGGATGGTGTAAACCAAAAAAAAAATTGTATGTACACTTTCAAATTTATATATTTTTAAAAATAAATTATTAACATTTTAATTCAAATATATAATAATTTTTATAACTTCTTTACTTTTTCCAATTTTTAACTAAAAAAAATCAAAAACCCAAATCATAAGGGAGAACTCAGCTGCCTTCTTAAAATAAAATAAATAAATAAATAAATAAAAATGGAGGCGGCATTTGAGAGGAGTACTGTGGCTCTTCCCAAATTCAAAAAGTAAAGAGAAGATACCATTATTTAAAATTTTCATTATTTATTATTATTATTGTTGTATGCATAAATTCGCTAACCCGACACGTCATCAAAAAGAGTCAGTAAAGATTGCCACGTCACTCACTGACCGGGTCAATAAAGGAAACATGACAAGTCAATGTCGAAATACCTCGAAACCAAAGAAGTCAGAAACAAGCTCGCCGAAACTGGATATGTACTCGCCAAATCTAGATATATGGTCGCCGAAGAAGCGAAGCCCAGATAGAAATATACTCGTTATACCAGCACACTGGGCCTAAACCAACTCGGCAGAAACACGGAAATAAACCCTACACTTTAGGAAACCCAAAAAATAACAAGGAATCAAGGGAGGAAAAGGTGAAGACCTATCGTGGCTTCCTGTATCCTTGTGACAGTGGCTGGCTGTGTTGTTGTGTTTTGTTTTTGGGATTCCGTTGGCTATAGTACGAATCTGAAAGGAGATCCTACTACGAGTCATAGGACTAAAATCAAGGGAAAAACCCTAAAACATCATGTATAAATAGAACCACCTATCCCTCGAGGAAGGGGTTCAGAAAAAGAGAGAAAAAAGAAAGCAACTGTAAGAGAGATCTAAGCGTGTAATAAGGCAACGAAAACCTAGTATTATTTTTCTGCCCTCAGGGGCGCCGTGGTTTTTTTCCCGTTCAAGGGTTTTCCACGTAAAATCTGTCTTTTGCATACCTTCTTAATTTTCTTGTTATATTAAACTGATATAATTGTTGAGTGCGTGGCAATCCAAAAATCACCGTCAACAATTATTATTATTATTATTATTATTATTATTTTTTTTTGTGAAAGAGAGGGCAAAAACCCAAAAAAAAATTAGATTTTTTTAAGCAGAGAATCAGTGTCAAAAAAAAACCAGACACCATTGTTTCTCTCTAGCTTATCTTAACTTCATCTCCAAGCTTATGGCGTTGAATTACCGGAATAAAAGCATGTTTGGGGTGTATAATAAAAGCTCCATTAATGACCATAAACCTTAAACCTTCCAAGGAAACAATAGAAAAAAGATGAGAGGGTCTGAACCTTGATCCAACGGCCAAGAAAAGATCCATATATAATTGTTTTATTTATAATACTTTTAAAAGGGCATAATGGGTAATGTGCAGAGTGTACTTACAAAATTTCATTTTTTATTTTATTTCAACGGGGTGTACATACAAAAGGGGTTAACATACAGTTTTTCAAGGGTGTAAATATCAATCATAAATAAGTCATTTAATTGAGTATTATTAGAACACATACTCCCTTAGAGCATCTCTAACATATCTCTTAATCAAGCCCTTTAACTTAATCAAGCCCCTTAGCTTAATTAAGGGTGATTAAGAGAGGAATTGCAATTTTTATGCTCCTATAAATCTCTTAATGACTCCCTTAATTAAAATTTAGTGGAACTCACTACGTTAATTAAGGGGTGGCTTCAGCCTCCCTTGATTAAGTGAGCTCTACATATAAAGAAAAAATATAGTTAATGAGTATATAAAATAATAAAAAAGAATAAGTGGGCTCAACATAAAATAATAATACAAAATTATAAATGAGTCATTTAAGAATATTCTTGGAACACATACTCCTTTAATGATCATTTACAACAACATCCACCCTTAAATAAGGGGGTCTCAAAAGGAGACTCTTGAGATGCTCTTAAACTAGTGTATTCTTAGGGTTTCTATGTAACATAGAGCTGAAACCAAGTGATTTTTTGCTAAACCATGGTAAACAACAGTTTGGTAGTGGAAATTGAGGAGCGGTGCACTCTGTGTAGGTATGGATCACATTGATTGTCAAACCACGTAAAATATCGTGTCTCTCTTTATTGTAATATTTATTTGTCTTCATGTGTGATTTTTGATTGTTGTTGGGTTTACATATTTTGTAAAATGTGGGTAATGAGCACTCATTTAACCTGTCTCCGATTAAAATTGTCTCACCGAGTGGTATGTAAAAATAAAATAAAAAATACCATAGTAAAAACGGCTTCACTTAAAAGCTTACGCTAATAAGTATCGTCATATACTCATATCGATCAATTTAAATATGCATAGTTGGTAAATTGAAGTAATTTATTGTTCAATTATGTGTACATATTAATTTAGAGTACTTTAGAGCTCAACTATTCAATTATTATAATCCAATTAACGGAGACTAATGACAATTAATAATAATTAAATAATTTAAAGGGGATTTTGTTGGGTTGCTTGTTATTGTTTCACAATCAAATTAAACAAAATCTTTTTTTTTTTTTAAATAAAATGAAATTGTGGAATCTAAAATTAAATTATCATATAATTGTACAACTTTTGTTTGGTCAATTTATTTTATGATTGGAATCAACCGGCCAAATCCCTAAAAAACCAAAAACAAAATATATTTTATTTTATTTCTATTAATCATTATATTTTTAATTAATATATGAGAACACTAATTAATTATAATTAAGATGAGATCACATTAAGACACATTGTTTTTGAGACTTAATTCCAAATCACATCTTAATCAATATAGATCTATAATTCTGTGGTTACAATTTTATATCAATTAAAATGAGAACATATACACATGTTAAAATATGCTACTATATATGCTACTGTAGTCTGTAGACCGATCAAAATACAATGATTCCATAACAATAATCATAAAGACGAGATAATGTTAGTCCAATGATATATCGGTTACACCTACATCACGAGATTATGGGTTCAAGTACTACCGGCCTTCCTTTCTTTAAACCTAAAGAGAGGGTGTTAGTCACTCTCGTTACACAATTACCTAGACGTGATAATCATTAATAAAACTATTTATAATGATATAACTAGTCTAGACTCTGGAGTCCGGCCCGGTTGTCAGATTTTGTTTTTGTTTGATTCTGACAAAATTGGCCCATCATCTTCCATTATTCATCCGTATACAAGAATTTTATCTCCACAATTTTTGCTATGAAAATTGATGTCACTAGTTTTGTTTTTTTTTTTTTTTTCTAAAAAAAAATTAAAAAAAATTTGCTGTCACAAAAACATTTCTTGCAATTTAATACCCTTATCTCTAAGATTAACAATCCCAAAAATAAAATTAAAAAAAAAAAAAAAAAAACTGAAACTTAATTAAAAAGTGATTTTCCCTTCAAAAGTTGTTCTCTTGGTCATGAAAATTTTAAAAAAATAATAAAAAATAAAGAAATTGAAAAGCAAAAAAGATATCATATCGAGGACAGAAGTCAAATTAAGCACACATTTTTTTTTTTTGAAAGTAAAGCACACATGTTTTAAGCATGAGAATATGAATTAAAGTACTTCTGTGAGCTGGAAAAACAAAAAACAAAAAACATTATATTCCTTAAGATACAATTCGCTTAGATAAAAACATAGATCAGCATAGAATCCAATTTTGATTTTACTACACTATTATTTAGGGTAGGGTAGGGTCCCAAATGCATTTATGCTCTGAAATATGTGAGCTAGGAAAAAAACAAGATACATTATGTTTCTCAAGATGCAATTCGTTTAGATAAAAACTCATATTAGTACAGAATCAAAATTTGATTTTAATACACTATTATTTAGGGTAGGGTAGGGTCCCAAATGCATTTATGCTATGAAATATGTGAGCTAGGAAAAAAACAAGATACATTATATTTCTTAAGATACAATTCGCTTAAATAAAAACCAAAATCAGCACAGAATCCAAATTTGATTTTAATACACTATTATTTAGGGTAGGGTAGGGTCCCAAATGCATTTATGCTCTGAAATATGTGAGCTAGGAAAAAAACAAGATACATTATGTTTCTCAAGATACAATTCGCTTACATAAAAACTCATATCAGCACAGAATCCAAATTTGATTTTAATACACTATTATTTAGGGTAGGGTAAGGTCCCAAATGCATTTATACTTTGAAATATATGAGCTGGAAAAAAAAAAAAACAATTATTTCTCTTTTTTTTCTTCAAATTTGAAAAAAAAAATACTCATAATTTTTCTTTCCTTTTATTTTTATAATAACAATTATTTCTCCCTAGACTTCAAATTTTGTTCAATCTATTTATCAACATCAACATTTAGATAGTTTGAGTGAATATTATAGCTTTAAATATTTTATTTTCTTACTTTTTTTTTTTTGTTGTTGTTGAAATTTTAGGGTTATTGTTAAATATAGATAATGAGATTTTAGGAGTAATCTAATTATTATTTAATCAAATTTTAAATTTACAAAGTAACGATATTGTTAAATGAATTTCATTAAATTTCTCAGAACATTGTATTAGTATATTTCGAATGAATCAAACTAATATAAAATTATTGTATAATTTAATTAATGTTTGCATTTTCATTTCATGTTTCTCTTATAATTTAATTTGATTTTTTAAAAATAAAATAAAATTTTGTAATGTATTATGTATTTATTTAAAATATACATTTTACGGGAACGTCTCACTATATCCTCCTAACTAAGTGATGTCGATGTTCAGTAAAAAAAATATATTTTAATCTACCATGATCTTCAATCTCAAGATGTGATAATCATTAATAATACTATTTATAATGATAAACTAGTCAGAAGTCCGTCCTTTTGTCAGATTTTGTTACTGTTTGATTCTGACAAAATTGGCCCATCAACTTCCATTATTCATCCGTATACAAGATTTTTATCTCCACAATGTTTGCTATGAAAATTGATGTCACCAGTTTTTTTTTTGTTTTTTTTGTTTTTTTTAATTGCTGTCACAAAAACATTGCTTGCAATTTAATAACCTTATCACCAAAATTAACAATCCCAAAAATAAAATAATAAAAATCTGAAACTTAATTAAAAAGTGATTTTCAAAGTTGTTCTCTTGGTCATGAAAATTTTAAAAAATAATAAAAAATAAAGAAATTGAAAAGCAAAAAAGATATCATATTGAGGGTAGTAGTCCAATTAAGCACACACATTTTTTTTATTTTTTTATTTTTTTATTTTGAAAGTAAAGCACACCTGTTTTAAGCATAAGAATATGAATCTGCAGAAAATTCAAAGTACTAGGGGTCCCAAATGCATTTATTCTCTGAAATATGTGAGCTGGAAAAAAAACGAGATACATTATATTTCTGAAGATACAGTGCGTTTAGATAAAAAAATCAAAATCTAATACGCTTAGATAACAACTCGGTTAGTACAGAATCCAAATTTGATTTTAATTCACTATTATTTTTGTTTTTTTTTGGAAGGACAAATCTTGCAAAACATTAAATAATAGGGACATGTTGAAGTCGATGTTTTTAACTTTTTAGACAAGCAAGTTATGTTTTTATATAAGCAACTCAAATCTAATATATAAAAAAAGGTTACAAATAATTTGTTCTTAAAAGTATAATATGTTCGGACGAGAAGAGGTTGATTCAGACCTTGGAGATATGTCCCTCATACCTATAGGTTACACCATAAGGTTGTGGAGTCATGTCTCCTCCCCAAACTCTGAATTTATTGTAATAATTTAAAAAAAAATGCATAATATATTTGAATAACCTAAAATTATGTGATGTTGGCTTCAATTTTATTTATTTATTTTTAAAAAGAGGTCTTCAATTCTATTATTCAAAGAGAATTCGTAACTCAAATTTAAATGTGATGGATTTTATATTTATAGGCATCCGACCCATGTGTGAGGCCCATTTAGGTCAAGCTTCTAATTTTGGCTTGGGCTTTGTTCACACAAGTGTGCCAAATGGTTTCTTTTTAAAGTCCGCAAACACCACGTCGAAGAAAAATAAAAAATAAAAAAAATACTAGACATCTCACTATGTATCCTAACTTATAAGGTGTCAATTGATGAGTGGATACATATTTTTTTTTTTTTTTTTTTTGGTATCCGTGGGTGTCCGGGCCAGCTTACGCGCACCTCGACTAATCCCA
This sequence comes from Acer yangbiense, assembly GCA_008009225.1. NCBI lineage: Eukaryota > Viridiplantae > Streptophyta > Magnoliopsida > Sapindales > Sapindaceae > Acer > Acer yangbiense. Next base: position 12,074,250 of record CM017762.1, read on the forward strand.
CGAGGCCCTGAAGTTAACAGCCGGGTAAACCTCCAGTGGCCCCAAGAGAAACGTGGTTGCTAGGGATCGAACTCAGGACATCCGAGTTTACGGCTTGCCCCAGTGACCAGCAGCACCACCCCTTGGGGTTAAGTTAACACATTGATGAGTGGATACATATTAATGATGATTTATCTCACTTAACACATGTATCCACTCATCGGTTGCCACATCATGAGTTGGAATAAAGGTGGGATACATAGGTGGAATGTCTAGCATTACTCTCAAAAAAAGAGTCCACGATTCTTAATGTTATAAACTAAAACTACGTCGATATTGCTATAAAACTATAACATGGCCTTGTAAATTTTTTTATATATATTTTTTAAAGTATTACAGGACGTATTACAATAAATTCTGACACCGAACGAGTAAGGAATTTATCAGGACCCGTCGAGATCAAGTGCTATATGTGCGACCCGAATATTTACTCTCTCCACACTGTTTGCTATGAAAATTGATGTCAATATTATTTATTTATTTATTTATTTAAAAAAAAAAAAAAAAACTGCTGTCACAAAAACATTGCTTGCAATTTAATACCCTTCTTATCTCCAAAATTAACAATCCCAAAAATTAAAATTTAAAAAATAAATAAATCTGAAACTTAATTAAAAAGTGATTTTCCCTTCAAAAGTTGTTCTCGTCATGAATATATATTTAAAAATAAAAAATAAAAATTGAAAAGCAAAAAAGATATCATATTGAGAGTAGTAGCCCAATTAAGTACACTTTTTTTTTTTTTTTTTTGAAAGTAAAGCACACATGTTTTAAGCATGAGAATATGAATCTGCAGAAATTTTTAAGTACTTATGCTCTGAAATATGTGAGTTGGAAAAGAAAAGAAAAAACAAATTACATTATGTTTCTCTAGATACAATACGCTTAGATAAAAACTCAGATCAGCGCAGAATCCAAATTTTTAATACACTATTATTTAAGGTAGGGTAGGGCAGGGCCGGTCCTGAGTTTTTGGAGGCCCGGGGTGAAAAATTTAAAATGGGCCCATTTGTTCAATTCCACATGAATATATATAATATGTTTTTTCATAATATATAGTTTATGACTCTATGCGGTATCAATATCAAAAATTGTTTTATGTTTTGTTACTTTGATAACATACTTAAACCGTTTTAAATCGGGTTTTATACCATTAAAATACAAAATTTATAACGAGATGAGGTTGATCTGGTGGTAGAACCTCTCACACATGCACCACAAGGTTGTGGATTCGAGTCTTCTCCCTCCTTAAAAAACCCCCAATTTATATAATAGTGAAAACTTCAAAAAATACAAAATTCATAATACTCATCAAACCAGTATATTCCAAATGGTTGATGTTGTTTTTTCTCATTGTATTCATTCTCCTTAAAGTCCACTTTACAACTTCAATTAGATTCAAGAATCTCCATATTAGTGCTTTATGAAACTGAATTTGACTATGTGTATATGTTTTGACCTTTTTTTTTTTTTTTTTTTTTTTACAAATGTTTGGATTTTTTTTAAGTTATAAATTTATTGTTTTCAATCAACTCTTAATATTAAGAGTAATTTGTTCATCAAAAGACAAAAACCTATAATTGAATCAGACGTTGATTTATACTCTTGACCATTACTCAATATCGCAACAAGTGTTAAATATATTATATATGATGGGATGTTTATTTTCATTACAAAAGAGGGAAATGGATCAATAGTAAAAAAAAAAAGAGGACATGGATCCATAGGTTTTTGGGTTGATTGTAATTTTAATAATGTGATTTGTGATGCTTATTTTTATTGTATATAAGGGATATGAATTAGTAGTAAAAAAAAAAAGGGGGGTAAAAGTGAATAAGTGATGAAACCTTGTAAAAAGTGAGAGAGAAAAAGATACAATGGCTGGTCTAATTGTCTAAAAAAAAAAAAAAAAAAAAAAAGGCATTAGAGAAATACTTAGGGCCCTTTTATTTTGATTTTTGTTTATGTAATTGTTGGGTTTTGTTTAAAACAAATACTTGGGCCTTCTTTTATCCGAAGCAAAATGTATTTATTGGACCATTTTAAATTTCAACCCATGTATATAAAACTCAATAATAACTCATTACAAGTCAATATAAGCTCTTTTAAAGGATGGGCCCTGGGCGGGCGCCCTTGAAAACCAGGCCCAGGGCTAGCCCTGGGGTAGGGTCCCAAATTATGCTCTGAAATATGTGAGCTGGAAAAAAAAAACAAGATACATTATGTTTCTCAATATACAATGCTCTTAGATAAAAACTCAGATCAGTACAGAATCCAAATTTGATTTTAATAGACTATTATTTAAGGTAGGTTAGGGTCCCAAATGTATTTATGCTCTGAAATATGTGAACGGAAATTACAATTGCAGTAGAAATTTGAGTGTTTGAATGTGCTTGCTGTGTGATAATCTGGCATTTTCCTTTTAGCTAAATCTTACTTCCATTTCCAAAACAAAGAATCTGATGCAAATTAAAGTGTTTGAAGGAAGTAACTCAGATGATTCAAAAAGCAAAATTGGAAGGCAGAGATTGCTTGGATGATGTTGGGAGAAAAGCATATTGATTTAGGTTGACAAAATTTGACGAATTTGGCTGAAGATTTAGGTTGAAGAAAATTTTGTTTTTTGTTTTTTTTTTCATTTTTCTTTTATTTTAAACTAAATTTTCTTCTTTTTTTTTTCTCAAAAGAAAAACAATTTTTTTTTTAAATTTATTCTATTTTTAAAAAGGAAATAAATGGTTAGGGGTAAAGACGTCATTTTGCTTGTTCTGTGAATGTTGACCATCAAAAATCGGGTCAAAGGGACCAAATTGATGGATTTTTAAAAACATTGGATCAATCCAGTGAAAAATGAATAAGTGAGTAAAAAATAGATATTTAAAAAAAAAAAAAAAAAAAAAACATATGGACTAAATGAATAATACCCCTAAAAAAAAACTGCTGTCACAAAAACATTGCTTGCAATTTAATACCCTTAATAGGCCTTACCTCCAAAATTAACAATCCCCCCCCCCCCCCCCCCCCCCCCCCCCCAAACCAAAAAAAAATAATAATAATAAAAAATCAATCTGAAACTTAATTAAAAAGTGATTTTCCCTTCACAAGTTGTTCTCGTCATGAAAATTTAAAATTTAAAATTTAAAAAATAAAATAAAATTGAAAAGCAAAAAAAGATATCATATTGAGGGTAGTAGTCCAATTAAGTACACTTTTTTTTTTTTTTTTGTTGAAAGTAAAGCACACATGTTTTAAGCATGAGAATATGAATCTACAGAAAATTTTAAGGGCTTATGCTATGAAAAATGTGAGCCCCAAAAAAAAAAAAAAAAAAACAAGATACAATGCGTTTAGATAAAATCTCATATCAGCACAGAATCCAATTTTGATTTTAATAGACAATTATTTAAGGTAGGGTAGGGTCCCAAATGCATTTATGCTCTGACATATGTGAGCTGGAAAAAAAAAAAACAAGATACATTATATTTCTCAAGATACATGTTTAGATAAAAACTCAGATCAGTATAGAATCCAAATTTGATTTTAATACACTATTATTTTGTATTTTTTTTTTGGAAGGGCTTGCAAAACATTAAATAATAGGGACATGTTAAAATGTACAATTGAAGTTGATGTTTTTAACTTTTTATACAAGCAAGTTATGTTTTTATATAAGCAACTCAAATCTAATAAATAAATAAAAATCGTTACAAATAAATTGTTCTTAAAAGTATAATATATTCGGATGAGAAGAGGTTGATCCAGACTTTGGAGATATGCCCCTCACACCTACAGACTACACCATAAGGTTGCGGAGTCATGCCTCCTCTCTAAACTCCGAATTTATTGTAATAGTTAAAAAAAAAAATACACAATATATTTGAATAACCTAAAATTATGTGATGTTGGCTTCAATTTATTTATTTTTATTTTTTGAAAGAGGTCTTCAATTCCATTAAAGAGAATTCAAAACTCAAATTTAAATGTGAAGGATTTTATATTTATAGGCATCCGACCCATGTGTGAGGCCCATTTAGTTGGAGCTCCTATGGGTCAAGCTTCTAATTTTGGCTTGGGCTTTGTGCACACAAGTGTGCCACATGGTTTCTTTTTAAAGTCCGCAAACACGATGATGAAGAAAAATAAAAAATAAAGTAATACTAGACATCTCACTTTGTATCATAACTCATGAAATGTCAATTGATGAGTGTATACACATTAATGATGATTTATCTTATCAGTTGCCACATCATGAGTTGGAATGGAGGTGGGATACATAGGTGAAATGTCTAATATTTTTCTAAAAAAAAGAGTCCACGGTTCTTAATAATATTAAACTATAACTACGTCGATATTGTTATAAAACTATAACATGACCCCTCATTTTTCTTTTCCTTGTAAAGTATTTTTTTTTTTGTTTTAAGTATTACAAGACGTATTACAATAAATTTTGACATTGAACGAGTAAGGGATTTATCGGGACCCGTCGAGATCAAGCGCTATATATGCGACCCGAATATTTACTCTCTCTAAACATACTTGTGAAATACGTATAGTGAGACTCGAACACCCCCACTATTAATCTGGAAAGGAAAGGACACCGTCAGCTGTGCTAAGGGGAGGTAAAATAAGTATGTTTTGAAACACACAGTACTTCTCTTACAACAAAAATTCGATTCAATGAAATTTATTTGGGTCCAATTACACATGACTAAATTAATTAATCAATTAAAGTCTGAAATTCTTATAATTGTTTTGCCTTTTTTTTTTTTTGTTTTTTTTTTGTTTTTTTTTTGTTTTTGTTTACATATATAAAATTTGGTTTGCTAAAATGGAGTAGGATGGAAGCAAAATGATGATTGTTAGTGATTTGTTGACCTAATGTTACATGGTTTTTGATGACCAAAACTTCAATATTTTCATGATCACATAAGAGCCCAGTTGCCCAAAAACCCATTTATTTAATAATTGAAACCTTTTATTACAAGACTGATCAGGATGTCAAAGTCAGTTGCCTAAACTAGATTGGTAGTTGGTCATTCTTGATCTACTTTTTATTGCAACTCTTGATTTTGGTCATTCTTTTTGTACTTTGTTTTTTTTTTTTTTTATATTTCTTGATTTCCATAGTTGGTGGATATTATCATTTTTATTCAAATTGACCAAAAACATAAATTTAATTGTGGTTACTTCGGTGTTGGCTTCTTCCATGATTGTGATTTTTTTTAAAAAAAAACTTCAGACACTGAACTAGTTAGGGATCTATCGGGACATGTCTAAGGAACTAAGGGAATGTGCACACCACATTTACTTAAAGGGATGTGCATGCTTGTGATATTGTTGGTTCATTTAAATTGTGGGTTTATTTGATCATGGCATGTCTATACTCAATCATTTTATGTGAAAAAATTACAATTTTTTTTTTAAATATATATATATATATCTTAAAATATGTTCTTACTCGATTTGTATTTTTTTAACCGATACAAAATGAATTGATTTTGGAAAAATAAAGAAGTATTTGTATTTGTTATATATCATCTAATTCTTATAATTTTTGATCTTCCTCATCAATCAATTAATAATGTGTCATACACACAAACCACAAACTTAGTGGAATATATAATATACAATTACAAATATGATTTCCACGTTCAAATAATTGAATATGGATATGGTTGTAATAATAATAATAATAATAATAATAATAAAAACTAATTGGATTTGATTAAATATTCATAGCAAAAAATCCATAATCTTTTGATGATTTAATATTTGAATTTATTCATCCAAATTTTGAGGGTGGTTTAGATGAGATGAGTCATGAGAGTAGTGGTTTTGTTGTGTGATTGAATCATGCACTTGTACCCACTAACTTCATTAATTTCTCCCCAAGCATATGCCCACATCCTCTTTACATTCTTTTTGAGATAATGTACTTTTTTTTTTTTTTTTTTTTCTTTTCTCTAAAACCCGCTTAGCGAATTCAAATTTGAAATTGGATCCCCACCGAATTCTACAATCCTTTGAAAATCTGAAATTTTGGTTTTTGACCATGTAGATACCCACGAGGGGATTCAAATCCCGGTCTATATTGTTATAACTTAACTATTTCTTCATTTAAGCAATAAATTAAACTAAAATTTAATAAAATAAAATAAAAAATTGTGGGCGGTTCTTCTTTGCTTTGATAAAATGATTCCATAAATATTAAGAATTGGAACATTTATATTCATTTATTGTTTTTTTTTTTTTTTTCATTTTACAAATTATCTTACAAGTATATATTCATCATAAATAATTTGCTAAATATTTGCAAATTCATCTATTATCTATTTATCTCAATACCTTACATGACATTGATAAATTATATAGAAATAACTTAAATACATTTTTATTACTTCTACATTAAAATGGTCAATCAAATTGAAATGCTAAATTTTATTTTCTCCTTGTATATAATTTAAAATTTGTATTTCATTTTACAAACTCTAAAAAATATAAAAACTATGAAATGAGGATTTGTACCACACAATTTTTATACAATCTTACGACATAAACAATGGGTGGTACAACCTGAATGTCTACTGCCCGAGCAGATGATAAAGAATAAAATACATACCATGTAAATTAGAATATTTTTTTTTCTTTATTAAAAAAAAAAAAAAAAAAAACATATAAAAGGAAATAACTGGAACTGTTCGAACCGAAATTAAAGTTGTTGATCAAAAAGAGAAACCAGAGCACGGAGACACAAACACAAGTGAATCCAACACTCTCTGTTCTCGAAATCTTTTGCAAAATAACTACTAAATGTTCAGAGTACCGGAGGCTGGCGAGCCTTATCTGGCTGGAATCGACGAGTCGTTTAGGCCACTCCCATCTCTGTACTTGGCTTTTTTGACGATCTGGTTCTTCTCTGCTTTTTCTTGGACCATTAACACCTACAAAAACCGCCATTTTCAGGTCATTTTTATTATCTTTTCATTTTGTTTCCAAAATCAGTGGTTTTGAGTGATTTTATTTGATGGGTCGGTCTTGTTTTTCTTAATTCTCTGTTCAAATTGTTAGCTTTTCAGTTTTTGGGTCCTAGTTTAACTGATAAAAAAAAAAAAATGAAAAAAAAAGCTAATTTTTTATGTTTTATTGATGTGGTTCTTGAATTTTTGCTTTTAATTAGATGATTTGATTGGTTTTACTAATCATTTTTTTTTTATGTTGTTGTGATTGTTATTAATGGTGTTGTTGTTATGCTTAGAGCAGACGAATAATTTGCAGTGGACACTGGCATCTGTTCCATTGATTAAAGCATTGCAACTAACTCTGTCATTCCTTTTCTGGTAAGTTTCGGTTTTTCGTTGTCGAATTGTACATAATTCACCTTGTTGAAGAAAGAAATTGAAAATGTTGGAATAGAGAGGGAGAGAGTTGATATATATATAACCAGGACAGATAGCTGAATTATTTGGTGAATTGTTAATAATAGGATTTGGATACAGTATTCAATTCTATGATCAAAATATAATGCTAACTGCAATCACAAGATATATAATTGGACATTATGTATTGTGTGGGCATACCTTATTCAAAATAGTGGGAGAATATATGTTTTTGGGACTACCGGTCAATTATACGTGAAATTAGAATGTCTATAGAATCTCACATGTTGACAAACATACTTATGCTGCCACTGGGAGGAGGGATTTTGATCCGGGATTAGGATGCGTGTAACAGTCGATTGATGATCAATGATATAAGTCGAGACAAATCCCCTAGTCTTTGTATTTTGTTAATTGTTTTGGGACTATAAGAGAGTTAGTATATTTAGGCGACCTTATAGAGTTATAGTTTGAAGAGCTATTATAGACTGTTATTGGGGTGCTGCCTACGCTTTGATTTCTTCCAAAGTGTGACTAGCTTGATATTTGTTTCCTTTATTGGAAGTTCAAACTTTGGAGGATCTTTCTTGCAGGTATTCGTGCTTTCATCTTCAGATATGCTCTCTGTGGATGTCCTTCGGTGTTTATGTAACAGGAGTGCTCTTTCAGACAGCTTCTTTCGTGTCCTTCTTGCTAATCTCTCATGGTTACTGTATCACGTGTGAGCGTCTTTCATTAACTGAGCGGCGTACAACAGCTGCACTTGGGTGTGTCTTTTACTTGACTCTTGTTGGGTACAGGGCTTCTGTACCTTACTTCACAGTGAGTTTCTTGATTAGTTAATGAATTATGCCGTTGAAGTAGCAGCAAATGCTTCTTTTTCGCTGATTTTAAGTCATTATCAACCGCGTCTTACTCTTCAACACAATGAACTAATTTTTTTAATTTACTGTTATGCAGGTCCTTCTGCTGCTTAACTATCTAGTCTCATTCTATATGATTTTCCACCATATATCTCTTAATCTGTCAGTGTTACGAGAACAATTGGCTTTCATAGAAGATGAGGATGTTCAAGCGATGTATGATGCTGTATACACGAAGTACATTATGTTCAAGTATGTCGTATACATTTGAATGAATCAAAGCTACATAGTGTTACGAAGAACAATTTTATAGGTTGTGAGGATCACATATTGTGTATGCTGTTTCTCTTGATTTCTGCAGGAAATTTCAGGGAGCAATGCAGATAGTAGCCATGGCGGAAATTGTGGTACAAACATTTCGGTTTCTCTCTCTATAAAGGTTATATGTCAGTGCAATATATAGGGATATAAATTATGAGACAATTCATCTTTTTAATTTTCAGATATACATTAACGTGGATGACTCTTCTGAAAATTACTGGCTTCGCTTGTTAGTTCGAGAATGGGCACAATTCTGCATCTTTCTTTACATTGGGTATGTATAAATGACCCAATTATGCAACTTTATATAACTTAATTTATTGTTCATCTGCTAACAGCATTTTTTTTATTGGCTCGTATCTACAGGTGGACTTTTAGGTCACAAGACCTGGCGCCACGTTTCTCTGTTATGCCAACTACGAAATCTAAAGGGGAGACAATGGTGCCTCCCATCTATAGCATTGTAAGTTATTTTTCGCATTCAAACACTCAAGAAAGATATCTGAACAAATTTCACTGTTTAGTTCTTTAATTTACTTTCTATAGAATGAACAAGTATGCAAGATTTTCAGAGCCTCTGGTAGGGTCGACTCCCGTAAACCAGAACCCACAAATGTAATAAGATACTGTTTCTGTCAATCTCATGATGCTGTTTCTTGTAATTATACAGGAAATGGATGCGGCAACATTCAAAGATTTTAGTCGTCATGAATGGCACATTGGAGTGGTAAGCAATTTAAACTCTTAACTTACACTATTGAATAATTTTGTGCAACTGTTTTCTCAGCTGTTCAAGTAACTCATGTAACTATCCGAAAACATTCCATTTAATAGCTGCCAGCCTACTGCTCATTCACATATGATTGTTTTAACACTTGTTAACTTCAGTTGCATGTAATTGTTTAGTGTTTCGAGCAATAGTTCGTATTTGTACTGACTTCCTCGTTCTGCACATGTAGCCAACTTCTCATTCCCGCGATGAAACCTCGAAGGATTCGGTTTTAGTAGTAATCCAACATCCAAATGCATATCGGTTGAAGTCATCCTCGTCGTCATCTCTAAGCACACATCTAGTGTAGCCTCCTCATATACCTCAGATTCCCGTTCGGATCTATGTTCATAGAAGAGTTATGTAAGTAAAGCAACTTAACAGAACTGTTTCTGCATTCTGCTTGCCTACATCCATAGTTGATGCAAGAGCAAGATGGACAGTCAAGCAGGAAATTTTATCTGAATTTGAAAGCTATACACCCTTTTTAATTTTTCGATTACAGAAAATCCGAAAGCTAATGTGACGAACGGTGAATATCCATTCGTTCACTCGGGTTCGAACCAACAACCCGTTTACATATTTATGAAAGATTTTATCAGTCAATCAAAAGTGTATATATTCTGTTTAACATTTGTATCCATCTCTCTTTAGTCTTTATACTTTCCTTAGACTTTTGTCACAGTTCAAGTATCTCTTCTTTGAGTGTAATCTTGAAAATTATATGATGCATGCAATATAAAGTCAAGTAAAATAGGCATGTGATCTTATCAACCTCTATAGTATACATTTTCTTACAATTTTTTTATTTTTTATTTTTAATTTGACACGGAACGAGATCATACCTGTTTTTTAATTTAACAAGTTAGGGTTTAGGGTCTTGACACAATAAATTAAACGGGTTGGATTTGGATTGACATAATAACATGTAATTTTTGACACACTTAAACATGACAGTTATAAAAACAATTTAGTAGGTAAAGGTCGTGAATTTAGACATGATTAATTTACTGGATCGGTTCTGATTGATAAAACACTACATAATAATATGAATTGTCACCATTAATTAATAGGGAGCGTACGGTCGTTATTATTTTATTTTTTTAATTTTTGGTTTATTGTTTTAGTTTGTATATCATTGGAAATCTGAAAAAATATAAATTAGCTACATATTTTTTATCCTAACAAAAACTAGAAATTCCACTTACATTTTTTAGTATTTAAAACCTCAAATCCAAATTTTCTCCCAAAACATAAACATATTATTTTTAAGATATGTAATCAGCAAAGATTATTTTTATTTTTATTTTTTTTTATAAATAAAAATAAAAAATATTTTTACAAAAGAAAATTAGAGTAGCTTTGAACCAAACCCGACAAAACCCAACCATTATAGAAAATCGGTTATAAGTGACCCGACCCGATTACTTCCCTGTTACTCATTTGTTCTATCGTCTGCAACTAAAACAAACAAATACACAAAATCACACACAAATTCTCAAAGGGGCTAACCGCTCATCAATTCAACAACTCAATCAAACCCACCAAAACCCTTCACTAATGAGCGCAGGTAACAAAACAACAACGCCCCACTTTTTTTTTCCTCGTTTTTGCATATATTCTTTATTGAATTTATTTTTTTGGAGAATTTATAAGCTACATAAACAATAAGAAAGTTGAAATCTTTATTGTTTTAAACAATATATTGTTTCAATGGGTGTTTTTGTTTTACTTTTTTTAATCTAAATTTGGTTGAAAAGAATCAGTAAATGTTTGGCAGGTGGTGCATTTGGTGGTGCCAGAGGATCCAGTCCAGTTCCACCAGAAAAAGGAGTTTTCCCTTTAGACCATTTGCGTCAATGTGATGTGGTATTCTTTTATTTATTTATTTATAGTTTAGTTGACAAATAAGAGAGAATTGTTTAGTTTTCATGTTGTTAAATGTTTATTTATTGTTTCAGGAGAAGAAAGAATACCTCAGTTGTCTAAAGTCTTCCGGGCACCAATCGAAAAGGTGCCATCCCTTTGCGAAAGTGTATCTTCAATGTCGTATGGCAAAGTGAGTTTTTTTTTGTTAATTTTGCAATTGGGTTTGTGGAAATTGGTTTAATTGAAGTCTATTTAGCTTATTGTGATTAGAATGGTATTGCTCATTTTGGTAAAATAATATAGTGTTTTGTTGAAAGACTTACATATTTGGAATTTTGGATAACAGTTTTTGGTTAAGTAGCGCGGACTAGTTGTTAGGCGGTTTTAAGTGTTGAAATGGGAGAATGAAAGTGGTAGACTTGTAAACTAAGATTTTGTGATTATTGATTCGGAATCGAATAAGAAGAAGGCAAGAATTTCATTTCTTGAGTCTCATCTGTCTTTACTTAGTTTGCTTAGTTCCCAAGTAGTTTGATTTAGTAATGCATTGATGTTTTGTGGATCTTGTCATCTTGCTATGTTAATGTTATCTGCTGATGGTTTGTCTTGCTGTCTAAAGAGATGATGAAATTGTTTAGAGAATTGAATTTACTACCTGCTTTTCAAGTACATCATAAGAATTTGCGAATAGATTCCATTTTTTGTTATCAATTTTGTCCGGTAAAGATTCACAAGTTTAATGTTGAGTTCTTTGATAGCTGTGTGAAAGGTTGAAAGATGACTTCTAATGCTAACAAGTATGTTTTAAATTGTGTCTATCGGGTTGTAGTTGGTATTGCCAAGATACCATATTTATGTACTCATCACGTGACAACTCTAGTATTCATGAGTCGGAGAATTATTATTATTCTCTTGTCTTCATGAGACCAAGAATTATTATTATTCTCTTGTCCTACTAACATGACATGTTCTAAAGCATAATTCAAATATATGCTCCTACTCTACCCATGTGTCCTAGCTGTCTTGTATAGAAGACTGGAGTCGACCCTTCCCTTAGCTGTAAAGCAATCTTCATTCTTCATCTTGACCATAACTTGCCAGGCAAGGCTCATTATCTGAGATTGACATGTCATCAGAATCATTTGATTCGCTGCAGCTGGCTAGCTTGATCTTAATGGATGCCACAAAATGTCCTTCTTTGAGTAATGATTTTGCAAGAGATAAAATCTCTTCTTCATCCTTATTGGAAGGTACTGAGGCCTTAGCCGTTTCTTTGTGCTCTGACCACTCAAGCTGCTTGTGTGGGAAGAGAGTAATGACATCAAATTCACGAGCATAGAAGTGCTCAATGAGTGTTTTATCCCACAATTTTGTAAAGATTATCTTGATTAGGATAGGAACTGTGCCTCTAGAAAAAGGTTTGTCATTAAATTGATATTCCCATTGTAAAATCCAAGGAACTTGATATAAGGTTAAAAAATAAAGATAGGATATATCGAGTTGAACCTTATCTTTATTTTTAAGATAGAATTTATTCGTAGCTGCTAAGACAACTTCCGGAAGAGCGTCTCCATTTAGACCATGTGAAAGTAGCCATCTGGAATTGGAGACACTCACATGGTCTAATTGGAGACGCTCTCCTAGAAGTAGTCTTAGCAGCTATGAATAAATTCTATCCTAAAAATAAAGATAAGGTTCAAGTCTATATATCCTATCTTTATTTTTTAACCTTATATCAGGTTCCTTGGATTTTACAATGGGAATATCAGTTTAATGACGAACCTTTTCCACAGACGCAATTCCTACCCTAATCAATATAATCTTTACCAAATGGTGGGATAAAACACTCGTCGAGCACTTCAATGCTCGTGAGTTTGATGTCATTACTCCCTTCCCACCCAAGCGACTTGAGTGGTCAGAGCGCAAAGAAAAGGCTAAGGCCTCAATACCTTCCGATAAGGATGAAGAAGAGATTTTATCTCTTGCAAAATCAATACTCAAAGAAGGACGTTTTGTGGCCTCCGTTAAGAGCAAGTTAGCCAGCTGCAGTGAATCAAATGCCTCAGATGACATGTCAATCTCAGATAATGAGCCTTGCCTGGCAGGTTATGGTCAAAGATGAAGAATGATGCTTACTTTACAGGTAAGGGACGGGTCGACTCCATTGTCTTCTATACAAGACAGTTAGGGCACCGCTTCATGAGCATACGTTCTGATAAGCAAGTTCGGACTTAGCCGCAAGCTTATAGCATACTAGCAATAGGATCCGAATATTGAACGCAACTCAAAAATAAAAGTAGACTAGAAAATTAGACAATACAAAAGACTAAGAACTTATAAAGAGAAAAGTATCTTACATTCAACTTGGAGATAAAATATAGAAAACAATGCTTGAAGCTTATACTCTTATGCTTACAAAATGATTCGTGCTTACAAATGAGCTAGGGAAGCTCTATATATAGGAATGAAAAGCAATACATGCGAAAAGCACTCAAACAAAAAAACCAATATACTTGCCAAACACATGGCATTAAATTATTCTCTTCACAGTACATGGGGTAGAAAATTATTATCATTCTCATCTTCATGAGTTGGAGAATTATTATTATTCTCTTGTCTTCATGAGGCAGAGAATTATTATTATTCTCGTCTTCATGAGTCGGAGAATTATTATTATTCTCGTCTTCATGAGGCAGAGAATTATTATTATTCTCTTGTCCTACTAACATGACATGTTCTGAAGCATAATTCGAATATATGCTCCTACCCCACCCTGCTTTACAAATTATCTTTCATTGTTACTTGCAGAAACTTAATGGCAAGACAAGACTTGACTGAACTTGGATTTAGGAATGAAGGCGACTTGGAAATTTCTGGGCAAGAGAATAAAGAGAGTATGACAAATTGAAGCTGAAGACTGCTAAGTTTTGGGATCGAATACTGAAGATTCTGAAATTGAAATGCTTTTCTATCACAATCGATTTTTGGGGGATTGGCTTTTTCATGAATGGTATACTTCTTGTTTCCTTAAAAAAAATGATACACTTCTCCTTGTTGAAAATAATGGTTAAAAATAGAGAAACTGGAGCATGATAGGCTTTTGTACGGCTTTCTTTTTTATTTTTGCAAATACAGAATACATGAATCTTAGAATCTATTTCTCTTGTATTAGCCTATCTTGAATATGATATTGTAGTTTATGGTCTGGAATCTGAAAACCATATATAGCTTTTACGGTCTGTTGTAGTTTACATTTTTTTCTCTAATTTTTATACGTATCCGAAATTCTCCCAACCTTTCTTATTTGTCAGGTTCTAAAACCTATCGGTATTCACGAGACTCGTTTTATGTAGATATATTATGTGACTTCAAGGGGATTACGTTATTATCATAATCAAACATGTATCTGATATGTCTTGACTGCATTTGATCCGAAAGTTGAAAATTTTGTAATGAAAAAAATGAAGTAGCCTAAGAAATATTTGTCATGATCTTATTATAAGATTTCAAACATTTGTTACAATTTACATTAAACTTTGGACAAAAATGTTTCATTGAGAAAACTCTTGTGCTGGTACTTGTACTTCCTCATATTTCCATTCATGTCCTTTCCATTCTGGTAGTTGCTGGATGACAACCTGCAGCAAACACAAAACAATCTCTTCATCAATTAGCATTAATTGGATTATTATTTATGATTTATTATTTTTATTACTGAAAAAAAAAAAAGTGGAAGAAAGATTACAGACCATCCCTGTAGAGTCAGGATTACCAACAGTGGTTTGGCAAGCAAGTCTCCAATTTTTCGGTTTCTGCATATTACATTAGGCATGGAATTCATTAGTTGAATTATACTACAACACTCATATAGTAGACATGCAGTTTCTTCGATTTGTCGAAAAATCTTAGATACAATCATCTAATCGATGTCTTATCTTATTTTCGAGGATCATTTCATTATCGAAATTTGGTTTGAAATTGCACATACCCTGTTAAGCTTCTCCTTCTCTTTGTCCGTGCGAGGGCTTAGCAGCTCCCTTCCTTGAATAACCTTTAATGGAAGAAGATTAGTCAGTCCTGTTTACAGTGCATTTGAAAGTGTTCTTGATGTTCTCTAAAAGGGTTTTTTCTGATGAAAACATTACGGGGAAGAAGTATATCGAAATATAAACAATGGAACATCGCGAAGAAGAGAAAGCAGAGTCTATAATTCACCTCCACCATACAAGTAGCACAGGTTCCTCCTCCTGCACAGTTTAGCAGAACTCTAGACTGCAAAAATGAACAAACATTCAACATTACAAGTATAATCAAAAACTATATACACATTAATGTGAGAGGAAGAGAGGGATATATAGAGACTCACATAAGGTCCATACAATTCAATATTAGAATCCAACATTATATCCCTAAGTTTCTGCCCTCCACACGCGGTACGATAATGTATATCTGGTGTTCCATCAGGCAGCAGAACTGACTACAACAACAACAACATTATTCAAACACAATCTACAATTACAGGTCTTGCTACCTTACCGATACAGTAATTTCTATCGAAACTATTCCGATGACAGACATTCGTATATAAGTTACTGCATTTCACAATTGTGATTTGAAGAGTTTCTACTTACATGAACAAATGCAAAATTGACTTGAGGTGGTTCTTCTGGTTGTGCAGTGTTGTTGTTGGCCTGGGATTGGTTACTAGTATCATCGGGGACGGTGGCGGAGGAGGCTCTGATTTTGGCTCTGGAGAAGCTCAGATGTGTAGAGGAGGATTTAAAGGGTTTGTAGTTGTGAATGTTGTTGGCATTTTGATTGAACTGGGAAGCCAATCTGTAAGAGTTGAGCTGGAGACTCCCCATTTTTGTTTTGACCAAAAAAAAAAAAGTTTTGTGTGCAAGTCAGAAATTATTTTGGATATTTGCATGGGGTTTTCTTCTAGTATGGTATTTTTTTTGTGGTGGTTTTTATTTCTCTTATCTGAAATGTGATGAGAGGCAAAAGTTGGTCATGGGCCGGGTCAGGCCCATTAATGAAATGTAATGTGATGTGAGGCAGAGCTTAGTCATGGGCGGGTCAGGCCCATTAATGAAAGAAGTTGGAAAAAAGAAACGCTAGAAGAAGGGGTTGAACCTTCGACCTTGTGGTTAACAGCCACACGCTCTAACCAACTGAGCTATTCCAGCTTGTTGATGCGTTTTAGAAAATATAATATTTTATTTTGTGTTACAAAATTCAATGGAACACCCAAATTAAAATCAAATGTTATTTGAGTATTGACGCAATAAGATTTACCTAGTTGAGGTTGATGTTAATTCAAATCTATCTCCTTCCCCTGAACCCTTAATTAATTGTAATTTGAAAAAAATAAATAAATCAAATCTTACTAATTTCTATAAATACTTCAATCATATTTTATAGGGATAATTACCCCGATGGCCATCGAATTGATGACACATTATCGAAATGCCCACTGGATTGGAAAGTTGTTTCAAAATGGCAATTTTTGGCGAACTTTGTGACACTAATGGCCATTCCATCAAACTCCATCCAATGAGTGGTGTTTTGGTAAATAAGGGGATACCATTAATTTATTTTAGATGTTTTTTGGAAATCAATTTTTTCAATGAGTGACATTAATTTATTTTAGATGTTTTTGGGAAATCAATTTTTTCTTTTTCTTTTTAAAAGAATAATTATATTTAGTGTGTAAATATATATATATATATATATCTAAAAAATATAAAAAACAAAGAAGAGACACGTGTATTGATCTAAACCATTTCTTTTGTTTTTTGAAAATAATAATTATATTTAGGGAATAAATATAATTATTCTTTTCAAAAAAGAAAAAAATGATTTCCAAAAGACATATAAAATAATTTAATGTCATCCACTTATTTACCAAAATGTCACTCATTGAAAAAATCGATTTCCAAAAAACATTTAAAATAAATTAAGAGTGATGATATTGACAATCCATATTACACTCCATTTTAAATTATTTTTATTATATGACTGAAAATAAATAATAAACGTGTCCTAAAGTAATCTAGAGGGGGGGTGAATAGATTTTAAACAATTTTACCCAATTTTTCGAGATTAGTCCAAATTACAAAAAAGCCCCAATCTAGTCAATATACAAAAAACATACAAGTGTGGAAATTTGAGGACACACAATATTTACGTGGAAACCCACACGGGGAAAAACCACGGGCTGTTATGTGCGCCACACGAAAACCTCGAATCCACTATTTGCAAATACGATTACAAATTAGGTTGACCACATCACACCTAAATTTACTAATCCGTCTTTGCTACCCGCGGGCCTTTAATAGTGACTCTAGTCCCTTGCTTGCAAACTACCTAAGAGGTAAATACAAGACTTGTCTCTAAAGTGAAGAGATAGCACAATAAGGTGAATATGTGAAATACTCAAGATGCTAAAAATGCAAGGTTAGACATAAGCTTATCTAGGCAAGGATGAACATGTTAGACAATCCTAGATATCATATTACTAGATGACATGCATAAACCAACACTAAATAAGCAACCAAAATCCTATATGCATTATCTATCACAATACAACTCACAAACCACAATAAAACAATCTTGAAACTAAATCAAGTCATAAAGATGCAATCTTGAATCAATTCAAGTGATAAAGAAGCTATTTTGTAAAGCAAGAACATATAGATATGAGAATGATGTTCTAGATACAAGTCATGTGAGCAAAACTAAAAACCCTAGATGAAATCAACCTAGAATTATGCTAGATGATAAATGAAAGATGCAATATGAATGGTTTTGTGATTTGGAAGCTTAAAGATGAAGTCTTGATACCTTGGCTTGAAGATACTCAACCATGCTCTCAAAAGTGTAATTTTTGCTCTCTTAAAACCGAGCCAAGACTATCAAGACATATATAAATGGGATCCAAGTGAAGTGACATCGTTTTTGAAAAAAACGGTTCAGATTCCCGTCAGCTGCGCTGGTGAAGCGCTGGACGACCAGCGCAACTCACCAGCGCACGCCCTTTAACTGGCAAGGGCGCTCGACGAGTGGCGCGCCTCAAGGGCGCAAGACCAGCGGCAACATTCTGGACGAGATGCGCTGGTGGTGCTTGCGCTGGTGACGACCAGCGCACCAACAGCGACAACCTACTGGAGGAGTTGCGCTGGAGGAGAGCGCCGGTGCAGACCAGCGCACGACCAGCGGTAGTCCACTGGACTATGGTGACGACCAGCGCATGACCAGCGCACACACTCCCTTAAGCACACAAACAAAAGTGCAAGGGTCAAAAGAAATGCATCCTAAGCCTAACTAGATATGCCATTATAATCACAAGATGTAAGAAGAGAGATTTAAATACCCAATGATGCACAAAAACTGCAAACACAACATACAAGTAAGAGTTATGCAAGTGTTGTGTGTGTGTGCAACTACATCTCTTCAAAGTAGAGTAAGTCAAGAAATCTACCTTCCTTGAAGCTCTTGATCATGCAATGAGGTTTTCTTCCATCCTAAGCTATCCTTACATATAGAACCCCATTGTGATTTTGCCAACAAAATACGCCAATAAAAAATGAGGCACTTACAATGACAAATTAATCCTAATTAAAATTACTAACAACTACAAAGAAATTCTAAATGCACTACGGAACAATTTTGCTAGAGTTCGTTTTTTTTTTTTTTTTAATCTTATTGTGTTTCTCAAACCCTAAAACATTTTTTTTTCAATACCATTAAAGTTTTATTTGATTTTGAAGTGATGAGAATGATTTAAAACAAGAAACAAACAAAATCTTTTTAAAGTGTGACTTTTGTTGATTTTTTGTTTACATACACAGACAACAAGAACAAAAAAAATTGCAGATTTTTTTTTTAAGTGTTGTTGACTCCTAAAAATTTTGAAAAAAAAAAGTAAAATGAAGAAAAAAAATTCAAAAACTTAACAGCCCTTTTATTTGCCTCTTTTTTTTTTTTTTTTTTTTTTTTTGTGACAAGATAATGAATGAATGACTTTCTCCCTTAAATCATGATCATTGAAATATTCAATTAAACAATAATAATAATAATTTTGAAACAAATTGATTTTAATAAAAATTTAGGTTTTTATGATGATTTTTTTTTTTTTTTTAAAGAGTGTCAAAAGATAAAAAGGATAATTTTGGAAAAAAATGAAGTGTATTTAGTTTTTTTTTTTTTTTTTTTAATTTAAGTTTTTATAATGAAGTTTATTTAGAAAAAAACTGTGAAAAGAAAAAACTTGGATTGTAAGGAGAAAATCTCTAAATTAATGGTATCCCCTTATTTACCAAAATGCCACTCATTGGATAGAATTGGATGGAGTTTGATGGAATGGCCATTGGTGTCACAAAGTTCGCAAAAAATGGCCATTTTGGAACAACTTTCCAATCCAGTAGCCATTTTGATAGTGTGTCATCAATTCGATGGCCACTGGGGTAATTATCCCTATTTTATATTTCTTTTGTATTGTGGGTTCAAGTTGTGTCTCCCTCTTCAAATCTCAAATTTATTATAATAGTTTAAAAAAATTATGGTCAAAAAGACCATTATTTCTGCTATTAAAAAAAAAAAAAAAAAAAGAGAGAAAGAGAGAGTGAGAGAAAGCCTATTTAGAATAAAAATAAAAATAAAGAGATAAAGCACATATGGCTTATTCAAATTGTACAACTTTTTTTTTTTTTTTTTAAATGTGATGGGAGGCAAAAGTTATTCATGGGCCGGGTCAGGCCCATTAATGAAAAAAAAATAATGTGATGGAAGGAAAGGTCGGCATGGGCTGGGTCAGGCACATTAATGGAAAATGGAAAAAATAAACGCTAGAAGAAGGGGTTGAACCTTCGACCTTGTGGTTAACAGCCACACGCTCTAACCAGCTGAGCTATTCCAGCTTTGTGATGCTTTTTAACAATTATAAGTATTTATTTTGTGTTTACAAATTTCAATGGAACAGTTATTGACGCAATAAGATTCATCTATATTACACACTTGAGGTTGATGTTAATTCAAATCTATCTTCTTTCCCTAAACCCTTAACTAATTGTAATTAAAAAAAATAAAAAATCAAATCTTACTAATCTCTATAAATACTTCGATCATATTTTATATTCTTTTGTAATTGTCATCAACATAATAATCTTGAATTGACGAGTCGAGGTTGGCTGAGTAGTTAGCCCCTTCCACTTATACCATGATTTCTTGGGTTCAAATCATGTCTCCCTTCTCAAATCTCAAATTTATTGTATTAGTTAAAAAAATAATAGAGAAAAAGACCATTACTTCTGCCATTAAAAAAAAAAAAAATAGAGAGAGAGAAAGCTTATTTAAAATTTTTAAAATAAAATAAAGAGAGAAAGCATATATGGCTTATTCAAATTTAACTCTTTTTTTTAATAATGATAAATTTAATAACCGTTAAACAATGTAAAAGAAGTAGAAGAAGACGCTAGTACCATGTAATAAAGGTTGAAGTAAAAAACGATTTTTAATAGGGTACTATAAATGGAAAATAATTACTGTATTTATTGTAATAAGATAATAAATATAATCATTGATATATTTGTTTATTTCTATTTATAAAAATAAATTAGTTGTTAACATGTCCTTTGAGCATAGATTAACATTACCCTTTTAAAAAGCCAATACTTTCAATAAGATTCTGTCAAAGCCGAGACTTATTTGTAAGTCTTGGTTTTGCCAAGAGTTATTGCTAAGTCTTTTTCTTATTTGGCCAAGAATTATTAAAAATTTTTAACTCTAAAATGATGTAGTCGAAGTAGACAAAGATGTTGACATCGTGTAATAAAGGTTAAAGTTAAATAAAATAAAAAATAAAATAAAATAAAAACAATATTAATTAATTAACACTTTTAATTAGATTCAATCAAAGTTGAGACTTATTTGTGAGTCTTGGTTGGCCAAAACTCATTGCAAAGTCTTGGTTGGCCATGACCAACCAAATATTAATTGTAAATCTTAGCATGGTGAAGACTGAACCATAAGTGTCAACCAAAGGCTAAGACTCAAGGAAAGTGTTGGGCAAGTTATTGAAACTTATAGTAAGTGTAGATTAAGGGGTCGTTTGTTTTTTTTTGTCTGAAGACTGAATAGTCCTGAATTTTTCTAAAGACTGAATAGGGATTGAAATCTGAATTTGAATGACGTTTTTTTTTTTTTTCCTCACATCTAAATGTATTGTTAACACGTTTGTTTTTTAAAAGTAAAATTGTCTAAAAATAAGTAATTTTACATTTATACCCATGTTAAACAATTATACATATAATATGGAATAAAAATAATCAAATAATAATAATTATATATGAACACGTATTATCATGATCTTCTTCTTCAATTACAAACAAACTTCTTTTTTATTAAGATTTTTTTTTTTCAAAAAATAAAAGGGGTCTCACAAAACACTCTAAAAAAAATAATATATAAATATATCACCCTAATATTAAACACCAATATGAGAAGTGATTAGGGTTCTTTTTTTATTTTTGAAGCTATTTAAAATAAGCAATATATAAAAATAAAGATTTATATACCATATATAAATATATAATTATGATGAAATTGAAAATATATTATATATGTGGGATAGTATTGGAAGAAAAGATTTTGGATTGCATTTAATGCAATTAAATGAAAAGTTAAGATTTTTTACTTTTTATTTTAAGTTGTTTTTTAGTATTTTTAAGTTGTTTGACCATTTAAAAAAACAAACAAAACAACTTAATAATTATAATTCAAACCCATTAAGTTTTAAGTGGAAAAAACAAACTACCCCTAAGGGTTTGTTTGATTTTTCCACTTAATGCTTAATGGCATTCTATTAAGTTATTTTGTTTGATTTTTTAAGTTATAAAATCACTTAAACAACCCCTAAAATCACTTGTCTAAAAAAGTGAAATTTTTTTTCACTTTTCACTTAACAAAAAACCACTAAAATTTAGCTTTAAAAAAAAAAAAAAAAAAAAAAAAAAAAAAAAAAAAAAACCCACTAAAATTTAAAACAATTTTTTACTTCCAAAACTATTTTCACAAATCTACCTTATTTCATCAAGGGCTGTGATGATGATACCATGAGCTTTCACATGAGTGAGCTTCTCTCTCAAATCTTTCAACTTATCGACAACCGATCGATAGGAATATTCTATGGGATGAACAACAACTGGATTTGCTTCAGCTGGTGGTCGATTTTTCCAGGACATCATCTACCAAATTGCTGGAGGTTTGAACCAGCTTCTGTTGATTTTTGGCAAAAGCACACTCCCACCTCCTAGTAGTGTCCACTGACACACACTGAGGACCAACACCGATGGCTGCATCACTCGGCATATTCTAATAAAATCAAGTCACAAGCTATGTAGCACGGATACGGATACGGATACGGAATACGGATACGGCACGATACGCGGATACGGTAAATCTTCAAAAACTAGGATACGGATACGGCAGGATACGGCAGGATACGTCAATTAAAATAATATATATTTATATTTAAAAAATAATAATAATATTTAAAAACATATTTAATAATTCATTCAAAATCGAAACATGACTAGATTTTCTATTATCAGTCATGACATGTGGACCACATTTACTGACTCAAAATTCACTTGCTGGTCCACAGGTTATGAACTGACAGCATAAGTCATAACTGTTGATTTGTTAAGTCGCAACATAGTCACACTATAACTCCCATCCTCCTAATTAGTCACGTTGTTAAAGTATCTAAATAATTCACATGATCTCAAGTACACATGTCTCAAAGAGACCCCGACCATCCTACACCAAGTATGCAAGCTTATGTCAACGGATCACGTATCGGATACGTATCCTGGAGTATCCGGGGAGTATCCGAATTGGATACGAGTTCGATACGAGTTATCTCCACCAAATGGAGTATCCGTGCTTCCTTGGTCACAAGATACAGTAAATACAATCAAAATTGGTACATAATTAAAATTGAATAGATAAATGGCCACATAAAAAATAACTAAAAATCATAAGAGTAATAATCCACGAAAAACAAACTAGCTAAGGTAGATAGTGAAAATCCCTAGTTAATAATGTAAATATATAACAAATAATAGTTGAAAGAGTATAGATGTAAAATTATTTATTTTCAGATATTTGTAACTTATAAAAAAACAAACAAACAAATTATCACTTATATTTAATTTTCATTGAAAAAAACAAACATGCTTTTCAATTTTCAGTTTTAAATCATTATTTAGTCTTCAGTAACATTCAATACAGTTCAGTTTTCAAACAAAAAATAAAACCCAACCTAAGACTTTAATTTCATTATTTTTAAGATTAAGTCTCGATAATAATGTGATATTATAAAATTTTCAATTTTCAATCAACAAAAATGAATGCTACCCAAAAAAGAAAAAGAATATGAATTTAAAGTTGAATGATTAATTCATGTAAGTTAATGACCTTTTTACCCTTCTTTTATTTTTTCAATTTCTTTTAAAAGTAAAATGACCTTTTACCCTTTTGACATAAAAATGTCAGTTAATTTTAACGGTCAATCGGTTGGTCAAGGGTACTAATCTGTAATTTTGAAAAAATGTGATATATTGTTGTAATTTTGAAAAATATCAGGTACTTTAGCACAATTTACCAAAATACAAAACTATTATCTCTCTCCATTTCTTCCGTCCCCTCCTAAAGCCCTCAAAAACAAAAAAACCAAACCATACAAATTAAATTCCAATGCCTTATATAACACCAAACCTGCGCCTCCTCTTCTCTTCTTCATCTTCCTCGTATTCTCTTCTCTTCCCACCAAAACCTTCTTATTCTCTCTTCTCTAGACCCACAAACACCCGCCACTCTCTCTTAACCATCCTCTCCTCCTCCTCCTCCTCCAAACGACACCGTTCCACCTCATTCACTCAGCAGAACCAGAAAAAACACAGCTCTCTTATTATCAACAGACGAAGCGAAAGCACTTTCCAGAAGAGGGTCCCTATGGAAGAGAGCGTTAAAGAGTCTTCTTCTTCTTTTGGGTTTAATAAAAGAAGGGCAGAGGGAAGAGACGGTGTTGATAAGCCTAAGAAGAACCCTCAATTGAAAACGCGCAGGCTGAATCCTACCAATACCATATCCTATGTTCAGGTATTCGTTTTTCGGGGTTTTAGCTTTCTGGGGTCTGTTTATATGTGATTTTGTGATCCGGGCTTGTTTTAGTTTTTGAATTTGAATGTCTTTGATCGAAAAATTGAGTTTACTTGGCTTTATGAGTTTAAATGAATTTTCTTTTTACTTGGCTGAATCCTACCAATACCATATCCTATGTTCAGGTATTCGTTTTTCAGGTTTTTAGCTTTATGGGGTCTGTTTATATGTGATTTTGTGATCTGGGTTTGGTTTAGTTTTTGAATTTATTTGTCTCTGACTGAAAAAACAAGTTAACTTGGCTTTATGAGTTTAAATAAATTTTCTTTTTAGTGTTTTCTGCTTCTTTGGTTGTTATTGCAGTTTGTTTTGTTATCGATGTTGAGAACTGTTTTCTTTTTTATTTTATAATATGGTTTTAGTGTTGCGGGATGTAATTGGATAAAGGATTGAAATTGCAGTTCTTATCGGTGCTTGTTCTATGATTTTCCGAGGTTCGGTTTGAGAGATGTAATTGAAGAATGATTAAAGTTTATGTTTTTATTGATTTATTGGCTTTCCGGGGTTTCTACAATTGTAATGTTGTGTATAATGTATTAAGTATATTCTCTTTTTCGGGTTTGAAGTTGGCTTTTGTAAGTTATCTGAATTTCTTGTTATGTGTTTGCATTGTATTTATAACAGATTTTGGGGACAGGAATGGATACTCAGGATACTTCGCCTTCGGTCTTGCTCTTCTTTGACAAGCAAAGATTTATTTTTAATGCTGGGGAGGTAAGTAAATGGTAGCGTTTATTGTTGCCGTTGGTTATCTTAACTCCAGTTAGCTTCATTCTGTTCTTATGTGCAGATTAGTTGTGTTCGAAAATGAATTTAATTCTCCTGATTGAATTTCATGTGTGTTTTGTATGATATATATTTTCCATATGAGAGGGCTTTGAGGGTTGTTTGTTTCCATATGGTATAGTATCTTTAGCTTATAAGAGTTCTTATCCTATCAAGTTAATTGTGTGAAAATCCTGTACAAATTGATCCATGTGTTGCACCTAGTCATTAAGGTTTGGTTATAGTTGAAATAAATAGAAAGTTAACCGATAGAATATAAACTGAAGACATTCAGCTTGATCAACATTTCTTCATGTCAATAGAGCCCCATCAATGATAAGTGAAACTTATAAGTGTAGAAAAAATGACTAGCTCACTGACAGAGGCAATCGAGGCCAATGGGGGATTAAGACCCCACTGAAAACAAAAAAGTCCACCTCATTCTGGTCCTAGCCTACAAATGGAAAAAAAACATTCCACCTTATCTTGGCTCAAGCACTCAGGCCTAAAATAAGACCTAAGAGTGGTCTAATGAAATTTGCACAACTTTTTCCTCACTCAGTCCATTTACCCTCTTACTTCTCCGCTCTTCCAGAATAAGAGAGAAACCAAACTGAGTGAGGAAAATATTTTGCAAATTTTCATTATCCCACTTGGGCCAGAATAAAAGATAGACATTTTTTTTATGTTTATTTTAGTGGAGTTTTAAGCCCCCATTGGCTTGAATTGCCTTCGCTAATGCTTACTTAGCCAATCCAATGATGTATATGCTGACGAGACTCTTACAACAATTATGCAAGTTGATTGAGGAAATGCCACATGGTGGCGATACATCGAGACTTGCCAGGAGCTTAAAAGGCATGCTCGATGAGACAGCAAAGGACATACAATGTCATTGGAGCATTTTAAGAAATTAGAGCTACTAATATTTGCAGCTAGGGTTGATCCTTAAGAGTTGAGGTTTGGTTGAAGTAGTGAAGATATCTGTAAGGACCGTAACTATGGGTTGCGACTTGTGACGATGATCAAAGAGTAATTTTTGCCTCATTTGGGCTTCAAGGTGAGTCAGTTCATTGATGAGATGCTACCTCCCTTCTCTTAAAGGCCCGTTTGGCTAAGGCACTTTTTACTTGGGATATGTTCTCAGAGGCTTTTCGTTTTAAGTACTTTCCCAACATCATAATTACAAGATGGGCATGGATTTCTTTAGTTGATATAAGGATTGAAGTTTTTGGCTTGAGTGTGAGGACCATATTGGTGCTTACTTTGGTTGTTGATTAATGTAGTCAATGCGTGTACTTCTTTGTAGAGATTTGTGTAGTCATTAATGTAGGTTCCAATTGTTGTTCTCAAACTGCCTTTATTAATTTACGTTGAACACTTCAATAAGCTTTATGTGTTTCTAAAATTTACAGCGAGATGTAGATCATATTAAGCAATTCATTTGGAAAATATTTATGAATATCTGTTAGTATTTATCATTTAATGCAGTACTTTTATTGCAGGGCTTGCAACGATTCTGCACAGAGCACAAGATTAAATTATCAAAGGTAGGAATTATCAGTAAACAACCTTTCTTCTCATCTGAATATATACTCCCATTTTTGTTTCTCTTTTAAATTTGTAAAAATTCTATCATGTAAGAGGACGTATGATAATATGGAGCTTTTTTCAGATAGATCACATATTTCTTTCTCGTGTCTGCTCAGAGACAGCAGGTGGATTACCAGGTTAGTATCTTGATAGAGAAACAATGCTGTTGTATTCATACATTGTTTTTTTTTTTTTTTTCCTTTTTGACAAGCATAAGCATTTATCGGAAACATGGTATGAAAGTGTATTTATGCATTAGTATTATGCACAACTATTAGGACTACTCATGCAAAAAGATAGTTGCTCTGTATCACTGAGTTCTTACTTTACCTCTTAGGTCTGCTTTTGACTTTGGCTGGCATAGGAGAAGAAGGAATGTCTGTGAGTATCAGCTTGACTCCATGTAGAACTGCCTTTATTCTTAATTTCATTTAAATTTGATTTGCTATCATCTAAAGTTCTAGTATTTTTTCTTTGAAGGTCAACATATGGGGTCCTTCAGATTTCAAGTATTTAGTTGATGCAATGAAGTCTTTTATTCCACATGCTGCCATGGTTCACACACACAGCTTTGGGCCAGCTCCAGGCTCTGATGTTGCTTCACTGCCCGATCTTACAAAATTAGCAGATCCCATTGTTCTTATTGATAATGAGGTTGTCAAAATATCAGCCATTCTCCTAAAACCGAATAGCTCAGAAGGGTCTGCAGCAAAGCCTGGTGAGATGTCCGTGATATATGTTTGTGAATTGCCTGAAATCGTTGGAAAGTTTGATCCAAAAAAAGCTGCGGCTCTTGGTTTGAGACCTGGGCCAAAATACAGTGAACTGCAGTCTGGAAAATCAGTGAAATCAGATCACCAAGATACCATGGTGGGTTTGTAAGTTAATCAAGGAAAATCTATTGCTCTGTTACACTTGTGGTGTAGCTGGTGTTTCTTGCTGTATGTTTTAACCTATAGGTTGAATTTTTCTATTGTTTAGGTTCATCCATGTGATGTAATGGGCCCTTCTGTTCCTGGTCCGGTTGTGCTCCTTGTTGACTGCCCAACAGAATCTCATGTGCTGGAGTTGTTGTCTGTAGAGTCTCTCAATAGATACTATGCAGATGACTCAAGCAATGTGCCGGAGTGTGCCAAGACTGTGAATTGTATCATTCATTTAAGTCCTACTTCTGTGACGAGCACTCCCGATTACCTGAAATGGATGAAGAGATTTGGTACTGCCCAGCATATTATGGCAGGACATCAAATGTGAGTGACTTTTCTTAACTTCTTATTTTCCATTAGAAGCTATAACAGTACCTTTTCTAATATTGCTGATTCCTCTTGGGTACTCATGCTATTTATAGGAAGAATGTGGAGGTTCCAATTCTACAATCCAGTGCAAGAATAGCAGCGCGACTGAATTACGTGTGTCCACAGCTGTTTCCAGCTCCAGGTTTTTGGTCTCTTCAGCACCTTAATAACTCGACAATAGACTCTAGTACAAGCCAGGTTTGTTCTGATGTTGTAAGCTGATTTTTGGATAGTTATAAGTTGATTGCTACAGTTTGAACTATTCAGGGCAACTGAGCAGTTGATTTTGCTTCAATTTACCAGGGTCCTATTTCGAGGCTTTCTGAATGCATTTCTGCTGAAAATCTCCTCAAGGTATGAACGGTTTTCATTTTAACCATCTTACTAACTCATTGATTACAAGGGTGAATCCCTCTCAATGTATGGTGGTGCCCTATACTCTTGACAGAAAATGATTATAAGTGGAAATGATGTTCAGTATAATGTCAAGGTTAATAAGTAGCATTATTTTTTATCATTTTCTCTTTTAAATGCTGTATTGAAGCTATACATCTTTGAGTGCATGTGCTATCTTATTGAGCTTCTGATTTGGCTACTAGTTTTACTGGATATTTTTCCCAGTTTTTTTTACCTATTTTTTAAAGATATTAAAAGCACGTGGGCCATGCTTCTTTTGTTTTACTCAATGGCATGATCTACAGTTACATCTAAATTTAATGATGATAATACATATATTTGTTCTTCTGTTCTTCATCTTAGACCAAACTCCTATTCCTTAAAGTAACAAGGGGATTTTTTTTTGTCTATATGTTGGGGCAGTTCACTCTGCGTCCTCATGCTCATCTTGGACTCGACAGAACTAATATTCCTAGTCTGGTGTCTCCCTCACAAGTAATGGAGGAGTTATTTTCGGAAATTCCAAGTATTGTAGATGCTGCGCAAGATGTTGGCCACTTGTGGCATGGGCCTAGAGAAACAAAAGAAGAGATACCTTCCATGCGGAATAATGAAATCATGACTGAAGAGCCATGGTTGGATGAGAACCAACTCCCTAGTTGTTTGGAGAATGTAAGGAGAGATGACCTGGAGATTGTTCTTCTGGGGACTGGTTCATCCCAGCCATCAAAATATCGGAATGTTAGTTCTATTTACATTAATCTATTTGCTGAAGGTAGTTTGCTCCTAGATTGTGGAGAAGGAACCCTGGGACAACTGAAAAGAAGGTAACATCTTGGAAACCCTTAAAATATTGTACTTCTGTACAAGGACTTCCATCATATTATTTGTTTTATTTCCAAGTGAGGAAACTAATCTATTCTTTCTAACACAAAATGATTTGTGTAACTCGAGAGTAGATATGGTGTCGAGGGTGCTGACAATGCTGTGAGAAACCTAAGGTGTATCTGGATCTCTCATATTCATGCTGATCACCACACAGGTCTGGCAAGAGTACTTGCTTTACGACGCGATCTGTTGAAGGGAGTGCCTCATGAACCATTGCTTGTTGTAGGCCCAGGACCACTTAAGCGATTTCTAGATGCCTATCAAAGACTTGAAGATCTAGATATGCAGTTCCTTAATTGTAAGAACACTAAAGAAGCTTCATGGAAAGATTTTGAGTGCGATGGTGATTCAAATAGGGATTCCATGAGTCCAGGAAGCCCAATTAATAATGATGATATGAACAAGAATACGGAGTCAAATCTGTTCACTAAAGGGAGCCGTATGCAGAGTTTTTGGAACAAGCCAGTTGATAACAGCACAGCTTTTTCATTGCTAAAGAGTTTGAAGAAAGTTCTTAGTGAATCAGGGTTGGAGACCTTGATTAGTTTTCCTGTTGTGCACTGTCCCCAGGCATTTGGTATTGTTTTGAAGGCAGCAGACAGAATTAATAGTGTTGGGAAAGTAATACCAGGGTGGAAGATTGTGTATTCAGGTGACACTAGGCCCTGCGCAGAGCTCGTAGAAGCATCTCGTGGAGCAACAGTTCTTATACATGAGGTAAGTTGTCAAATTTGAGATTTCTTTTGGTACAACGGTACTGATTGTCACAACTTCGATATATTATTTTGGAGTATATACATTCTGTCAACATGACTGCTGATCGGGTTCTCTTTATTGCATTTGCAGGCAACCTTTGAGGATGAGATGTTGGAGGAGGCCATAGCAAAAAACCACAGCACAACAAAGGAAGCCATTGAAGTCGGGTCCTCTGCTGGTGTTTATCGTATCATTCTCACCCATTTCAGCCAAAGATACCCAAAAATTCCTGTGTTTGATGGTAAACACATGCACAAAGCATGCATTGGTTTTGACATGATGAGTATTAACTTAGCTGATCTACCTGTGATTCCTAAAGCTCTTCCATACCTTAAATTGCTATTTAAAGATGATATGCCAGTTGATGAGGAGTTAGATGATGTTATAGATGCTGCAGGTGCAGTTTAATAAAAATTATAATTGATTTTTAATTTGATTTGCTAATTGATTCATTTGTAATGTGATTTGCTAATTGATTTGTAATGTGATTTGCTAATCAACTAAAAATAGGCAAAATGATAATTTCATTTGTTCCATTTTATTATATTTATTTTTGAGAAGTTGGATTCTACTTTGATATGAATCTTGGAGACTTTAGTTTTAAGATATCAGTAAACAAGCTCTCCACATACATTCCAAAAGCTCTTTTCTCAAAAGTTTAAAGCTCATTTACATTAGCACAAGAATACAAGTCACTCTTAACTATAAAAATAAATAAATAAACTCACTCTGGCTAAAAACATCAATACTCTGTTCTTTTATTGACTGGTGTGTTCTGGGTGCATTGAACACAAGGCAAGCATTTTCGGGGTTGTGGGGAAAAAGAAAGCCAAGAGAGGAGAATACACTCTACAAATTCATTACAAAGCAAGGACAAGTGATCAGTATAATGATTTAATTAAGATTTAAAAGCCAACTGCACAACGATTTCTCATTCTCGATCTGTCTCAAAAACAAACACAATGCAATAAACTGTTCTACTCTCTGTTGTTTCAATTCCACGCCTCCGTGCATTATTGCAAAAAAATATGCAATCATCTCAGTTGTAAGATAAACAACTTTCTTCCGATCTATTCGCCTCAGGTAAATAAACCTTCTTGCTTAGAATAAGCGCAAAAAACTTAAGCAACCCTTCTTGGATCACGAGCTGCAGCCAGATGGTCCTACAGGATAGACACGATAGACAACAATATCAGGGATTATCATGTTACTTCGGAAAATAGATAGACGACATCAGCTTAGTCAATTATACTGACTTAATTTTCACAAGAGGCTAAGTCAAACAACGGAAATGGTCGTCATATAAAAAAGCAAAATGATGCAATAGAAAATTCAGAAGATTTTACTTTAACAGGTGTCAATATAATGCCAAAGCTTAATTAAGCTGCTTGTGTAATGAATTATTCTTTGGAAAGAATAAGAATGCCAAGCCATTGCCAAACATAGCCAGACATCTAATAGTTGTCACTAACAAGAGGGACCCTACAGCCTTCTTGATAGAGATGCACACAGCAATCAGATTAACTTCGGTAATGGTTAAGTTGCGTCTACACAAACCAGAAACCTAAGCAAAAATAAAATATGCCGGGAGTCCGGATAAACAAGATGCAAAAAGAATCCCAAGATTAGATTAGCTCTGAGCCATCAAGTTTGTATAAGTTAGTTCCCAATTTTAACATGTATCCAAGGGAGAACAGGAAAAGCACTTAAGTGGCATTACTATGAATAAGAACTTTAAGAAGTAATTAGGGCAAAACTCTAAAATTATTGAACTGTAAACTAAACACAAGAAAGAAAAGTAATACAAATAAAAGACCACAGCTAGGAATCAAACTTACTGAGATAAAATCAAATGCTCTGGTTTCCTCTTTCTTTGAATTGTTCACCATCAAAGTAGGAGTTTGAGTTGGGAAGTTTGGTTGAAATATATCAGGAAGTGCTGAAGAATAACCTCCATTAGTTCCCACCACTTGACTAACACCAGCATTTTGAGCATTCATGTTACCAAGGTGTTGAAAGTTTGACATTGCTGCAAGTAATTGTTGCTGAGCGAAGATGGCACCATAGTTTATTGGCTGAGAAGTAAAGGCTGGGTTTATCATTATGCCAGGAGGAATATTAGCTGGCATAGTACCATAGGGGAACCCTGGATTTGCATTCATCCCAGCTGTTTGAGAACCAAGTAGGCTGCTCACAGCATCACTTGAAATCGGCTGGGATGGATTACTTGAATCTGAAAAAAGGCTTTCAGATAGCAACACAGAAGAGGTTCCTTTCTGTGTCAACTTTGATGAGTTCTCGTTAATGGATAAGTCTGCCATCAAATCATTAACATCTTTTCTTTGGTTTTCTAGCTCCAGTGGAATTTCAGAGTTGGACCCAAAAATATCAAATAATTTGGGTCCGGTTTTATCAGCCGCTCCTTGAATTTCACTAGCACTTCTATCATCAACATTCATCCCAGAAAAGAGATCATCTACATGTTCTCGACCCTCATTGGCATGAAATGAGACATCTGCAAAGGGGTCGTCATCGTTTTTAAGTTCACTGGTGCTTGCACCAGTCCCCAAACTATCTCCAAACAAATCATCAATTAGCGGGGAGGCTGGTGCTGTCAGATTAGCTATATTTTGATCACTTTGATTATTTGAAGAATTATCTGTTCCATTGTAATCATCAAGATCACCAGTGTCTATTAAGTCAGGCATCTGAACAGAAGTAACAGTCTCAGCCTTCACTGATTTCTGTGAACCAATCGCCAACCCTGCTGCTTGTTCTCCACCAAGAAGGCCCAGGACCTGATCATCAAAGGAGAACATTTATGTGTACATAATATACACCATGAAGATAGAAAATTCTATATAAGAAACTTACTACTGCCACAATATCAGTAGGAAATGTAGCTCATGATTAAAATAGCTATTTTCTTTTTGCAAGTGTAAAAAAAATAAGTTTTTGTCATCATGGTACAAACCCAGCTGGTCCTGGGAAATATTGATATATAACAACAATTATCACCACAAGCATGTGATGTGATGATTAAAGCAGTAGTACTTAAATGGTGAGTTTTTTTAGCAGACTCTAAAAACCCCAACTAGGCTGCACACAAAATCCTTCAACCATACTACAGAAGTTAATATTTCAATCAATTTCCATCTTATACTTATATTAGCAACTTCAACGGCCAATTATAATTTACAAAAGTAAGAAAATTAATGAGTAAACAAACATCTGTTATAAAATAATAATGCACACAATAGGAGGAATAAAACTATTGCACAAACATACAGCTTCTGGCATTGCTTGTAATCTAGATGCTACTTACAAAGCTTTGCATCTCTAATTATACAAGTATCCAATGAATAATATAATGCTATTTAATTGCACCATTTGTTATGAGTGTAAAGGTTGGCAAGTTGATGCATGTATGAAAAGTGAATACAATAGTAACAATACTAGCCACTAAGTAACACGTTCCAAGGTTAATATGCTAGAAAGTCATCTGCTTTATAACACACCCCATGAATTTCCAACACTTTTATTGAATTTGAATTTTGCTAAGAAAAAAATCCCAGTGGGATCAAAAACTTAACAAAATATATACAATGAAAAGTGGTGGAAATCCAAGTGGGAGTATTACAAAAACACTGGCTTTAAACCACATCACTCTTGGAACGTGTCACTTAGTGGTAAGTATTGAGTTCAAGTATCACACATACAAGCAAAAGAATTGCCAACCTTTACACTAGCATGAAACATGGTGTAATTAAATGGCATCATATTATCCATTAGATAATTGTATAAAAGAGATGCAAATCTTTTTAAAAGAAACAAGAAGCTACGGGGCCGTTCGGTATGGGGCATCTTGGCATGGGAATGGGAATCTCAGAGTATTCCCATGTTTGGTAGCAGGTTTGCGTTTTTAGATTCCCGGAAAAGTGAATCCCATGGGAATCACATTACCCTCCAAGGGGGTAATGTGAATCCCACCCCAACAGGTGGGTTTCTGATGCCCATCCATCTGATTCCCACCGTGGGACCCACCTCATTAAAAAAAAAATTATTTTTTCTTCTTCTTCTTCTTCCTTCTTCGTTCTTCGTTCTTCGTTGATGCTTTGAAAATTAACATCAAATACCCCCAATTTCATTTCATTGATTATAATATCAAAATTAACACCAAAAATCCCCAATTTCATTTCTTCTTCGTTCTTCATTGATCACTTGCCCAAAAATTATAATACCCTAGATCAAAATGTGATTCCTGGGCAATCAATCAATTTCTTCCAAAAAATCTTCTCCGGCAGTTTGGAAGAAATGGAGGCAAGGACGACGAGGATCAAGAACCTGGCTGGAGGCGACGACAACGACGACGTGGAGGCAAGGACGACGACAACGATGAAGTGGAGGTAAGGACGACGACAACGAGAAGATGAAGACAAGAAGACGTGGAGACAAGGACAACGACGATGAGAAGAAGAAGATGAAGATGAAGACAAGTGATCCAGTTTTTTCTTTTTTCTTGATCTGGTTTGTTATTTGAAATGAAGATGACGATGACGATGACGAGTAGTGTTATTTATTTATTTATAATTTTTTTTTTATTTTAAAATTAATTTTGACATGTTTTTATATATAAAGACAAAAACATTCCCATAGGTAACCAAACACAATTATCTAACATTCCCAGGAATCTATAATATTCCCATACACAACCAAACACATGTATACAACTTTCCTAGGAATCACATTACTGGGTTTAGAGGCCGTTTGGTATGGGGTAATCAAAATAATGTGATTCCTGGGAAAGTGAAACCCAGTAATGTGATTCCTGGGAAAGTTGTATACATGTGTTTGGTTGTGTATGGGAATATTATGTCGGATTCCTGGGAATGTCAAGTAATAGTGTTTGGTTTTACATGGGAAAATCATTATTTCAAAAGTAATAATAATATTGTTTTAATTAAAAATCATTATTTAGAAAAAAATAAAAAATAAATAAAAAAGTTTGAACAGATCTTGAGATTTACAGATCTCTTCAAACAATTTTTTTTTTTATATAAAAAAAAGTTAAGTTGAAAAAGTTAGTTCCAAATCTCTTCAAATTTAATTTTTATTCTTATTTTAAAAGAAGCTTTTGAAGAGAGATCTGGATCGAGCCATCAAAGACTCATCTCTCTCTCTCTCATTCCAGTACTGCTTTCAACTTGTTCATAGAAATCAAAAGAGAATAAAAAATCTAAAAAGCTCATTTCGCCTACTGCTCAAATTGAGATATGGTAGTGACTAGTGAGCTAGGGTTTTGCTTGGAAAATTTGAGGATTTCTTGCTTGATCAAAAACATCAACAATCGGAGACGACGACGATGACGACCACTACGGCGGTAAAGGAGGAGGCTGCGTCGACGATGGAGGTCACAAACCAGAAATAGAAGCGTCCCCATCATCACCATCTCCACCACTCTTCAATGGAGGTCACAAACCAGAAAAAAAAAAATTTGAAAGAGGAGAAGAAGAGGAAAGAATAGAAGGAAAAAATAGAACAAACCATAATGATAATCGAAGAAGAAGAAAATAATTGAAGAAATCAATTCAGTTTAGAAAAAAGAATAATAATAATTTTTTTTTAATGAGGTGGGTCCCACGGTGGGAATCAGATGGAGGGGCATCTAAAACCCACCTGTTGGGGTGGGAATCACATTACCCCCTTGGAGGGTAATGTGATTCTCATCGGATTCACTTTCCCAGGAATCTAAAAACGCAAACCTAGTAACAAACATGGGAATGCTATCAGATTCCCATTCCCATGCAAGGATCACCCCATACCAAACGGCCCCTAAGTGATATGTTCCAAGGGTAATATGGTGGAAAGCCATATGTTCTATAACATCAAGAAACAAGAACCTACAAAAGTTAAAGAAAAATGAAATAACAGAAATCTACACATCCTAAGATCAAAAATCATGACAAGTCAAAAATAATTAAGAGTATGAATTATAATGGACCCCCTAAGAGTAACAACACAACAAAGATAGCATATAATTCTTATTTTCATTTAAAAAAAGAAAAAGAAAAAAGAGAGGGGGGGTGGAAACGGAGATCTGGCTTTACCGGCAATAAAAAATACTTTAAAACTGTGATAATTTTTCTAGTAAAGGCTTGCCAATTTTGCTACAACTATGCTCATGACAGAAACTCTATAACTGACTAACTGAGTAGCTAGGCATTCATATAAGACACCACATATCATCTCATCAGCCCATTCTATTTGCTGACTAAAAACAAAGTATGGATAAAGAAAAAAAAAAAAAAACCTTTCGTGAGAATCACATTTACCTTGTTAGCCTTTTCCCTCAGAGAAGTTTGAGGAGACTCCGAACATCTAACCACAGCATCTATGTTCTCACTAAAGTAAGAAGCTATAATTGAAAATTTTTCATCATCATTCTTCCTCAATATTGACTCAAGGACACAGATAGCTTTCATGCGAACCTGTAAATACAATAATTTCGGTGGAATTTAGAGAGATTCTAGATTAAAAATAGTTATAAGAAATTTAGAGAAAAGTGATTGTTATAATCAGATGTAAACGATATAGCAAACAGATCAAATAAAGTGTGAGTGGGCACATGCATGTCTTTCTGTTATAGAAGAGCAGGGAGGGGTGGATGATGTTTATATATAAACAATAAATCAATGAAAAGTGCATGCCTGCCACAATGGGGATTGAAGCTTTGCTTCAAGGGCCTCACTCAACGCCCATGCATCCAACTTGGTAGCCTCCACAAGGAACACCTGAATGGCATCTCGAGTGGGTTGGAGACGTACACCACCAGTTGTGACAATGGTCTCTAACAACTTCTCCTCACGAGTCTTACCCCCAGCATAACTTGCACTGGATTCCCCATTTGATGCTTCTGGCTTCATTACTCTTGATTCTTGGCTCCAAGGTCCCCCAGCCACATTTTTTGAAATCCCAAAACTACCCTGAGTTTCATTGCGTAATTCAACTGGTTCATATCTGTCTGAATAGTCGTTCTCTATTGTCAATGACTTCCGAAGATTTGGACTTTTATAAGTTCCATTGTCATTCTTTCTCAGTGAATGACTTTGAGTAAAACTACTTAGTCCCTGCTTGATAGATGCACTTCCAATACCTACTACCTCACTAAGAAATGATTTCTTATCTTCTGATGGCATATCGAAGTTTGTATTACCAAATCCTTGTATTCTTTTATTAAGATCTTGTGAAGGTGCAGGTGCTGGTTTATTTTCCTCGGAGAAGATAGCAGACATAGCTTCCTGAGCCATTTCACGCACAGCCTTATTTGGGGCATCTCCCTTCAAAGGATCCAACTGACCCTTGTAATGAAGTAACTGACGCACAGCCACAGAATGTCTTTGCATTTCCCGCCTGAACTCCACACCAGACTTTCCAACAGCATATTTTATCAACCTAAGTGCCTGCAAAGATATTTTGAGCATGATTGGTTTATACTACAATATTTCTCCAATATACAATAAGATAAATCTCTAATCAAAGCCAATGAAGACAAATGATCATGGCAGTTGAAGCTACAAGTTTATCACTACAAAAAGACTCATTAATGATGATAGATGTTTGTAAACAAATAAAATTCACTATATTAAGCAAAATACAACACAAAACTCAGTTTACATAGAGTAACCGATTGTGCCGTAATTTTCTGCACATTAATTCAATTAGTCTTCACATCTTGAGTGCCAATTTATATCTTCAAGGAGCATGTCATAAGAAAATGGAAACTCAAAAATAAATGACTAAATTGACTCATTAATCAATACCCCAGAGCACCCAACCCCCAACACCCAATCCCCAACCACCAACAACACACACGCCAAAATGTAAAAAGAAAAAAGAAAGTAACACCTCAAATGATTTTCACATCCTGGCAAGATACCAGTGAAAATGTTTTCAAAGTTGGAATTCCAACTCTTCTCCACACTTCCTCAAAACAAAACCAAGAATATTACACTTCCTACCGTAATACATAGCATTTTTTTTTCATGTCAAGTAACTATCAACAACTACCCAATTCCAAATTCCACAGCATGGCATAACATCTATATTTACTGTCAAGAAATTCATGCGGAAAAGTTGGTTTTTATTTTTTTATTTTTTATTTTTAAAAGAAGAAGAAGAAGAAGAAGAAGAAAGCAACTGCAGTGAGCCTACATAATCATTTGACTAACTTCACTCATGTTTCACTTATCGAACTCCCAAAAATATTCAAAATTACTTCAATCAAGTTCTTCCTTTTTTGACAGATTCCCACACTTAACAGACATCCACCGTTCCCTTACTATAATTCAATTTCAATCAAATAATTTTCTTACTTTTTTTTAGCACTTTCTTATCAACTGACCGTACCATAAATACTCAAACACACCAAAGTGGCGTCAACCAACACAATGCAACATATTTTAACTATTACCTCCAAAGCTATTATGCTTGAGACCCCTTGAATGAGTTCTACATAACTAGATGGTTGTCCATGCAGACTCAATTTTTCCACTTTCATAGAATCAAATCAACATTGAAAATAGCTTCAAACAATATCTTGCCTCAGCAACCAAGCAAGTAATTAACATTCATTACAAATTTACACAGTTGAACACATTTAACAACTCAAACAAAAAAAGATTACCTTCTGCTTAACAATAGGGCTCTTGTGCTCGAGTCGCTTCAACACAAAATCAGAGACCTCCTTAACAATACTTGCATGAGCTGATCTCAAAAGCTCACAAATTTCTTCCAATTTGTACACTGGTGTCACCTTGTCTTCATCAGACGTGGCAGCATCGATCATCCTCGATCTCCAATACGACTCCACAGCTCTTCGACTCGAATCCATCTCTCCAAATCACACCCAGCAGAAAATAAGAAACCCTAATCTCCCAAACCCACCAGCCCACAAATCAGTAAACCTCAATAAAAGATCCCTGATTTGCCCACAACAATCAAAACACAATACAATCCAATAAAAACACGAAATTTCCAAAATTCAATCAAAACCAACTTGACCCCCAAATCAACCGAACCCAATTCAATACAATCAAAACAAAGCTAATATCTTTCCTCACACAAAGCTCCGATTCTATCAAAATCCGATGTGGGGTTTTCGAGATAATCGATATGCGGATTATATCATTAACAATTTTGATTGAATTGAAGGGTTCTTTTCTGCTTAGTCAATTGAAATCAGGGTTTCTATATAAGAGAAGAAAACGTGAAAAATGGGTGCGAATAGAGACAGTTTCGGGAATGAAGACAGGTACAAGAGAAATGTAGAGAGAGAGAGAGAGAGAGAGGTGAGTTGGTCGTCGTGACTAACCGACGGGTCATCATATACACACGTAGGTGGCTTCTCTTCATGACTTTGGTCTCTTCTGTCCTCCCTGCGCACGTTAGCATAATCAGACGTTTTGCAAAAATGAAAAATCTTTTCTCACGGGTCGGATGTTCTGTTTTCACCATGCAACCCGACCCAACCCGAATCATTTTTTTTTTTCAAGTAAGGGATAATTGCAAAACCTCCCCGAAATTTTGTTATATTTGAAAAACATTACAAATTTTGAAAAAGATGAGAGTGGTTAGCATGCAATAGTTATCTTGTAGTGAATATCAACGGAGAAACTTGTGGTGTTGCATGTATTAGAATGGTGATTCTCAATGAACTAACTTTTATAAGCAAATGCCATGATAAAATTGAAAATCTGAATGTTGAGAGAGTGAGAAGTTGAAAATTAGAATTTGGATGGAACTATATTATAAGGTAAGTTTCTATGATTGCATTGTTTATTTCGCACATATTATGAATTTGATTGTGAATGAGGATTGAAAGGTATCCATGATACAATTATTAGAATCATCAATGTCAAAGGATATGTACAATCCTTCGAGATTACAAAAAAAAAAAAAAAACCAATAAAAATGTGTATTGGGTTTAAGCAAATTGAATGTAAAGGCATTGTAGCTTTGAATATGCCTAATAGGTAGAATTCAATCTATTTGAGTTGGCAAGTGCTTTAAATTTTGAAAAGCATTTGAACGGTTAGAGGAACAGAATGTACACGTTTATTTCTTGAAGGATGTGTATGGCGAAATGAAAAGTGGAACACCTTCAAATGATAATCGTGAAAAAAATCCAATCTTGTGTTAATTTTTTGAAGAATTGTTATGATACTTCAGATTATACTACTCTTTTATGTATTACTTCTAACTTGTATTTTTCGTAACACATGTTTAGTTCAATTTACATTAGCAAAATGAGTCAAAATTTGATTCTCTTATTGGTACATACAATGGTATCGAGTTGGAAGAAAAATATGATCGAAATTAGTATTCTATTTGATAACATAAACAAATTTTTTGATCATATCAATTGTAGATCGAAATTAGATTTATGGTGATGTTGGTTTGAAGAAACAACCAATTTGATACTTTAAATTGGTGGAAACTCAATGCTAAAAGGTATCTAATTTTTGGGCAAAGATATAGTACAATGCTTGGATACTGATCCCACCAATGAGGTATTGGCACATGACCCATTTTAGAAGAATGTAAGGAGATAAATATAAAAAGTGAAAGAAAAAATGCGATGTGCCAACACCCCATTGGTGTGTCAGTACCTTGAGTATTGATCGGTCAGTACCAAACATTTTCCAAAGATATATGTTGATGTTAGAATTTATCATATTGTTTAACCCGACCCAACATGAAAGGTCTTTTTTTTCTATGAAGGGGACACGTGTCACTCTATGGTTGTAACTTGTAAATAAAGCTAAAACCTATACACATTCATTTTCCCGCTTCACTCTTCACAGCCTTCCCGTTTACTCTCCCAGTCGCCGCCGCCGCCGCCTCTTTGTACAATACGGTTTCCGGTGTTCGTCTCCGACGTCGCCGTCGCCTTCGCTGTCAAAATTCTTCTGGTTTGAAAATCACTACCCTTCTATTTAGTTATTTATTTATCGAAACTTTTATTTATTTATTTTTTAATACAGTTTTTTTTTGGGGTGTTCTTGGGCATGAAGTTTTCATCATCACATTGTTTATTATTATTATTATTAGGAGAATGTTAACTTGTGCCCTAATTTCTCTCAGTTTAGATTTTTATTTTTTATTTTTTTATTATTTTATTTTAACAATTCTCTCAATTTAGAATTGATTTGAGAGTCTGAGTAACTTGTGCTGGAGTTCTTGGTCATAGGTTAAAAGGATTCTTATTATTATTAGGAGAATGTTAACGTGTGCCCTAATTTCCCTCAATTTAGAAATGACTTAACGTCGTGGTCGCGGACATAGTTTGGTGGTAGTCATATCTCTTAACGAAGATCTCAAGTTCAAATCTCCCTCACCCAAATAAAAAAAAAATGACTTGGAAGTCCGAGTTATGTTTTATTTAAATTATTAGTGCCGAGAGTTCTTGGTTAAGAGAGGAGCCTTCTCTTTGGAGGTCTTAGTACTTTTGTTTTTATTTAAATTCTCAGCGATGAGAGTTCTTGGTCACAGGTTAAGAGGACCCTTATTATTGTTATTGTTGTTGTTATTATGAAAAATTACAAAAATATTGACAGTGTATGTTGTTAACTTAAATCATTGATTTGGATTTGCCAGGTTTGAGAATTGGGATGAATGGAAGCAATATTTCTCGTTCTAGTCATGAAGCTATTGAAAGTTCCTCCTCTGAAGAACCATCCCCTCCTGGTCCTTTGGTTCCTTTTACTATGACTGAAGGAGGTAATGGTAATGGTTGTTTTGAGTGCAATTATTGTTAAATTGTGTCCTAATTTCTCTTAGTCCAGAATTGACCTGGGAGTCTGAGTAATTTTATTTTATTTAAATAATCAGTGCTGAGTTCGTAATCATAGGTTAAAAGGACCCTTCTTATTATTATTATTTGGAGAAAATTAATGTGTGCCCTAATTTCCCTCGATCAAGAAATGACTTTAAGTATGAGTAATTTTGTTTTATTTAAATTATCGGTAACGAGAGTTCTTGGTCACATACTTGCATATTAAAAGGACCCTTCTTTTGGTCAAGAAATGACTTGGAAGTCTAAGTAATTTTGTTTTATTTAAATTCTTGGCGTCCGGAGTTTTTGGTCACAGATTAAGAGGACCCTTATTATAATCATCATCATCATTGTTGTTATGAATTGCTAAAATATTGACAGTGTAAATTGTTAACATAAATCATTGATTTGGATTTGTAGGTTTGAGACTTGGGATAAATGGAAACTATATTTCTTGTTCCAGTTATGAAGATGTTGAATCTCCTTATTGTCCTTTGATTCACTTTACTATGACTGAAGGAGGTAATGATAATGGTTGTTTTGAGTGCAATTATTGTGGTCAACTCATTGATTGTGGTAGTGAAAATGATGGGTCTTGTGTTTTATGGGATCATTTGGGCAATGACTGTGAAGAGTACAAGAATAGAGTGGTTGATGAAAAGCAAAATATCTTGAGTTTTGAAACTAAAGAGTGCGATAGTAGTTGTGGTAGTAGTCTTGAAAAGGAAAAAGAAGCAATCATTGGTGCATGCGCTCAAATGATAATTCTTGATGAACTACGTTTCACATTTGTGGAAAAAAGAGGATTCCGTCATTTTTGGAGTTCAGCTGTCCCTTATTTTGACCCCCCTTCACATATTACAATGGCTAGAGAAGTGTATCGACTTTATTTGAGTGAAAAAGGACTATTGAAAAGCATGTTTTCCTCTAATAAGCCAAGGGTTTGTCTTAGTATTTACTATTGGACTTCAGTTTATGATATTGACTACATGGTTCTCACAGCCCATTTTGTCGATGATGAGTGGCGTTTACAAAAGAAAATGCTTAACTTTTCTGTAATTCCTGATCATAAGGGAGAGACTATTGGAGATACCATTGAGTCTTGTTTGCTTGCTTGGGGCATTGAAAGAGTGTTTGCAATAACGGTTGACAATGTGAGTGAAAATGTTGCAGGTATCGACTTAATGAAGGAAAAGTTTAAGAGTCGAAATGTAGATGGGATTGTATTAGAGGGCGAGTTCTTACTCTTGCAATGTTTTACACATACTGTGAATTCTATTGTGAATGAGAACTTCAAAGATATCTATTATGATGATTCAGTTGTTAGTATCCGGAACGCCATAAGCTATGTAAGATCCTCTTCTGAGAGCTTAG
Organism: Acer yangbiense; assembly: GCA_008009225.1. Lineage (NCBI taxonomy): Eukaryota > Viridiplantae > Streptophyta > Magnoliopsida > Sapindales > Sapindaceae > Acer > Acer yangbiense. Next base: position 12,117,611 of record CM017762.1, read on the forward strand.
AAAAATATAAAACATGTATTAAGCTAGACCTTGTGGTTTTGGATGTGCCCAATAGTTTGAATTCTACCTATTTGATGTTGGCAAGCGCTTTAAAATTTCAAAATGGATTTAAGCGATTAGAGGAGGAGGATGAACATTATGCCACCTATTTCTTGGAGGATGAGTTTGGGGAAAGGAATTTGGGGCCACCTTCAAATGATGATTGGGAAAAAGCTCAAGCGATTGTTGGTCTTTTGAAGATTTTTCATGATGTGATATTGAAATTTACTACTCCTTTATGTGTCACTTCCAATACATATCTTCATGAGATATGCTCAATTCAATTTGAATTAAGAAAACAGAGTGAAAGTGGTGATACTCTTATTGGTACAATGGCAACTAGTATGAAGAAAAAGTTTGACGAGCATTGGGGTTCTATAGACAGCATACACAAATTGTTGATCATTTCACTTGTGCTTGATTCGCGCTATAAGTTGGACTATGTGACATTTTGTTTTGATAAGATATATGGTGATGCTGAAGTTGAAAATTTTACAAGAGGTATAAAAGAGCTTCTGTTCCATCTCTTTGATGTTTACAATGCCCTGGACACTTCCCATGGTGTTCAGTCTTCCAATGATGTTCAGCCATTGAATGGAATGGATGTAGAAAAAGAAAAATACAGACACGATCTTTTTGCTGAATTCAAAAAATTTCGAGAAACGAAAGGTTGTACTGAGGTGGATAGCTACTTATTGGAGGCAAATGAAGATCCCTGTAATGACAAATTTGATACTTTATGTTGGTGGAAATTCAATGCTACAAGGTATCCAATTCTGTCACGCATAGCAAGGGATGTGTTTGCAATTCCGATATCTACAGTAGCTTCTGAATCTGCATTCAGCAGTGAAAGGCATATTCTTGATGAGTTTCGAAGTGCACTAAGTTCGAATATGGTGCAGGCCTTGATATGCACAAAAGATTGGTTACAATCTTCAATTGACCATGAATGAGTTCAGGTAACAATTTAAACTTTTTATGTATCATATTTATAAAATTGCTAACTTATTTAGTTCTTCGAATACGTTCTTAATTTAATGCAATGTTTATGGGATCTACTTCTCTGGCAGATTGGATAGCTGGTGGTGATTGATATCATGTTTTGCTTTGTTGCTTTGATAATGAAATTGCTTTAATTTCTTTCATGCTCATGTTCTGGCCTTCGAGGATTCGTATTTTGAAAGGTAGATCATGGATTTTACCTGGGAAGTTGGAATTTGAACAAACTTGACAGATCTTGAATATAACTTGTATTTATTTATCTTATTGTAGTGGATATGCATCTCTAGTTATCAACTGTTTAAGTGGTTTCCATTGATTTGTTGGGCAATTTTTGGATCTTGTAGAAGATTTATTTTTTTTGTTATGCTCTTCAAGTGAAGGCTTCCCAGGCTGGTGCTGTTGGGTTTGATTATGCATTATTTGGGACAGGGAATTCAAATCAGAATCGGCTAATAAGGATTAAGGAGAGCCACTCCGGTATAGCTATACGCCAAACACTTGAAAAACCACTGAAAACGGCAAATCTGGCAATTGAGTGTGTCGCCCTATTACAATTTCCGGAGATTATCAATATTATTACACGAACTAGCCTCACCATTACAAAGTTGAACTACGCCAACCATAATCAGTTCATCACAGGCCTATGCTCTTTTTAAGCACCGGACATTTTATCGCGATCCACTGATTCAAGTCTCTTTCCACAAATGACAAACCAGAATCAGCAATCCCTCTTTTCCATAGCAACTTCTTGGTTGGGAGAATCTCTTTACAATCCTTCCATCCAAAAATTCTGGTCTTACTAGGCACCTCTAGCTTTCAAAGCTTTTTTCCACCAAGGGGCAGGCCCTTTAGAACACAAAAAAAATATCCATGATTAGATAAAAATGAAGTGAAACTACAAAAAATCTATGATGTGAATGACCAATAATCAAGAAATGGAGATTATGTGGAAATGAAACAGATACAGATCCAAATTGGAGATTCCAAAAAAAAAAATCAAAGCAAGCCCTGAACATATATACAATTTTGAGTAATTTTTGAATCATCTTCAAATGCCATTTGCATTGAACCATAGATGGACAAGTAATGAATTTGATGATACATATAAAGATACTATGTTACATTATGTGCATGCATACATTCAAATATTTACCAATTTTGAAGAAAAAATAAAGTAAAATTCTCATATGATTTTACAAATTACAAGATTATTGAACAATCATGATTTCACGATGATATTCTGGAAGGATCTTCAAGGTTGCCCCACGACTGAACCTCCATCTTCTTAGTTCTCTCTAGTTGTTTCGCAACATTCAGCCGCTCAGAAGAGTATGGAGACGGGATCTGGTTTCGGTAAACAAAAGCAAAATAAGCACAGGAAAGAGATGTCTTGTATAATTGTAAGAAGAAAACACCGAGGCTTACCAGAGATGGTGTGTACTTCTTTATAGCTGCTAGCATCGCTGCATGACCTATAGCGGATACCTATTAAAAGCAATCAGCTATTTTACTAGTTGTTCTATTGCAGCCGAAATGAACTATGCTTGGAATTGAAGCGGAACACCTAAAATGTATGTTGGTAGAGTGACTGAAAGTGTTCAAGTAAAAAAGAATTATGCTTCGAATGTGCAAATCATTAACATTATATTTCATCAGCTGCATGTTTATGGTTTCAGTCCTTGTGATCAGCTCCCTTACGGTTTATGCTTGCATTACTAAAAGAAGAAGAAAACTAAATGATTACATCTATAAAGTCTATTTTTCTTGATTGTTCAAAGATAAGAGAGTTTTTGGAAAAGAATATTAAAAGATCTGCGAATATAGAAACTTAGCTGTCAAAATACACATTCATAGGACCGCGGTAAGTGAATCTAGCCAGTTATATAACCAGGGGTAGGTGAATCTAGCCATTTATTCACATTCCTTTTCCGCTCGCAACTTTCCTTTTCTGCGTGCACCTACCTTTTCTGCTTGCACTTTCCTTTTCTGCTTGTACAGTCAAGTCTTTTTAAGACTGTTGGTTTCTTACAACAGTCACAGACTCTTTTTTTGGTACGTAATTTTGATAGGGTTTCTATATTTTTGTCAACGGAGAGAATCTAACCAAGAAAATTTGACTAGAGAAACCATGAATCGTTTTCAGCAACATCAAAGTTACTTGCTTCCGATCAAATACACCAAACACCGTAATGTAACAAAGTTCACGAAACCTACAAAGGTTTCTCGTGAGGATCATCGTAGAACGAGGGTTGTCCGGATATCAATGACTGACAATGATGCAACAAGACTCCTCTAGTGACGAGGAAAGAGAGTTGTTTGGTCGATTGAGGGTGAAACACTATGTAAACGAAATCAGAATCGAACCTTCTTCAGCTGATGCCCTTGCGGATAACCAGAAGAGAACTGTCGAGGGAGGCTCGTCCTGCCAGCAATTGTTGAAGGTCTCAACGTCCGTGACGGCGGCTGCCTTGGCATCGACGAACAGAAAGAAGTTTAGAGGCGTACGGCAGCGAGCATCGGGGAGATGGGCAGCAGAGATTCGGTACCCCGCCAAATGTATACGATTGTGGTTGGGGACGTTTGACACTGCTGAGGAGGCCGCGAGAGCCTATGACGAGAAGGCAATCAGTTTCCGAGGTCGCAACGCTTTGACGAATTTCCCTATGTCGCTGCTGCCGGCTGTTCAGGTGGTGTAAAAGCCCCTGGGTTACGAATCAGGCGACGAGTTGCACTCTCATAACCTCTCTTCTACTACCTCTGTTTTCAATTCCAGGACTCATTTGTCTTCTACAAGCAAAGTAATCGATCTAGAGAAGTTGTCAAAACCGATTCGAGAAAATACAATGCTAACAGTTACTGCTCCAGAGTGTCAAGTCGACAAATCCAACTTGTCAGCAGCCGATGATTTGCCGCTGGACTTGCCATTCCTCAATGAGTTTTTCAACAACGTTCCAACAACAGGACTGTTGTTTTTGGACCAAAACGACACTGTTTTCCAGCACACCAACGTTTGGTGCGACGACTTGAGCTTCCTTAACTCAGGCCTTGAAGACTTGAATTCATCACCGTTGTCGGACTGCTATTCTAGGACATAGGTGATTTGTTCTTCTTGACCCACAACTTTGAGGACGAAAAAAAAGGACAATTGTACCTTCAAAGAGACAGTGAAGTGAGCTGTGTGTGCATATCACCGCTGTGTTGCTTGCCATTTTCTCGGCAGATTTTTGTACCATTTTTTTTCCTTTAATAAAAACTATGCACCAGTCATATTATTGGAGCATTCTATAATAAAATGATGGCTAATAAAGGTTGTGATATTGATTGGCACTCTTACTTTCCAAAATGTTCCTGTCATTTGAAGAAATTTGCTATATAATAAGATATCAAGAGTGGGGTGTCACTTATCCCTAGAATTACAATATCAAGAGTGGGGTGTCACTTGTCCCTGGATTTGCAACGTTTATTTAAACTCAATTTAGATTAATTTTCTTATTGCCGGGTCATTTCATATTAGCTTAAACTTTTGGATATGTTTATTAATATTGTAATAACACTTCTCGAGAAAGCAGCAAGCAACACAGCAGTGACACGCACACGCTCACTTCACTCTCTCTTTGAATGTCTTTTTTTGTCCTCAAAGTCCCACAATTAGGTCGAGAAGAACAAATCACCTATGTCCACGGTGATGAACAGAAGTCTTCATGGCCTGAGTTGAAGAAGCTAAGGTTGTCGCTCCAAATGTTGTTGTCTTGGAAAGTAGTGTCATTTTGGTCCAAAAACGACAGTCCTGGAGTTGGAATGTTGTTGAAAAACTCGTTGATGAATGGCAAGTCTAGTGGCAAATCATCGGATGATGATTCGTCAAATGACGACAATGACGAGATGGATTTGTTGACAATAAATAGTAACTGTAAGCACTGTATTTTCTCGAACTGGTTTTGACGGTTTCTCTTGATCAATTACTTCGCTTGTTAAAGACAAATGAGTCTCAAAATTGAAAACAGAGACAGTAGAGGAGAGGTCGTGAGAGTGTAACTTGTCACCTGATTCATAACCCGAAACCAATACGTTGATTTTGGGCTTTTCCACCTCCTAAATTGCCAGCGGCAACGACATAGGAAATTTGTCAGAGCGTCATGACCTCAGAAATTGATTGCCGCCTTATCGTAGGCTCTCGTAGCCTTCTCGGAAGTGTTGAACGTCTCTAGCAACAATCGTATACGTTTAGCGGGATCACGAATCTCCATTGCCCATCTCCTCAACACTCACTGTCGTAAGCCTCTAAACTTCTTTCTGTTCGTCAATGCCACGGCAGCCGCCGTCACGGACGTCGTGACCTTTAGCAATTGCTGGCAGGACGAGCCTTCCTCGACGGCTCTCTTTTGATTACCGGCAAGGGCAGAAGCAGATGTTGAAGAAGGTTCGATGCTGATTTCATTGACATAATGTTTCACCCTCAATCGACCAAACAACTCTCCCTCCTCGTCGCCGGAGGAGTCCATCACGACATTGTCAGTCATCGATATCTGTACGACCCTCATTCGCCAATGATCCTCACAAGAAACCTTTGTAGGTTTTGTGAGCTTCTTTGTTATATTACGGTGTTTGGTGTATTTAATCGGAAGCAAGCAACTTTGATGTAGCTAAAAATGATTCATGGTTTCTCTAGTCAAATTTTCTCGGTTAGATTCTCTACATTGATAAAAATATTGAAAACCCATCAAAATTACATACCAAGAAGATAGTATGTGCCACTGCTGTAGCTTGTAAGCAACCAACAGTCTTAAAAAGACTGACTACAAGCAAGTGAGGTCTTAATCATATAACACCGTTACTCAAGGGTAAGTGAGGCAGGCCTTGCTCCTATTACGACTATGGATCTAAGATATTATATCAAGACAACTGGACAAATGATAACAAGAATGTGGAATGTGACTGTTGCAAAAAGGGGAAGATAATGAAAACATGGAATGTACTTAAAAGTCGACATTTTTCCTTTCAGTATTCTAAACCCACCTCTCCATTCGTGTATTTCTATTTCTTGGTCTCACAGGTGACCCAAAGTTTAAACATTTCTAGCAAAACTAGTTCAATTGCAAAAAGATCTGACCCGAAACATATGCTATTGAGACCAAACAAAACAAACGAAATTCATGTAATATTGGATAGAGAAAGGATCAAGCAAGTGCTTACAGGAAGTAGCATCAGAACTGCAATTGGAACAAGTGTAGCAATGTCATTAAGGGTTCTTTTCAACTTCTTCCGCTCCCTCGTTGTAATCTTGTAGCCATGCAACTGCTTGCGTAGTAGCGCTAGAGACACCATGATGTCTATAAAGAGCAACTGGGTTCCCATCCATACATCCTATTAAACAATTCAGTTTGCAATACTGTCAATTGATGTCTGAAATTTTATATGATTCTGTTTGTTGACTAGAAAGCAGGGGATCATTGAGCTTACTGTGCTAGTTCTTAACAATTTGTTGCTGTATTTCGTAACGAAACTCTCTTGAAGAGAAGTTGACTTCACAGCGCTGGTTTCCTTGACAGAGATTATTGTATCTGCCCCAGCTGAGCTGCTGCCCTGCCATTACAAATCTGAGCATGAAATAAACACAACAAAGGTTTCCAGTACCATTTTTTTTTCCTTATATAAAAACTATATGTACCAGTCTTATTAATGGAGCAGTATATAATAAACTGATGGCTAATAAAGGTTGTGATATTGATCGGCACTCTTACTTTCCAAAATGTTTGTCATTTGAAGAAATTTGAAATATATTATGTAACGTAAAATAAGTTAAACGAATCGTGAGTAGTTATTTAGCATGAAAAGAATCATGAATAGTTATTTAGCTTGATAGCCTACTAAATCGAGTGGTTTCGTGCTCCAATCCTAAAAAATCACTGATAATATTAATTAAATTATGTCTGTATTTGTTTTATTTATTGTGCCCTTTCCTAAAAGATTAAGCTTTTGGGATCAAGGATTACTCTACGGTCTACAATGTTCACTATTAGGAAATGATTATAGAGCAACCAGCATTAACTACTCTTGTAAGGTAGCCATACCTTTCCCAAATTAGATGTATGCTGAAATTTATTCTCTGTGAGTCCCTGCATCACCAAATCTTGTTTTTCTTCCAGCACCATAGGGAACCTAGCTGCGCCCTTGGATACTATAGATGGTATGTGGTCCGAGGCAACTGTTTCTGTGATCTTTAGCAGCACATTACTGGAGAACATCAACATAAGCATGATTGTTACCCATTTCACTGTCTTCAATGAATGCACCGAAGAATTAGACAAAACATCATTCTGCACTGACCACTAACTTACCTTGATCTGTCATAAGCGGCCCAATAGTCTTCTAGACAAACAGTTAGCAGTCTTTGGCTGAAATATTTACAGCATCACATCTTAGAAGCAAATTTACATTTAAAAAACATATATATTTGAAACTGATAAAGCTTGGCCATGAAAATGGTGATATTTTTGGCTACCTCCGGAGCAAGAAGGATAGCAAATCTGCATCTAAGGGCTGTTGAGTAGAACGACAGAAGTAAGCGAACCCAGAAAACACATCATAGCAAACACCAAAAACATTTGATAGAATAATCTCTTTTTCCGCTTGAATAGCATGTTGTTTGGACCTTTTTCTCTCTTGGTTGCCCATGGAAGGAAATGCAGCATAAAAGTCAAGCCATCCAATTTCATCGGTTACAATCTGTGAAGACAATTATGCACATTAGAATTATTCAACACATATTGGAATCCCAACAAAAGTGATGAGAACTTACCTCCATGAAGAGTTGATACACTGATATGGAAGAAAACTCTGGGTAAATGAAAAGGCTGCCACACTCCAAGTAGCTGCAGGCAAAGTGTTTTCGGACCTTTATGCATCTGTGCTAAGGGATGTATGTAATGAAACATCTAGAATCCATCCAAATTATAAATCAGTTTACCTGAGGAAGTCCTTGACCAGCTCATCAAGATCCTTGATGCCCTTATTTGACAAGAATATTCTAGTCATTCTTCCCAGGTATGCAAAAAGTCCTAGAGTAGCCAGGCAATCTGCTTGAACCTGTCAAAACTTTAGCTGCATAAATAATTAATACATATAAATTTATATGCAACAACATCCTTAGCTGGTTGAAAAATGTAACTACAAGAAAGATGCGGGAAATGAGAAAGAATTTTGGTAGATACACTAAACTAACTAATTTCTTAGAAAGAATTTTGGTAGAAAGAATTAGAAAGATTATATACACACTCTAATTTCTTTCCCAGCTGCCACCAACCCTAACCCTAATTACTTTTTCAGCCGCCACCAATAACCCTAACACTAATTTCTTTTCCAACCTAACCCTAATTTCTTTTCCAACAGCCACCAACTCTAACCCTAATTTCTTTTCTAACCGCCACCAACCCTAACCTCTGGCCATTGTGTCACTCACCACGGCAACATACCATCCGACTTTAGAACTCTTCGGCGACCTGTATACCGCTGTCAAATATTTCTGGTGACCTCCAAAAGTGTCTCAAATTTAATGGCGCGCCTTTAACAACTATGAGGATTCAACTATAATATTTTTCCAACATTTATTTCAAACAAGAAAGAAAGAAAATTGGATGTAGTACAAGTTCTCCAATAGTTTTCCCAAAATTACCAGAGAGATTTTCATGAATAATAGAACCAACCTTTTCATGCAGATTTTGGGTCCCTGTAAGCACAGTTTCTTTTTGGAACGCAGCAGATAGTTTCTTCTGAGCCAACCCAATCCAAAATTCTAGCTCCTCAGTGTTCTTGTTTGGCAGAACTTTTCGACCAAATTGGAAGAGGAACTCAAGTTCAAATCCTGCCTCGGTTGCTAAGTGATGCAGCTTGTCCATTGATACAAGATCACAACAAACATTCATTAGCTCTATTAACACGTCCTCCATTGACATTTCAAACAAGGGACTAGAAATGCGTCCAGGACCCAGTTTCCTTACTGCAGCACAGCAGCTTATTGCCACAATGATCCCTGCAACACCACTGAATACTCTTTGTTTAGGTTAAATTCATACCTGTCAAATAATAGATGAATTGCATCAGAATAACAAACTCACATGTGAAGAAAAACATATTGGATTATCATCAGCATATACAATGATACGTTATTAATTGAAATGAAGGTTATCATCTGTGAGACATTAACTTTATGCTAAAAGCAAAGGTTTTTGAGCAAACCTTCCTGCATATTCCATGGACCATTTCTTTAGTAAGGAGCTGAAAAATCCAGCAATACGCGGTAATTCCACATCTCTGAACCATTGTACCAATTCTGGATTCCTTATGCTCAATTGACTTTCAATGTGCTCTGCCACCGCATTTAGCTTAGGGGTCAAGCTGAAGCAAATAAAGGGGAAAAATTAAGTTGGCATAGCTAGTCAACAGACTCAACATTTTAGTAACTGCACAACAATACTCAGCTAGTGAGCTTCATAGGCAGTGTATATTGGCGGAATTGTTGTTAATATATCATAGAGCATGAAATGTCAACCCAAAACATAAAGTACAGGTATTACAGAAACTAAATCCATCTCTTGCGGTCAAGCACTTACATTGTTTTAACCGGAGATGGATTGTTGTGACGTTCATGAGAAAGCAAAACCTCCACTTCAATAGCCATTTTCAACAAAGCATAAATTGCTACCTGAAGAGCCATAAAAGTTAATGATTCTTGTTCCATTTTCTCATGTCTTCCAAAAATTCATAAAGCATGCTCTATCCCCACTTAACTTAGATATTCTGTAATAATCATTAAAGGCAGATAATAACAGATATATGCAGAAACATGTTAATGCATGTATCTATTATCAAAACGTGTATGGAAAATCCGTTCAACTAAAATTGTCAAGACTCAGCAACATATACACATAAATTGTCTGAACCATTCGAAAATTTTCATTTTGCAGAAATTAAAACAACATTGCTAATACTGCAATTTCATATGTGCATACTCCGTAAGCAATGCGTTTATGCCATTCATGCACATCCTTCCCGTTCCAAGCCATCGCAAGTGCTGCGCCGCTTCCAGCCAATTCAAGTGACTCAACTGCAAGTGAAAAGCTCCTTGCAGATTCATGCAGTACCCAAACAAGACAGTTCACCCGGTTGAATTCCATTTCTTCACCTTCAACTACAGCCACCCCATTCTCACCATTGGATTTATCATATGCAGAAGCAGTCGTAGATGACAATAATACCCTCAATGATACATGACTAGAAGAAGTATAATGCTTGAACAAATATCCAATATAAATGTTTTTCTTAGAAAGGATAGAGTTTCCTTGCTCCTTTCCATTGAACTTTGATGAGTAAAGTGCTTTTCTGTTAACCTTTTGACTGGAATCTAACCCAAAAGATTGACTGTAACAAATAAAAAACACCAATTAATAAATAAATTTTTGTATACTTTATACTTCTCATATTTTGGAAGTGATTTATATATCATTGGATAGCCCTACAACCCAAAAAACTACCATTATCTTTCTTTTTATCTTTTCAATTTGAGATTCATTCGCATCTTTTTCTCAAGCTTCACACGTCGGTAGTCTCTAACGAACAAAAACCCCCTCTTCATCAAACGTTGGAAAGATTAACAGTAAAAACAAGATTATTTATTGTAAGGTTTGCCCTGATGTTGAATTAGAGATTTTGTTTAGTGTTACCAAACGTGTAATATACCTAAATGATTCAATTAAAACTACTTACAAAAATGAAAAGATTGCATTTTTAGCTGTTTTATCACATACCCGAGTTTCGGGTGGTGACAGACATGAAATTTCTTATATAATCTCACATAATGTTTCAAGGTGAGACAAATGCAGAAAAGACCAATATTAATTCTTCAAAAGCTTTATTTCTTAAACCATTTGATGATTTCCTTTCCCATTCCTTCTCCCCCTTTGATACACTTCTTAGAATGTTTACACAAAAATTTTGGCATTAAATTAGTATACATTCCAATAAAATAAAATAAAAAAGGTAAATTTACTATTATGAAGCAAAAAAACAGTTAAATCTACAAATAGATTCTATCAATTCATTACAAGATAAATTCCACAAATAATCATTATAACCAAATTAAACCACTTCAAGACTCAAAATCAATACACACATACATTGACAAGCCAAAATCTAGACAACCCACATCAAGAAATTACATAAATTGTGGATTTACATATACATATACATAAACATAAACATATATAGAGATGACACAAAGAGAGAGCTTACAAGTAGTTGAGGTGGGGGAGTCGTGGAGACAAAAAAGAAACCATGGAAGAGAAAAAGAATAAAAGAACAAGAAAATAGAAGGGAAAAGAGAGGTGTTGGTGGTGGGAATATAATTGCAGATGTAAAAAGCGAAGACATCGAGGCAGATTAGAGAGAAACAGTTGGAAGTTTTAATGATTTTTATTTGATATATTTAATGCTCAGACTTGCAGTTGTTGGTTTTCTTGCTTAGGCTTTATCTCCCGCCACCGGTTTTTTTCATTTTTATTTGAAGTTTTTTTTTTTAGGACTTTGTTAATATTACAGAAAAAAATATTCATATTTTGATCGAAATATCTTAATATTTTGAATTTAAGGATTTTTTTTTTTTTTTTTGAAAAGTAATTTAAGGATTGGTATAAAGAATATTTTTGATATTTTAAAGATATTTTTAATTACTACGGAAATGGATATTTACTTGATTACTTTTCGGAATCTACGGTTTTTTTTTTTTTTTTAATATTACAAAAACTATTACAATAGAACTGTCGGGACTTACCGATATTAAACAATACATGTGTGGTTCGGATATCTACTCCCATAACGGGAGATAACTACTCCATAACCCGAGAAGAAAACTCCCTACACATGTTTGTAAAATGTGTATGGTGGGATTTGAACCTCTCACGGGCTCACCACTTAAGTGGAAGGGAGGTGTACTACCAAAAAGTGGAAGGGAGGTGCATTACTAGTTCTGTTAAGAGGTGATGTGCTAGAGAATCTACTTGTTTGTGATTACTAATTTGATCAAAGTATCAAGCTCTATTTTCACCTTTTGATACAGTTAGACATTTTATAATTACATTAGTATAATATCTAATATCTACCGTTAGATGATCTTGATAAAATTAATGTATCGGTAACAGAATTAAATGTTTAATGGGTTATGGACCTATGGGCTATGGTAACATGTGTAGGTAATAATTTTTTTTTTAAAGACAAAAAAATCATGTGCTCTAAAACCATACTAACATAATTAAATATTTAATGGGTCATTGTAATATGTGCTCTAAAATCATACGATAAAACTTTAAAAAAAAAAAAAAAAAAAATCATCATCATAACTCAGAGGCCATAGCTACCCATTTCAAAAAAAAAAAAACTCATAGCTACCCAAAACTCAAATAAACAATTTATGTTTATTTTTCTAACATATTAATGCACAACTTTTCAATCTTTTAACATGTGCCACGAACAGTTGGACCAAACCCAATTTTACCTTTCGTTGCAATTATATTATAATATATTATTATGGATGTTTTATATAAAGAGTTGACTAACCTACAGGAACATTGATGATTGATGTAAACAATGCACTTGTTAACTATTGAATGAATAATTTCAGAATCCAAAATACAGACCCCATTAATGTGAGTGTAGCACGTGGTCACATTTGTGAAATAAATGTAAAAAGTAAAAGAAAAAAGGTCACATACTATACTCTCATTGATAGGGGTCTGTATTTTGGGTATTGACCGATCAGTACCCAAACATTATTCCTATTGAATTACATAAATATGATTAAATTCAATTTTCCAATATCTACCGTTGGATGATCCCGATAAAACTAATGTACATCGGTACATGTAACACAATTTGAGATGCTACATTAATGTATTACATATTTCAGCAATTTTGTCAAAAATCTTATGTGAAAATAATCAAAAGTCTCTGTTACATTTCTCAAAATCTATTTATTAAAATAAATCATGATATTCAGTTAAATGGATTTTGGAACCTTTTTATTAATTAACTAAATCATTGGCGGTTCTGACTAGTTTTATCAAAATCTTCTTTAAAAAAAAATGTCCTGTGGAGAATGTGTTAAGGATCTGATAGGACCTATCGAGATTAAGTATTATATAATTCCTATAACACTAAGAATAGTACTTTCCATTCATTATTGTAAAATGTATATAGTGAGACTCGAAACCCACGTTACTAACGTGACAATAGATGAGCACACTACTTAAAACTAAGGAGGGTGATGATGGATTTGCTTATCAAAATATTCCTATTAGCAGTACATTCTTAAAAAGTTGTATTTAAGGAGGGTGTGAGGTGTCCCAACCATTTATTGGTGTTTATACTGTTTTGCTATAAATTTGTGAAAAATGGTATATAAACATAATTTGCCACCATGTTTTCTCTCTAAAGATTTCTGGTTAAAATCAGACCCCAGTGTGAGTTCACCAAATTGGTTTAGATTAGAGATGTACATTTTTCCTTGGGGCCTCAATTCCCATCGTCCCCATCCCTATTTGGGGATTTTTTTTTTTTTTTTTTTTTTTTGTGTGTGTGTGGGGGGGGGGGGATGAAAGTCATCCCCAAATTCCCATTTCCCCATTTTCTCCATAATTATATTGAAATAGGGATGGGGATGGGGATGGGGATGGGGATGGGGATTTGGATGGGGGGTAGGTCCACCATCCTCATTTCCCTATTTCCTCAAAACATATATAAATATAAATATAATATATATATATATAATTATTTGAAAGCCCTAGCTCCCTAAGTATAAATACACATTTACTCTTTTTAACACTTTAACATTTATGTTGGCGGATAATCCTCTTATACCGATGAACGCGGAAACGCCGTGCCTAATATACGCCCATAACTCATAGCAAATAATAACGTCAATAAACAGAAAAATAGATGAGAGAGAATAAAACAATCACAACACAAGATATACGTGGAAAACCCAAATCGGATAAAAAACCACGGGCCGTCAGGACGACAGAGAAAGTTCCACTATATAATAAATTGTTACAACCATATACTCCAGGATTCTCTCTCACACTTCAACCCCAAACCCCACTCACAAGATCCTCACCAAGAACCCCACAATATCCCCTAGGTCTCCCCTAAATATCACCCACGGATCTCTAACTTGATCCACCGATATTCCTTTAGATCCCTCTTCGGATCTTCCCATTGGGTCTCCTCGGATCTCACTCATACTCTCTGATGTTACATGGTGTTCAACTACTCCACAACCTTAAATCTAATAACATAAATATTAGGACTATTTATACTAGTTACAGGGAGTTTAAGATAAAAGGAAATCATACTTCTAAACGTACAAGACTTACTTGTTCCATATAAATACTATTTCCTTTTATGACAAGTCTTCTTGTAGGAAGTAAATCTTTTTCCTTTAAGCACAAGAACTTCCAGAAGAATACCTTTTTCTATTCTGCGCAACATTCCCGATCTCAGCAATACAACGTCTCTACCATATTTGGTCACGGTGTGCACCCCGCTCCCAACACGTCGAAACACGTCAGCTCCTGATTGCTCTTGTCGCCGCTGTCCAGCCACGACCGCTGCCGATACCGCTGCCATGACCACAGCGGTCACCGTAGCGGTACAAACTGGAATTGGACCGCTGCCTTTGCGCTACTAAACAATTGGCAGCGGTGTCCTACCGCTGCCATACCGCTGCCATAAGCCACAGCGGCTCGGCAGCGGTTTGAGCTAATCTCCGCTTCTTCAGTTCTTCTTCAATTTTCAACTTTCCTCAGACACCATAATTCAACTTCCAAACGTATCCCACGTCTCCAGGAAGCTCCACGTCAGTTGAATCTTGTTTGGTTCACATCGGGTTCATTCGAGAATACGAGCCAAAACCTAACAATTTACTCCCTAATAAATGAATTGTAAAACACTTTATTTTGTATTTGTAATGCACTAATGATTTTTTTTTTTTTATATTTGTAATGGAATGTTTGTTTTTTTTAAGTTTAATTTGTAATTTTTAATCAAATGAGGAAATTGAGGAATAGGGGAAACGGGGGAAACGGGGGAAAAGGGGAAAATAGGGAATTGTAAATGGGGATGAATATAAGTCCCTCCAAAATTTCCTATCCTCATTTTCCCCAAAGGAGGAAATGAGGGGAGGGATGGGGGAAGGGTCTAGGAAATAAGGATGGTGATGGGGGGATCTATATCTATCCCCATTCCCCAAATATGCATCTCTAGTTTGGATCCACAAAATATTTAACGGTAGAAAACATTTGCATGTGCAATATTCTCAAGTTTAATGGAGACTATTGTTCTATTTTTGACAAAGATTTGTATGCACAGCTTTTAATAATATTTGTTTTATAAAGTAGAGACTTTACGAATAGTTTTTAAAGGAAAGTCATCGATGGTTTGGTTGTCAAATTAAAAAATTATTTCGAGCATATAAAACTCTTCGGTTGTTTAGTTTTAACGAGTTTTTATATAGTTTTAAGTTTTTATTTGAAAAGAGTACATCGTAATTAATAATATTACCATGATAATAATTTAAATATTTTAAAATTTAAAGTTTTAGAAAGCTTAAAAGAGTTTTTTCAAAAAGCTAAAAATTTGATTTTCAATTTTTTGAAAGCTTTAATGGATCAGCAACCAAATGACACGAAAAAAAAAAAAAAAAAAAAAAAACTAGAATATAGCATTTTTGGATTAATTTTTTTTTTTTTTTAATCTGGTGAGAAACTCTTCCAAACGTAAATTAAACCTTAGGAGGTGATTTGCAATTCTCCCATTTGTTAAATACTAAGGTATATTATTGTATGCTTGGACTTGAGATATTTTTAAACTCCATTTATATTCACTTCTTATCATTATACTATTTTTTTTTTTAAAGAAAAAAAAAAAAAACCATTTTTAGAGGGTTGTATACTTGTATGTAGTTTTTCTTTTTATAGCACAAGTGAAGTGAATTTATTGTCTTGTCAAAAAAAAAAAGAAAAAAAGAAAAAAAGAAAAAAAAAGCATAATCAAGAAAAAGTAGTGGCAATGGCATGCACATCTCCAAACCTCATATCCATTCTCTCATAAAAGCAACAATGGACCCACAATAAGACTTTAATTACAACAAAAAGAAAACAAAATCAAACTTAAAAATTAAAAATATTATAAATTGTAGAAAAACAAAGAAACTAAAGAAAAGAAAGAAGAGCAAAAAGTGCTTTTCCTTCTTTTATTACAAGAAGAAGTCAAAAGCCAAAAGCAGTTCAATTAAGCTGGTCATGACTTTAATTAAAAGTCATTGGACAAGGGTACATGTTCAGAGGACATGAACACATTTCCATAGATGAGTCCAGCAAGCCCACCACCAACAAGAGGCCCAACCCAGTAGATCCAGTTGTCGTGGAAGTCACCGCTGACCACCGCAGGCCCGAAGGAGCGAGCGGGGTTCATGGATCCACCGGAGAAGGGGCCGGCTGCCAAGATGTTGGCTCCAACAATGAAACCAATGGCAATGGGTGCAATGGTGCCCAATGAGCCCTTCTTGGGGTCAGCTGCTGTGGCATAAACAGTGTACACCAAAGCAAATGTGATGATAATCTCCATTACAACTCCTTCAATGGCTCCAACTCCTGAGGCAACACTGTGGATTGGAATTGCCTGCACACAAAAAAAAAAAAAAAAAAAAAAAAAAAAGAATAAATAATAAGTGATTTTGTACGAAATGAGATATAGAAAAGCACTTGAACAGTTGAACCACTAGGAGTCTAGGAGGGGTTAACTCAAAACTCAAAAGTTTTTATTTTTATTTTTATTTTTTTGAATATCTCAAAAGTGCTTTTATCATATCAATGCTATTTACTTTTGGCCTTTTGCAAATTGTCACATTGAAAATGCTAAAATGGCTTTATGACTTTTGGCTATATGACTGGGAATATAAGTACTTCAGCCAAAAGCCAAAAGCAATAATATAACTCACAAGCATTTATGAACATATTCTAAAATTTATCCTAATTATTCCGCTGAAAAATAAAAAGATTTTGGGAAGCTTTTTATTATAATATATTCCAAAATTTATCCTAATTAATTCACTGAAAAATATTTTCAGAAAAGACAAGACAAGGTTGGTTCGGTGGTAAACCCCTCACACTTACACTATGAGATTCAAATCCTTCCACTTTTCAGGAAAACCCCAATTTGTATAATAGTATAATACTTCAATATATATATATATATATATAAACCCACGTCAAAACTATGAATGTAAAATGATTTATAAATTAACATATATGTATTTAAACTTTGAGATTCAACTACTATATTGGATGCACATCATTTCTTATTACGCGATGTGGTATGCATCTCCCCTTTCATGTTAATAGTAAGGTTGGAATCTCATTATGTATATTTTACAACCATGTGTGAAAAGTTTTCTTCATAGTATAGTGAGAGTATATATCTTTCGATAATTGAAGTAGATATTCGGGTCACATTTAGTGTTTGATCTCGACATTTCCCAGAAAACCCCTGACTTGTTTAGTGTCAGATTTATTTATTTAAAAAAAAAAAAAAGATCTTTAGTGTTGATAAAGATATGTAATTAGTTATCACCCTAATTTTTTTGCATAAGATTTTTCGTAAAAGAGGGATAATAATGCAATTTTTTTTAAAATTTTTAAATCTGACACTAAACGAGTCAGGAGTCTGCCAGGATCTACTCCCATAATCAGGAGGTATCTACTCTCACTAGATGGGAAGGGTCCCCGCACTATGGTTTTATGAGCAAATTAAGGTGAGACAATATATGCAACGTTAGGGTTTGTGCCCTAGTGGTACCACCAAGGCAGAAAACCCTCAATAATGTCATTGGACACACAAAATCTCACCCAGTATATACAACGTTAGGGTTTGAACCCTAACGAGATGAGGTTGATCAGTGGTAAACTCCTTACACTTACGTCACGAGGCTGTGGGTTTGAGTCTCCCCTTCTAAAAGAACCCTAAATTTATGTAATATTTTTAAAAAATACATATATATTGTACGGTTTTAGACTTACCAAGCCTCCGGTGGCAACTTTGAGGAGGTAGCAGGCAACAATGGAGCCAACAAGCTGGGCAACCCAGTAGAAGATGCCAGTGAGGATGGTGATCTGTCCTCCGAGAGCCAATCCGAAGGTGACAGCTGGATTGACATGTCCACCAGAGATGTTGGCTCCAACTGAGACTGCAACAAAGAGAGCAAATCCATGGCAGATTGCAATGGCTACCAACCCAGAAGGATCTAGAGCTGCATCTGCTGTCAACTTGTCTGTCCCAAAAAAAAAAAAATGTCAATAACAAAATGAAAATTCTATACTTAGTAATTGTTTTTCTGTAAGTTGCAATATGTTACACAACGTTACGAAATCGAATCCTATACGGAAAAAAAAAAAAAACAGAAGGTGCAGGATCCCGAAACAGATAATTCCGTGTGTGTACATATATATAATAATAAGTATATATAAAAAAAAGAGTCTTACTATAAGCAATAGCAGAGCCAACGCCAGCAAAAACAAAGAGCAAAGTTGAGATAAACTCAGCAAGATAGGCTTTGAAGGAGCCTAGACTGAAAGTATCGTCGAAACGGCCGAATGCAATCGCCATTTTTGACACAGAGAGATAGAGAGAGATAGATCAAGAGAATATAATAATTGAAGTGTTGGAGATGGAGCTACAGAAAGAAAGAGAGAGATGGGTGATTGAGAAGATAAGGATATGATGGACAGAGCACAAATGCTTTTACTTGCTCATGTATATATATACTGTGATTGCAAGTTGCAACAACTTATAATTTTTTGTATATATTTATTTATATACATGTATATGTATATGTATAAGTATATGTTTTATATAGAATATATAGATAATGTTTTTTATTTATAGTCATGAGTGTCCTAGTGTATTCTGGTTGTACACTTTGGTTGCATAGTTGTATGCATGTATATTAGGAGAGTTCCAGCAGAAGATAGGAGTGATCACATTCATCTTTCCTTTTTTAGAAATTTATTTTAAATATTAAACGATAAGATTGACATAACGCATCATTATTTTATCTGTCTAGCTAATACCGTGTAAGATTAAGTCGGTCCCGTGATATGCATCTATCACATTTATACAGTTAAGGTTGTGGGTTTGAATTTTACCCCTACCTCCTAATTTCGAATTATTTATAATTGTGTAAAAATAATTATATATATATATATATATACAAATAAGGGATGTGGTATACCAATCCTATTGAATGATCAAATTTGACAATTTTTGATTGACTTTTTTTATTTTAAGGAAAAGATGTTGAACTTTTTATGAGGTTTAATTTTAATTTAAAACTTCGAAAAGATTCTAGGGTTAATTAATTAGTATATCATCATTATCTTTCTCTTTATTTTATTTTGTATACAAATGGATATGTATAATTTTAGAATATATAATATTTGTCATAAACTTTCTTATAAAATAAGATTTTAATAAATTTCTTGATTTTCTATCTATGAATAGAAAAAAAAAATTAAAGATATTAATAATAATGAATAGTAAATTAATCTATAAACAAACTGTAAATTTTTTACACAATGATTGGTATGTAAATTAAAACAAGCGTCATGAAGTAGATCAATAAAACTATTGGCTGAGCGTAAGAGTACGCGAATTTTGAATCTCATTATACATATTTTAAAAGTAGTATTTTATAAGTACGTGTGAGGAGCTTTTTTCCAAATATCGTGAGAGTAATTATCTGGGGCGAAGATGTAGCACTTGATTTTGATTTTCGACTGATCCTGACAGATCGATCAAACTCAGTGTCAGATTTCATTATTTCAAATAGAGAAAGAGAGAGAGAGGAATATAAAAATATGTGAAAATCCGAAGAAAAATCCATTCACATCCAATCAAATCTCTTGCAATAATCCTAGCTGTCAATAACATGCTTTAATGGAAATGTCTGGATGCTCATCAATGATAATTCTATGTGAGTAGGAACCAGAAAGAAAGTGTCATGTGAGAAACAAAAAAAAAAAAAAAAAAAAAACACACACAAAACAATTTGGGCGGTGACCATTTTTGGTCCACAACTTTCCACCGACCAAAATGGGGCATGGTAATGAAATTATGAAAATGAGTGGATATGATTCAATGGGTGGCGTTTAGAATTAATTAATAATCATAGATTAGATCAGAAATGGTGTGGATTAATTATATGTAATTGTGAGGTGGCCGGCCAAAAATGGAGATTATAGCAAGGAATCTTTATGACTTTCTTTATAAAACTTTCTAAAACAGGTTGGTTTTTTTTTTTTTGGATTAATTTTGTCATCATTGATTTATTTTTATAATGATGTTGTTTGTTTGCATGATCGATTTTTTTTTTATTGTATTAATATATATATATATATTTCCGCTTTGTGATCCTTTTGTCATTTGATACAAAGCTAAAGGTTGGTGTGTAAAAATGATTATTAGATTGAATGAGAGTCATTTACATTCGAACCATCTTGTACGGTGGTTAATTAACATGACAAATTCACCTGATAAAATATTGCAGATGAATCCTTAACGTTTTTTAAGCTTTTAAGTTTAGCATTTGAGAGTCACACCATGATTAATTAGCTTAATTACACCTATTGAAGACTATTACCATATTGGAATGATCGAGCTAATGAGTAGAGTTCATTTTTCATGAAAATTTTGAGTTTACAAGCAAGAAAAATGGAGCATTAGCATGCTTTGTTCAAATTGCATTTTTGGACTAACAATAACCAAATGGAATTTACGTACATCCACTCATAACTTAAGTGGTTGTACATTTCTCTTTATATTTGTAATAGGGGTTCAAGTCCTATCTTTGTTTATGAAATCATGATAAAATGTTGGGAGATCTCTTCTATATAGTGAAAGTTATTTTTAAGTTGCACTTGTAGACTGTAGTCGTTGATTTTTATTAGGTTTCAACAGACCTCTAACCCAATCGATATCCCACTTAAAAAGAAAGAAGGAGCCTCAAACTGTTGTATTTCCTTGAATTGAAGTTGCACACTTATTGCCTCCTCTTCGTGACTTGAAAATTTGAAAGTATGTGTATATAATATATCTACTGTCTTATCAGCTTTAGAACTTTACATTTTTTGGGATAAGATTTATTGAAGTTAGGTATCAAGTGTCATTTGAATGATGATAAGAACTATTTTGTTTAATAGTTTAAAATTGAGATAAAAAGTATAATATACTTTATACATCAAGTACCCTACAAGAGAATGATAATATATCTATTTTTTCTTTTCTTTTTTTATAGATTTTGAATACCCATTTTCACCTTTTAATAGAATTGGGTCAATTTAACATATGTACAATTATGTGAGCAAACAAAGAGAGGAAATGATGAGTTTTAAAAAGGACGCGTTTACTAATCAACGAGGGAAATAGAACTTAATTCCTGATTTGTGATAACATTGTTTACAAATCATTTGAGGATCAAATTATGTAAGTCTCGTATACAAATAAAAAATTTAATTCATTATAGATTAGTAAATGCATTCCCATCCTATCTAAGGAATCAAGTTCCCTATCATTTCAATCCTGATTTGTAAACACGCCCCGAAGGTTGACACGTCAATTCTATGAAAAGATATTTTTGACAAATTGATATTGGTATACATGATTAAACATGATTGTTAAACATTATGTTATATTGGTTGGTGCTTATAATTCATATTGCCTGCTACCCTTCCACATTGTATTGTCTCTGTAATCATTTGGGGACCAAATTAAAATAATCATAGTGATAATAACTTTTCCTAAGTTGGGGGATCACAAAATGGAAAAGCTTCTGGAGTTTATGATTAATTTATTTTGTTTGGTTCGGTTATGGACCAAATGCAAATGCAAGATGATGCATGTGTTTTCGTCACCTTTCGCTTATAATATTACATTGAATTTGGATACTCAATACTCCTCTAATCTTTTTCCTGACCTCATATAATCTCATGACACATAAACATTGCAATGAATGTGTGTTTAAAATGTAATTGATTTCCACAACCACTTTATCGACAACTGATCACATATTTTAATAAGGTCAGAAAAAAGATTAGATCAGTAGATGATCCAAATCCTATTTCATTAGGTTACATTATCCTTTAAATGGAAGATAAAAGCTATATTGTTTGTATACATGTCCAGTAGAATAGTGAACCCAAATGTAATTTACGTCCGGGGGTTTGCACCTGAGAAGCATTCAACTATATCCTTGAGTACCGGAGTCTGGACCAGTTCAAGGAATGCTAGAAGAACTGGAATTGCAAGGAACTTTAAAGGTCAACAACAATGACAACTAACAAATTATCAGAATTTACAGAATCTGAAACTTGAAAAAAAAAAAAAAAAAATTAAAACCCTGAAAGCAGATATGAAATACAAGGCTCAACAGAAAATTGTCACCAAGGCGTAATCTTATCTCTATATGAAGAATGCTTGATGCAACTTTTTATTATTACTTGATTAAAAGTAAAGTCAAGTCTGGAACCCAAATGAATCAGTCTACTTGCATGTTTTCTGGAAAAGGTATTGATGCACAGCAATGATAATATCCACTTTCATCATCATACACAAATCTCTGTGAAAGATGAGCTTCGCGGATAAGATACTCTCCCCATACCTCGGATCCAAATTGCTTGAAAATTCCTCGTGCATCAAAGGAGGAGTCGAACTTTCTTGTTCTGTACATCCTGTACAATTCAATTTAGTTTATATATTAGCCACCAAAAAAGCCAAATCGTTTATAGGCACCGGAAGAAGTTGGTTGTGCGGGGTTGTGCAGGCAATACAAATAGAAAAGGAGATAGCAATGGCACCTTTTTCTATGGCTTGCATTCATTACAGTGGCATGCAACTGCAATTTGAAGAAACAAGCAACTGTTAAGTCATATAACATTTTTCAGACTAAACTGCAATCCAACCACAATAGCAGTAAGAACAAATTCAATCAGAATTAGGTAACAAAGTCGTGCGCTGGGCCGATTGAGTTCAGGTTAAACAGCATATGAATCCTCATTGGAGGTTTATTTTTTCAACAAAAAAGAAAAAAAAGATAGAAACCTAACACATAATATATATTACAACATGGTAATCATTATTGTTGGGGAGGGGATGGAGATTAAATATGAAGCATCTACAATCGTATGTGGAAGAGCATTTTTTTTTTCTTTGCTTAAGTGCTTAACCTGTCCTTCCTTCCATAAAGAAAAGGGAAAAATCCCGCTACACTATCGCTAACAATATCTGAAATTCTGAAATTGCATACAATAGGTTCAACAAACTGACCCCAAATTTGGAGCAAATACATAGCTAGACATTTTCTAAACCAAGTAACATTTCATGTTAAAGAAGGCATTTCTCACCACCATAGGTGAGTTAAAACTTGAATTCAAGAATCATCTGGGCTTTTTCACTAGTCAACAAAACATGATTAAGATACCAATACTTAGAACCATTAATTTACGTCATATGAGTGGCTGTTAATTTCCATTTTCTTCTATGTTTTATAGCATCATGGATCACCTGAATGAGCTTGCATTTTGGTCTATATAAACCTTTAACTGACCATAGCAACAATTACTCCAAAGAGAATCTATTTTAATTGAACATTAGAACTTCAAGGAACATCAACTATCCTTCTAAATATTAGAGCTTAATTTTGAAAGTCAAAATCAATATTGCAGAACATCTCATTCCCTTGGATATAATGTAAACTATAAGTTAAAAACGGAAAAAAACTAGCCTTGTTTCTCTTTTTCAGTTGCCCCATGAGCAACATCATTGGACAAACACTAGCTACGTTCAACCGTTCAAGAATCAAAGTAAAATACTAATATATGGTAAGAGCTGAAGTTATAATGTGATTCTATTACAAATTATGATTTTCATATTGAATTACATTTTGGGATGAATAATACCTTAGAACCTGTTATGCAGGTTGACATGGTCATACTCTAAAGAAGACTAGGTGGGGATGGAAACAAAAGTTATGCAATCTAGACACTAATAATTATAAAATTCAAAAAGTGTTGAATGAAACCTACACGGATGAGTGAGTATGCTATACTTAATATTCAGAAAATAAAAAAATAAAAAAAAATAAAAAAAAGCAGTCAAAGAGCAGGGTACCATGATATTACTAATTCAAAACAATAAACAAAAATCACATCAAAACAAAGTAGAAGACAAGATAAGCATATTGAAGGACGTGGGAGTACTTTAAAGGTTATAAACTGTACCTTTAACTTTTGATTAACATCTTTCTCAAGTACAAGTCCGGCTTCAGTAAATGCATCAGTAATGACTTCTATGAAAGCTCAAGAAATTCAAAAGATTCCTTTGAATTAATAAAAAATGACAAGAAAACTAGGTAAAGTTATTTTCTTCTTTTCTATTTCATTTCCTAGTGTTGTAGACAGTGGGGAAGAAAATGATATCAGTGATTAGAAAAATTAGGATACGACATGCATGGCGAAGTCGATCACCGTCACCAATTTCTTCCACAGGAATATAGAGTACACGAGCTCTGGCCAATGGACCCTTCATGCATTCCTGCACAGACATAAAGGTTGATCCTGGATAAGAGCGAGAAGATACACAGTTCTGTGTTATCAACAGAAGTGTCCGAAAAGCTGATGCTTAGTTTAGAATAATTTCAAAGCCTTACAAATTCATGTCTCTTCACAAACTTGAAGATTAAGGGCTCACAGAGTAGCAGGGTTATAGGGTAGTAGAGTTCTAGGCAGCATCTGATTACCTCGTTAATAAGCAATAAGAAATCCTATAAGCTACATTTGAACTTGAAAACAATCTTACCAGCCCCTTTAGTCTTACAAAGACAGGCTGATTATCCAAGGCATCCATCACTTTAGAGGAGATACTCTGGACAGAAACACAGAACATTATACCATTGACAATGCACAATGATTTAGCTATCGGATTGAATGGAAATTTACCTTCAAAACCTCAGTAGCTGCATTAACTCGGTCCTTGTTCCACAACTTCAACATCAGTACAGTTAAGTGAAAAGTTTTTGGTTTATTAAATATGGATTTGTCAATTCCCAAGTCTGCTGCACCAACTTAAATCAGTAAAATTTTGTCAGAATAAGAAAGAGGAAAATGAAGAACCAATGAGTGACAAAAAAATATAGCAAATGGTCTCCAAATAATTTTAACGAAGATTATATATGCAACTAGTCTAATACAAAAACTTGCATGACATGACCAAAGCCTATATGGGGATACAACATTTCCACCCATAGACCTCACACATAAGGCTTCGATTTATAGCAAAAAAGTAACAGTAAAAAATAAAATTAAGACCAAGTGGTATGTGTGCTGTAATGTGTTTCAATCATCTCTAAGAGCTTGTATTAATATCAACATGCCACTTTGTAAATCAACTTGAGAATAATACAGTTATACAAACTCTAGACCTTGTTCAGCATCAGTGCATCATAGAATACAAAAGATTACTCACCAGATAAATTAGAAGATTTTGATGCTTTAGGGGCATAGCTAACAAGAGGTATGTTGGCTATGTTCACTTTAACATGTTCATTGTTATCTCCAACTTTAAGTTCAACTGCAACATCAGCTACTTTTTCTGACTGCTGATCCTTATCTTTGTTGTCAGAAGTACCTTCATTTGAATCACCACTCACATCTTCATCTAGGCGTGTATCACTGACTCCCAGTATGAAATTTTGAAAATTAACAAGCTTATCAACCAATTCCGGATGTATAGCCAATGGAAGAGATACAAAGTGCGAGTAATCAAGAGCAGGGCTTTTAACTGCCTGTGATTTAAACCAAAAACGACACGAGAAAGAATTGTTACAAGTAAAATATAGGAAACAGAAGAAAGTTATGCTTAGCATATGTTCAACAAAGTCCATATAGTTAACTTCCTAATGCACTCTAATTTTACAAAATGATTCAAATTAGGCCAGTCATAGAGTAAAGGATTTCAAGCAAGAAATTTATGGATTGGAAAAACTAACAAAAGTAAGACCATTAGGACAGTGTCTCTAGTAGTTAATGCAAAAGCTCGGCTTGACAGCATCATAATATAATTTTCTTCCACGAAAAGCAATAGCTAATAAAATCATCGTCGCTTTTATTAATCTGCCTTTTCATATGCATTGCTTAATTCATGACTGAATAGAGTGCATAATAAAATGTTGACTATTAAAATTAGGTGTGAGGTGCTTTGAGCAATATCTTAGTAACATATAATAATTATAGCAATTCTGTCAAAAATTACAAAGTGTAACTGACCTCATCAATTATAGTTTGTATTCTTTCTGAGGCTCTGGTTACATTATCTAAGGAAATGCCTTCAATGACTGCAGCAAGTAATAATGTCAAAAGTTGCTCTATAATTGGTATACCGATCACATTCACATCTCTTAGATAGTCATGAAAATTTTCAAAGTAGATAAGCATCAAGGAAAAATGTTATTGTAGAGCTATAGAAATTCAACAAAACTGAAACTTTAAGATGACAATTTGATTACAACTATACATTAGTCATATTAAATTGTCAATAACAAAGAAAACTTACTTATAGAGTCCTCCTTTCTTGATAATGGAAAGATAAGTTTAACACCCATCTCCTCTTCAATTTTCTTCTGTGTAGTTCCTCTATGGAAGGAAAATAAAAGGAATAAGGAAAAATATATATGATTGGAGTCTTTAAAAGGTCTACAAGCAAGACTCCATACTCTTTTCCTTTGACAAATCGGATTACAGAGGCACCAATCTGCATATAAAGCACAAGATAGGCTTTAATATACTAATTGACAGGCAGGGAGACTAAAATTTTAAACAAAATCAATATGTGACAGTAAGTGATAACTGAATATTATGCATAAACAAGAAGTGATAAATACAATAAAATAATGCAACCAAGGATAAGTTCGAGTAAGACAATTATAAATAATAGAATTAGTTATGCAGTAAAGTCAGCTTCCATTTTATCTAATCAAGCAATATGTTGGTTGAAGAAAAAAATAGATAAAAATAGAATCATGGGACAGATTAACTAGAAAATCTCTGAAAACATCTCGCAGATGATACCGATAAATACTACTACTTAGCCAATTTCTAGTCTAAAATAATGGCATAACAGCAAGGAAAAGGGCCAACAAGAAAATATATATTCAGAGGAAGTATGATCAAAACAATTGCATGAATGTACATGATATTGAGGTTTATTATTGACAGCACAATTTCCAAATCTCAAAAATCAAAATTTCACCTCAATCGAAAGTGAATGTTTATCAGCTGAAGGAACTGAGTTTCCTTCCAAAACTTTATCCTTAACATTATCCTGCAAGGTGCTGGAATTAAGAGTTGAAATGGTTACTTCATCCATAGCATCTGCAACCTCCCTGGCATGTGGAGTATCTGAAACATTACTTGATATGCTGCAGTGCACTTCTTGGATTTGATTTCCATTTTCTGACTCAATTATGACATCCTTTCCTGAGAATTCTGCAAATTGACTTTCAATGATCCATCAACAACATCGAACATGACTTAAACCAACAATAATCTCATTATAAACCAGTGTCGCACACTGACCAGTTACAGTATTGTTAAAGACCATTTGATGATCAACAAAAATCACAAAAAATGGAAAAGATAGATATATATTTAAATTATTCATGTGAATCAGTGAACTGCCAGGAAATTCACTAAACTTGAAGCAGTAGCTGTCAAAAACAATGTGGAAACTGAAGGATTTTGATAGGATCCGGAACAATACTGTAAAGTTGTAGGTAACGAGCAAGAGTGCCTTGGATAGATCAAACCTCTCTCAAAGTGAAATCTACAGAGTTAATTGTGTATAGCCATAAGCCATTTCCAAGGGCTGTCTTGAGTCACCTTCACTAGTCTGATAAATATTTTTGAATTCTTTTTAAAGAAAAGGAAAAAGAAAGGGGAAGGGGAATTAAAGAGTTGAAAAAAGAGAGAGAGAGTGTGAGAGAACTCATGGTTTGAGAATCAAGAAATGTGATAAGAGTCAATCATTGGAAGCTTATAGATACGATAGTAAATTGAGTCCACACGTGCAGCAGCACTGTGTCATAGTGCAGTGTTGTTTTGACTGGATGGCAAGGGGCGGAGGGTGGGAAGAACAAACAACTTTAAACAATTAAGCAAGTGAGAGAAGGCACTGCATCTATTATAACAATAACCAAGGCAAGTCAAATTAATAAAAAGAATATAGACCTTCGCTGAAAGCGGCTTGAGTACTCACTGGTCTCCACACAAGATTCATAGTTTTTAGCTTCTTGTTCCCATCAAATGCACTTGGCTTATGTTTTGCCCCACTCATCTTCCAGTTACAGCTCAAACTATAATAAGAACACTTTCCCTGTCATTGAGTAAAACTTAAATAAATAAAAGAAGCCAGACACAGGTTTGAACAATTTCCCAATCAACATCTAGAAACTTTAAAATTATTCTAAACTTCTAATTTGTAGTTTTCAAACATTATATTGATAGAAACAACCTGGCCATAATAGAGTAAAAACAAAATATCTAGAGATAAAATAAACATTTTCCCACAGAAATATGAGTTCATGAGATCCATAGGCGTTTGCTTCTACAAATTTGTGCTGATACACCAGTAACTCGAATGATTAATAAGACTTTTGGACTGAACAGCCCAACTGAATATTTCTCAATGAACCACAGCCATGTACAATTCGTTTAGTGCAGATAGGCGAAGCTTCCAAAATTATAATTGGTAAAAAAAAAAAAAAAAAAAAACACAAAATAAATCACAAAACAATAGAAGCAGATATCAAGAAACAAGGAAAAGGAAAACACACTCTCTTTTGTTAATAGAGAGATCTCAAAGAAACAGCCGTGCAATTCATGAATTATGCCAAGCTACCATTTCGATTTTCGAGTCCCTAAAACACCACCTAGGTTCGTGGGTAAAAACAATTCAGTGTAACAGCTGTAACATGTATCTTAATTGGTATAATTACTCAATAATCTTGAAGGCCGAAGTATCGATCTCTTCTTCCAAACTTCATTTGATTTTTAAGAAAAACAAGAGAATTATTATCTTCTTTCTACCAATTACTAAATATCTTCATTTTCTTTCTTTCACTCAAATGGGTCCTTAATAAAGCAAAAAAGGCTGAGGGAACCTAGATAAAAAGTAAAGGCATTTCTTTTCTTTTTATCTCCAAACAAATTCTTTTCTTTTCTCTCAATCTTCCAACAAAACAAACAGACAAATACAACATAACATCAATAACCCAAATAACCAGAAAAAATAAAATCAATAATAACTTCTTCACAGTTCTTCACATAAATGAGTCAACATAACTTCACAGTTAATCAGTAAGAAAACAACAAGCAACACAACCATCAACAAATATGCAAAAATGGTACCTGAAAATAATGAATCAGCCTAGAATTCACATTAGTAGTCGAAAATTTCAGTACGCGGTCAACTCTGCACAAGACAGTGAACTCATTATATTCAATAAACCAACTAATAAACCCAGATAGTAAAAGCAAAAAAGATTGAAACTTTCATGTTAAAAGATAAAAAAAAACACTTTTTTGATTATTTGGGTTTCTATAACAAACGTGTTTCGAATTAATTCGAAGGAACCAAAGTTGAGTGTTGAATGTTGAAAGGGCCGCGTACCTGAAGAGGGACCTGCTGCAACTTAGCATTTTCTATCGTTGAAGCGGAAAACTGAGGTTTTGTTGTACGTGTTACAGACTTACAGTTACACCTACACGTGTGATGTGAAGTGATGAGTAAGCAGAATTGATAAACAATGCTCGGGTATTTAAGAACAATGTTTGGGTACTGACCGGTCAGTATTCGAAATAGTGACTCCACCAATGAAAGTATAGCACGTAGCTTTTTTCTTTTACTTTTTACATTTATCTCACAAATTGGGTTACGTGCTATTCTCCTATCGGCCGGGTCAGCATTTTGGCTATTGACCGATCAGTATCTAAACATTATTCATTTTTAAAATTTTATTTATTTATTTCGGTTTGCTTGGGCTTGACTGCTTGATCATTATGTGATAATTGGGTTTAAGTAAGTAATGTGTTATTTGAGTAGTTTTTCAATTTTGAAAATATTGATTTTTCGAAATCATTGGATTTCAATCTAAAGGAGTAAAGGTATTGATGGTCCACTCCTAGTGACGTAACCAGGATTGAAGACTAGAGTATGCTAGATTTTTATTTTTTTTTACTGAACATTGACATATAGTGAGACGTCCCCATAAAATGTATATTTTAAATAAATACTTTACAAAATTTTATTTTATTTTTAAAAAATCAAATTAAATTATAAGAGAAACACGAAACACAAATGGAAACATTAATTAAATCATACAATATTATTAAATTAATTTGATTCATTCTAAATATACTAATACAATGTTTTGAGAAATTTAATGAAATTCATTTAACAATATCGTTACTTTGTAAGTTTAAAATTGGATTAAATAATAATTGGATTACTCCTAAAATCTCATTATCTATATTTAACAATAACCCTTAAAATTTTAAAACAAAATAAAATATTTAAAGCCATAATATTCACTCAAACATATCTAAATGTTGATGATGATAAATAGATAGAACCAAGTTTGAAGAATGAGGAGAAATAATTGTTATTATAGAAAGAAGAATAAAGAAAGAAAGTTATATGTAATTTTTTTTTTTTACTAATTTAGTTTTTTTAAGGGGGCTAGGGTCCCACATAGGCATGTACCTGTCAACTCCCGACTGGTTTATCGGAGGAGGCCCCTCCAATTCGGCTTCTAGGTCAAACGGTCTCCTTTTGACAAACTGACAAGAAAGGAGGTTTTTTTATTTCCTGTTACAATTCGAGAATTCAATGGGAGCCTGTTACACACAAGAAGCACTCAAAACATCATGAAACTAAATAATTTTGTTCTAATATAAGAATTTAACCTTGAAACTTTTAAGTGTACTACAAAAAATTATAAATGAGATGTAACTCGATTTAAATTTCTAGAAAAAATAAACAACAATATATACATATTTCAAGAAAACGTCATAGTCAATTCTATAAGTATTTTTTAACAAATTACTAATTTATGAAATGGGTGGGACATATTCTTACAAAGAAATTTTATAAATGCATTATTTTATAATTTTATCGAAATCATTGACAAAATTTATTATATAAAAGAGATTTTTAATTTATCAAGTAATTTATTATTAAACTGCCCGTTCAATTGAAACCAAAAAAAAAATAAAAAAAATGTCATAAAAAGTTTTGAAAAGAAATTGAAGGTATGATTGCCAGAGAAGCTAGCTAGCCTTCAACATTATCATATACCATACTTGACGAAGAAGTGACCAGAAAAATTCTGAAAGAGTAAACCAAGAGATCTACCTTGTACAATACACAAAGAACCCCAACAACATAAAATCCTCTCAACCATTAAAGATCAGCTAGCTAGCTAGCTAGCTGCAACATATATGTGCATGCTCGTCCATGGTGTGTCTAGGAGTTTTCTTCGGCTGCAAAGGCTCTCGTTCGATCAAAGATTATGTTATTTCAGCTTTGCTAATCATAGCTATTCTTACCGGGTTGCGAATCTTCTGCTACATCATTCATCATTTGTTGAAGAAGGAGGAGGATGGAGATATTCGTCGTTATAATAATCATGATAATTATGATCAAGAGCATAACCATGGATTGGAAATGCAGTAGTGATCGAATACATGCAGGCCATTATATAAGAAGAGAACATATACTTGTTTTGTTGTCCCTCAAAATTTTTCTGTTTTTGTATAGTTTATGTATTTAGTTTCGATTTCAGATATTCAACTGTAATGTTATATATAATCACCGTCCAATGTCGTTTGGTGGTAAATACACTCATTCAACTTGTCATGTGCTCAAATTTTACTATAATACAACATAAGTTTTATTAGTTATACAAAAATCGTCCCATGTTTTAGTTTTTGTACATGGTAAACATGTTAAAAGGAATCAGATTGTAATAATCATATGCATTTTGATACTTAATGAATACTCGAGCGAGCTTAGGAGAGGATGAGATCTATCAAAAAAGTTCACTAGTTAAATATTAATTGAACCCCTATTGTAGCTCAAAATATTCATGTCCATTTTGATTCAAACCCCCACTAGATAAATTCTTGTTAGTACGGGTCACACGCCACATTTTCAGGACACCATTAAGACTACCTGTACAAATTGTGCAGTATTCCTCCTCAGGATCCTCCCCCAAACGCCCTAAAAAGGCAGTGACACATCTAATAGGTCCTCTGTGACCCACCAGAACCGCCACAATTGTATGCCTCCCTGTATCCTGTTGATGATGATCTCTGGACCAGACCCTGCTAGTAGAGTCAGCTGACCCACTTATCACATAGTTGGACACACTAGCCATGCACATCACTGCACGTGTGTGTCCCTGCAGTGCACCACCGTACTGCAATTGCCCCGAAAACCACCCCTTGTACCAATAATGTATGTACCCATCGCTGCACCCGCCGTAAAGTATCCCATCATCGTCCAGGGTTAGGGTTAGGGTTTTTACGGGGGAGCATTTCGCCGGTAGGGTTATAATGAGGGTGTGGGGTTGGTTTTCAGTGTAGAAGTTACAGCGCCAGGCTTTGACGGTGGCGTCATCGGAGGCCGTGTAGAGTACTCCATCGTCTGCGATGGCTAGGGCATTGATTGGCTCAGAATGTGCTTGGATTGTTTCAATGCATTTGAAGTCTGTAATTCTCCAAACTTTTACTGTTTTGTCAAGGGAAGCTGAGTATAGTATCTCATCTGAAATGTTGATTGCTAGTGATGTAATCGGTCCCATATGCTTTGTCTGTGATCATCAAAGAGAATGAAGAACAAATTAGATAAAATATTTCAATTATTTGCCACTTATTGTAAAAAGAGATCATGTCACCTATAGTATAATAGAAGGCTTAGATGCAACTAACAGGATGCACATGCACTCCAAATTTAAATCATGTGACGTGGTAAAATATGCCAGAAAATGAATAGTGCATCCAAGTTCATTATCATGTATAATATATACAAAGAATCCAATGACCTTTTTCTCCTTAAAAGTACAGTATTCTAGCTAAACATTTCTCTTCTCTGGTAAAAGCCCCACAAATTTCCAAAACATTCATTCATTTCTGGGTAAACACATTAATACAGAGAGATAATCCAAAGTGATATAGGTTCGCTGTGTCTACTATAAATAACAGGTGGGGTGCTTCCACATTAAGATGAAGATCCGGCCAGGACACTGAAATCATTAATTGAAAAAAAAGCTAAGCTTTTTCAAGCAAAGATTTTGTCTTCTATGCATGCCAGTTAGCTAGGTCATAATAAAGAGCTATACCAATTTCTGCTTATTCAATAAATAAAGTGTGAAAGTGAAACAATGTAACTATGTGAGTGCACGCACAATATTAATAAATTTTAGAATAAGTTATAAACTATAACATTCTAGATTAATTTTTAACTCGTATATAATGTGAAAATATTTGAACTTAGTCGTCGTTTATATTTATTAGTAGTCGTGTGCTTCTTTGATCAGGACAGTATTGAAAAAAAAAATCAATTGTTTTATAACGTTGTGGTACCTTACAATAGTTTCGTAACATTGCAGAACCGGGGATTCCACGTCATTACTAATTTTTATGAAATTGAATATGAGTGAATAAAAAAGGCGCCATTAATGTTAAGACATTACCGTTTTATCTTTTCCGATGATGTAGCTCCGGACATAACCACCGGTTCTCGGTATGGTGGCCAGCCGGAAATGTCTCAAAGCATGATTGTCCCATGTCTGCTGCCACACCCAAATCTTTCCATCACCGTAGGCGGCGTAAACCCTGTCAGGGGAGACTTCCAGGGCAATCACCATGGCCGTCTTTGTCTTCAGCTGCCCGCACTCGGTGAACTCCGGCAGCTTCCATATCGATTCCGACCCAGTGTAGACATACCCGTTGAAGGCGGCTATGGACAGCATCTGGCCATCCTTTTTGAGGACGGAAGAGACGCACCGGTAGGAGCTCTCGAGCTGCTGCTGCTGCTGGTGGTTGGCGGGGGTGGTGGTGGTGAAGGAGAACTGGCGATGGGGGGAGGAGACGGGGGAGGTGTGGAGGCTGGTGGTGGAGAAGCGGGGAGGGGTACTGTTGAAGGGGAAGGATGATGGAGGTGGTTCTTTGGTGGAAAGGCTTCGGTGGAAGAATTTGTGGCGGTGGTGGTGGTGGGTGGTGGTGGTGGTTTGGTCGGTGGAGGGTCTAATGGCAAATGATGTGTTGGGTGGTGAGTTTGGAGAGTCAAGTGAGGCCATGAATTTTGAGAGAGTGAATACGGTGGTGGTGGTGGTGTTTTAATGGTGTAATATATGGAGTTTTGTTTGGTGGTATACATTTAAATGCAATCTCATCTGCCACGATTTTTTCTTTTCATACAATATGGTCATCAATATTAATATAAATAGATTTTAATTTGGATTCAATTTGTGTGTAGAAACTTGAGAATATCTAATTTTACTCTAAACTGATTTGGTTTATTTTTCCTTTAATTAACTACTTCATGAATTTTGTCTGAAAAAAAATGAAATTCTTACTTTTGTCTTAGTATTGTACATGTATTACCATATTTACACATTAAACCGCAAAATGTAGGCAGTATATATTTTATATATCCACCCCGAAAAGTTATCTTTTTCACTTTAGCATTCATGTGATCATAGATTCATAATACACCACTTTAATGTTTTTACTTACTTTACTTTCTCTTCCCACTAAGTTTATCTCTCTTTCTTTCGGTAAGATGAGGTTGACCCCGTGGAATGTCCATCACACCTACATCACAAGGTTGTAGGTTCAAGTCTCTCACCCTTCACTAAAATCTTGAATTATCGTAATATATATTTCAAGTTTATCCCTCTCTATAGAAGTTTCTCTCTCCTACCACTTTCCTAAAAAAAAAAAAAAAAAAAGCAACAATCCCACCTTCTCAAGGAATTTATACAAAACTCATAATTAGCCACTAATTAAGAGTTGACTTTCGATAGGGGACTCAAATGATCATATGTATGGTCTAAAGCTAAAAGTCTTCCTTGCTTGATTTCTTTTCCTCTCTTTAATTAACTAGTTGATGAATTGAAACATTAATTAATTTGTAGAAAATTATAAAATTCCATCAAAACTTTGATAATTAAGTAGAATAACAATATCCATGAAACAAAACCCAAAGAATTAATTTGCTCTAGCTCCACTAGACATAAATAATAAAACAAGTAGTAATCAGAAAATCTATCTATTCTCCCAAAATTGCTCATCGATCAAGCATTATTCTGCTCTTAATTAGCAATTTTTATAGTCTGCAAAATTATAGCAACCAAACTCATAAAATTAATAATCATTGATCAATGAATAAATGAATTGAAATTCTTCTGCGATGTCTATGCAGGTCGCCGCATCGGTGTTTTTGAGGCTGAGGCGCAAACGTTCGACAGTTTCATTGTCTACCTCGCTAAGCAAATAGCTCAGAGGAAGCATTATATAATTCTTCCCTAATTAACTTTCTCGAGAAACAAACATAAACAAGGTGATATATTTTGTTTGGTTTCCGAGATTAGTGAATGAATGATACAGGTACGGACTTATAGATATGTCAGTGCGCTAAAGGCATGAAAAACACATTTGATTGGTTTATCGTATAAAATAACATGATAGATATCATTGGATATGATCACGATGCATTGCAGATTTTATTTTGAAAATTTGTTTCCTATATATCAGGAGAGAGGGAGAGACTTTAAACTTATGTAATTGTGTTGGAACTTGGAAATTTTTATTTTATTTATTTTTTTATTTATTTACGAATCTATCTTTAAATGACCAAGAATCAATAAGGACTTTAGGGGGGTGTATTCAATTAGTATTCTTGTGGATATTTAAAGACATTTTTTAAGTGATAGATTTTCATGGATTTATAAGGACTTTTATAAATTCACATGGACTTTTATGGATTTGTTTAGACATCTATTTCAGACTTTTATAGATTTGTTTAAACATTCATGGACTTTCATGGATTTGTTATCTTTGACTTCTATTATAGATGGAGAATTATACCACTATATGGCCCAATAACACAATCTATACACTCAACCAACATGATCCATTACCATGGTTTAATAAATATATCATGAATAATAGAGATTTTCTTCAATCACACCGGTATCTACGGAGGGACAATCGTCTTGAAGAATAATCTTAAGAACCATAGTGTACCATCGAATGATATACAACCATCGTGTACCAATGTACCATTGAAGATACTTTTCAGATGGTTAAAATAAAAGTGAAATAAAAAGAGAATGAATATCAATTTGGCTATTCGTTTTTTCAAAGTGTTCATATATATATATATATATATATTGCTTTCAGATATAAAACTAATTTCCTTTTTTTTTTTTTTTTGTTAATATCTTTTATATCTATTTTATATCTATTTGATGTGTATAATTTATTCCTAAAAATACATATTAATGGGGCATACAAAATATATTATTAGTTGCAGAAACCGTCTTCAAGTCAAAAATAAATTATATAAATAATTACATTACTTGTTGACGAACTGATTTTGCATGTCCGTTAAAAAAACACACCAAAAAAAAAAAAAAAAAATCATGTCAGATTTAAAAATATATATATATATATATATTAATTTCTAATTTCTATTTTTTTTAGCTTAAAAAAAATAAAATAAGCCACGACAGCGAATTGTTTATATGTTTCTGTTTTGAGAGAGAGAGAGCAAAGTCCACCAAAATCTTTGGGGAGAAGGTTAGACATGTGATGACATTTGATATTTATATCTCTCACCATCAAGTCCACCAAAATCCACCAAAATCCATGACATAAGAAAATCCTATAAATTTAGTCCTAATTGAATACACCTTGGTTCTTGTAGACATTTTAAAAGTCTCAATTCAATACATCCGGATTTGGAAGGATTCTTTAAAAATCCATAGAAATCTGAATTGAATACCACTGGATTAATATAAACTCTTTTAAAGTCTTTAAATGTTCGAATTGAATACACCAGGATTTATAATGTCTTTAAATGTCCTCAACAATCCTAATTAAATACACCCCCCTTAGATAAAAATTTTAAGTTTTTGTTTTTTAAAAAGGAAAAACTTAATTTGAGATTTTGATAGGATTTTTTTTAAGAAATCACCCACATATTCAACCTTTTTAATTAAAAAATTGGTATGAAGCAGGTTCCGAATTTTTTTTTTTTTTTAACCCTCTTTAGTAATTTTAATTAAAGATCAATTTTTCATTAATAAAAATTGCACCCTGATTATTAAATAATCTAATTTATCAAACATCTGTTTCATATTTTCCTACTAAAATTATTAAATAATTTGATTTTAATTTTTCAAAAACAATTTAAAATTTAAGAGTAATGCTATACAATACAAATGATGTGGCAACACACAATATGAGATGATGTGGTTAATGAAAAGAGTAATGCTAGAAAACCCAAAAATTTAGTCTAAATTTCAACCTAAATGATGAGGTAAATGAGTTGTCATCACTACACACATGAGATGATGTGGTTAATGAAAAAATCACTTGCAACATCATTTGAGTTGAAATTTGAGTTAAATTTTTGGATTGTCGAGCATTAGTGTAATGAAAAAAACCACATGCCACATCATTTAGGTTGAAATTTTAACTAAATTTTTGGGTTGTCAATTTTATCGTTGGGGGGCAAAAAAATTAACAAAAACAAAAAATAAAAAATTCTCCAAAATTACCATTTTCTCCCCATTTCATTTTTTCTATAAATACCCTCTCTAATTCAACTTTTTTTCACCTCTCTACTCTCTCTAATATCTAATATCTAATTTCTCTCTCTCTCTCTCTCTCCACACTCTATAATATTAATCTCTATAGTCTCTAATCTCTCATTCTCTACACTACTCTCCACCAATTCATCATTTCTCTACAAAGTACAAAGTACAAAGTACAAATAAATGTAATTTCTTATTTATTTTTAATTTTATATTTATAATTTATGCTTAGTATATTAATTTATGCCTTGGTTAGTTTTATTTATAATTTTTATGCTTAGTATATTAATTTATGTTTAGTATTTTTATTCTTAGATTTTTTTTTATTTTTTTAAATTTTAAATTTTTTTTTTTTTTTTATGAAATTGGATTGACCTAATGGGAAAAAGCATCACAAGAGATCATATGCTGAAAAACTTTCTTAGATTTATATTTAATATTTAATATTTATGATTTTATGTTTAGTATATTTAATATTTATGTTTAGTTTTTAATTTTAATATTTATCCTTAATAATTAGTAAATTTAATATTTAATTTATGCTTAGTTTTTAATTTTAATATTTATGTTTAGTATTTTTATTCTTAGGTTTATATTTAATATTTATGATTTTATGTTTAGTATATTTAATATTTATGCTTAGTTTTTAATTTAATATTTAATTTATGCTTAGTTTTTAATTTTAATATTTATGCTTAGTAGTTAGTAAATTTAATATTTAAATTATGCTTAGTATTTTTATTCATAGGTTTATATTTAATATTTATGATTTAATGTTTAGTATATTTAATATTTATGCTTAGTTTTTAATTTTAATATTTATGTTTAGTATTTTTATTCTTAGGTTTATAATTAATATTTATGATTTTATGTTTGGTAGTTTTTTTTTGGTTTTTTTTTTTTTGATGAAATTGGATTGACCTAAGGGGGAAAAGCATCATAAGAGATCATATGCTGAAAAATCCCTAGGCAGTATCCATAAATATATAAATAAAGGAATAAAGGAACAAAAGAATTTGAAAAACAAAACAAAACAGAGGACACAACCCCAAAAAACCCAAAGGCACACAGGCCAAACAAGAAAAAATAAAACTAGGAAAACCTGAAGGATTCTCTACCCATACATTCATTACCAACTAACCGAGAATAGAATGAAAGAGTGGAGGACCACCATAAATCAAAAGGATCACCCAAAGCGTGCTTAGAGAGAGCATCCACCACCTGGTTACCTTCCCTGAAGATGTGAGAAACCTGGAACTCCATATGCAAGATCTGATAAATACAACGTTGCCAAGCTTGACGAACACACTAAGTAATCTTATCAGACCTATCAGAAAGAAGTTGAACCACATAAGAAGAGTCACTCTCGAACCAAATCCTATGTCAACCCAACTTCCACGCATAATTGATGGTTAAAGAAGCAGCAAGGAGCTCAGCCTCGAAAGCAAAAACCTGACCAAGGGGGACTGCAAAACAGGCTTTAACAAAAG
The DNA here is from genome assembly GCA_008009225.1 of Acer yangbiense. Lineage (NCBI taxonomy): Eukaryota > Viridiplantae > Streptophyta > Magnoliopsida > Sapindales > Sapindaceae > Acer > Acer yangbiense. The sequence continues at coordinate 12,157,175 of CM017762.1, forward strand.
ATCTGCAAGTCCGAAAAACACCCCCACAACCCTCCACACCTGGAGAACCTAAAGCAGCCCCATTCGTGTTAACTTTGGTCCACCCCGAAGCCTGAGGCGACCAGACAACACTCTTGATAACCGGAACCTTACCAGGACAACCACTGAGGCCAAACCGCTGGAGAATCAGCAAATCATCAACACAATTATGCATGCAGTCAATCCCCAAACTGTTCGTATCATAAACAGAGCGCCAAACAAGAGATAGAGCAACCCTAAAATCAATAGACTTTCCATTAAAAATCCACTGATTACAGGAATACCATACACTCCAAACCACAGCATGAATGACAACTTTCCATAAAATCTTAATCTGAACACTGAAAGAAATAGACATGGCCTGATAGAAGAAAGAGCCCCAAGTGTCAGTAGAGACACGCCTTTGAAAAGCAGAAAAAAACCGCCTCCCAAAGAGTAGTAACAAGAGGGCACTTAATAAAAAGGTGGTCCACAGTCTCCGAGCTAGCGCCACAAACACTACATTTGGAGGCTAATTGAAAACCAGATCTGCATAAACGGTCTTCGGTGGGTAATCTATTAAGAATAAGACGCCATGATAAGATAGAACGGGAAATAGGGATATAGCAAGACCAGACATCCCTCCACCATGGGACTTGAGGAATATCATGAAACATCCTAGAGTAAGCCGCCTTACAAGAAACCCTCATGTCCCTAGAATGAGGCCCATAGAATGAGGCCACACCAAATAATCAGTCACAGGAGAAATAACAATTTTCTCAATCCGAAAACATAGATCCTGGAATCTAGCACGAAAACGATCTTCCAAAACCCATCTACCATCCCGAATGAAGTCCGAAACCCTAGCTTAAAGATGTATGACCATGAAATTAGGAATACCAAGAAGATCCACAATGGGCACCCCAAGCCAATTATCGCGCCAAAAATCTCCCTAGGAGTCTTTCCCGATGAGCCAGATACCATCCTTAAGAAACTCAGCATAGTTAGACTTAAAAGAAGTCCAATTGGAGGAGGTGATGTGGCCTCCCTGAGGTTTCTACAACTGATTAATATATCTCTCATTCAATAAAGTGAAAGCAAAACTGTTAGAAGTTATAAATTTCCAAGTAATCTTTCAAAGAAAAGAATCATTCAACAACGCCAGATCTTTCAAACTAAGGCCCCCAAGAGCATAGAGTTTACAACAACGTTTCCAATCAACACGGACCAACTTGGAGTCCTCACAAGAACCAGTCCATAAGAAATTTCTGATCTTCTTAGTAATCATCTGGATAAGGGAAACCGACCACTTATAAATCATAAAAGAGTTAACAAAAGAGCCAGTAATCACCGAACGAATCAAAGTAGCCCTACTAGCTATAGAAAGGGACTTACCTTTCCACCTGGCAAATTTAGACACAATCTTATCTGCAATAGGCATCAAAAGAGACTTCCTGGGCTTGCCCCGGAATAAAGGAACCCCTAGGTAAGAAAACATAAAATGACCGATCTGCATCCTAACTAAAGACTGGAGAGAAGTAATCCAGGCAGGAGAAACAGATGACCCGAAAAAGATAGAGGATTTACTCTAGTTAAAAAGTTGGCCCGAAATGTTGCCATAAACACAGAAAGCATTCATAACATTCCTCAGATTATTGGTCATGCCTCTACAAAAAATCAGCACATCATAGACATACAACAAATGAGTGGGAGCAGAAAACCCCCTCGGAGAGGATATAGGCAAAAGACGATTAGATGCCACTATTTTAGAAAGTAACCGACTGAGAAAATCCTCTGCAATACTAAAAAGAAGAGGAGAAAGATGATCCCCCTGTCTAACCCCTCTTGTGTGTCTAAAATAACCAGCTGGAGAACCATTAATCAGAACCGACAGTCTTGAAGAGCCAAGAATGATATCAATCCAATCTATGAAGATTTGAGAAAAACCAAAAGCCCGTAGCACATGGCAGAGGAACTTCCAATTAAGAGTATCAAAAGCCTTGCGAATGTCAATCCTCATAGCCACACTACCCTATAGCATTTCTTATGGAGCACATTAACACAATCGGAAGCAAGAGCAATATAGTCCTCAATTTGTCGATCTTATATGAAACCAAATTGTTGAGGAGAGACAATACGAGTGATCGCTACAAATCGTCACGCTCACAATAGTACGAGATCGAAATGTAGTGCAATGATAGAGTAGGGAATCATCCCACAGAGACTAAGGGATTATATGATTACTGGTGTTCGTTGGCACGCGTATTATTTAAACAATTCGAATTAATGATTTCCAAACTTTTCACTAAATTAATCTAAAGCTAAAATCTAAGCAATGTAATCAACAGAATAAAATAAATCACACAAGAGAATGATATTTGTAATACGATGAAATAATGCTAGAATTTAGAATCCACCTCACCCTTCTAATTAAGAATTCAACCCGCCTAATCTCCCAAATTACGCAAGTATACGTTATAGGTTTGTGCCCCTTTTAGCTAACTCCTAATCTCTTTCGAGCAATAGAAATTGCACCCAAACATACTAAATATATTTTGGGCTAATCTAGCACGGTGGGACACACACATGATCCCTATACGCCAGCCTCACGTATCTCTACCTTACTGATCATATATAGTGGATATTGTGATGATCACGTTTAGCATGTCACCTCTCGGTTCATTCACACAACCAATAAATCAATTACAAGAACATCAATCAAGCAAAAACATTAAGCACACAAAATATCCATATAATAACACAAGCACTTTAAGAGAAATTAGGCAAGTCATTATGAAAGATTAAGGGTTTGGTATCATCATAACTCTAGCATATATGTGTTTAGCTCATATTACACATCCAAGTCATTTGAGATAATAAATTGAAACAATCCATAGCAAATACACAAGTATAAGAGAATGAGTTGCAAGAAATGAACTAATTATGAAGAACTTCTTCCTTGCAAGTGCTAGGCTCCAATGACTTGGTTCTTTCCAAGCTTCATTTTATGCTCCAAAGTCATGATTGAGGATGGGTATGAAGTGTAAGGGAAGGTTATAGAGTGGAGGTGATGGATCTATTGTGGTTTGTGGTGAAGAGAATGGTGGATTTGGTGGATTTTTGTTGAATATGTGGAGGATGTGATGATGGGTGTGAATGGAGCAATTATGAGATCTAGAATTTGTGAATCACACTTTGAAACATTTGGTAAAGTGGTATATAAAGGTAGGTCAAAGTGGGTCCTAAAAAGAGTGAAAAGCAAGCGGTGGATGACATCTCGTGGTACATCTCGCTGTACGCTTTAACGAAACTGTCTGACGAAACTCATCTGGACACACTGCAGAAACTCGCTATAAGTGTTTTTGTCTAACGCGGTACACTTCGACGTTCCTGTCTGACGAAACTTCCCAGTGTCTCCACTTTCCAGAATGCGGTACGCAACGCGGTACACTTCGACGACCCCAATCGCGAAAGTTGGCGGAATCCTCCAAGTTGATTTTCGTGGTTCGCTCGTGGTACAACTTTTTGTTTAACGCGATACACTTTGACAAAATCTGAAAATTGCTCTTTTAACCCGAAAATCCCATATTTGCCCGGAAAATCCCCGTTTTCACGTAGACTCCCCCTAAATCAAATAGACCTGCAAACACATTATTTAAACATTAAAAACATGGTAAATACAAGGAAAACGAGATCAAAACGGAGGAAAATAGGGGACACGCAAAGCGTATAAATGGACTTATCAACGAGCAGCAACCTGAGCTAACCTATTAGCCAAAATCTTAGAGGAAATCTTGTAAAGAAAGTTACCAAGCACAATAGGGCGAAACTGATTCACGGTGATTGAGTCCCTCATATTCAGAATAAGCGTGATAAAATTAGAATTTAGACCTGGGGCAAACACACCAGAATGGAAAAAATCATGAACTGTAAGAATCACATCTCTATCCATAATCTCCCAACAACGTTGAAAGAAACGACCAGAGAAGCCATCGAGCCCAGGGGCGGAAAGAGCATCCATGGCAAAAACCACATCATGGATAACATCGGCAAAGGGAATAGCGATCAATCGAGTTCTCCTTATGAGAAACCAAAGAGGGAACATTGTCATAAATAATAGGGAAAATATCATTTTCGTCCCTATGGTTTACCATATTATCCATTCTGGTCCCTGTCGTTCCAGCATTGGCCGTGCAGGTCCAAACGTTTTCAATTAATCCCTATTTTGATCCTTACCGTCCAATTCCGTTAAGGATTTTGAAATTTCTGTTAATAGAGCAAGGGTAAAATGGTAAAATCGTCATGCAATCTTCTAGAATCTTATTTTAAGAAGGGTAAAACGGTAACTTCAGTTAAATAATAAAGAATGTGTGGTCCCAAATCCACCACCATTTAATAAATAATAATAATATAATCATCTCCTTCAATTCTTTTTCTTCAGAACAAAAAAATAAAATTCCCTAACTACATGTTTAAAATTTTAAAAATAACAGAAATAAAAAAAATAAAAAATAAAAACAAAATTTCGAAATTCTAAAATGGATTAGGGATCCACAACCATCTTTCTCACACAAAAAGACATTGGATTTTAAAAAGATTTAACAAAATATTGAAATAATAAAATACGTTTTTTTTTTGTCCCAACATCTTCCTCACAGTTTAGCCACATCTTCATCTTCATCCAACCAAAACCCAGCCACCCCTAAAGCGAATCACCACTTCTGCTCTCTCGCCACTAATCTCCAGCCACCCAAATCGGAAACTCTGTGCCGTCCCTCCTCTACGCTAGTTTGTCGCTGGCAAGCCTGAAGGCCACAAAAATCCAAAGATTTCCCTGCCTTGTTCACACAAATCACACCGATCCACCGCGATTGAAGCCATGTCGCCGCCATCGTTGTGTTCCCTGTTGCTTCCTCTACCTAACCGGCTGGTCCTTGTCGCCGATCTAACTGCCGCCAGAGTCTCACGCGCCTACTCGTGTTCTTTGACAAAGATGCATATTTTTTTTTTCTTTCTTTTTTGTGGAATTGATGAGTTTGGGATGTTTTGAAAATTATGGGATTTTGTGGAAGGGATTTGTTGAATGAAGTTCGAAAATAAATTCGGAGATGTAGATTTGTATGTTTTTTGATTTTTTTTTTTTGGATGTTTGATTATTGAAAAATTCCAAGAAGATGAAGACAGACCATTGTTTTTTTTTTTTTTTTTTTTTTTTTTTTGGTATTTATGAACTGTTTGATTTTTTTGACAATGTGGTCTATGATAATAGACTGATCATCTGAGATAACACCATCAATCGAAAGAGAAGACAAGATGCCCTAACACTTCTTTCGCTTGATCGAGGAATGAAAAAAAGCTGAGTTACAATCCCCATCCTACAACCATTTCACTCGGGATCTAGCACGAAAGAAACACTCATGCCTACGTAAAAGGACATCAAGATCATGATGAGTGCGTGACTCTGTCAAAAAAAGCTCCTCAGAAAAACCCAAATAAGACATTTGGCTCTGAACAGAACGGAGCTCAGCAGATTTCCTAGAGATGTTAGCATTGAGATCACCGAAAACCTCCTAATTCCAAGACTTGAAGGCCTTATTTAGATTCTTAATCTTACCAATAACAACCTGTGGAGGATGACCAAAACAAGGAATGCCCCACGCCCTGCGAACCAAGTTCATGAAATCAGGATGATCTATCCACATGCTTTGAAAACGAAAAGGCCTAGAAGAAGAAACCTGAGATTCAGATAAACGAATTCAAAGAGGACAATGATCAGAAAACTGACGGGGAAGAGCCACACAGAAAATATCATGCCAACAAGAAGCGCAACCCTCAGAAACCAAAGTTTTGTCTAATCTCCGCTCAACTCTAGTTCGACTAGATCGACCCCTAACCCATGTAAAACGAGCACCCTGAGATCGAACACCAATCAGACTGCAATCCTTAATCATTGATTTAAAATCCTTATAATAACCCCTAGCAGGAGAGCGAGACCCCAAACACTCATGAGCACCCAAAACAACATTGAAATCACCCACCACCAACCAAGAAGAAGAAAAAGAACCAACCATCTCCCGAAAAGAGCACCAAAGCGCCCGGTGAACCGAGGTAGATGTACTAGCATAAACAAAAGAGTACCAATGTGTTAGAGACCTAATAGAGATGGAGACGGTCAAACGTTGATCATGACAGAAAACTATTTGAGTGTTTGCAATAGAATCACAAGCAAATACCCAAATAGACGGAATCAAACCACCCCTATCATTCATGCCCACCAAATGAAGACCAAGAGAGGACCAAAAACTGGCAGAAATCAAATCAAAATCCACCATGGGCTCTGAAATGCAAACCAAAGAAGGCCGATGAGAACAACAGAAATATTTGAGAACTCATTTAGTAGAGTTGTTCCCAATACCACGGTAGTTCCAATAAAAGGATACTAATCATGGGAACTGTTGGAAGGAATCCGAATCTCGGACTTAAATGACTACAATCTACTTTTGATAATCGTGAACCTCTAATCCACCTCATTAATATTTGAAACCTCAACTTCCACCTGATCAGGCCAAGGAGCGACCGCGACAAAACCAAGCTCAGCATGAGAATCTGTCAAAGAGGACTTTGATTGCACAACCCGAGAAGAGCTGATCCCATGTTCTTGAAGAAGTCGCTCCACGGACTTATTGTGATCACCCGAAGGCAAAGATTCCAAAATAGGATAACCCGAAGAAACAATAATAGGGGGAGGAGGAGAAACCTCACGTGGCAAAAGGCTAGACAAAGATTCCATAAAAGGACCACCTGAAGAAACAACAACAGATGGAAGAAGAGAAGCCTCACAAGGCAAAAGACTATAGACCTGCTGAACGATAGGAGCAACCGGTAAAGGAATTGGAATCGAGCCCACAACCGTAGAAGAATGACCTAAAATAGAGATACATGTAGAGGATAGAACCGAAGTCGAAGAAGGACCTGAAGAGGCTGAATAATGAACTACCATTGAATCAACAGACCCCAAATCTTAAGAAATAGTAGCGAAAATATTGGATACCTGGACCTCCTAAACCGACTTATCTATCGAACGATAAACCATCTTTGAAGACCGTGGGCGAACTAGCTGAAAAACAGTCTCCTTAATAGAACCCTCAGCCATTGGTTGAGGAGATTTTCCAGCACTAGCAACAGGAACCTTAGGATTATTCTGGCGACAAGAGTTGGGCAGATGGCCAATAGAAGAGCAAACGGAGCAAAAGGACGGTAGGTTTACATACTCAACCGAAATGAAAGAGCTATGCAACTTGCCTTTCTCTAAAAGGATCGAGGATGGAAGTATAACGAACATGTGAACATCCACTAAAACCTTGGCAAAATGACCAAAATCACCATCAATAGTAGCTCTATCTATACTCAACGGAACTCCAATACATCTAGCTAAATCATGAATGATCTTCGGATGCCAGCATTCCCAAGACAAGTCATAAAACCTAACCCAAACCTGTGCATTAGTGGACTTCTGCAAGAAGGGGTTAAAATCCGGAACCCAAGGCTGAAAGTGGAGGACCTCTGGCTTTAAATTAATCGAGCCTAAACCCCAAACCCGATTCTTGTCTTCAGGAGACTTCAAAATAATCTGGAAATAGCCTTTCCCTAAAGATATAAGTCTCCAATAAGCTGAAATCATCCAAATTTTACTAAGCTTAGCCTTAAGATCAGCAAGTTTCCAAGGACGCTCACCATTAGAAAGAACCGCACGTCCGATGAGTGCATTCTTACATAAATCCAGTTTGGATTGATAAGCCACCGAATCAACCCAAAAAGAAACGTAGCCTCCCTTTTTCAAAGGCGCAACCGACATAGGGAAGGGGTGAATAAATTCTTGAGGCGACTTCAAAAGATCCACATATGACTTGCCACCCATAGATACATGAATAGAATTCAAAACAAAACAAGGCCCTGAATTAGACCTCCAACACTAACCGAAATATCACACAAAGTAGGAGCAGAAGGCAACACATTACCCAACATGAGCCCACCACTATTAGAAACTGACCACCCCCCCCCCCCCCCCCCCCCCCCCCCCCCCCCCCCCCCCCCCCCCCCCCCCCCACAAATAGGAACAGAGGTATGCGAGGAGGAACCCAGAGTAGCATCCAAAACTATGGAATCCTCCATGAGGCCAAGCATTGATGGAGAAACCATGGAACGAAACACAAATACGAAAATGAACCAGCAACAGAGAAAATAATAAAAATAACAAAGCTTAAAAACATAAACTAACCGGTAGAGGACAAAACACCGCAACTGATCAAGAAGAAGAGAAACGTGCCCAAGCAGCCAAGGCCACGCCAAGTCCACTTTGATTCAAAACCAAGAAAAAAGCAACCAATAAACAGCTGCAGCTGGTCCAAAGAGAGAAATCCACGCGACATAAATAGCAACACCCAAACCAGATGAAGAACTCATCAACGCCCAACTACTGTAAACGAGAGACCGACGGAAAGCGGAAGCGGGACTACTGCAAACAGGAACGAACAGAAAGGCAGAGTGCAGCGCCGTCGACCATGTCTCCAAGAACCACCGCCTCCTAGTTTCAAGAAGCAGATCACGTCCAAGAGCAGCAGCAGCAATAGCAGAAAGGGAGAACACAACAGAGAAGGCGCTGAAAGGGAGAACCCATCAGGGATGACCGGAACTGCAACGAGCAACCCTAGAGAACCATGCAGCAACGTGAAATCCTAGCACCGAGCAACCCTAAAATACATTTTTTTCATTAAAAAAAACAACTTCTTTTAAAATAATAATAATAAATAATAAATAATTAGTAAATTTAATATTTAATTTATGCTTAGTTTTTGATTTTAATATTTATGCTTAGTATTTTTATTCTTAGGTTTATATTTAATATTTATGGCTTAATGCTTAGTTTATATGTAATATTTAATAGTTTTATTATTTTTTACTTTTTAATTTAATATTTATGCATTGTAGGAAATGGATCCTACTAGGATTCCTACTCATTTTCTTGACGGATTGAATATGAACAATGATGAGTATGAAATTTCGTCACCGCCACCAAAATTCGGACTCGGGCAAGGGCAAGATAGTCAAGGACTACCCGGTCCTTCCTCCATACCGGGGTCGACCACATCAAGACCTAGACCCAAAAAGATGACATCTCAGATATGAGATTATTTTGACCAGGAAAACGTAACCGGTCCAGATGGTCAGGCAATATCAATGGCTCATTGTAAATTTTGTAAGAATTTATTGACCAGTTCTAAGCACGGAACGAGAAATTTGAAAATGCATAGGGAATCATGCATGCGTAAACACGGTGAGGTAGATAATACTAGACAGACACAACTACAACGAAACCCAGACAAGTCCGTTACGACGTGGAGATATGATGATGGCTATGCTAGGGAATGCATGTCATGTCATTTTACACAAACCAGTCAATCAATTAGTTTCGGTGACAGTCCTTTTTTTGAAAATTTTATCAAAAAACCATACAACCCCCAATTTACAGCTGTGTCTAGAAACACCACTAGAAGCGACTTATAAAAATGTTTTTACTCCAACCGAGCCAACTTGATCACTCAATTAGAGCGTTTAAGTGTTTCTATTGCACTAACTTCCGATATTTGGAACGCACGTTCCAAACATGACTATTTATGTGTCACGGGACACTATTTAGATTCTGATTGAAAGATTCAAAAAAGAATTCTTGATTTTCGTTCTATGGATTTCAAACATACCACTCAAAATATTTATGATGTTATTTCTAAAGTTTTAAATGATTTTAGACTATCTGGACGCATCTTTTCCCTCACATTAGATAATGCATCATCAAACACAACATATATTAACTTGTTTTTAGCCAACAATGTCCCTCAAGCTAGGGGGTCATCTCTTCTACTAACGGTGTGCATGTCACATCATAAATTTAATTCTAAAATCGGGTTTGAAGCTTGTAAGTGATCATATAGATCTCATCAGAGATGCCTTTTCTTATATCAGCTACTCTAATCAAAGAGTGGCAAATTTTCCAGATACTGTAAGGCTAATGACAAACAATCTCGTAGGTTCCAAACAAATATGTCTGTAAGGTGGAACTCCACTTACTTAATGCTGCAAAGTGTTATTGATTATTCTGCAGAAATTACAGATTATCATAATATGGAAATGCCCCTAGTGGGCGGTCCAACCTTAACCGATGACGATTAGTATGTGGCAAATGTTTTTATTAAAATTTTAAAGGTTTTTTATGATTCAAATGTACTTCTTTTTGGGTCTATTACCCCACATCTTCTTTTGCATTACATCAGATTTTAGAAATATCTGAAATTTTACACTCTTATAGAAAGGATCCCATCTTAAGCACTGCAGTTGTGGCGATGGAGAAAAAATGTAAAAAATACTGGCATGGAATTCCTTTACTCTATGCCTTAAGTTTTAGATACTAGGATTAAATTAAATGGTTTATTCTTGACTTTATTGGTCGTCACTTTGATTTAGATCTTTTTACTCAACATTTTGCTAACCTGCAAACCAAGTTATTTACAGTTCATCGTCTTTATGAGTGAGGGTTTGGTGGCATAAACATGCAACAGCCGAAACAACAGGATACCCGCCCAATGAAGAGAAGTTGGAAAATCTACCTAACCGGCAACCAATCAGCTTTATCTTCATCATCTCAAACTCCAAGACCTACTTAAAATCAACATGCCGAACTGAACACTTTCTTTCAAACTGAGTTCGAAACAGTTCATCAAGGGGGGGGGGGGGAGGAGACTTCGATTTGCTGTTATGGTGGAAGAATCATAGCGACAGTTATCCAGTATTGTCCCAACTAGCACGGGACGTACCCGTCATCCCTGTGTCCACTGTTTTCAGAACATGCATTCAGCACTAGTGGACATATAATCGTACGATTTTATAGAGATGCAGATGTTGTCACTCATTAAGTAATCCGGTTTTAAAATTATTGTCAAACATTTAATATTGTCCGACCCATTTATCCGGTCCAGTCAGATGTAGTAAACAGGCCCTCAATTGCTTAATCTGATTTTCAAGCTATGGAAGTTTGGATGATTCACTTTTGTGGACACTTCAATATGGAAAATAAATTTATATAATAAACCGTAGAGAATCAAGTCAGCAATAGTAAAACAAATATAACTTGATAGAATTCAGAGTACATATAGACTTAAGTCTCAAATTTTAAGAACTTTCTAATTAATGAAAATCTATTATCATGCTATTCAACATCATCAACAAAGAAACCTAACAGTATAAAAAATTGAAGTTCTAATTGACGTAAAGAATCTTCTTATATATTTGTTTTTGGCGAAACTCAACAGTACGAGAATTTTTTTATTAATAAATAAAAATATAATAACACTTGGTCAGGAGAGAACATAATGAACCTTATTCCTCAAGTGATGCATAAAACCATTACAATATATACGCTGCAAATAAAACCAAATAAATATAAATGCATGAGACAGAAATTACAATAGACAAACATGAATGTAATACAAGACACAAAAATGCCATAGAAGACATAAATAATTAGCTAACTGATATTTTGGAGAGACCGAAGAGGACAAGTCCGGCCACGAAGCCAAATCCAAGCAGTTGACATTCAAATAGCCAACAGAATCAAGAAGGAAAGCTTCTTTCAAATACACATGCATTCCGTAATTCAGCACGCACAAAGTCTTAATCATCTGGAGATCATAATAAATTAAAAGAGTTAGGGGAACTAGTAGTTTTTGAAAAACAAACACATATCAAATATAAAGATGACTATATATATAAACAGTATCTCTAAATAGCATAATTTCGCCTTTCAAAAAAAAAAAAAAAATTAGCATAATTTGCTTCCATATATATCATCAAAACAATATATAACTATGCCGTATTGATTTCAAATAATAACAATAAATAGGTCTATCATATATATTGGAAATATATAAGTCATCATGTTTATGTATTTATAAAAATCTAAAATTCCATGTAGCCATATAAACATTGCTATATAAAACTTTGAGTATGTTCTGCTTTCAAAACTTATGTTTAAACCATTACGCATTCAACTACATTAATTGAAAGTACATCAAAGTTTATAGGGAATAACTTGCTAGTGATATAATCACCGTCCAATGTGGCTCAGTAATAGTAAGAGCACTCGTTCAGTCTGAAAATTTCACAGGTTCGAGTAGCCGCTATTGTAAGTGGTATATCAACTCTCTAGTGACATAAACATATATGCATGCACTAAATTATTCAAAGCAATATAGGATTCAATTTGATCTATTTTTTTTTCTCCAGTTTTGTTTTACAATGTACAACACTAAATCACTGAGGTAAATTGATTTAAAATATTTAGAAATATTTTCTTTTTTCACCTGAGATCATAAACCGCACAATTAATATTTCAGGATAGTAGTTAACATAATCGTCAAACACCACTATACCATATATATATATATATATATATATATATATATATATATATATATATATATAACCATTCAAAACACATATTCTAATATGGACAATATAAAGGAATATAAAGTTTTCGACTTCTCCTACTCAAATTCATAACTTCATTATAAACAAGTTTTGTAGCAATATTAGAAGTACATTTTTTTACAGTATATCAAAGTACATTTTCATTATTAAATAAACACCAATAAATTTTTAATTCAGCAATATTAGTCAGTCTTGAAACTATCAAATCCAAGAGCTTAGTACCCTATTTTCTAATTTAATAATTATAAAATTCACTAACACAGAAAATAAAATCCGAACATCATGTTACTAGACAAATATGAAAATAGCATAAAAGAGAGTAAATATTAATGAATTTTATTGACTCACATAGTGTGCCGGATAATTTAATTTGTAAGTAACACATTATTCTCCAAGTTATGTTATATATAATCAATTTGATACAATTAAAAATTAGTAATAACTTTTTTTTTTTTTTTTTAAATGTACCAATCACCGTTTAGTAACATAATATGAAAAATACCATCAGTCTGGTCATGTTCTAATTTCGAGTCGCCGTCACTGTGCGTGATATATATATATATATATATAATATGAAAAATAGACATATGATGAACAATTAATCCAATAATAAAATAACGAAATGACGTTGGTTCGGTGGTAAACCCCTCACATCAACAATATGAGGTTGTGGGTTTGAGTCATCTCCCTCTAAAAAAAACCCTGAATTTATATAATAATAATAATAATAATAAATAATAATAATAATAATAATAATAATAATAATAAAACTTAAATTGTTTCAAAAAATTAACGAATTAAACAAAGCAAAACGAGTTATATACAAGAGATTGGTGATATTCAAATATAAAAGTATTTAATTTAATTACCTTGATAAGTTCATCTTCCTCCTCACAGTTGTCGTGAGCGTTTGCCAATGACAAAACATCTTCATCCTCACCTATCCGAGAACTTCCATCGACTTCTTCACGACGTTGGGCAAACATTAAATGCACACCACACTTTTCCACCTTATGTTGTTTCATGTCATGAGGAATATAAAACTGGAAAGTAATCTCATTGTCATAACATAATAATTCACTGCGAGAGATATCGACACATGAGTCCACAAACACATGGTTTGACCTAATATCCGGGTTGCAAATTTCATCTACATCGAATGTTCCTGTCTTAACACATGGGTCTCCATCTTTAGATTTGAGGTTGCAATTCCATCGTATACACCAATATTCTTCCAACCCATCTTGATGGTCTGGACATGGAGCGACAACAGTGCTCAAAACAAAACCCACATAGTTATAATCAAACCAATCCAGTGGTAGCTCCACATTTATAAAAGACCCAATGCTTCGAAAATTAAACCATTTTGGAATTTCACTTCCAGGGTAACGTATAAAAGCATCTTCTACCGCATCTTCATCATCCTATACAATAAAAGTAATTAATTTGTAACAATGTTGACATTAGTGTCAAATTGTTTTAAATAAGGAAAAATGTCACTAAACAACCTTTTTATGCAATATCAAAATTTCAAATGTTTTTAGTATATTAGAAATTCCGGTGCTTATTTTATAAGAAATATATTTCTTTAGTCCTTCTATTAAACAACGTTAGTCAAAATTAAACAAAATTAATAATGTGTTCATCTTTATATACATAATACTCTTAAAAAAATGTGTCAACTTTGAAAGAAATGTTAACTCGGTTTCTATTATTTAAGAAAAGGATAATACATTGAGGTCCTGAAGTTTAGCATAAATAGAACCGTACATCATTTTTTTTCATTAATTATATATGTTAAATCAATATTTAAGTAGAAAAAAAATATTTCTATAAGAACAATAAAAAGATTTTATAAATCAAATCAATATTTAATATTAAGATGAAATAAGGTATATAAATGATTTTAACTTGATTTTATAAGGATAATAATGATATTTTAAAATATTCATTAAATGCTGAATTAGATTATTCCGTAATCAATAATGCTAAACATCCCACCTAAAATCCCACATTTTTCATCCCACTACATGTGGCATGTGAGTTGTCAAATTATGAGTGGATACACATTAATGACACCTACCCCATGTATCCACTCACAATTTGACACCTCACATGCCACATGTAGTGGGATGAGAAAAGTGGGATATTAGGTGGGATGTGTAGCATTACTGTTCCGTAATAACTTTCAAAAAGTAAACCCTCACCTACTCCTTAAAATTAATGCCAAAATTTGCTAGATTATCAATTAATCAAAATTATAAAATAAATTAATTTTAACTTTTCAAATGTAATATCAAACTAGTCATTAGACTTCTAAAGTTGATTTTAGTTGACTAATGGATATAATACTGAATTGCCCATACTTTTTAAAATTTTAAATGAAGAGAAAATTATATATATATAGAAAAATTTTCAAGTCAATGCATGCTGATATAACTATGTGAGCCACTCGTTTTACATACTTTGACTCAAGTGTGTATGCACTTGTCAAAACTAGTGGCTCACATTCAATATCCTGATAAAGTTATATTAGGATGCATTGACCAGATTGAGACTATATATATAATAAGAAATAAGAAAAAAGGAATTTAAAAAAAGCAAATCTGCTCCCTAAAAAAGAAATATAATAAAAAGAAGGGAGTAATACAAACCTCATCATAATTATATTCTTTCCAATATTGGATTTTCCGTAGAGCATCTTTCACAATGTCCTCCAATATATTTGGATCCAATTTGCAACAATTGCCAAAATCAGCAAAGAAAAAATCACTCGAGTCAATGATATTTTGAAATATTGAAAGGCACGGTAATACTTCTAGTGATGTGCAACCGAATGCAGTTATCTGTAGCAACTGAAGCGCCGGCAAATATTTAAGCTTCTTGCAATTCTCTATACCCAGACTCTTGCAGTTAGAGAGATTTATAATGCTTGTGGGTATGCTTTCAAAACTATTTCCATCCAAATGTAAGATTCTAAGAGAGGATAAGCAATCGAGATTGTCAGGTAAGTTTGTGATACCACCATAGCTTAGATCTAGCCATGTCATATTGTGCCATCCTACTATATGAGGTAAGAACCAACACACCGCTGTATCCCCTTTAACCCCAAATCTATTAAAACTTAAGGTCTCAATTTTCTTCAAATCTATTATAGATGATGGTAATTCTTTTATAGCAGTTTCCTCAGCCACCAAGTCCTTCAAAGATTCTAAAGTTCCGATATCACTAGGCAACTCCTCAAGCATTGAGCAACTTGATAGTTTCAGACTTTCAAGAGATTTCCACTCACAAACGCTGTTTGGAAGACTCTTAAGCCTTTTACAAAATAAAAGATCCAAGTTAACTAGTCTACGCAGATACTTGATGGATGAGGGAAGTTCTTCAATAGCAGTGCCACTTAAATCTAACAATTCTAGATTACATGGCATCTCAGGCAATATTTCCAGATTTGAGCAATAAGAGAGATTTAAGAAGTCAAGCTTATCGAGATCTTGAATAGAAGATGAGATTTCATGCAAATATTCACAACTTTGTAGATCCAATCTCTCGAGATTTAGGAAACCTGAGAGGTTTGGACAAATGGTTATGCTGGAGAATCCAATTTTAATTTCTTTCAACTTAGCACGATGCTGTAACCAGAAGTTTGAAAAAAAAATTAAAAAAACAATCAACACATAATATTACTAATTTACTACTTTATATAGTACGTACAAAGCAATGTAAATATGAAAACATACCTGAACACCATTCCATAGTTGTTCAACTTTGCTGTAACTCATGTCAAGTTTAACGAGGTTCTCTGGAAGAAAACACGACAATAGTGATTTTATCGGGCATCCATGCCAACTAAGGTACCTTAGCTCAGTGAAATCAAATTCAAGAGCTTCAGAAACATGCACCTTATTGGCCTCTGCCAAACTTGAGTTATAAAAATTCAAAAATCTCAGTTCATGCATATTTGTGAAAGCACATGGAGTTAGGTGTATATCTTTTGTTTTCGACATATCAAAAGAAATGCCTCTGATTGTTTTGGTACCCTAGTATATTCACCAAAAAAAACAATAATAATAATAAGTTAGTTCGTATTTTAAATACGTAAAGACTCATTAGTTGTTTAATTGTCAAAGAAGCATATCATATTACCCGTTCTTTTCCACATAGCTAATGCACAAATATAAATGGAAATGATATACTCTAAGCTAAAAAATAGTTAATTGAATCTCACCGAATTTTTAGTCAGAATACGATAGATATCCTCATGATGCCACAATCGGCTACGTTTGCTAGGATCTTCAATAGATTCTTGCCGCACAATTTCCCTAGCCATGGCTTGTAGCAAATCATGCATTGTTATCATGTCATCTGACATGGTTATCAAAGACTTACCAATGAGAACATCTATTCCAATATCTGCCCCCCGAAATCCACATGCTTCTATGAATGCTTTTACAAGTCCAATGTTACTTGATTTAAAAAAAAATGCAATATCTAAAAAGATATTCTTCTCTTCATCATCAAGTCCATCGTAACTTATTTTCAACACCTTCTGTATATCTTCATGAGGGATTGTTTCTAGTTTGTCAATTGCACTCACCCAAACCTCTTTTCTCCTGCCAAGTAGATGAGACCCCAAAACTTTAAGTGCCAATGGAATCCCTCTAGCATATTTTGCCACTCTTTTAGACAGCTCCATGTAATCTTTTGTGGGATGGTTTCTTCTAAAGGCATACCTGGAAAAAAGCTCAAGAGCTTCCTGATCAATCAATTGCCGGACTTCATAAACTTGATCCACTCCACCATTTCGAAGCACTTGCAAATCTCTTGTTGTCATAATGATTCGACTTTGTGAACCGAGACAGTCAAAACCTCCAACCAAATATTCTATTTTTTTATAATCGGACACGTCATCAAAAACAATGAGAAGCTTCTTACGGCCAAGTCTATTCTTTATAAAGGTACGTCCTACAGCAAAAGTACCTATATTTGCATTTTCGTCCCCCAATAATGCTGAAAGAAGCTCTCGTTGCAAGTGATGTAATCCATTGCTCTGTTCGCATCGTTCCCTAACATTGTAAATAAAGCGAGAACCTTCAAATTGATGAGAGATTTTGTTGAATACGGTTTCAGCGAGAGATGTCTTGCCAATACCACCAATGCCCCAAATTCCTACACTATGGACATCGTTTGTCCCAATGCTTAACAACGATTCAATTTCCTTAATCTTTGAATCTATTCCAACAAGGTGGCTGGTATCAAGTGAGTACAAGCGATTCATTTTCTTCAAAACATCTTGGACAATAGCCTCAATAAGAACAGACTCGAACCTAACAAATATTAAAAACTATTAACATTAAGTTATAATAAATCAGAAAGGATTAAAGATAATGTAATTTTAACTCAAATTAATAATACTGACTGCACATTTGAAATCACGTTACTTAATAAACTTGGTCTAAGTAAATAAAGGGCAAAAACTATAACTAGCCATATAATCAAGGGGTTTTGTATTTTTAGCGAGCATTAGTGTTTTAATTGTTCTTAACTGACAATCTACTTTTTGGACGAAAATACCCTTAATGGTTTTTTTGAATAAAAATACTTTTAAAAAAAAAATAATACTTTTAATTTTTTTTTTAAATCTAAAAATATTGGACCCCCATTAAAGGAATCGCAAACCTCCACCGGAGGTCTGTGGAGGTTGCGGACCTCAAATAAAAATAAAATTTGGAGGTTGCAGACCTTCAATGGAGGTCTATAATTAAAAAAAAAAAAAGTTTTTTTTTTCTTAAAGAAAATTAGTTTTAAAATATAAAAGTAAATAGAAAAAACAGGATAATTTTATCTCTTTAGGGGATTGTTTTTAATTTTGGCTAAAAATAGAAAACCGCTTAATTATAGCTAAAAAGGGCTAATTCCTCTTAAAAAAACAACTATTATAAAGAGAAAATTATGACTTACTTATGGATACTTGAATCCCACCCAGAAAGATTGGCTGTTTCCTTGAGAACATCCTTCCATTTCTGCACTTTGTGTAAACTCTCCTTAAAAAGTTGTTCATGCTCAGCAAATGCTTTTGCAAAACTCCCTGTCTGATGCCTTACATCCGATGGATCTACCCCATAGAAAACTGGTATCACCATCTGTTTGTTCTTTTCCTTGCATTCAAGGATCTTCACAAGTTCTTCCAGACACCATTTGGAAGATGCAAAGTCTCTGGAGAAAACGATA
Organism: Acer yangbiense; assembly: GCA_008009225.1. Classification (NCBI taxonomy): domain Eukaryota; kingdom Viridiplantae; phylum Streptophyta; class Magnoliopsida; order Sapindales; family Sapindaceae; genus Acer; species Acer yangbiense. The sequence goes on from CM017762.1 coordinate 12,175,943, forward strand.
ACGGAAATCTGGGACTTTTCGATTGCTTCGAGAAGAGATGCGGAGATTTCATCTCCTCTGTTGAGTTTGTAATCAATGAAAGTATCAATTTGTTTGTTACACAAAGCTTTATGAAGATGACTGGTAAAATTGTAGCGGGTATCCTCGCCTCTAAAACTGATAAAAACATCATACTTGAGTTGAGGAGTATTGGAAGAGGAAGAAGAAGGATTCATACTTGAGATCAGAGAGTGACCGATAAGACTAGGAGATAATAGAGTTGTTAGAGATGTGAATTCTTTATTGCTCTGTTTTTATTTTGCACTGATGTTATAGTCTTCATTGACTTATATTTCCTGGTGGATGGCAACCAGCTTCCTTGATATTTCAATTAACATTATCTTGTTCTAAACCCAATGGTAGTTAGTTTATAATATGTACACATTAAAACACACATTAGGACAAACTCTTAATATTATTGATTGGATTTTTATTACTTTAATACTTTAGGTGTATATGCCTGAGCAATTAAAATCACAATACATGGTATGATTACCTAATCATACCAAAAAAAACTGAATTAAGTTAATTTGTCCACATTAACAGAAACTCTTAACATTATTAATTAGAGTTTTACTTTAATACACTAGATGTATACTTTAATACATTAGATGGGGGATTAGTTTTAAAATGGCCATTTTTGGTAAACACTGTTACACTAATGGCTATTCCGTTGTAACACCGTTAACTTTTTCTAAAAACTACTCTAATGGACATCGATTTGTTTACTTGTATCAAAATGACCATTACAATTATTTTATTTTTATTTTTATTTTTATTTTTTATTTTTTTATAACTACTCTAATGGCCATCCACTTGGTCAATTGGTATCAAAATAGCCATTATATTTGTCCCACTTTTTCTAGAACAAGTGTGTTGGCCATCCATTTGGTTAATTGGTATGAAAACGATCATTATATGTACAACTATATTCTATTAGAAAATAGAGTAAGCAATCATAAACAAAAAAATTTCATTCAATAGAGAAAATGAATTCTTCATTTGATTAAATATAATTTCAGTTTCATACACTTTAAATACTACTTGTTAAACCGCACAAGTATACCAAAATCCCCTACACAAGGTTCAAAAAAAAAGTATACCAACTTGTTCCTTTTAATTTGAAAATTGTTCAAAAACCATGCCCTAGTGTAGATATTCACGTAATATTGAATATAATTAATATGAAACAAAATTCCAAACAGCAAGCAAATCTTATGCACTAGTGCAATATTGAATATTACGTGAGATATCAATCACGAGATAATACAGTAGGGCTCAAAAATTAAATAGCACCTTTTGGGTTGGTTTTTGGGGAATAGGCACCAAGTTAATAAGTTAAGTTTAAAAGGCACCATTTAATGGGACCAGACGAAAATACCCATTTGTTGTCTGTTTCTTTGTTTTGAAACTTTGGAAGAAAAGCTCTGAGAGAAAACCCCGACGGCGCAACAGTCGACCAAATTGTGACGACGAACCACCGTCGACGGAGCTACAGTACAGACGTACCGGCGAAGTCAATACCGACCACGGTATGTCTTTATCTCTCACGCATTTGTTGTCCATTATGTTTGTTTGATGAGTTTAGGTTAGGGTTTTAGTTTAGGAAAAAATTTCAAGCCTTTTGGTAGTGAAAACGATGAAGTTCTGGGTTTCCAAGAGTTTTTGAAACTGAATCGAGCCTTTTTGCAGTCTTATCGAGCCTTTTAGAAAGGTTATCGAGCCTTTTAGAAAGGTTATCGAGCCTTTAGAAAGGTTATCGAGCCTTTTAGAACCTTTTAGAAAGGTTATCGAGCCTTTTTAGAAAAGTTATCGAGCCTTTTGAAAAGTTATCGAGCCTTTTAGAAAGGTTATCGAGCCTTTAGAAAGGTTATCGAGCCTTTTAGAACCTTTTAGAAAGGTTATCGAGCCTTTTTAGAAAAGTTATCGAGCCTTTTGAAAAGTTATCGAGCCTTTTAGAAGAAACTTTTGTCGAGCCTTTTAGAAAGGTTATCGAGCCTTTTAGAAAAGTTATCGAGCCTTTTAGAAGAAACTTTTGTCGAGCCTTTTAGAAAGGTTATCGAGCCTTTTAGAAAAGTTATCGAGCCTTTTGAAAAGTTATCGAGCCTTTTAGAAGAAAAGCCTTTTAGAAAGGTTATCGAGCCTTTTAGAAAGGTTATCGAGCCTTTTAGAAAAGTTATCGAGCCTTTTAGAAAAGTTATCGAGCCTTTTGAAAAGTTATCGAGCCTTTTAGAAGAAACTTTTGTCGAGCCTTTTAGAAAGGTTATCGAGCCTTTTAGAAAAGTTATCGAGCCTTTTAGAAGAAACTTTTGTCGAGCCTTTTAGAAAGGTTATCGAGCCTTTTAGAAAAGTTATCGAGCCTTTTGAAAAGTTATCGAGCCTTTTAGAAGAAACTTTTGTCGAGCCTTTTGAAACAAAATCGAGCCTTTTAGAACCTATATGTTATCGTGCCTTTTGTTACTGTTATCGAGCCTTTTGAAAAGTTATCGAGCCTTTTAGAAACTTTTGTCGAGCCTTTTAGAACCTATATGTTATCGTGCCTTTTGTTACTGTTATCGAGCCTTTTTGAACTGTTATCGAGCCTTTTTGATATGTTATCGAGCCTTTTTAAACATTGATGTTATCGTGTCTTTTTATACTTTTATCGAGCCTTTTTGAACCTTTATGTTATCGTGCCTTTTTGTAATGTTATCGTGCCTTTTTGTAGTGTTATCGAGCCTTTTTGAATTTTATCGTGCAGTTTTGAATTTTACCGTCAGTTTTCAAGTCTTTTCAGTAACTTATTTGCTTTTTTTCCTTCAATATGCAGATGGCGAATCCGAATGATTTCCTTAAAACCCCGGTGGGAGAATGGTTCAATGGAAAAATTATTCGGCATGACCATTTTGATGACCTTAGAGATATCGACAATGCACTTGAAAGAGTACCTGAAAATCTAAGGATCGAAGACCGACGTCGGTTTACTGAGTCATGTTTCGGTCATTTCCTCCGGATGCATCGTGAGATTAATTTTTCTGGCGGCATTGTCCATCGGCTACTTTTACGTGAGTTGCATCACAACGGGCCGGAAGATGAGATGCGATTTCTGTTAGGGAACCATACGGTCCGGTTCTCGAAGGTTGAGTTTTGTCTAATCACCGGATTGAAGTTCGGAGTGATTCCCGACACAGCGAGTTATGATATGGTGGTACAGAATGGCATACACGACCGGTACTTCCAGCGTCGAGTCATCGAGTTTCAAGAGCTGAGAGGGGTGCTTCGGATTGGTGTTTTCCATTCGCAGTACGATGCAGTGAAGCTGTCATTATTGTTTTTGCTGAACTGGATACTGATGGGGGTGGACGAGAGATTTAAAGTTCCAGCATGGCAGTTTCGAGTAGTCGAGGACTTGGACACTTTTGATGCGTTCCCATGGGGCGCATACGTGTATAGGCGGTCTATTTATGGTTACATGCATGCTTTGGATAGTCCACGGGAGGCAGCACGACAGGCAGGACAGGGCGTTGACACCATCGAGTCCTACAACATATACGGTCTAGCGCACGCACTATTGGTTAGCATTTACAATTTGCATCCGTACTTTAATTGAGAATTTTTTATATGACTGATGTATTTACTTGTGATCGTACTTGTCTATTACGCAGGTATTTGCTTTTGAGGTTATCCCCTCCCTTGGCATTAAAAAATGTGGGATCCGCAGGGTTAACCCCGAGCTACCCCCTCCACGTATTCTGAAATGGAAGTTGACTAAGCGACCGCGAGGGAAAAAGTTGGATGAGATTTTCTCTGAAACTGTAAATATTGTTGTTGTTAATGTTTATAATTTTTAGTATGTGTATAATTACAATGATGTAATTACAATGATGTAACTCCAATTGCAGATGTCTGCGCGGTCTAAATTGGTGGCGACAGCTGTTGAGATGGGTCAACGGTATTATGAAGGCATAGATCAGGGACCCACTATGTATGATCACTATGCTGTAGATTTATCTGGAGGCCTCCCGGATCCGGAACTACATAGGACTGGCGGACCCAGTCATACGGAGGATTCTTGCGGACCTAGTGATATGGATCCTTCGTACTCTGGACCCAGTGATACGGAGGGCTCAGACCCGGATGTCGGCAATGGCCGTGGGAGTCCCACGAGGTCTAGGCGGGTACGCGTGACTTTGCCCAGACAACCTACAGCTGGACGTGATTCAGAACCGGAGGTTAGCAGTCCTACTCCCGTGAGGCGTAGGCGGGTACGATTCAATTTGGACAGACAGCCTGGACCTCAAGGTCATTCACGGGGAGGCGTCGGAGAGCGTCCACAGGTACGTAAGCATTTTTAGGACCACATGATTTAATTTCAATTGACTTAATAGTTTTAGTACTGACAGAGTCCGAATTCCTTTCAGGCTTGGGAGCATAAATTGGCAGAGGTGATGGATGCTGTTCGAACATTACGTACGGATGTCATGGAGGCTTTCCGTACGAGTGAAGAGAAAAGAGCTGCGCAGCATCAGGAGTTGCTGGATTTGATCCGGGCCCAACAGGGTCCGACGTCGCAGCACCGTATGGATGGTCCACCATTCGATGACCAACCATTTGATGACCATGACGGAGCATTTACTCCCACAGGTACAGGGTGGACAGACCGAGGGACCAGCCATAGGCAGCCACGTACCACAGACACAGTCTCAGATCCGCAGGGTCATGATGTGACAGCACGAGAGGAGGTGCGCGGTGGTACACAGACAGCAGGTGATATAGAGCCAGCAGTCTTGGAGCAGGTACTGCCTGAGGACATCACCACAGTCCGCTCATCACAGCTGCTGGATGATCCTGTTCACTCCCAGGAGCAGGTACTGCCTGAGGACATCACCACAGTCCGCTCATCACAGCTGCTGGATGATCCTGTTCACTTCCAGGAGCTCACACCTATACATTTCCAGGAGGTCACCCCTGACGCCACAACCCAGCGCGATCGTCCAGTCGATCCCAGCGTACGAGGTTCCTCCTACGAGCATAGACCTTCGGTCGACCCGAGTGTAGCCGACCCCCCCCAGCCGACCTCCGGTATGTCATTTGACACCCCACCGATCGATTTCAGGTGATCAACAGGGAACGAGTTCCTCCTCACACCACCCCGATCACCCTGATTTGGACCGGAGTCCACCACCCCTGAGGCGTGGAGACCGGATTCGACGTCGAGGTTGGGTGGAGCGGAGCCCATACACAAACCCCTGTGAACCGAAGAGGCCACGGATGATGCCGCATCCGCAGCCAGCACATGAATGGATGCCACACGAATTGGTAGATCCTGACCAGCTTGCGGCGTACCTAGCCTACAAGAGGAGCATGACAGGGGAATTGTAAGTATAATCTAAAAACTTACAATCTGTTTATAGTTTTTTCGTCCACAGGTACAAGTAAGTATTATGTTAAATTTGTTTCCAATTATGCAGACGTGATGTGGATCTGCACCACCCAGTTGGTGTCAATGTGACTTGGTTCCACCGGTTTCAAACCAACTTCATGGAGTTGGACGATTCGGTATGTTCCTCACTTGATTCACCTGTAGAAGTTTCATTCACAAATGGTTGAATCCTAACAATACGAATTGTTGATATTTGTCAGCACATTGACGCATACTGCAACGTTCTCCGGAAACGTCAACGAGCATTCCCCACTGTGTACGATAGGAGGACCAACATACTAGATTCACAATTCTATGTAAGTGTTTATTGAGTACGGTTTTCTCTTCTACCTTGATGTGTTCAAATATCTTTTGCCTGACGTGTCGGTTAATTTTCTATGTACAGACATTGGCATATCATAGCTGGCAGAGAATCTGCATGGGTGAGGACAAGAGACCCCCAGATGGTTGGACTGTGCTGGATCGCCAGTATCCTCGTGATGAGCTTCAGGTGGTATGTGGCCTGCTCCCGCAGGCAAACCTGCCATGGCACGACGTTGACACGGTCAGTGTAAATTTGACTTTGCGTCCATCTGTATAATAAAAAAATTTGCTAACACTTTGGAGAAACACCTGCAGGTTCTGATTCCTTGCAACCTCGGAGGTTACCATTGGGTCGTGGCCAGCGTCAACCTTGTGAAAGGGCACATTTTCGTGTTTGACCCGTTCAGACAGAAGGTCCGATATAGCCATAGGAATACCCAGTTCGCGTGCTTAAGGTGGTTGCTACCCTCGATGCTGGATGCGGTACACTTTCACCGGAACAGACAGAGAGGTGATGCGACGTACAAAAGGGAAGAAAAGCCGTTCCGGATGTTCTACGTGCACGCCAACCGTGTGCCGCAACAGGAACGGGGGTATGACTGTTTGAAGTTCTTATTCTATCACAATCGGTTTTAATAGCATCCCATTATAATGTTTGTTCACGTGGTTAATTGCAGGGGAAACTGTGGGGCCCATACATTGAAAATTATTGAGTACTTGGTGGCGAACAGGGATACCTTCGACTGGTCCGAAGCTGATATGGCCACCATCCGGGAGAAGATGGCCGTCGAGGTTTTTTGTAACTCGAAGCCCATATAGTTGATGTAGATGTAGTTGATGTACATAACATTTTTTGAGTAATGAAATGATGAATTTTTTTTCTTCAAGTGTTTGAAGTGTTTGCAGTTCAAAGTTAAACACACACATTTCATACATTGAAATCCATAAACAATACAGCAAATTCAATAAAGCATCTAGTATGACATTAGACGAACAACTAAATTCTAATATATTTTCGAACATAAAATCAATCACATTAGTTCTACATAAGAACCAAGGGTCTCACCAAACAACTGTATCGAGCATGGTTGTGAAAGTTTGAACGATGTTGGAAGACATCAGGTTGGAGACATGTTCCTCATAAAACAAAGGTACTATTGCGGAAGTTGATAAGCATCTAAGGATTGAGAAAGCAGAGTATCCCACACGGATAGTTTACTGTTTTGGCATTTCTCATGAGCATCCGGGAACATTCATTCTAACTTATATACGAAGTACAAATCCCCATCATGAGTATATTGGTCTATATCCCAAGGGATTTAAGTTCAGTAAAAGGATGTTTGAGGACATTGATCGGCTTGTGGCATATTTCCAGAGGCATATCGACGATCCTCAGCATGAGTCAGCACCATCAATTAGATCAGTTGCTGCTATGGTACCAATGTGAAGCCCTGCAACTGGGGGCTCCTCTATAGCTAGAGGTGGCACGGTTTCGGTTCCAAGGTTTGGTGGAACCGAAATCGAAACCGAAATCGGAACCGGGTCCCCCGGTTCCGGTTTTGGTTTCGGTTTCGGTTTCGGTTCTGAAACTGGCGGTTTCGGTTTCGATTCCGATTCTGGAATCGGAACCGTCGGTTTTAGAACCGAACCTTTTGTAATATATTTTCAAAAAAATTAGAACCAAAACCGGAACCGGCCTCCCCCGGTTCCAGTTCTGGTTCTTGAATCGAAACCAGAAATCCGGTTCCGATCCTGGTTTTCCCGGTTACGAACCCCCCCGATTCGACGGTTAGAACCGGAACCTTGCCAGGTCTATCTGTAGCATCTGGGGGTAGTGGCTGGGGAAGTTCAAGCAATGAAGGTGGCTGGAGAGATTGATGTATTAAAAGTTCAACACATTTCATACATTGAAATCCATAAATAAAGTTGGGATATACATAAACACTATAACAAACGAAATTCGAACATGAAATCAATCATATTACTTCTACATAAAACATAAGAACCAAGGGTGGCAATTCGTCTTCCTCTTGTAAGTAAGGCTCCATTCATTCCACAGTACAGTCTTTCTCAGGGCACGTTTGTTTGTTGTGTCCAATTTTATGACAGATACTGCACTTGCGGCGGTATTCCTCGGGAACAATTGTGCTGGGACCTTCATTAACCATAGGTGGGTTGGAACACCTCCTGCTGTTATGTCCTGGTTGTCCACACCTTCTACACGACTGTGTGGTTGTCCTCTCCGAAGACGAGGCATGTCGACCCTCCATTGGTCTACCTGATTGCCTCTTCGCCTTTGGATTTAAAACCACCCGTGATGCGATGTCGGATGGCACAACCCATGAAGCAGGATGGCCAACAGGCATAATAGGAACTGAGTATGCATCAATAAGTGTCTCCCTCTTGTAGTAGTCCGCACACAGAGATGTAAAATCCAAATTTCGCTCCCTGCAACAATGAAAAGGGTGAGACTCACGTTTGGATAATATAAACCGTTAACTGTAAATTGTAATGTACCTTGCCGCTGCAAGTGCGTGTTTACATGGTAAAAAGTCCATTTGGAATTTGTTGCATGTGCATGTCTTCCGGGCTAAGTCAACCGTCCACTGTTTTCCCTTGTGTCTGACGGAGAATATGTTCCAGTCAACTGGATTTACGGTCATATAACCGCACTTCTCGACACGTTTGAGGATCAAAAGATGTGCGGCGTCGGTCAATCGATGACGCATGGACTGTGCATTTGCATGACGATCATGAAACCACTTCTGTATCATATTCCGAATGAACTCTGCCAGTGTCATTAGTGGCAGTTGCCGAGCGAATTTTAGGCATGAGTTTATGCACTCTGCAACATTTGTGGTCATCAACCTGTACTTTCTTTGGGGACAGTGAACGCGGGACCACTTCTGTGGACCGGCATCAATGGCATAATCGTATGCACCCTGGTGCAGCTTACGTAACTCCTCCATGTGCCGATCATACTGGATTTCAATGTACGACCTAGCAGCGTAATCCATTATCTGGGCAACATCCTTTCTGTGGAATCGCTTCTTCATATTTTCACCAAAATGCCAGACACAAACGGTATGGGTTGCATAAGGGAACGCTTTAGAAATCCCTGCTTCAATGCTTGGATGGCGATCGGAAATGAAAACCAGATCATCTATATGACCAAGGGCACCCCTCAAGCATTCTAAAAACCACTCCCATGAAAGGTTGTTCTCTGAGTCACCGTACCCAAAAGCAATTGGATACACCTGTTCGTTTCCATCTTGTGCAGTTGCCACAAACATTGTACCCCCGAATCTTCCCTTCAAATGGGTACCATCTACTGCAATAACAGGACGCATACACCTCCGAAAACCTCTAATTGAGGACCCTAACGACATGAAAAAGTAGAGGAATTTACCATGATCATCGCACTGTAAGTCCGTGATTGTGCCCGGATTTTGCTGTTCGAGAACATACGCAAAAGATGGGAGCAGTTGGAAACTTTCTTCATGCGTTCCATAGGTTAATGACAATGCATATTGCAAGGCATCATGTGCCTTACTGTACATGATTTGGATGCCATACATTGTTTTCATATCGGCGATTATGTCCTTCGGACGCATGAGACGACCATCGGTTTGTTGAAGTCTAGGGGCAACGACTTCTCCGATTATGACTGCACCAGCTTGTCGGTGGCGACGGTGAATCTCCTCCAAGGGACAGCTGTGTTCGTTGACAAAACTTCTGACTTGAAAGTAAGTACCTTCTTCTCTCCTCACCGCTCTTAATTTCCACGTACAGTCGTCAATGATGCAAACCAAATGTAAAGTTGTCTTATTAGACCTTTTCACCTTCCATTCAAAGTTCTGCCGCATCGCAAAATGGCCAACTAGCCTCTTCAAATCCTTTTTACTCGGAAAAAATTGACCTTTATAAATCATGGTTCTCGGTTCTTGCGCTGCCAAGGTGCTGCTTGTACCAATACCAAACGAGTATGAATCTGCTCCTGGAATAACCCAAGTTCTCGCATTAACAGAATCAGATGATGTCATATTACAACGGACCTCGGAAGTCCCAGGCATATCTGGTGCAGTGCAACTAACTCCTTGTACACGTCTACCGCTTGTTTGCATTTGTGCAGGCTCTTCATCTACATTTTGGAGATCATGAACATGTTCATTATTTGCCTCAGTATCAACCTGTTCATGGTTCGGGTAATTGCTCTGTTGATTGTACTGCGCATCGTACTGTTCATTGTCCTGTGCATCGTACTGCTCATTGTACTGCTCATTGTACTGCTCATTATACTGCACATCGTACTGCTCATTGTACTGCACATCGTATTGCTCATTGTACTGCTCAATTCGACTGCCAAACACATCACCCACATCACCCAATTGAATTTCAGCTGCATGTGCATGGTCGACCGCAACTTCTGGGACACCACACATGTTTCCCACACCTTCGCTGGGACCCCCTTGGGTGAACACTTGGTTGCTACCGCTAAAGGATCCAAACTGTTGGGTATTTTCAGGAGGAGGAATATTATTCCCTACCACATCTCCAGCTGTCCGCTCAGTTAGACTGACACATACTTGAGGGATCACTCGATCTTCCCCTAGCATAAACTGGACATCGTCGTCATTCCTTATCAATGTGCGACACGTACTGCCAGGAACGAGTGATATTGATGACAACTCAAAATTGTATTTGTTTACATCATAGTTCACAATAGTATGCACGATCGTCACCAATTCTTCGTAAGTCATATTGTTTGACACGTACATTCCCCGGTTATTGGATCCAACAAACCTCTGACTTCCGTCGGGTAACTGGTCCCATCGACCGTTGTAAGATATTACTATTCTAACCCGATTCATGAGGCTGTCAAATTAATAATCACAAACCATTAACAAAAACCCATGATTACACAATGTCTTCAAATATTACATGAAAAGCCTCGAATATTTTTTGAAAAAGGCTCGAATTTTTTTTCAAAAAAGCTCGAAATATTTTTGTCAAAAAGGCTCGAAATCAATTTCGAAAAGGCACGAATATTTTGTTAAAAGGCTCGAAACTTTGTTCAGAAAGGCACGGATATTTTTTGAAGAAGGCTCGAAATCAACCAAAAGGCTGGAAACTTTTTTCAAAAAGGCTCGAAATATTTTTGTCAAAAAGGCTCGATAATATCTACAAAAGGCACGATGACATTGTTAAAAGGCACGAATAAATTTGAAAATCAATCCAGCCTTTTAGAAAGGTTATCGAGCCTTTTGAAAAGTTATCGAGCCTTTTGGAAAAGTTATCGAGCCTTTTACAAAGGTTATCGAGCCTTTTAGAAAGGTTATCGAGCCTTTTGGAAAAGTTATCGAGACTTTTCCAAAAAGGCTCGATAACAATTTCAAAAGGCACGATGACAGTGTTAAAAGTTATCGAGCCTTTTGGAAAAGTTATCGAGCCTTTTACAAAGGTTATCGAGCCTTTTGGAAAAGTTATCGAGACTTTTCCAAAAAGGCTCGATAACAATTTCAAAAGGCACGATGACAGTGTTAAAAGTTATCGAGCCTTTTGGAAAAGTTATCGAGCCTTTTACAAAGGTTATCGAGCCTTTTGGAAAAGTTATCGAGCCTTTTACAAAGGTTATCGAGCCTTTTGGAAAAGTTATCGAGACTTTTCCAAAAAGGCTCGATAACAATTTCAAAAGGCACGATGACAGTGTTAAAAGTTATCGAGCATTTTGGAAACGTTATCGAGCCTTTTACAAAGGTTATCGAGCCTTTTAGAAAGGTTATCGAGCCTTTTGGAAAAGTTATCGAGCCTTTTAGAAAGGTTATCGAGCCTTTTAGAAAAGTTATCGAGCCTTTTGGAAAAGTTATCGAGCCTTTTAGAAAGGTTATCGAGCCTTTTAGAAAAGTTATCGAGCCTTTTGGAAAAGTTATCGAGACTTTTCCAAAAAGGCTCGATAACAATTTCAAAAGGCACGATGACAGTGTTAAAAGGCACGAAAATATTTCAAAAAGGCACGAAATTTTTTTCAAAAAGGCTCGATAACAACTTCAAAAGGCACGATGACAGTGTAAAAAGGCACGAAAATATTTCAAAAAGGCACGAAATCATTTTCAAAATGGCTTCAAGTTTACATACTAAAATGTGAACAACTTCAAAGAAGCAAGTTCAAGAAATATTACCTTATTTTACTGAAGAAGAAAGTCGGGGCAAGACCTTGAACTTTTATTTGTAGAGAGAGAGTAACTGAGTATTTCAAGCCTTCGTTTGAGTTGCAGAGAACAACTCAAAGAGAATAACATAAATGTTTAACTAAGGGCAATTTTGGTAGTTCACCATAATAGGTGCCTTTTAAACTTAACTTATTAAACCAGTGACCTTCTCACCAATTCACTTTAAAAAGGTGATATTTTGGACCAATTCCTCTAATACAGTATTACAATCATTACTCTGCCCACAAACAATATTACGACAGATTTTTTTTTTATAAAAAAAAATCAAGTTTGTTAAAGACCATCACACAATCTACATAACAAGCTTTCAACAATGAAGCCAGGTGAGTTGATTTCACTGCTGGTGCAGAGTTGGAACCAAAATTAAACAAACAAAATCAATTTTAGGGACCACCCACATCCTTTCTATTAAACAAACAAAATCAATTTTAGGGACCACCCACATCATTTCAAAGTGGCCGACAAACTCCTTAATCCAAAAACAAAACAACTAAAAATACATACCTCTTCAAGTCGATGTCATCTCCATTTTACCCAGAATTTTCCATCTCTAAGAGTGCGTTTGGTACACAGGACGGAACGGACAATATGGGACAATTTCCTTTTATCCCATGTATGGAGTGTCTTTAACATGGGACTGGACAGGAGAAAGTGGGACAAAAAACACCAAATTTTATCCCACCCAAGACCCTAGGAAAAGGTTGTCCCATGACATGGGACAAGTAAAAAAATACTACTTTACCCTTTAAATTTTCAAAAAAATATAAACATGTTTAATAATAAATTTGAAAATATAAACATGTTTAATAATATAATATATATTTTCATACAGTGTTCTAGTATGCGCTAGACACCAATCGTACGGTAGACTGGAGCGCCTTGTGCCTAGACCGCCCAATCAGCGACTAGGCGGAAAGGAAAATTTTTTTTCTTATTTTTTCTTCTTCTTCGATACGTTGTAGACTAAAAAAATTTGAAGGTCTGATGCTTCTTGACTATTGAAGACCAATTTATTTAATGTACATTTATTATTTTTGTTTAAAAAAAAAATTGGGGCCACTAAATGGTAGTGGGGTACAACACATCACAATTATTACTTTCTAATCCCAGTTTGACTTTTTCTTTACTTTATGAACAATCTTATCCTTTATCTATTTTTTTTTTTGGATTAATTGCACAAACTTACCCTATGTTTTGTCTTTATAGCAAAATATTCAACAAATAGTCTTAACTACATAAACAACCCCTGTTATTAGTGGTCAATGGTTAAATTTAACGTTTGACTTTAAAAAGACTAAAATGCCCCTAGTGTATATTTTATTGTTTTTAATTATTTCATTTATTTAATAAAACGGTTAATTAAAAAAAATCTACATTTTTTTCTCAACTTTGAAACACTATTCTTTTTCAATTAACGATTATTTTTTGAATCTAGAATAAAATAATAATAATCTTCATCTTCATCAATTGAATTCTCAAAAAGAATTTTTTTATATCATTCCAATTTTTCTTCTTCAAAAATATTTCCACTATCAGAAACCCCAAGCATCATTCACACTTTTGTGACTGTTCTTCTTTTATTCAACCTCACATCTCCCTTTCTCTGCAAGTGCACATCCCACTCCACAACAATCTACCTTCAACACAACTCCTCTATCTCCATCCCACAACACAAACAAAAAAACACAACAAAAAAAAGAAGAAGCAATTTTTGTTTTTCAATTAGAAAAAAATATAAAATTAAAAAAACAGGAATACAGAAGGAGTGGGAAATTAGAAAAATAAAATACAAAAACAGATGGGGCCACGGCTCCATTAGTCGCCGGCGGATGGAGTGCCGCTCCACCTAGAACAGAGAAGGGGGACATCTTACCCCGCTTAATACTAGAGGGAGACCACCACCAAAGCCTTTATATTCCTTCCAAAATCGCCAGTCGTTTCTGCCTTTTCCACTAGTGACGAGCTCTCTGACGCTACCCTCTGGTACTTCGAATCTACCGGCGAGCTCCAAACCATCGATCTCCTCCCTCGCCCAAAACCAAGCCGTTTTCTTTGGAGTGGTGCTCCATCAGATTTGAACTAACTTTTTTTGAAGTATAATTTGAACTGATGTTCCATCTGATCTACTCCATCAGATGGGCATGAAATTTTATAAAAAAGTTATTTTTATTTGGGATTGAAATATGATTATAGATAAATATGTGTTCTTTTTATCATTTTTTTTTGTATGTTGATATGTAATTATAAAAAATATTGAGATTGTTTTAAATTATAGGTTTCTTTTGATATGTAAAATAACTATTTTACCCTTGAACATTAAAGTCAACCATTAAATTTAACTGTTGACCACTAACGGCAAGGGTTATTCATGTAATTAAAGCTATTTGTTGAATATTTTACTACAGAGATAAAACACAGGGTACGTTTGTGTAATTAACCCTATTTTTTTCAATCGGTACTATTCATCTTCTTTTACGATTCAACCGTTCGCTTTCAACTTTCTCTCCATCTCTTTCTTCACTCCATTTTTTCCATTTCTTTCTCTATGAAAATCCATCTGTTTTCATTCGAGCTCTTTCAATATTCCACACAACGACAGATCAGACGATGTGTTACATTTTCTATCTTCTTTCTTTTGTTTTTCTCCGACGAATCGAAGGTTTGATATGAAAATTTCTGTTTTAATTTTTTTTTTTTAAATATCCAATGACGATTAAGCCGATTAATCGGCTCTAGAAATCGGCCTAGGCGGCCGACTAGTCTCCCAGCCGCCGAGGAAGGCCGAATCGGCCTTCCTCGCGGCTGTCGGAGTTGCCTAGGGCCTAGTTGGCCGCCTAGGCCGATTTCTACAGCACTACTATTATATATATTATTATAATATATATTTTTATAAAATATTATTAAATATATATTATAATATTTTATATATATATATAACAACAATATATATAATATTATATATATGATATTAATATTAATATATTATATATATTATTGTATGAATGCTTTGAGTTCGAGTTGAAAGTAAATTATTCTGGAATATATAATATATGGGTAATTACCCTAGTGGCCATCAACTCTTGCCACCACTATTAAAATGGCCACCAAATGGGGAAATAGATGGAAAATGACCATTTTTGACAAACATTGTTACACTAATGGCCATTCCATCCATTTCCATCCAATTCCATCAAATGAATGGCATTTTGGTAAATAAGGGGATGACATTAATTTATTTTAGATGTTTTTTGGAAATCAATTTTTTCTTTTGTTTTTTGAAACAAATAATTATATTTAGTGTGTATATATGTATAGCATATCTCAAACATATATATATATATATTTCTTTTTTGAGAAGATTAAAGCTACAAAATCTAAAAATGCTAAAAAATATATTTGAGATAAGTTGAAAAAAAAAATATATATATTTTTTCTTTTTTTAGAAGATTAAGGCTATAAAATCAAAAAATTCTAAAAAATATATTTGAGATAAGTTAAATATATATATATATATATGTTTGAGATATGCTATATGTATATATACACACTAAATATACTTATTTGTTTCAAAAAACAAAAGAAAAAATTGATTTCCAAAAAATATCTAAAATAAATTAATGTTATCCTTATATTTACCAAATTGCCACTTATTGGATGGAATTGGATGGAATGGCCATTAGTGTAACAATGTTTGCCAAAAATGGCCATTTTCCATCAATTTCTCCATTTGGTGGCCATTTTGATAGTGGTGGCAAGAGTTGATGGCCACTAGGGTAATTACCCCTATATATATATATATACACACATAAAAGAGGGGCACTCTGGTCATTTGAACCTCTTATCTCGTCCTGTCCTAGCCAAATCAAACATATAACAGTACAATTAATAGTTTTATCCTAGACATTCTAAACACAATACGGAACAACTGTCTTGTCATGTCCCGTCCTCGTACCAAACACACCCTAACAGCTGCAATTCGTGTGTCCAGAATTCCCAAATCCCTAAACCTTTAATTTTGTCCTAATTGAACGAGATTACAAATACAAATGATAATCGATTTTGTAATTTTAGAGAAAGTTACAAAAATACCCACATATTTAACGGTAAAGTTAACGGAGTTTGACGGAATGACCATTAGTGTAATAGTGTTTACCAAAAATGGCCATTTTGAAACCAATTCTCCATCTAATGGCCATTTTGATAGTGGTGACCCAAATTGATGGTCACCAGGGTAATTATCCATAATTTCACTTCACGTGCTTAGCTATT
Source organism: Acer yangbiense (assembly GCA_008009225.1). Classification (NCBI taxonomy): domain Eukaryota; kingdom Viridiplantae; phylum Streptophyta; class Magnoliopsida; order Sapindales; family Sapindaceae; genus Acer; species Acer yangbiense. Next base: position 12,192,206 of record CM017762.1, read on the forward strand.
TCCATGAAGTATTCCCTGTATTGGTAAAGTTTTTATTTAAATTTCAAAAGTATATATATATATATATACATATCTACACTACGGTTTTTCTCGGATGTTCTTTTTCCAGCGAATCTTCGGGCTTCCAAATCTTCTCTATACAAGAACACCGACTTCTACACGTTACCCATGTCTTCAGGAAGTTTCATCTTTCACATCAGTTGAGTCCCGTTTGGTTAATATTGGGTTCACTTGGGAATACAAGCCAAAACCTAACAAAATAATCCAAACAAATGTGGTATAATTGTTTCGGTGAATATCTCATAAAAGGGTATATAAATGATGTTACATGCATGTGTATACCGAGCATAATTAAAATAGAATCCGAATTTAGTTAAGAAGTATAAGAGAAAAACAAATTTATTTTTGAGATGGGAATTTTTAGAGATAGTAAAATAGTATTTTTATATTTTGAGACTAGATTTACTTTAGAGATTTATTCAAAAAAATTAGCCAAAAAAGAAAAGAGAATCATTATTTCAACTTTTGAGATGTGAATTATTGAGAACTCTATCAGTACACTATATTCAGACATATTTCAAGAAAGATTGTTGAGATTTTAAAATACTAGATACGTACCCATCCCAACAGTATCAGATTCAGATTCTTCTCCACACATGCATATGTAAAATTATTCACTTTGCAAATGCGATTAAATATCGTCGTGTATATGAAATTATTACTATGCACGCGCAATCAAATATTGCCATGTAGGTGAGATATATTTTTCCCTGTATGTGAAGTAGAGAAAATACGTCAGATTATTGTTTATACAAGATATTTTATAAGAGTAGAAAATATTTTGTTATATTATATAGTATTTACGGGAAATGTGATTTATTCACATAAATATATTTAATTAGCTCTACAGCTAATTTGAATATCAAATGTTTAAAATATTAAATATTGTGATAATATTATATATACATAGTGTACTTATAATTATTTTAATAAATTTATTTAAGAATAATGTTGGAATTTTAAAGAATTAATAATTAATGGGTGTACATACAATTTTAGAGGGATACAATTATGCAAATATCGTCACTTATTAAGTAATCCGGTTTTAAAATTATTGCCAAACATTTAAACAGGTGTATTAAACAGGCCCTCAATTTGCTTAATCTGATTTTCAAGCTTTGGAAGTTTGGATGATTCACTCTTCTGGACATTTCAATATTAAAATTAAATTTATATAATAAACAGTAGAGAATCAAGTCAGCAATAGTAAAACAAATGTAACTCTATAGAATTCAGAGTACATATATGCTGTGTATGGTACATGGTATTGGATAGGATTGGACTATTTCCGATCTGTCTAAGGTTTGGGCCAGCACTTTATTGCTTTCACAAATCTGTTTGGTAGGTTTGGTGAGTTTGTATTTAATCCTGTGGTAGGATTATATATATTTTTTAGTTTTTTTTTTAAATAATTAAATAATAAATAAATGAAAAAAATTAATTTTTTTTTAATTTTTTAAAAAACAAAATAAACCTATAATTTTAATTAAAATTAATTTTAAATATTGTTAATTTAATAATATATATAAGAATATTTATTTTATCGAAAAAATTATTTCAATAATTTATTATTTAATTTTCATTCGATTACTAGAGATTGAGATTATTTCAATTCTAATTCCTCCTACTGGATTGAAGAATCTAAACTCACTGGACCCACCGTAAGCCCAACAATATTTTTTTTTCAGAAAATTCTTTTATTAAATAAACAAATTATAAAATTGACAAATATTTAAATTTATTTAATATTTTTGGATATTTTTACTTTAATAATTTATAAATTAAAACATTTATTTTCTTCCAAAAAAATATTTCAATAATTTATTATTTCAGGGTCGACCCTGAGATTTTCGAGGCCAGGGGTGAACTATAGAAAACGACGCCCTCAATACTCTATGTATGTTTACTTGATCATTTTTTTTCTCTAGTAAATATTTGTAAAAATCAATATAACTCAAAATCAAGACTATAACACAACAAAATAGCAAATAAAAAGTTACCAAAATAAAATTTTTATAATTGCATCAAAGAATATATCATTTAAACATTACTCATCTCACATTTTTAGCAGTAAAAGAACTAATTAAGTTTACATAAAAAAAAAGAAAAAAAAAAGAGGGTTTTTGAAAAAAAAAAATGTATTGATTTAATTACTTTCGAAGCAAAGACTTCTGAATTTTCATATCAAAGAGTTTTGAGTTTTTTTTAGAGATAAAAGAGAATTATTTGTGACAAACACGAATGTTGCTAGGATTCAACTCACCGCCACCCTTGATCCATTTTTGCTTTTGTAAGAATGATAAATAGGTTTCCATTGGTGGGCTTTTAAAAAAAAAAATTATATGTGTGTGGTATTTTTAAAGTCATTTATGGGTTGAGTTTCCCTTGATGGGTTGATACAAGCCGTCGTTGTGCTCACATCAAAAGATTTATATTTTATATTCTACCTCGCTAGTACACGAGTCAAGAAACTTAGTATAGCAACAAGCAAATGTATCGTTCCGCAGGGAGGTGACATCTGTTAACCGTCTCAAGTTTTAGTGTTTATTGTGTAATAAAGAATGCGGATGTGGTGAGAATGGTGTGTGTGAGGTGTATGCATAGTGCGTGTGTGTGCGAAGGAAATGTAAATGAAAGGAATGCAAATAAAAATAAAAGAATATGGAGGGGTGAGAATGATGTTCAAAAGGAAATAAAAAGGGTGGCTTGGAGAGATATAGGATAAGTTTACCATACACAAATGAATACCTAGTTGATTGTTAGGCATTAAGTTCATCCAATTCAAGTTAAAGGCTAGTTCTCTCGATTAAGGGATTCGAAACCACAAATCACTCTCCAAAGGCCATGGATAGAGCAATTGTGACTTTTTTTTTTTGGTTTACACCATTCGGTTTCCGGGTGGGGCGGATCCACCATAAGGTGCAATCAGCCCAGACCACACCCCGACTAATCCGGACTCGCACCGGGTCGGCCCACTAAGGGCTAAAGTGCTCCCAATATGTGTAGTTCCGTTCACACGTGGAGTTGAACCCACGACCTTACTTAAGGGATGAGAGCGCCGAACCACTCATACCAACACATGATTGGTGCAATTATGACTTTTGTCCCAACCATTAAGCACATGAACATAGAGCCAAAACCTATCCTAGCAAAGGCCAAGCATAAAACAAGTTTCACCCATTCTTTAGAGATAAGTGTTCAAGGTTATACCTGGATTGGCCCTCCATAGACACAACCGAAACCCACATACACTCAAACCCATCAAAACAAGGAATTTCGACCTTCCAAAGACATACACACAAATGAGATATTTGATTACAACTACTCTTACATTTAAGTTAATCTACTCCTAATCCCATCCATAAACACATATCAATTTCTAATTTCCACACACATGCATATCAAGATAAGAGATTAATCAATAATAACAAGAATGAATCAAAACCCAATTGAAATATAAACAATCATCACATAAATGAGCACAAATATAGGTTTACAATATTTCCCAAGTGGGGTTACACATTAGAGAAAATAAGAAATGCAAAGAGATGAGTTAAAAAATGAGAGAACCCTTGAAGATGGCCTTCTCCAAGAGCTACTTTTTATGACTGCTGATCCTTATCTTTCTTGTCAGAAGTACCTTCATTTGAATCACCACTCACATCTTCATCTAGACGTGTATCATTGACTCCCAGTATGGAATTTTGAAAATTAACATGCTTATCAACCAATTCCAGATTTATAGCCAATGGAAGAGATACGAAGTGCGAGTAATCAAGAGCAGGGCTTTTCACTGCCTGTGATTTAAACCAAAAACGACACGCGAAAGATTTGTTACAAGTAAAATATAGGAAACATAAGAAAGTTATACTTAGCATATGTCCAACAAGGTCCATATAGTTAACTTCCTAATGCACTCTAATTTTACAGAATGATTCAAATTAAGCCAGTCACAGAGTAAAGGATTTCAAGCAAGAAATTTATGGATTGGAAAAACTAACAAAAGTAAGACCATTAGGACAGTGTCTCTACTCTCTAGTAGTTAATGCAAAAGCTTGGCTTGACAGCATCATAAAATAATTTTCTTCCACGAAAAGCAATAGCTAATAAAATCATCGTCACTTTTATTAATCTGCCTTTTCACATGCATTGCTTAATTCATGACCGAATAGAGTGCATAATAAAATGTTGACTATTAAAATTAGGTGTGAGGTGCTAAGAGCAATATCTTAGTAACATATAATAATTATAGCAATTTTGTCAAAAATTACAAAGTCTAACTGACCTCATCAATTATAGTTTGTATTCTTTCTGAGGCTCTGGTTACATTATCTAAGGAAATGCCTTCAATGACTGCAGCAAGTAATAATGTCAAAAGTTGCCATATAATTGGTATACCGATCACATTCACATCTCTTAGATAGTAATGAAAATTTTCAAAGTAGATAAGCATCAAGGAAAAATGTTATTGTAGAGCTAAAGAAATTCAACAAAACTGAAACTTTAAGATGACAATTTGATTACAACTATACATTAGTCATATTAAATTGTCAATAACAAAGAAACTTACTTATAGAGTCCTCCTTTCTTGATAATGGAAAGATAAGTTTAACACCCATCTCCTCTTCAATTTTCTTCTGTGTAGTCCCTCTAAGGAAGGAAAATAAAAGGAATAAGGAAAAATATATATGATTGGAGTTTTTAAAAGGTCTACAAGCAAAACTCCATACTCTTTTCCTTTGACAAATCGGATTACAGAGGCACCAATCAGCATATAAAGCACAAGATAGGCTTTAATATACTAATTGATAGGCAGGGAGACTAAAATTTTAAACAAAATCAATATGTGACAGTAAGTGATAACTGAATATTATGCATAAACAAGAAGTGATAGATACAATAAAATAATGCAACCAAGGATAAGTTCAAGTAAGACAATTATAAATAATAGAATTAGTTATGCAGTAAAGTCAGCTTCCATTTTATCTAATCAAGCAATATGTTGGTTGAAGAAAAAAATAGATAAAAATAGAATCATGGGACAGATTAACTAGAAAATCTCTAAAAGCATCTCGCAGATGATACCGATAAATACTACTACTTAGCCAATTTCTAGTCTAAAATAATGGCATAACAGCAAGGAAAAGGGCCAACAAGAAAATATATATTCAGAGGAAGTATGATCAAAACAATTGCATGAATGTACATGATATTGAGGTTTATTATTGACAGCACAATTTCCAAATCTCAAAAATCAAAATTTCACCTCAATCGAAAGTGAATGTTTATCAGCTGAAGGAACTGAGTCTCCTTCCAAAACTTTATCCTTAACATTATCCTGCAAGGTGCTGGAATTGAGAGTTGAAATGGTTACTTCATCCATAGCATCTGCAAGCTCCCTGGCATGTGGAGTATCTGAAACATTACTTGATATGCTGCAGTGCACTTATTGGATTTGATTTCCATTTTCTGACTCAATTATGACATCCTTTACTGAGGATTCTGCAAATTGACTTTCAATGATCCATCAACAACATCGAACATGACTTAAACCAACAATAATCTCATTATAAACCAGTGTCGCACACTGACCAGTTACAGTATTGTTAAAGACCATTTGATGATCAACAGAAATCACAAAAAATGGAAAAGATAGATATATATTTAAATTATTCATGTGAATCAGTGAACTACCAGGAAATTCACTAAACTTGAAGCAGTAGCTGTCAAAAACAATGTGGAAACTGAAGGATTTTGATAGGATCCGGAACAATACTGTAAAGTTGTAGGTAACGAGCAAGAGTGCCTTGGATAGATCAAACCTCTCTCAAAGTGAAATCTACAGAGTTAATTGTGTATAGCCATAAGCCATTTCCAAGGGCTGTCTTGAGTCACATTCACTAGTCTGATAAATATTTTTGAATTCTTTTTAAAGAAAAGGAAAAAGAAAGGGGAAGGGGAATTAAAGAGTTGAAAAGAGAGAGAGAGAGAGAGAGTGTGAGAGAACTCATGGTTTGAGAATCAAGAAATGTGATAAGAATCAATCATTGGAAGCTTATAGATATGCTAGTAAATTGAGTCCACACGTGCAGCAGCACTGTGTCATAGTGCAGTGTTGTTTTGACCGGAAGACGAGGGGCGGAGGGTGGGAATAACAAACAACTTTAAACAATTAAGCAAGTGAGAGAAGGCACTGCATCTATTATAACAATAACCAAGGCAAGTCAAATTAATAAAAAGAATATAGACCTTCGCTGAAAGCGGCTTGAGGACTCACTGGTCTCCACACAAGATTCATAGTTTTTAGCTTCTTGTTCCCATCAAATGCACTTGGCTTATGTTTTGCCCCACTCATCTTCCAGTTACAGCTCAAACTATAATAAGAACACTTACCCTGTCATTGAGTAAAACTTAAATAAATAAAAGAAGCCAGACACAGGTTTGAACAATTTCCCAATCAACATCTAGAAACTTTAAAATTATTCTAAACTTCTAATTTGTATGAACTTCAAGAGACAAGCCAGGTTTTCAAACATTATATTGGTAGAAACAACCTGGCCATAATAGAGTAAAAAAAACAAAATATCTAGAGATAAAATAAACATTTTCCCACAGAAATATGAGTTCATGAGATCCATAGGCGTTTGCTTCTACAAATTTGTGCTGATACACCAGTAACTTGAATGATTAATAAGACTTTTGGACAGAACAGCCCAACTGAATATTTCTCAATGAACCACAGCCGTGTACAATTCGTTTAGTGCAGATAGGCGAAGCTTCCAAAATTATAATTGGTAAAAAAAAAAAAAAAAAAAACACAAAATAAATCACAAAACAATAGAAGCAGATATCAAGAAACAAGGAAAAGGAAAACACACTCTCTTTTGTTAATAGAGAGATCTCAAAGAAACAGCCGTGCAATTCATGAACTATGCCAAGCTACCATTTCGATTTTCGAGTCCCTAAAACACCACCTAGGTTCGTGGGTAAAAACAATTCAGTGTAACAGCTGTAACATGTAACTTAATTGGTATAATTACTCAATAATCTTGAAGGCCGAAGTATCGATCTCTTCTTCCAAACTTCATTTGATTTTCAAGAAACACAAGAGAATTATTATCTTCTTTCTACCAATTACTAAATATCTTCATTTTCTTTCTTTCACTCAAATGGGTCCTTAATAAAGCAAAAAATGCTGAGGGAACCTAGATAAAAAGTAAAGGCATTTCTTTTCATTTTATCTCCAAACAAATTCTTTTCTTTTCTCTCAATCTTCCAACAAAACAAACAGACAAATACAACATAACATCAATAACCCAAATAACCAGAAAAAATAAAATCAATAATAACTTCTTCACAGTTCTTCACATAAATGAGTCAACATAACTTCACAGTTAATCAGTAAGAAAACAACAAGCAACACAACCATCAACAAATATGCAAAAATGGTACCTGAAAATAATGAACCAGCCTAGAATTCACATAAGTAGTCGAAAATTTCAGTACGCGGTCAACTCTGCACAAGACAGTGAACTCATTATATTCAATAAACTAACTAATAAACCCAGATAGTAAAAGCAAAAAAGATTGAAACTTTCATGTTAAAAAAAAAAAAAAAAAAACACTTTTTATTATTATTTGGGTTTCTATAACAAACGTGTTTCGAATTAATTCGAAGGAACCAAAGTTGAGTGTTGAATGTTGATAGGGCAGCGTACCTGAAGAGGGACCTGCTGCAACTTAGCATTTTCTATCGTTGAAGCGGAAAACTGAGGTTTTGTTGTACGTGTTACAGACTTACAAGTTACACCTACACGTGTGATGTGAAGTGATGAGCAAGCAGAATTGATAATTTTTCAAAAACAATGCTAGGGTACTGACCACCGATGAGAGTGTATCATGTGACTTTTTTTTTTTTAAACTTTTTACATTTACCTCATAAATTGGACTACGTGCTATCTCTATTGGTGGGGTAAGTATTTTGGATACTGACCGGTCACCTAATCATTATTCATTTTTTAAATTTTATTTATTTATTTCGGCTTGACTGCTTGATAATTATGTGTAATTGGGTTTAAAGTAAGTAATGTGTTATTTGAATAGTTTTTCAATTTTGAAAATATTGAGTTTTCAAATCATTGGATTTCAATCTAAAGATATTGATGGTCCGCTCCCGATTGTTTCAACGGAGGAGGCCATCCAATTCAGCCTCTAGGTCAAACGGTCTCCTTTTAACAAATTGACAATAAAGGGAGCCTGTTACACGCAAGAAGGACTCAAAACATCCATGAAACTAAATAATTTATTGTTCTAATATAAGAATTTAACTCCGGAACTTTTAAGTGTACTACAAAAAATTATAAATGAGATCTAACTCGATTTAAATTTCTAGGAAAAAATAAACATCAATATATACATATTTCAAGAAAACATCATAGTCAATTCTATAAGTATTTTTTTTAACAAATCACTAATTTATGAAATGGGTGGGACATATTCTTACAAAGAAATTTTATAAATGCATTATTTTATAATTTTATCGAAACCATTGACAAAATTTATTATATAATTTTTAATTTATCAAGTAATTTATTATTAATGCCCGCTCAATTGAAACAAAAAAAATAAATGTCAGAAAAAGTTTTGAAAAGAAATTGAAGGTATGATTGCCAGAGAAGCTAGCTAGCTAGCCTTCAATATTATCATATACCATACTTGACCAAGAAGTGACCAGAAAAATTCTGATGGAGTAAACCAAGAGATCTACCTTGTACAATACACAAAGAACCCCAACAACATAAAATCCTCACAACCATTAAAGATCAGCTAGCTAGCTAGCTAGCTGGCTGCAACATATATGTGCATGCTCATCCATGGTGTGTCTAGGAGTTTTCTTTGGCTGCAAAGGCTCACGTTCGATCAAAGATTATGTTATTTCAGCTTTGCTAATCATAGCTATTCTTTCCGGGTTGCGAATCTTCTGCTACATCATTCATCGTTTGTTGAAGAAGGAGGAAGACGAAGATATTTGTCGTTATAGTAATCATGATAATTATGATCAAGAGCATAACCATGGATTGGAAATGCAGTAGTGATCGAAGACATGCAGGCCATTATATAAGATATTCGTCGTTATACTTGTTTTGTTGTCCCTCAATTTTTTTCTGTTTTTGTATAGTTTATGTATTTAGTTTCGATTTCAGATATTCAACTGTAATGTTATATATAATCACCGCCCAATATGGTTTGGTGGTAAATACATTCATTCAACTTGTCATGTGCTCAAATTTTACTATAATACAACATACGTTTTATTAGTTATACAAAAATCGTTCCATGTGTTAGCTTTTGTACACTGTAAACATGTTAAAAGGAATCAGATTGTTATCATCATATGCATTTTGATACTTTATGAATACTCGAGTGAGCTCAGATTGGGAGAGGATGAGATCTATCGTAAAAGTTCTAATTAAATATTAATTGAGCCCCTATTGTAGCTCAAAATATTCATGTCCATTCTGATTCAAATCCCCACTAGATAAATTCTTGTTAGTACGGGTCACACGCCACATTTTCAGGACACCATCAAGACTACCTGTCCAGATTGTGCAGTATTCCTCCTCAGGATCCTCCCCCAAACGCCCCAAAAAGGCAGTGACACATCTAATAGGTCCTCTGTGACCCACCAGAACCGCCACAATTGTATGCCTCCCTGTATCCTGTTGATGATGATCTCTGGACCAGACCCTGCTAGTAGAGTCAGCTGACCCACTTATCACATAGTTGGACACACTAGCCATGCACATCACTGCATGTGTGTGTCCCTGCAGCGCACCACCGTACTGCAATTGCCCTGAAAACCACCCCTTGTACCAATAATGTACGTACCCATCGCTGCACCCACCGTAAAGTATCCCATCATTGTCTGGGGTTAGGGTTAGGGATTTCACGGGAGAGCATTTCGCTGGTAGGGTTATAATGAGGGTGTGGGGTTGGTTTTCAGTGTAGAAGTTACGGCGCCAAGCTCTGACAGTGGCATCATCGGAGGCCGTGTAGAGTACTCCGTCGTCCGCTATGGCTAGGGCATTGATTGGCTCAGAATGTGCTTGGATTGTTTCAATGCATTTGAAGTCTGTAATTCTCCAAACTTTTACTGTTTTGTCAAGGGAAGCTGAGTATAGTATCTCATCTGAAATGTTGATTGCTAGTGATGTAATTGGTCCCATATGCTTTGACTGTGATCATCAAAGAGAATGAAGAACAAATTAGATACATATTTCAATTATTTGCCACTTATTAAAAAAAGAGAGGAGAATTAATTAGATGTATTTTCTTCCTAAAATTGTATGTAGATATATTTCACATGGTATGAGAGATAACCAAAGAGGAATATGCATCTATAAGATGGATAACAGTTATCAGGTATGGGAAAAATGTCCAGGATCCCGACTTTATAATATTACAAATTAAGTCACAAGTCTATTTCTTGGTTCATGTTGTTTCTTGGGTTGTTTCTAGTTCCCCTTTGTGTCCGGTTGTTGGCTCCTCGGTATTCCTCCGCTTTAAGTGAGGGCTTTTAATAAATTTGGGTCGGGGCTGCTTTGTGGGTGGATTCTGGCTTTTTTATTTTTATTTTTATTTTTTATAAATAAAATAAAAAATCACAAGTCTATTTGTGTTACAGGGTTACAAAGTTCTATTTCTAATATTAAAAAGTCAAACAAAAAAACTTGTGAAATCCCGCACTTGAAACCTTCTTGAAATATGGAAAATCAACTTTTCATTACTAAATCATGTCACCTATAGTATAATAGAAGACTTAGATGCAACAACTAACAGGATGCACATGCACTCCAAATTTAAATCGTGTCACATACCAGAAAATGAATAGTGCATCCCGATGTATCCAAGTTCATTACAATGTACAATATATACAAAGAATCCAATGACCTTTTTCTCCTTAAAAGTACAGTATTTTAGCAAAACATTTCTCTTCTCAGGTAAAAGCCCCACAAATTTCCAAAACATGCATTCATTTCTGGGTAAACACATTAATACAGAGAGATAATCCAAAGTGATATAGGTTCGCTGTGTGTACTATAAATAACAGGTGGGGTATGCTTCCACATTAAGATGAAGATTGAGGACACTGAAATCATTAATTGAAAAAAAAGCAAAGCATCTTCAAGCTTGTTGTAATATTTTAAAATTTCACCAAAGATTTTGACTTCTATGCATGCCAGTTAGCTAGGTCATAATAAAGAGCTATACCAATTTCTGCTTATTCAATAAATAAGGTGTGAAAGTGAAACAATGTGAGTGCACGCACAATATTAATAAATTTTAGAATAAGTTATAAACTATAACATTCTAGATTAATTTTTAACTCATATATAATGTGAAAATATTCAAACTTAGTCGTCGTTTATATTTATTAGTAGTCGGGTGCTTCTTTGATCAAGTTTCGTAACGTTATGGGACCGGACAATAGTTTCGTAACACTGCAGAACTGGGAGTTCCACGCCATTACTAAATTTTTTGAAATTGAATATGAGTTTTACTTTGAATAAAAAAGGCACCATTAATGTTAAGACATTACCGTTTTATCTTTTCCGATGATGTAGCTCCGGACATAACCGCCGGTTCTTGGTATGGTGGCCAGCCGGATATGTCTCAGAGCATGATTGTTCCATGTCCGCTGCCACACCCGAATCCTCCCGTCACCATAGGCGGCATAAACCCTATCAGGGGAGACTTCCAAGGCAACCACCATGGCCGTCTTTGTCTTCAGCTGCCCACACTCGGCGAACTCCGGCAGCTTCCATATCCGGATCACATTCGATTCCGACCCAGTGTAGACATACCCGTTGAAGGCGGCTATGGACAGCATCTGGCCATCCTTTTTGAGGACGGAAGAGACGCACCGGTAGGAGCTCTCGAGCTGCTGTTGCTGCTGGTGGTTGGCGGGGGTGGTGGTGGTGAAGGTGTACTGACGGTGGGGGGTGGAGACGGGGGAGGTGTGGAGGCTGGCGGTGGAGAAGCGGGGAGGGGTACTGTTGAAGGGGAAGGATGATGGAGGTGGTTCTTTGGTGGAAAGGCTTCGGTGGAAGAATTTGTGGCGGTGGTGGTGGTTTGGTCGGTGGAGGGTCTAATGGCAAATGACGTGTTGGGTGGTGAGTTTGGAGAGTCAAGTGAGGCCATGAATTTTGAGAGAGTGAATATGGTGGTGGTGGTGGTGTTTTAATGGTGTAATACTGTAATATATGGAGTTTTGTTTGGTCGGTAAACATTTAAATGCAATCTCATCTGCCACGAATTTTTCAATAATTTTTCTATTCATACAATATGGTCATCAATATTAATATAAATAGATTTTAATTTGGATTCAATTTGTGATGTAGAAACTTGAGAATATCTAATTTTACTCTAAACTGATTTGGTTTATTTTCCTTTAATTAACTACTTCATGAATTTTGTCTCAAAAAATGAAATTCCTACTTTTTACTTTACTTTCTCTCCCAACTAAGTTTATCTCTCCCTTTATGATAAGACGAGGTTGGTTCCGTGCTATGCTACTTACATCTATACAACAGGATTGTAAGTTCAAGTTTTTCCCCTTTCTCAAAACCCCGAATTATTGTAATATTTCAACTTTCTTGTTGTAGGAGTCTCTCTCGTACCACTTTCCTAACAAACCACCCTCTCAAGGACCAAGGTATTTATACAAAACTCATTATTGGCCACAAATTAAGAGTTGACTTTCGATTGGGGACTCAAATGATCATAGTGGAATTGGTGAGAAATGTCACCTTTTTAAACTGATTTGGTGACAATGTCACTGCTTTAATAAGTTAAGTTTAAAAGGCACCTATTATGGTGAACGGACAAAAATACCCTTACTTTACACATTCTTTTCTTACTTTTAAGTTTTCTGAGATTTAAAACAGACCTCCAATGGATAATTAGTTTTGTGGCTCTACGCAAACGCAATCGTGCCTTTTCATTAGTGTATGAAAAGGCTCGAACACTTAATGAAAAGGCACGATTACTGTACAATCGTGCCTTTTCATACACCAATCGTGCCTTTTCATGTACAAAAAGGCACGATTACTGTACAAAAAGGCTGGAAACTTTGTTCAAAAAGGCTCGAAATATTTTTTAATTTTTTAATCGAGCCTTTTGGAAAAGTTATCGAGACTTTTCCAAAAAGGCTCGTAACCTTTCTAAAAGGCTCGATAACCTTTCTAAAAGGCTCGATAACTTTTCCAAAAGGCTCGATAACAACTTCAAAATGCACGATGACAGTGTAAAAAGACACGAAAATATTTTAAAAAGGCACGAAATCATTTCGAGCCTTTTCCGAACTTTTTTCGAACATTTTCGAGCCTTTTCGAACCTTTTAAAACATTTTCGAGCCTTTTTAACTATCAATATATTATGGTGAGAAGGTTACTGTGGGGGGCAATTTATCGTTCACCATAAATGATCCCTTTTAAACTTAAGTTAGTAAGTTGGTGTCTGTTCCAAAAAAGAGCCTCAAATAGTGCTATTTATTTTTTAACCCTATGATCATATGTATGGTCTAAAACTAAAGGTCTTCCATGCTTGATTTCTTTTCCTCTTTTTAATTAACTAGTTGATGAATTGAAACATTAATAAATTTGTAGAAAATTTTTAAATTCCATCAAAACTTTGATAATTAAGTAAGAATAACAATATCCATGAAACAAAACCCAAAGAATTAATTTGCTCTAACTCCAAAAGTACTAGACATAAATAATAAAACAAGAAGTAATCAGAAAATCTATCTATTCTCCCAAAATTGCTCATCGATCAAGCATTATTCTGCTCCTAATTAGCAATTTTTATAGCAACCAAACAAACATCATTCAAAACTCATAAAATTAATAATCATTGATCCAAGAAATGGATTGAAAAGTACTATTTGTTAATTTAATTACCGATTAAATGTAGTGCTGATATGTATACGATGAAACAGAAGCATAGTCAACGAACTCATCATTCAAGTTGACGAGCTCCTTGTCATAAGCCTCCCGTTTTACAGGATCAGAAAGCACGTCCCAAGCAGCATTCAATAGCATCAATGCTCCTGGTTCGGCAACAGAAGGATTTGCGCGACATGTAGCGCATCTATTTGCCGGATCAAGTAGACCAAACCTAAACTTGTATTGTTTCACGATCTCCTCAATTTCTACGCCGATATGTCTGATTTCGAGCACAGCGTACCAATTGTTGGCTTTCAAGGCTGTCTTGTGAATCATGTAGGCATTAATATAGATGCGGTGAAGGTGATTACGATCAGGGTATTTAATACCTGCGATGTTAATGGTGATGATTGCATAGTCAATGTTCTGGTGTTTGAAAAACTCTTCTGCGATGTCTATGCAGGTCTCCGCATCGGTGTTTTTGAGGCTGAGGCGCAAACGTTCGATAGTTTCATTGTCTACCTCGCTAAGCAAATAGCTCAGTGGAAGCATTATATAATTCTTCCCTAATTAACTTTCTCGAGAAACAAACATAAACAAGGTGATATATTTTGTTTGGTTTCAGAGATTAGTAAAGGAATGATACAAGTATAGACTTATAGATATGTCAAGGCATGAAAAACACATTGATTGGTTTATCGTATAACATAACATGATATCTATAGATATCATTGGATATGATCACGATGCATTGCAGATTTTATTTTGAAATTTTGTTTCCTATATATCAGGAGAGAGAGAGACTTTAAACTTATCTAATTGTTGGAACTTGGAAACTTTCTTCTCTTTTTTTCGTTTTTATTTTATTTATTTATTTATTTATTTTTTTATATATATCGAATCTATTTTTAAATGCCCAAGAATCAATAAGGAATTTAGATAAAAAATTTAAATTTTTTTTTTTAAAATGGAAAAACTTGATTTGAGATTTCGATAGGCTTTTTTTATTATTTTTTTTATTTTAAGAAATTACCCACATATTCAACCTTTTTCATTTAAAAATTGGTATGAAGCATGCTTGGAATTTTTTTTTTAAAAGATCAATTTTTTATTAATAAAAATTGCACCCTGATTATTAAATAATCTAATTTATCAAACATCTCTAAATAATCATTTTTGTCTATTTCATACTTTCATACTAAAATTATTAAATAATTTGATTTTAATTTTTTTAAAACAATTTAAATAAATTTAAATATGAATTCGAAGTTCAGATTTAAACTTGAGCTCAATCTCAATTTAATCAAAATCTATTTATTCTAATTGCTTATACATTAACCCGGGTGATCGTTCGTAAAAAACAATTATGTAAATTGTAGCAAATAAATTATTCGTTCAACACTAGAAATGTGAAATGTGACTTTTATTCATAAGCTATTATTCCTTCAACCGAATAAAAATATCATGATTATATTAAAAATAATGCTCGAGCTATTTGTAATTCTCGCTATCTAAACAATATATATAGCTCCCAAAGAGTTAAATGTCATTGAAGAGACAAACCTTTTAAAATGTACAAATTAATGAAATGTAATCTCTCCCAACGAGACTCATAAATTAAAGAGATCTCAATTTCTCATTCAAAGACACATATACTAAAAATATAATTGTTGTCATGTATATTACGAAATGATGAGGATCTTGAACCACAAATATTGGATGACTAACAACATACTAATATTATCCAAAAAGTAAAGCTATATCCATTTAAAAACTTGAAATGTTTTCAACTTGTAGTGTAGATACATGCTTGACGACATCAAACGTTTTGGCTAAAATGATTATTTCTACGAAAAACAAGATAGTAAGATATACATAATCTCATAAGCAAATGGTTCACTACAGAAACCCAGTATTGTTCATATACAAATATATTGTGGGATAATTAATATTAATATGGTGAGAATAATCCCTAAACATACAATTCAAATTCTCGTAACTTGTATTAAATGAAGTTATCATGATCTTTATATGATTTAAAACAATCTGAACGAATATGCTATAATTGTCTCAGTGAATATCTCATAAAAGGGTATATTATATAAATGATGTTATATGCCCTAGGGGTGTAACTCAGTTGGTAGATGGACGAGCTTGTGGCTTGGACAAATGACTCCCAAATCAGCAGCTCGAATCCTACCAATGGTGAAAGTTTCAAAAAAAAAAACCCGGTCTAGATAGATATATAACGTCAATATATATATATAAGTATAAATGATGTTATATGCATGTGTGTACCGAGCATAATGAAAATAGATTCCGAATTTAGTTAAGAAGCATAAGAGAAAATTATATTTATTTTTGAGATGAGAATTTTCAGAGATAATAAACAGTATTTTTATATTTTGAAACTAAATTTACTTTTGAGATTTATTCAAAAAAAATTAGCAAAAAAAAGAAAAAGAAAAGAGAGAATCATTATTTCAACTTTCAGATGCAAATTATTAAGAACTCTATAAGTACAGTATATTCACTCAGATTTCAAGAAAGACCGTTGAGATTTTAAAATACTAGATATGTACCTTTCCCAGATTCAGATACTTCTTTACACATGTATACGTAACTACATAATATTATTTACTTTGCAAATGCAATCAAATATCACTGTGTATGTGAAATTATTACTATGCAGGTGCGATCAGATATCTTCATGTAGGTGAGATATTTTTTTCCCTGCATGTGTAGTAGAGAAAATATGTCAGATTATTGAAATATCAATATTTATACAAGATATTTTATAAGAGCAGAAAATATTTTGTTATATTATATAGTATTTACGGGAAATATGATTTATTCACATAAATATATTTAATTAGCTCTACGTAGTGATAGCAATTTGGGCTAGGGCTGGCAGGCCAAGTCCGTTTGGCACGCCACACGGCCATGCCGTGCCTAGCACGGCACATCCCAATGTTGTGCTAGGCCCAACCCTGTCTGGGGCATGTGTCGTGTTGTACCATGGGTTTGAGGCCCATGTGCTGGCATGGCCCGGCTCGCATCTTGGCGTGCCGATCGTTGGCCGGCTGAACGTTAGAATATTGAAAATATATATTACGTGTGTCTAAACAACTAAGAGGGGGGTGAATGGGTTGTTAATCCGATTAGTTACCGAATTTTCGGATTAGTCAATATTACAAAAATTACCCCAATACAATCAAATATAATCAACGTAATTAAAGTGCGAAAAATAATAAATAACATGTTGATTGATTTACGTGAGAAACCCTCAACAAGGAAAAACTTACGACCTATTCTGTTAGCCACATACGGTCCTCAAATCCACTATATATAATGATGTTTACAACCTAGGTTGACCTCTAGTCACACCATTCTTGGTCACTAACCCACCACTACTACCCGCAGACCTTTTATAGTGATTATAGACCAAAATGCTCATACACTACACACCGGTAGTCACAAGACTTAACTCTCAATGAAGAAATCAATAACCTATGTGAATATAAGACAATATCCAAAATGCAAATAATGCTAGGCTACATTAAATGCTTATCTAGAGATTAAATGATGGCAATGAAATCAATCCTAGATATCAATATGTCTAAATGAATGCTTATAAAGACCTAACTAGATATATATATGAAAACCTAAAATCTACTCATCAAACAAAAGCCAATCAATACAAGTTGTCAATAAACATGACAAGAACAATAAATGCAATCAAGAAATGCAATCAAGAAATGCAATCAATGAGTCCTAATCAACAATGTCTAAATGTAAAGCATATAGACTTAGCTAGAGGGCAAAATGGTCCTAAATACTAGCTATCAAAGAAGACCACACTCAACCAACATTCAAAGTCTCAAACATGTTAGAAATAACATTAAGCAAGGAGACATGCATTTAATTAACAAATAAATGCTAAACCTAGGCAAACATGTCATAAGAATGAAACAAGAGGTTCTAGGACATTTAGAAATTACCTAGTTAAAGAAAACAAGAAAACCTATGCTTGGATGATGCTAGGAAAATGCTAAATGCTCATGGGAAGGTGTTTGGTTGAGTAAATGTGAGTTCTTGGGAGCTTCTCTATCTAGGGTTTGATTTTCTCTCACTATAATCTGATTTTGAGTTCACAAAAACGAGCTAGGAAGAAAAAGATATATTTATAGGAGCCCTAGATGAAGTAGAGTCGTTTTGGAAAAAGAACAGCCTAAAAACCCATCAAGTGCGCTGGTCATGCATTGGTCGAGTACCGCACGACCAGCGCACACCTTCTAATCCAACCAGCGCAGGACCGGCGGTGATCCTCTGCCTGAGTTGCACTGGTGAGGCGCATGATGACCAGCACTAGACCAACGCAATGCACATGTGATACGCGGGTTAGAGGACTAACGCACTGACTCTAAATAGGCACTAAGGGCTCAAAAACAACAATATGCCCAAGGCCAATCCAAGAGAAGAAAGAGACCTCTCTTTGGTCAAACATCGCGTAAGCGTGGACGTTTTTGAATACATTTCGGGAAACAAATTACATGACACACGATCACACATAAAAATCCAATAAGGAGGTGCAAGTGTGAAGTGTGAAGAGAATGCACACAATAAACAATGAACACAAATGCAAGAAGACAAAGGCATGCATGAGAAGTGTGTGTGTGCAACTAATCTCTTCAAGAGACAAGTCAAGTGAATTACCTTTTGCTCTTGCTCTTGAAGTTACAAAGATACTTGGAAGCTTGCCATCGAGGACCTAAGCTACCCATTACAAAATCATCCTCAAATGTGGTTTGTCAACGAAATAAGTCAATCAAAATATGAGAAACTTACAAATATTTAAAAAAAAAAAAAAAAAAAAAATCTCCAAAATTACCATTTTCTCCCCATTTCATTATTTCTATAAATACCCCCTCCAATTCAAATTTTTTTCACCTCTCTACTCTCTCTAATATCTAATTTCTCTCATTCTCTCTCTCTCTCTCTCTCTCTCTCTCTCTCTCTCTACACACTCTATAATATTAATCTCTATAATCTATAATCTCTAATCTCTCATTCTCTACACTACTCTCCACCAATTCACCATTTCTGTACGAAGTACAAACTACAAACAAAGGTAATTTCTTATTTATTTTTAATTTTATATTTATAATTTATGCTTAGTATATTAATTTATGCCTTGGTAAGTTTTATTTATAATTTTTATGCTTAGTATATTAATTTATGCTTAGGTTTTATTTATAATATTTATGCTTAATATTTTTATTCTTAGATTTATATTTAATATTTATGATTTTATGTTTTGTATATTTAATATTTATGTTTAGTTTTTAATTTTAATATTTATGTTTAATAGTTAGTAAATCTAATATTTAATTTATGCTTAGTTTTTAATTTTAATACAGTATTTATGTTTAGTATTTTTATTTTTAGGCTTATATTTAATATTTATGATTTTATGTTTAATATATTTAATATTTATGTTTAGTTTTTAATTTAGTATTTAATTTATGCTTAGTTTTAATTTTATTATTTATCCTTAGTAGTTAGTAAATTTAATATTTAATTTATGTTTAGTTTTTAATTTTAATATTTATGCTTAGTATTTTTATTCTTATGTTTATATTTAATATTATGATTTTATGTTTAGTATATTTAATACAGTCTTTTTATTATCATTTCGAACTGACAAAAGATATATCAATTCCTTGCATGTGAACCATTGGATTTAAAAGATGTTTTGACAAGTGCATACAGCCAAGTCAAGGTATTTAAATCTAATGGCTCACATGCAAGGAACCGATATATTTTTTGTTAGTTCGAACTGATTAATAGAAAAATTGATATTTAATATTTATGTATAGTTTTTAATTTTAATATTTATGTTTAGTATTTTTATCCTTAGTTTTATATTTAATATTTATGATATTATGTTTAGTATATTTAATATTTATGCTTAGTAGTTAGTAAATTTAATATTTAATTTATGCTTAGTTTTTGATTTTAATATTTATGCATAGTATTTTTATTCTTAGGTTTATATTTAATATTTATGGCTTAATGCTTAGTTTTTAATTTTAATATTTATGTATAGTTTTATTAGTTTTTACTTTTTAATTTAATCTTTATGCATTGTAGGAAATTGATCCTACTAGGATTCCTACTCATTTTCTGGACGGATTGAATATGGACAATGATGATTATGAAATTTTGTCACTGTCACCGAAAGTTGGACTCGGGCAAGTGCAAGATAGTCAAGGACTACCTGGTCTTTCCTCCACACCGGGGTCGACCACATCAAGACCCATACCCAAAAAGACAACATCTCAAGTATTGGATTATTTTGATCGGGAAAACGTAACCGGCCCGGATGGTCAGGTAATATCAATGGCTCGTTGTAAATTTTGTAAGAATTTATTAACCTATCATAAGCATGGAACGAGACATTTGAAAAGAAATAGGGAATCATGCATGCATAAACACGGTGAGGTAGATACTATTAGACAGATACAACTACAACAAAACCCTGACAGGTCCGTTATGACGTGGAGATATGATGACGACTATGCTAGTGAATGCATGTCACGTTATATTGCATAAACCGGTCAACCAATTAGTTTCGGTGACAGTCTTTTTTTTTGAAAATTTTATCAAAAGATCATACAACCCCCCAATTTATAGCTGTGTCTAGAAACACTACTAGAAGGTATTTACAAAAATGTTTTTACTCCGACTGAGCCAACTTGATCGCTCAATTAGAGCGTTCACTACAAGAAAAAAAGGGTTATTGGGACGATTTTTTTTTCGTTCCAATAGCCCAAAATTCGTCCCATATTATGTCACCTTAGGTGGGTCGCAATAGTCTCTTTGAGACAAAAATTCAAATTCATCCCTAAATAGTATCTATTGCGACGAAACATAAATACTTTAAGAAACTAGTCATTTTAAGAAACTAGGGATGGGGTAGTTTTGGGGGGAGGTCCCCCCATCCCCATACCTATTTCCCCATTTTTCCTCATTTCCTCTGTTTGAGTAAAAATTACATACTTAGTAAAGTAGAAAGAATAAAAATATTTAAATATATATATATACAGTCTTTCTATTATCAGTTCGAACTGACAAAAGTTATATCAGTTCCTTGTATGTGGGCCACTGGATTTAAATACTTTGACTGACAAGTGCATACAGCCAAGTCAAAGTATTTAAATCCAGTGGCCCACATGCAAGGAACTGATATAACTTTTGTCAGTTCGAACTGATAATAGAATTTCTGTATATATATATATATATATATATATATATATACTTAGTAAAATAAAAAGAATAAAAATATTAAGAAAAAAAAAACAAAAAAAAAATATATATTAATATATTATATATAAGGTTTGGGGGAAATGGAAAATAAGGATGGGGCAGCTACCCCAATTCCCATCACTATTTCCATAAATTTGTGGGGAAAATGGGGAAATGGGGATGGGGAGGGTTCCCCCCATCCCCATCCCCATCCCCATCCCCATCCCCATCCCCATCCCTATCTCTCCCCATTTCCCTATTTTCCCTCTAAAATTCCCCCCTAAATGGGTTTGGGGGAGTGGGGATTTGGGTCCCTAAGGATAAATGACCATCCCTGATACCACCCCACCACCAACTAGCCCCACACCACCACATGCTCTTCGTCCAAGACACACACTACACCTCCAACACCTGGCCCCACATTCAACCCTACATGAGCTGGTCTAACACGTGTGCATCCCACAATTAATTTACGTGGAATTCACAATTAATTTATGTGTAATGGTGTAGTGCTCAAACCATTACACTACAACTTATTTATATATAGCGTAAATATGTTACTAAATTTATTAAAATTAAGATTTACTGAACAATTTATAAAACATTATTACTAGATAATTTAAATTGATCTCAGTAATCTTTATAATTATTTTTTATAATATACAAACGGATATTAAAAAACATTTATTAGATAATATTTTACAAAACTATTATTTTTTAAATCAGATACCAATCGAGTCAAGAGTCTACCGGAATCGATGAGATTAATGGTTACAAGAAAAAAAAATAGAAAATGCAACTCTCTTCAGAAGAGATTTCTTCTCACATCTGCGATTTAATGAGTAAAGTTGTACTTGAATCTTTATTACAAAAAAGAAGAGAAAAAATCCATGTACTTTGCTAAAGGTCATTGACCATTTATTATTTTATTATTATAACATACTTTAGATTCTTATTATTATATTTAAAAATAATAAGAATATATATATATACTTTATGAATATAAAAATGTGAAGAAAATTAATTAAGAATCTCAATAAAATTAATTGATTATTAAAATTGAATAATTGTTTAAAATTTAAATAAAATAAGGAAAATAAAAAAGAAAACTTTTTGGGACCAAAACTAATTTGTCCCATTGGAGGGCATATTGGGACAACATATAATTCGTCCCAATAGGTTTTCTATTGGGACAAAATATTTAGTCCTTACTTCTTATTGCCTATAATTTTAGGGATAAATAATTTATTTCATCCCAATAGACATCCTATTAGGACAAATTATTTTTGTCCCTAAAAGTCTCGTTAGATTTGCATTTTCTAGGGATGGATAATTTATTTCGTCTCAATAGACATCTTATTGGGACAATTTTTTTGTCCCTAAAAGTCTCGTCAAGTTTGCGATTTTTAAGGACGAATAATTTATTTCGTTCCAATAGACATCCTATTGGGACGAAAAGAAATTGTCCCTAAAAGTTTCGTCCCAATAGCCATTTTTTCTTGTAGTGGTTTAAGTGTTTTTATTGCACTAACTTCCGATATTTGGAACCCACGTTCCAAACATGACTATTTATATGTCACGGGATACTATTTAGATTTTGATTGAAAGATTCAAAAAAAATTCTTGGTTTTCGTCCCATGAATTTCCAACATACCGCTCAAAATATTTATGACGTTATTTCTGAAGTTTTAAATGATTTTAGACTATCTGGACGCATCTTTTCCCTCACATTAGATAATGCATCATCAAACACAGCATCCATTAACTTGTTTTTAGCCAACAATGTCCCTTAAGCTGGGGGATCATCTCTTCCACCAACGGTGTGCTTGTCACATCATAAATTTAATTTTGAAATTGGGTTTGAAGGTTGTAAGCGATCATATAGATTGCATCAGAGATGCCTTTTCTTATATCAGCTGCTCTAATCAAAGAGTGGTAAAATTTTCCAGATACTATAATGCTAACGACAAAAAATCCCGTAGGTTCCAAACAGATATGCCAGTAAGGTGGAACTCCACTTACTTAATGTTGTAAAGTGTTATTGATTATTCTGTAGAGATTATAGGTTATTATAATATGGAAATGCCCTTAGTGGGCGGTCCAACCTTAACTGACGACGATTGGTATGTGGCAAATGCTTTTATTAAAATTTTAAAGGTTTTTTACGATTCAACTGTACTTCTTTTCGGGGTTTATTACCCCACATCTTCTCTTGCATTGCATCAGATTTTAGAAATGTTTGAAATTTTACACTCTTATAGAGAGGATCTCATCTTAAGCACTGCAGTTGTGGCGATGGAGAAAAAATGTAAAAAAATATTGGTCTGAAATTTCTTTACTATATGCCTTAGGTTTTATAGTAGATACTAGGATTAAATTAAATGGTTTAAAAACTTTTCTTGACTTTATTGGTCGTCACTTTGATTTAGATCTTTTTACTCAACATTTTGCTGACCTACAAACGAAGTTGTTCACAGTTTATTGTCTTTATGAGCGCAGGTTTGGCAACATAAACACGCAACAGCCGGAACAACAGGACACCCGCCTAAGAAGAGAAGTTGGAAAATCTACCTAACCAACAACCAATCAACTTCATCTTCATCATCTCAAATTCCAAGACCTACTGAAAATCAACATGCCGAACTGAACACTTTCTTTTAAACTAAGTTCGAAACAACCCATCGAGGGAGGGATTTCCAAGAATTTGATCTACTGTTATGGTGGAAGAATCATATCGACAATTATCTAGTATTCGTCATCCCTGGGTCCACTATTTGTTCAGAACATGCATTCAGCACCAGTGGACTTATAATCGAACCTAGAAAAAAATGTTTGACACTTGAGATGGTGGAGGTATTAACCTGCCTTAATGATTAGGAGCATATAGAGATGATGATGTAGCATCCAACGGTGAATGAAGAAGTAATTCAAAGTTTTTTCAACCTATACTTCAATAAGGGTTCTGCTTTCGGTAGTAACCAGAGGATTAAAGAGTTAATTTTAAATTTTAAAATATACATGTATTTGTAATTTTGTAATTTGATTGCACTCTTTTTACCTTACCAAATTTTTATCCCATTGGGTTTTTTCGGGCAAGGTTTTTTATGAGACAATCATGAATCATGTAAACTGAAATCTGAATAAGTAAATAAAAATTCATCTCTTTCTTATTTTCTTAATTCTTACATCTTTACGACTTTATTTATTCTTTGAATTATTTTAGTAAATAAAAAAATATAATTTAATAGATTTCTTACATTTATTTAATTAGACTAAAATAAATAAGAAATAAATTTTAAATTAAAATAAAATAAAATAAGAAATAAATTTTTAACTTAAAATACATAAGTTAAAATAATAAATAAATTTTTAACTTAAAAAAATAGAAAAATAAATAAATAAATAAATAAATAATAATAATAATAATAATAATAATAATAATAATAATAATAAACAGGCCAAGCTTGGCACGACACGTTAAAGGGCCTTGCCTTTTTGGCACGGTCCATTAAGCGGTCCATGCCACCCGTTTTGCCACCACTGGCTCTACAACTAATTTGAATATTAAACGTTTAAAATATTAAATATTGTAATAATATTTTATATATACATAGTGTACTTATTTTAATAAATTTACTTAACGACAATATTGGAATTTTGAAGAACTAATAATTAAGGGGTGCAAATGTCATCACTCATTAAGTAATCCGGTTTTAAAATTATTGTCAAACATGTAATATTGTCCGACCCATTTATCATGTCCAGTTAGATGTGTTAGGGGTAATTTCACTAAAGTTCCTAATTTATTTTTATTTTTATTTTTTTTCTTCGAATTGTCACATTTTAAAATGTCTTTGTTATATTAACAACTTTAATCCCTTCTTTTTTCTAAATTACATCACTTTAGTCCATTCGACCAAATTACTAACAATCAACTATAACTAAATGTACGAAAGGTCGATTTTGCCCCTAAAAGTTTTTTGTCATTACATTTAAATTTTCCAAAATTTATTTCAAATACTTTTTATATTTTAATATTAAATAAAAATCAAATTAAGAACAAAAAAATATTTTCTTTAAATTTTTTTATTTATTTTTATTATGAGCAGAATATTAATTTAAATATTAAAAATTAGGATTAAAAAATATTAAAAAATAAAAAATAAATAAAAAATAATTTTTTTTTTAGATCCAACGAATCTCCAAACAATTGAGACCATCGTTTGAACAAGCAACAAGATTAACTCTATCAAGTACTCTTATATGCTACTTGTTGAACGACCACTTTCACTGACTACCAAATTATTGTTGTTGATTATGTTTGTGTTTGAAATCTTGGGGACTTAATATGGATTTGAAGTAGTCACTGGAGGAGGAACAACAGAGACAAGTTTCTTGACCTGCTGATGCTGATGCTGATGTTGATAATGATGAGACTTGGAGTCAGGAACTGGATCAGAGAAAACAAGAAGGCTTGCATAGAATCGCTCTGTCTTGTTGACCAAACAAAAAGGCTGCTTCTCCTACCCAAAAAAAAACTGACAAAACAACGACAACCCAGAATCGAGAAAGTGAAAAACAACATGTTGTGTAACCACAACCATGCAGGCCATAACCGCCAATACAGGTCCAGCAGGTGTGGACTATACTTGAGACCAGGTCAGAGACACGAAGCCAAGTCAGTTGATAGGATTCAATAAATTAGTTAGAAGCTCATAAGTGGGTAATCAGTTGCCCAGGTTTTGCGTCCATCATGCGATCATGTGCATGAGTTCAGCTCTACCACTTTCCCTTATTTCCTGTTGTTCAGCCACGTTATTTCAATTGTGTTGTTTTGTTATTTCAACTGCTCACTCGTATTGTATGGCCTCTATAAATAGCCAACAATGATTTGGATGAGTTATTATGCAATATATTGTTTTTCAACAGACTTCCAATCCCTACTTCTCTCCTACTCGAATTCTATTCTCACGACATTGAGTTGGGTACCAATTGGGTACACAACAGCTTGGTATCAGAGCAACGTTCCATGGAGACTCGTACGAAATCGAACACTGAATTTCGGAACGAGGTCAGCGAGGCACTGGCTCGTCATGAGTCGGGATTCGATAACATCAATGACAGGTTTGGTAACATGAACGACAGGTTTGGTGACATGGACGACAGGTTTGGAAAAGTAGACTCCACTCTACAAACTATCATGGATGAATTGAGGACTTTACGTACCAGTCGCCACCAAATGACCAACGACGGAAACAACAACCCAATCACAATTGACGAAGCCACTTCAAGCAGATACAACTACCGCACAGACAACTCTCCGACGACCCTATAGCTTGATCACCAACACCCCCATCAGAATCAACATCTTGACCGGAACCACAACCAACTCAAACTCTCATTTCCCAAATTCAGTGGCAAAGACCCTCACGGGTGGATATACAAATCCGAACAATACTTCGAATTTAAGGGAGTCCCTCCGCAACAACAGGTGCAGCTAGCGTCTTTTCATCTGGAGGACCATGTGCTACAATGGCACACGTGGTACAACAAATATCGAGGCCCGCCCACTTGGAACGAATTCACTAAGGTTGTGCTCCAACGATTCGGACCAACCGACTACGAGGATCCTGCCGAAACATTGACTCGCCTCAAGCAAATCACCAGTGTGGAGGTGTATCAAACCGAATTCGAGAAATTGTCCAATCAAGTAGACGACCTGCCGGAGAATTATTTAGTTGCGTGTTTGGTTGCAGGTCTTCGCGATGAAATTCGATTGGACGTTAAGGTCAAAAAGCCTTGAACTTTGTCAGATGCTATCGGTGTGGCAAGATTAATCGAAGAACGCAACCAACTACAAAAGAAGGTACACACTCCTTATCGAACGTCAGTGCCAATACACACTCAGAGAGCTGCACAGTATCCTTCTGCAGGTTTACTAGGATCACCACCCGCCCAAAAATCAAGCCAAAATGCAACTACTCCTATCAGACGAATTACAAGCCAGGAAGTAAAGGATCGACGGGAAAGTGGGTTGTGTTTCTATTGTGACGAAAAGTTTTCACCAGGGCATCGTTGTCAGCGTCCCCAACTCTTTATGATTGAAGATCATCAACCAACAGAGGAGGATGACAGTAGTGAGGACCAGCGTGAGATCACCCTTGATGAACAGATTCCGAAAATTTCGTTTCACACCATCGCTGGCACAAATCATCCTCAGACTATGCGGGTAATTGGAAAATTGGGGAATAAAGATACCACGATCTTGATTGACGGTGGCAGCACGCATAACTTCCTTAACCAATCCGTGGTGACAAGATTCGGGTTGCCAATGGAACGCGACCAAACCTTCCAGGTAATGGTTGCTAACCGTGAAAGGATTAATTGTGCAGGTCAGTGTAAGGGGGTTGCCTTGCTGATTCAGGGTCACGCCATTCAAGTGGATTTCTTTGTCCTTCCGGTGGCCGCTTGCCAAGCCGTGTTGGGAGTCCAATGGTTGAAGACTCTAGGCCCCATTGAGACCGACTACAAGAAATTGACCATGTCATTCCACTATGATGGAAGGATGCGGACACTACATGGTCTCAGCCGACAACCACTAGAGGCTTTAAGTGATAAAGAATTGATGCACTTGGAAGGGATCGGGTACTTCCTTCAAATTGTGCCAGAAACTCATCAAGTCACCACCACTGGTCCTTCACACAACCTCAACCAGCTATTGACCGAATTCCAACAAGTTTTCGAGAGTCCAATGGAATTGCCACCACGACGAACCCATGACCACCGGATTCCATTGCAACCAAACCAGCAGCCCATAAGTGTACGTCCCTACCGATATCCCCATTTTCAAAAATCAGAGATGGAGAAAATGGTTAAAGAATTCCTCAACTCAGGATTGATACGCCCAAGTAACAGCCATTTTTCGTCTCCAGTACTCCTTGTCAAGAAATCAGATGGAAGTTGGCGCTTTTGCATCGATTATAGGGCCCTCAACAGTATCACGGTAAAAGACAAGTACCCTATACCGATCATTGACGAATTGCTAGATGAATTATACGGGGCCAAATATTTCTACAAATTGGATTTACGTGCCGGTTACCACCATATACGAGTTTGTGAAGACGATATACACAAGACCGCTTTTCGCACTTGGTCTCACCAATGCACCGGCCACTTTCCAGAGCATCATGAATGAATTATTTCGCCCATATTTGTGGAAATTCGTCTTAGTCTTTTTCGACGACATACTTGTGTATAGTAAGACGTGGAAAGAACACCTCGCACATTTACGCACCGTCTTGGAAATCTTAGTCAGTAACCAACTATTTGCAAAGAGTACCAAGTGCCATTTTGGGGTGACAGAGGTGGAATATTTGGGGCACATAATTTCCATTAACGGGGTACAAGTTGATCCAGCGAAGACACAATTGGTGAACAATTGGCCAGTCCCGACCACGGCTAAAGGTGTGCGTGGATTCCTTGGTTTGGCTGGATACTACCGTAAATTAATTTGTGGATTTGGTAGCATGGCAGCCCCTCTTACACGCCTGCTCACTAAACATGGGTTCTAGTGGACAACGGAAGCTTCGGCGGCCTTCAACCAATTGAAACAAGCTTTGGTAACTCCTCCTGTCTTACGCCTACCTAATTTTAATCAACAATTTATTGTAGAGAGTGATGCAAGTGGTGTCGGGTTGGGAGCCATATTGATTCAAGAGGAACGACCGGTGGCTTTTTATAGTGAGGCCTTGAAAGGGACTGCCTTGGCCTTGTCTACCTATGACAAAGAGATGTTGGCCATTGTCAAAGCCATCCGGAAGTGGCGACCGTATCTTCTTGGTCGGCCTTTTATAGTTCGGACTGACCAAAGAAGCTTGAAATACCTCATGGAGCAGCGAATTACAACACCCACGCAGACCTGATGGTTACCAAAGATTTTGGGATACGATTACGTAATTCAGTACAAGAAGGGAAGAGAAAACCAGGGAGCCGATGCCTTATCAAGAGTGGCCGAATTCGAATGCTTGGCAATTTCCTTGCCCATTTCCGATTGGTGGTGTTCACTACAACATGAGGTATCACATGATCCCTATTATGCCCAGTTATCTCATTCAGTTTCATCTGCAGATAAGCCACAATATAACATGCGTGATGGGGTATGGTTCAAGAGTGGACGGATTTGTTTGAATCCTGCTTCACCACTTATCAATACTATTTTAGTGGAAAATCACTCAACTCCTGTAGGTGGACATTTTGGGTATCATC
The DNA here is from genome assembly GCA_008009225.1 of Acer yangbiense. NCBI lineage: Eukaryota > Viridiplantae > Streptophyta > Magnoliopsida > Sapindales > Sapindaceae > Acer > Acer yangbiense. The sequence goes on from CM017762.1 coordinate 12,221,785, forward strand.
GAACACTCAACAGAATCAAAACCAATTTCTCTTGGCCTAACATGAAAACAACCATAAAAGATTTTATCAAGAGCTGCGACACTTGTTGATCGGACGATAAATATACCTAATTGAGGTCCCCATTTCCTAGCTTTTGTTCTCGTTTTCGAGCACATTTTTGTATATAATATGTTTTGTGAGCCTTGTGTAGGTATATATTCCCTACAATGGTGTTTGAACATAAAGTCAAGTTTGGGAGACAAAAATGAGCTAAAAAGTGAAGAATTGGAAAGTATGCAGAGTTGCCACGGTCTCACCGTTGACCCAAACCGTGACGTGATTTGAGGTCCACCATGGCATGTTTCTGTGGTAAATCCGCCATTGAGCTAGAACGCGACATCGGGACTGGGGCATTGGTCAACTCTGTTTTCCAAAGGTTAATGGGCTGACATTGCAAATGCCCATGCAGAACACACAAATTTCGGGGTCTATATCTCCCTCCTCATATTGAACTGGGCTTCCTATCATATATTTTCGGAAAGCCCCGGAAGTCTACTTTCTAGAGGTTTTTACGGATTACGATTCCGGGCTTTCTAGAGGGAGTTATGGCCATTTCCGTAACGGTGCACGAGGCTGAAAACCTGACCGCGGCAGAGAACATTGTGCAGAGTAGCCAACTTTCGGGGGGCATATCTCCCTCCTCAGATCGAACCACGTTTATCTCTATATATATTCGGAAAGCCCCGGAAGTCTACTTTCCAGCGATTTTTACGGATTGTAATTCCGGGCTTTCTAGAGGGAGATATGTGCATTTCCGTAACGGTGCGCGAGAAGTTCGCCGTCATGGTCGCCCCCGCCAACAGCCAATGTGGCAGCCACCTTTTTGCGCTTCAAGATCAGTGAAGTTGGCTCCCATGCTAGTTGGCCGTCACCACGGCCAACTTGGCAGCGACCTTCCGTTGTCAGCTCAGTGAAGGGTCATATTTTAAGCCATTTTAGAAGGTCATTTCGGTCATTTCATGCCTAGATCGTGCCCTAGCCTTCCCAACCTATTTATACACCATTTTGAGCTCTCTCTTGACACAACAAAACCAGCCACCAAAAGAAGAAACACACAACAGCTGCTGCACTTCATCTTCTTCCCCAAACCAAGAGAGAGAGAAGCTTCCAAAGCTCCCATGGAGGTTCTCCTCCATGGGAAGCTCACCACCACCACTTTCCACACATCCTCCACCACATTTGGGAGTTGATTGCAAGGAGATAGGAGTGGTCTATGACCAATTTCGAGCTAGGGATTCATGGAGCTCTTGGAGGGATTTCTTCAAGGGTTGTCTCCTTAAAACTCATTCTCTTTGTATTTCATGTTTTCTTGATTGTGTAATCCCCACTTGGGAAATATTGTAAACCTTATTTGTGCTCATTTATGTGATGATTGTTCTTAAATCTATTTGGGTTTTGATTTATTCTTGTTATTATTGCAAAATCTCTTGTCTTGATATGCATGTGTGTGGAGATTAGAAATTGATGTGTTCATGGATGAGATTAGGAGTAGATTAACTTAATATGTAGGAGTAGTTGTAATCAAATATCCCATGTGTGGATGTATGTCTTTAGAAGGTCGAAATGCCTTGTTTTGATGGGTTTGAGTGTATGTGGGTTAGGATTGTACCTCCATGGATGACCTTCCGGGTATAGTCTTGACCACTTAGCTCTAAAAGAATGGATGAAACTTGTTTTATGCATGACCGTGCTAGAATAGGTTTTGGCTCTATGTTCATGAGCTTAATGGGTCTTTGACCTTAAGACACATGCTCTTCCATGACCTTTGGGGAGCAAGAATAGATTTTGGTTTCCTTAATCAACGAATGATTCGTAATAATAGATGATTTGGTTTCGGAACTCCTTAATCGTGAGAACGAGCCCATAACTTGAATTTGATGAACTTAATGCCTAACAATCAACTAGGTGTGCACTTGTTTTTGGTGAACTAATAAGTACCTTGTGTGATCATTATCATACATCTCTCCTAGCCACCATTTTATTATTTGTCATTTTAAACACCATTCTCACCCCTCCATATTCCTTTTAATTTATTAGCATTCTTTTTATTTACATTCCTTCACACACACACACACACACACACACACACACACACACATACATCTCACACACACCATTCTCACCACATCCGTATTCTATTTACATGCTTCAAATAAACACTAGAACTCGAAACGGTCGATGGATGACACCTCCCTGCGGAACGATACCCTTGCTTGTTGCTATACTAGTCTCTAGTCACCTGCACTAACAAGGTGAATTTTAAATATAAATATTTTGACATGCAAAACGATAACTGACGACACGTCGTTGCGATATCGGTCAAAAGATGAACATTTAAGTTCGACCTCGCTAGCGCGCGAGTCACATGGACTAGCACAGCAGCAAGTGAGGGTATCGTTCCGCAGGGAGGTGGGATTCACCGACCGTCACCGGTTCTAGCTATTATTACAACACGCCGAGATAACTCGTGTGTTGCGGTTGCGGAAAAGTAAATAATATTATAAATAAATAAACTAACTAACTACCATAATATATACATGGATAGGATGGAATGGAGAGATGCATGAAATATGGTAACACTAGGGCAATGACTCAACCGTAACAATCCTCCTAATTAAGCACTAGACTCACTTAGTCCCTCAATATGCAAGTATATCATAGGCTCGTGTCCCCTTAATTGATCTCTAATCTCTCTCGAGTCTTAGAAATCACATCCACACATACAAAGTACACATGAATTCATTAAGTGCCGTGGCACACACACAAGAGCCCTGTATGCCAGCCTAGTGTATCTCTCACTGTCTGGTCATATACAGTGGTTATTTCGTTGGGCATGTAATGCGTAACCGCGTGGGCCATACTACAGCCAATAATTCATTCACAATGGCTAACCAAATACGGGATGGCAACCAAGTGAAAGCATTAAGAATACGAAAATACCCATACAACACATATGTTATATGCTCGTGTCCCCTTAATTAATCTCTAATCTCTCTCGATGTCTTAGAGATTACATCCATGCATAAATGCTTGGATTCATTAAGGACTGTGGGACACACACACGAGCTCTACACGCCAGCCTAGTGTATCTCTCACTGTCTGGTCATATGTAGAGGATATCACGCTGGACATGTTAATGTGAACCACGCAATATATAACACATAGCCTAAATATCATCCACAAGGTGGCTAACCGAGTGAAAGCATTAAGCAATGAAATACCATATAACTACACAAACACAAGAGGAATTCAGTTTGTCTTTACTCTAGATACGGATTCGGTTTTATCAATCTCCCTAGGATGGCTAAAAATGGGAAACAAGTTTACCTAACACTAATGTGCATCAATGCAATTGTTAAACATTAAGAACATTCAAATGAATTAAGGGTTCTCCTCTTGACTTGGGAATTTTCCCTAAATCAATTCATCACCCATTCCGGCCAAGGATGGGCAAATGTGTCTTAAAAAGACCCATTAAGCTCAAGGATGTGAACCAAGGCCAATTTAGATGCCTGAACTGAAACCTTTCCTACTCTTCGGAGCTAAATCTCTAACACTCCAAATTACTCTAAACATGGCATTTTGGTCATCCATCAATCAATCAACAATCATGGGAAGTTAAATTACACTACTCCTACATTAAATTACTCTACTCCTAATCCCAATCATGGACACATATCAATTTCAGGCCTCCACACACATGGATATCGCAATTAAAGCTCAATTCATGAAATTAACAAAGAGTGAAACAAAACCCACAAGAATTTAAGAACAACCAACATATATAACACAAGTGTAGGGTTTACAATATTCCCCAAATCGGGGTTACACATCAAAGAAGCAAGAAATACAAAGAAATGAGTAAAAAGGAGACAACCTTTGAAGACAAATCCTCCAAAGAAGCTCCTAGCTTTCTTAGCTCGAAATTAGTCCAAAGACCACTCCTATTCCTTGCAATCTACTCCTAAATGTGGTGTAGGAGGGGTAAAAATGGTGGTGGAGGTGTATGGTGAGCTCCCATGGAGGATCCATGGAAAAACCTCCATGGGAGCTTGGATCGTCTCCTTATTTGGTGGAGAAAGTGAAGAAGATGAAGAAAATGTAAGAGAGAGAGAGTTGGGCGGAGGAGAGAGAGAGGGAGTGAAGGGGGTCTGTCAAAAAACTGAAGAGAAGAGGGGATATATATAGTGGGGATAAGGGTTTAGGTCAGAAATGGGGGAAAGGACGAAAATGCCCTTAAGTGGCTGAAAATTGGGCATTTCGCGGATGGGTTTCCAGCAGCGCGTACCGTTACGGAAACGGGCATAACTTTCTCCAAAAACGTCGGAATCGTGATCTTGAAGAACCGTTGGAAAGAAGACTTCTAGGGCTTTCCAACCATATGTAGCACGAAACCCAGTTCGATCGGAGGAGAGAGATATGGCCCCCGCAAGTTAAGTGTTCTGCAGGAAACTTTCGTCAGAATTTCCGCCTTGATTTTGCGCCCTTTTCTGCGCCCTAGGGCGCCGATTTACAAAAAGTGGGTCTTCTGGTCCCTTTTTGCGCCCTGTTCTGCAGTCCCTAATCGCAAAACAAGGGCGCAGAACAAACTTTTGAAAATTACACTTTTGCCCCAATATTTCACCATTTTTGCACTTTAGCCCCTCTTCCGGAAAAAATCCTGAAACACTTATTTAAAACATTAAATACCCGGTTTTACCCGGAAAACAAGCATAAAAGATAAAAGTAAGGGGCTACACGACGTGTAGAAATAAGAGTTATCAATAACTTGTCAAATGGCGCCGCTGCCGGGGATCGAACCCGGGTCAAGAATAGGAAATTTTTGAGGTGGCTAGGAGAGATGTATGATAATGATCACACAAGGTACTTATTAGTTCATCAAAAACAAGTGCACACCTAGTTGATTGTTAGGCATTAAGTTCATCAAATTCAAGTTATGGGCTCGTTCTCACGATTAAGGAGTTCCGAAACCAAATCATCTATTATTACGAATCATTCGTTGATTAAGGAAACCAAAATCTATTCTTGCTCCCCAAAGGTCATGGAAGAGCATGTGTCTTAAGGTCAAAGACCCATTAAGCTCATGAACATAGAGCCAAAACCTATTCTAGCACGGTCATGCATAAAACAAGTTTCATCCATTCTTTTAGAGCTAAGTGGTCAAGACTATACCCGGAAGGTCATCCATAAAAGTATAATCCTAACCCACATACACTCAAACCCATCAAAATAAGGCATTTCAACCTTCCAAAGACATACGCACACAAATGGGATATGTAATTACAACTACTTCTACATATTAAGTTAATCTACTCCTAATCCCATCCATGAGCACACATCAATTTCCAATTTCCACACACATGCTTATCAAGATAAGAGATTATGCAATAATAACAAGAATAAATCAAAACCCAAATAGATTTAAGAACAATCATAACATAAATGAGCACAATATAGGTTTACAAATATTTCCCAAGTGGGGTTACACATTTAGAAAACAAGAAATACAAAGAGAAGAGTGTAAAAGAGACAACCCTTGAAGATGTGACATTCTCCAAGTTCTCCATGAATGCTAGCTCGAAATTGGTCCAAAGACCTCTCCTTTCTCCTTGCAATCTACTCCAAATGTGGTGGATGATGGGTAGAAAGTGGTGGTGGTGAGCTTCCCATGGAGGAGAACCTCCATGGGAGCTTTGAAAGCCTCTCTCTCTCTTAGTTTGGGGAAGAAGATGAAGATGGCTGCTGTTTAGAGGTGAAAAATCTGTGGATTGGTTGTGTTGTTTTAAGAGAGAGCTCAAAATGGTGTATAAATAGGTTGGGAAGGCTAGGGCACGATCTGGGCATGAAATGACCGAAATGACCTTCTAAAATGGCTTAAAATATGAACCTTCGCTGAGCTGACAACGGAAGGTCGCTGCCAAGTTGGCCGTGGTGACGGCCAACTAGCATGGGAGCCAACTTCACTGATCTTGAATGACAGGCAAAAGTCGCTGCCAAGTTGGCCATGGTGACGGCCAACTAGCATGGGAGCCAACTTCACTGATCTTGAAGCGCAAAAAGGTGGCTGTCACATTGGCTGTTGGCGGGGCGACCATGACGGCGAACTTCTCGCGCACTGTTACGGAAATGCACATATCTCCCTCTAGAAAGCCCGGAATTACAATCCGTAACAACCGCTAGAAAATAGACTTCCGGGGCTTTCCGAATATATATAGAGATAAACGTGGTTCGATCTGAGGACGGAGATATGCCCCCTGAAAGTTGGCTACTCTGCACAATGTTCTCTGCCGCGGTCAGGTTTCCAGCCTCGCCCACCGTTACGGAAATGGCCATAACTCCCTCTAGAAAGCCCGGAATCATGATCCGTAAAAACCTCTAGAAAGTAGACTTCCGGGGCTTTCCGAAAATATATGGTAGGAAGCCCAGTTCAATATGAGGAGGGAGATATGGACCCCGAAATTTGGGTGTTCTGCATGGACATGTTACAATTTTAGCCCATCAACCTTTGGAAAACAGAGTTGACCAATGCCCCGGTCCCGAAGTCGCGTTCTAGCTCAATGGTGGATTTACCATGGAAACATGCCGTGGTGGACCTCAAATCACGTCACGGTTTGGGTCAACGGTGAGACCGTGGCAACTCTGCATACTTTCCAATTCTTCACTTTTTAGCTCATTTTTGTCTTCCAAACTTGACTTTACGTTCAAACACCATTGTAGGGAATATATACCTACACAAGGCTCACAAAACATATTATATACAAAAATGTGCTCGAAAACGAGAACAAAAGCTAGGAAATGGGGACCTCAATTAGGTACATTTATCGTCCGATCAAATACCCCCAAACCTATCTTTTGCTCGTCCTCGAGCAAAACTAAAAAAGAAGAACAAACAAACAAATAAAACTTAAGAAAATAAAAACTAAACTAGTCATGGTAATGTTAGCGGATCTCTTGGTAAAACTACAAGAAAATAAAACTTGTTAGCGGATCTCTTATTAATGCTTGCTTGAGAGTGAAGTTGCATGTGCTCTATCTTTGTTCTTAATGTTTGATTCGTTCATGAGATCTTTTGCACTTATATGAGCGTCTTCCAAATTATGTGATATGTGAACTAAACTCTATTTCGCATATGTTGATGAGTGTTATCGCCTAGGTTCTGAGTGAAAATATGACTGAAATCCGGTGAGGATTAGAGTCGAGGCGAATTTTATCTTGGGCATTCGAGCATAGTTGTTTTGTAAACTGAAAACATCCTAAGTATTGGCATACTTGCATTGCGTGATGCATGTTTATTGAATGGTATAATATGAGATTCTAGCATGCGTGTATTGTCCTTGCTTGGTATGTGTGGATTGCATCTCAAAATTTCTTGCAGAGTATACGTTTGTGGGAGTCGTAGCTGTAAACCCTCAGGAGACTATAACTCCTCCATTAGGGATCGCCTAGTGGTTTAAAGGCTTGTGGCACATGCTCAGTGCCATCGTATTTCCTACGAAAGTGGACTAGTTTAGTTTTTATTTTCTTTTGCTTTATTTGTTTGTTTGTTTTTCTTTTTTTAGTTTTGCTCGAGGACGAGCAAAAGATAGGTTTGGGGGTATTTGATCGGACGATAAATGTACCTAATTGAGGTCCCCATTTCCTAGCTTTTGTTCTCGTTTTCGAGCACATTTTTGTATATAATATGTTTTGTGAGCCTTGTGTAGGTATATATTCCCTACAATAGTGGTTGAACGTAAAGTCAAGTTTGGGAGACAAAAATGAGCTAAAAAGTGAAGAATTGGAAAGTATGCAGAGTTGCCACGGTCTCACCGTTGACCCAAACCGTGACGTGATTTGAGGTCCACCACGGCATGTTTCCGTGGTAAATCCGCCATTGAGCTAGAACGCGACATCGGGACCGGGGCATTGGTCAACTCTGTTTTCCAAAGGTTGATGGGCTAAAATTGTAACATGTCCATGCAAAACACCCAAATTTCGGGGTCCATATCTCCCTCCTCATATTGAACTGGGCTTCCTACCATATATTTTCGGAAAGCCCCGGAAGTCTAATTTCTAGAGGTTTTTACGGATCACGATTCCGGGCTTTCTAGAGGGAGTTATGGCCATTTTCGTAACGGTGCGCGAGGTTGGAAACCTGACCGCGGCAGAGAACATTGTGCAGAGTAGCCAACTTTCGGGGGGCATATCTCCGTCCTCAGATCGAACCACGTTTATCTCTATATATATTCGGAAAGCCCCGGAAGTCTATTTTCTAGAGGTTTTTATGGATTGTAATTCCGGGCTTTCTAGAGGGAGATATGTGCATTTCCGTAACAGTGCGCGAGAAGTTCGCCGTCATGGTCGCCCCGCCAACAGCCAATGTGACAGCCACCTTTTTGCGCTTCAAGATCAGTGAAGTTGGCTCCCATGCTAGTTGGCCGTCACCATGGCCAACTTGGCAGCGACTTTTGCCTGTCATTCAAGATCAGTGAAGTTGGCTCCCATGCTAGTTGGCCGTCACCACGGCCAACTTGGCAGCGACCTTCCGTTGTCAGCTCAGCGAAGGGTCATATTTTAAGCCATTTTAGATGGTCATTTCGGTCATTTCATGCCTAGATCGTGCCCTAGCCTTCCCAACCTATTTATACACCATTTTGAGCTCTCTCTTGACACAACAAAACCAGCCACCAAAAGAAGAAACACACAACAGCTGCTGCACTTCATCTTCTTCCCCAAACCAAGAGAGAGAGAAGCTTCCAAAGCTCCCATGGAGGTTCTCCTCCATGGGAAGCTCACCACCACCACTTTCCACACATCCTCCACCACATTTGGGAGTTGATTGCAAGGAGATAGGAGTGGTCTATGACCAATTTCGAGCTAGGGATTCATGGAGCTCTTGGAGGGATTTCTTCAAGGGTTGTCTCCTTAAAACTCATTCTCTTTGTATTTCATGTTTTCTTGATTATGTAATCCCCACTTGGGAAATATTGTAAACCTTATTTGTGCTCATTTATGTGATGATTGTTCTTAAATCTATTTGGGTTTTGATTTATTCTTGTTATTATTGCAAAATCTCTTGTCTTGATATGCATGTGACTACTACAAAAATGCTTAAAGACATCACTAGAAATCACTAAAAGAAATCGGTTTTTGGTAACCGATTTTAAAAAAGCTTTTAGAAATCAGTTTTTATAAAAACCGATGTCTTAAAAATTACAATTTCAAAAGACATCGGTTTTTAAGAAAACCGATATTAAAAAAAAAACGTTTAGACATCGGTTTTTATAAAAACCGATGTCTTAAATTTTGTGTTGAAAAGACAACGGTTTTTATAAAAACCGATATTAAAAGCAAGCGTTTAGACATCGGTTTTTATAAAAACCGATGTAGATTCAAAAGCAAAATTCTGCAATGCAAATCTGACCTATGTCCACATTCAAGGGCACATCTCTAAAAATACTCAACGTTATTTGCTCAACTTTTGACACAAGAAAGTAGACATGCAAAAAAACACTTTTAAATCAGAAAATATTCCAAAAATCGATTTGGAAAAGTGAGAAAATGAGCGATGAAAACAGCTCACTCGCGGATTCACGAATCGCTTCTGACCTTTGACTGAATAATTGATCATAACTTTCAAAATACCACCCGGAATTTTACGTTCTTTATACCGTTGGATTCATATCGAAAAATTGAAGAACCCAAAAAGGACAAAAAAAATTATTTCCTTGCCAAAAGATACAGTTTTAAGGAAAGAATTTTCACAAAAATATCTCCAATCGCTTCAATTCTGACCTTTGACTGAAAAATTGATCATAACTTTCAAAATACAAACCGGAATTTTACGTTCTTTATACCGTTGGATTCGTATCGAAACATTGAAGAACCAAACATGGACAAAAAAATTTATTTCCTTGCCAAAAGATACAGTTTTAAGGAAATTTGTTTTACAAAAATATCTCCAATCGCTTCAATTCTGACCTTTGACTGAAAAATTGATCATAACTTTCAAAATACCAACCGGAATTTTACGTTCTTTATACCGTTGGATTTGTATCAAAATATTGAAGAATCTACCATGGAAAAAAAAATTATTTCCTTGCCAAAAAGATACAGTTTTAAGGAAAAGGTTTACACAAAAATATCTCCAATCGCTTGACCTTTGAGTACTCATGAATAATTGATCATAACTTTCAAAATACCGCCCAGAATTTTACGTTCTTTATACCGTTGGATTCATATCGAAAAGTTAAAGAACCCAACATGGACAAAAAAATTTATTTCCTTGCCAAAAGATACAGTTTTAAGGAAAGAGTTTACACAAAAATATCTCCAATCGCTTCAATTCTGACCTTTGACTGAAAAATTGATCATAACTTTCAAAATACCAACCGGAATTTTACATTCTTTATACCGTTGGATTCGTATCGAAAAATTAAAGAATCTACCATGGAAAAAAAAATTTATTTCCTTGCCAAAGGATACAGTTTTAAGGAAAAAGTTTACACAAAAGTATCTCCAATCGCTTGACCTTTGAGTACTCATGAATAATTGATCATAACTTTCAAAATACCGCCCGGAATTTAACGTTCTTTAAACCGTTGGATTCGTATCAAAAAATTGAAGAATCCAACATGGACAAAAAAAATTATTTCCTTGCCAAAAGATACAGTTTTAAGGAAAGAGTTTGCACAAAAATATCTCCAATTCTGACCTTTGACTGAAAAATTGATCATAACTTTCAAAATACCACTCGGAATTTTACATTCTTTATACCGTTGGATTCGTATCGAAAAATCGAAGAATCCTTCATGGAAAAAAAAAATTATTTCTTAAGGAAAAATTTTACACAAAAATATCTCCAATCGATCGACCTTTGAGTACTCATGAATAATTGATCATAACTTTCAAAATACCACCCGGAATTTTACGTTCTTTATACCGTTAGATTCGTATCAAAAAATCAAAGAAACTACCATGGACAAAAAAAAAATTATTTTGTTGCCAAAAGATACAGTTTTAAGAAAAAAGTTTGCACAAAAATATCTTCAATTGCTTCTGACCTTTGACTGAATAATTGATCATAACTTTCAAAATACCGCCCATAATTTTGTTCTTTATACCGTTGGATTCGTATCAAAAAATCAAAAAATCTAGCATGGATGAAAAAAATTATTTCGTTGCCAAAAGATACAGTTTTAGGGAAAAAGTTTGCATAAAAATATCTCTAGCAGAACACAAAAACCATACAATAAAAAAATGAAATGAAAAATAAACCACCAATAAAATTTATTTAATATATGTATATTTGTAGTAGAAATTAGAATTTGATTAGTTGAGTAAATTTAAATTTATCAAACAAGTTTTTTTTTTTTTTTTTCTAACAATTCATATAGGTTATATATATATTGTGTAATTGTTAACACATTCAATCTTGTAGTCAGGCGGTAAAGGCTTACCACTTTGACTTTGAGGTTGCGAGTTCGATTCCTCATAATGACAATTAATTGTTATTATTATCATAGGTGGGGTTGGCCGGTCGGTGAGGCGGCCGGTGGTGGTGGCTGGTCGATGGCCGGCGACGGTGGGATTTTTTTTTGTAATTCATCAATTTTACATCAGGTTTTTTAAATCGGTTTTAACTAAAACCGATGTCTTTTCTCCTAGGTTTTTAAATCGGTTTTAAGTAAAACCGATTTCTTTTCTACTAGGTTTTTAAATCGGTTTTAAGTAAAACCGATTTCTTTTCTCTTGTTTTACATCGGTTAAAAACCGATGTCTTTTGCGCTTTTTTTTCTAAATCACTCAAAAAGAGATCGGTTTTAAAAATTTCAAAAACCGATTTCTTCCATATAAAAAAACCAATTTCTTTTGCATTTTTTGTAGTAGCATGTGTGTGGAGATTAGAAATTGATATGTGTTCATGGATGAGATTAAGAGTAGATTAACTTAATATGTAGGAGTAGTTGTAATCAAATATCCCATGTGTGGATGTATGTCTTTAGAAGGTCGAAATGCCTTGTTTTGATGGGTTGAGTGTATGTGGGTTAGGATTGTACCTCCATGGATGACCTTCCGGGTATAGTCTTGACCACTTAGCTCTAAAAGAATGGATGAAACTTGTTTTATGCATGACCGTGCTAGAATAGGTTTTGGCTCTATGTTCATGAGCTTAATGGGTCTTTGACCTTAAGACACATGCTCTTCCATGACCTTTGGGGAGCAAGAATAGATTTTGGTTTCCTTAATCAACGAATGATTCGTAATAATAGATGATTTGGTTTCGGAACTCCTTAATCGTGAGAACGAGCCCATAACTTGAATTTGATGAACTTAATGCCTAACAATCAACTAGGTGTGCACTTGTTTTTGGTGAACTAATAAGTACCTTGTGTGATCATTATCATATATCTCTCCTAGCCAACATTAAATTTCAATCCATTGCCAAGAGGAGGATTCCAAGAACCCTTCACATTCTTCATTTTTCTTTGCTCAACACACAAATCTTTAATGTTAAGCAAGATGGCAGTGATAGACTCCACCGACCCTACCCCATGTTGTTTAAACCACCAACCTACTCTAAATTTAACAATATCTAAAGCCTGCTCTGCATCAGCCACATTATCCCTAAAAATCACATAATTCCTCATCTCCCATATCGACCACAACACTGTATAGAAAAGAGTAATCCAAGCCCTGGCATACTTGCCCGAAGGAAAAAAACCACACCAACTATCCCACCACACCACCACATTCGAACCCATACAACTAGTCATACCCCACCAGCTCATACTCTGCTGCCATATTTTCCAAGACCAGGGGCAGTGAAGAAAAACATGAGACAAAGACTCAACCTCTGCTGTGCAAAAAGGACATCTCGAAGCCATGCTAAACCCAAATCTTTGAAGCACGTTACCTACCATTACCCTCCCCTTCAATAATTGCCACACAAACAACTCTACTTTGGGAGGACACACACCTTTCCAAGGAAGATTTTCACCTGACTGCACAGCCCCATCATTTTCCTCCAGTGCAAAACGAAAAGAAGAGACAGAGAATACACCAATATTAACAAGGCTCCACCCTAACGAGTCCTCCACCTCCTTTCGAATGTTCAAACAGCTAAGAACTTTCAAGAAACAATTCCACTGGTGCTTCTCCCAATCAAATGGATCCCTTCTAAGCTTCACCTCCCACACCCACTCCTCACCCCTCCACCGCCCATTATCCGCAACATACCCATCCTTCACAGCTGCAACAGCATAAATTCTAGGAAAAGCCTCCAAGAGTTTCCCATTCTCCATTTTAATATCCTGCCACAGCCTAAGCCTCTTACCACTTCCCAACACCTCCTTAAAACCTTTCTTGCACACCGTCCTCAACAAGTTATTATCATCACCTTCTTGTTGTAGTCAAAAGGTTTCATTTAAATTTAGTATTTCAACAACGTAACCTTACTTGTAGAGATTTTAAGTACCTTATAACTATCGTCGTTATTATCTATCTCAACCACATCATCATTATTCTGCCTTGTGATATCATTGATAATAACCTCTTCAGTTGGAGTGTAACACACTTCTTCAAATTCGGTGGTAGATAGTGCACTGTGATGTTCCTGAGTTGGATGTGATTAGGTAGCTCTATAAGTGGTACATGGGCAGTGCAATTGTTAAGGAGAAGCAAACCTTTCGATTTGCCATGGGCAGTGCCATTGCGATTAGGACTTCCCATGAATAAGAAAACCGACTAAACAAGGAATCCCGAAAAGGAACCTTCCCTAAACAAAAAAACCAACTTTTACACATTTTTTAAGACAAACCCTTCAAATTAATAACCCCTTTAAATTAATAGTCAAGGGTAGGTCCCAAGAATATTAATTTAGAGGGGTTCTACTATAGTTGACTGTTAGTAATTTGATCAAATGGACTAAAGTGATGTATTTTGAAGAAAGAAGGGATTGGAGTTGCTAACATGATAAAGATGTTTAAAAAGGTGACAATTCAAAAAATATTAAGGACTTTAGTGAAATTACCCCAGTGTATTAAACAGACCCTCGAGCCCTCTGCCCTCAATTGCTTAATCTGATTTTCAAGCTATGGAAGTTTGGATGATTCACTTTTCTGGACACTTCAATATGGAAAATAAATTTATATAATAAACAGTAGAGAATCAAGTCAGCAATAGTAAAATAAATATAACTTGCTAGAATTCAGAGTACATATAGAGTTAGGATTTAGAGTACAGCAATAGTAAAATAAATATATATATATATATATATATATATATATATATATATATATATATATATATATAAACAGTATCTGGGTTTGAAATTGAAACAGAAACCGAAATTGGAGAAGAAAAATTTTAAAAATCTGGGTTTAAAACTGGGTTATTTGCTTATGGAAAATTTAAAAAAATTGAAACTAGGGAAAAAAACGAAATTTGTGGAGATCCTTTTTTTTTTTTTTTTTTTTTTTTTTTTTTTTAATTATTTATTTATTTATTCTTTTATTTTTAATTTTTTATTATTAACATTAAAAAAATTTATTTTGTATAAACTTCAAATCAAGAAATTTTTCCAGGTTTCTTGAAGTGACCTGGAAAAAAAAAATTTGTTTGGGGAGAGAGAAAACAGAGACGATGAGAGAGAGTTAATTTTTTTTAAAAAAAAAAAATTAATTTTTGTTATTTTTGTTAGGGTTGATTGATTTTTTAATTTTTTATCATTTAAATTAATTAATTTAAATGCATTTAATATATATATTATTTTTTCTATTTTTGTTATTTATGTTTCTTAAATTACAATTAATTTTTTTTTCACATTATAAAATTCCAGAATTACCAACTTTACCTCTGACTATAGGGTGTTTGTGTGATATTATTATATTTTTCCAGGTTTAATGCAATTATACATATAATCAGGGTGTGTAAATGTAATTTGTCTTTGACGTCCGTCCCTCTTCCGTCCATTTTGCCTATTTATGGGAGTTCGAGGGGTTTAATGCCAGGAAAAAAAATTCAGGGGGCACTATGCGATTTCGCTATATGTTCAGGGGATACTGGTGCTATTAACCCTTTCTTTATATATATATATATATATATATATATGTTTTTGGCTGGGACCCGGCCTTTTCTCCTTTTACACTATTGCTTTTTTCAGTTTTTTACTTTTTTGGCTGGGACTGTTTTTGTCCCAGTCTTTTGTTCTTTTTTTTTCAAAAAATAAATAAATATATTATTTATACTTAAAATATTAAATTTATTCAATCTGATTTAAAAATTAATTTAATATATGTTATTTTATTATAATATTTTTTAATTTAAATGTTATTTCATTTATTTTTAAAAATAATTTATTTTATTCAAAATAATAATTTAATAAAATTTTAACCAAATTTAATATAAAATAGTTTTATTTTTATTTTCTTTGAATTTATTAAAATGATTTTATTTATTTAATATAATTTTATACTTACCTCTCACAAAAAAAAAAAAAAAAAAACAATTATTTTTAATTAATTTTTATCCAATCTCACTTTACACCAATCAAGAGACAATATTATTTTAGTCCAATCCGTACTGCACCAAACACATTTCAATACTAATTTAGTCCAGTCCAATCCAATTCAATCCAATCCAATACTGCACACCAAACGCACCCCTAGTGTATTAACGTAAAACTCTAATTAATAATGTTAAGAGTTTTTGTTAATGTGGACAAATTAACTTAATTGTATGATTAGATAATCATACCATATACACCTAAAGTATTGAAGTAAGGGGGGTGTATTCAATTAGGATTAATTAGGATTCTTGAAGACATTTAAAGACATTTTTTAAGTGACAGATTTTCATGGATTTATATAGACTTTTATAAATCCACATGGACTTTCATTGATTTGTTTAGACATCTATCTCAGACTTTTATGGACTTGTTTAGACATCTATCTTAAACTTTTATGTATTTATTTAGACATCCAAGGATTTTCATGGATTTGTTATTTCTGGCTTATCAATAGTAAGCTAATTATAGCTAAGTGGAAATGGTGGAAACTATCACATTTTAAACTGAGTGGTGAGAATGTCAGTGGGTTAATAAGTTAAGGTTAAAAGGCACTATTATGGTGAACTACCAAAATTGCCCTTAGTTAATGATTTATGTTATTCAGTTTGGTTTTCTCTGTCACACCTTGCAACAAAAACGTCAGTAGGATTTAACTCAGTTCTGTCTCTCTACAAATAAAAGTTCAAGGTGTTGCCCCGACTTTCTTCTTCAGTAAAATAAGGTAATATTTCTTCATCCTGCTGTTTGAATATTCGAGCATTTTAGTATTTTGTTAAACTGAAGCCATTGTTATAATTTAAGAACTTTTGTTTTATTTTCGAGCCTTTTGAAACAATTCGTGCCTTTTTGCTCATGAATCGAGCCTTTTGAAACACAATCGTGCATTTTTGGTCATGAATCGTGCCTTTTTGAAAAACCTTTCGTGCCTGTTTGAAACAAAATCGAGCATTTTTGCTACAAAATCGAGCCTTTTGCCTACAAAATCGTGCCTTTTTGGTCATGAATCGTGCCTTTTGGTCATGAATCGTGCCTTTTAAAAAACTTTTCGTGCCTTTTTGAAACACAATCGTGCCTTTTTGGTCATGAATCGTGCCTTTTAAAAAAACTTTTCGTGCCCTTTTGAAACAAAATCGAGCCTTTTTGCTACAAAATCGTGCCTTTTTGATGAATCGTGCCTTTTTGAAAAACCTTTCGTGCCTTTTTGAAACAAAATCGAGCCTTTTGCTACAAATTCGTGCCTTTTGGTCATGGATCGAGCCTTTTTGAAACAAAATCGTGCCTTTTGGTCATGAATCGTGCCTTTGTGAAAAACATTTCCTGTCTTTTTGCTACAAAATCGTGCCTTTTTGCTCATGAATCGAGCCTTTTTGAAACAAAATCGTGCATTTTTGCTCATGAATCGTGCCTTTTGAAAAAAACATTTCTTGCCTTTTTGGTCATGAATCGAGCATTTTTGCTACAAAATCGTTCCTTTTGCTACAAAAATCGTGCCTTTTTGGTCCTCATTCGTGCCTTTTAAAAAAAAATGTCGTGCATTTTTGGTCATGAATCGAGCCTTTTTGCTACAAATTCATGCTTTTAGAACTGAAATCGTGCCTTTTAGAATTGAAATCGTAACTTTTTGAACTGAAAATTGGCCTTTTCAAATCGTGCCTTTTTGAACTGAAATCGTGTCATTTTTAATGGTTTGTGATTATTAATTTGACAGCCTCATGAATCGGATTAGAATAGTAATATCTTACAACGGTCGATGGGAGAGCAGTTACTCGACGGAAGTCAGAGGTTCGTTGGATCTGATAACCGAGGAATGTATGTGTCAAAGAATTGACTTACGATGAATTGGTGGCGATCGTGCATACTATTGTGAACTATGATGTAAACAAATACAACGTTTATTTGTCATCAATATCAATAGTTCCTGGCAGTACGTGTCGCACATTATAAGCAATGACGACGATGTCCGTTTATGCTAGGGAGAGCGAGTGATCCCTCAAGTATGTGTCAGTCTTATTGAGCGGACAGCTGGAGATGTGTAGGGAATGATATTCCTCCTCCTGAAAATACCCTACAATTTGGATCCTTTAGTGGTAGCAACCAAGTGTTCACCCAAAGGAGTGGCAGCGAAGGTGGGAGAAACATGTTTGGTGTCCACAAGTTGTGGTTGACCATGCAGATGCCGCTGAGACTCAATTTGGTGATGTGTTTGGTTGTCGAATTGAGCAGTTTGATGCGCAGTACAATGAGCAGAACAATGACAATTACCCGAACCATGAGGTGGATATGAGGCAAAAATGAAATGTTGATGATTTGCAAAATGCGGATGAAGAGCATGCATATATGCAAACACATGGTAGACGTGTAGAAGGAATTAGTGGCACTACACTAGATATGCCTGGGACTTCCGAGGTCCGTATAATGTGACAACATCTGATTCTGTTAATGGGACAACTTGGGTTATTCCGGGAGCAAATTCATACTCGTTTGGTACTGGTAGAAGCAGCACCTTGGAAGCGCAAGAACCGAGAACCATGATTTATAAGGGTCAATTTTTCCCGAGTAAAAGGATTTGAAGAGGCTAGTTGGCGATTTTGCGATGCGTCAGAACTTTGAATGGAAGGTGAAAAGGTCTAATAAGACAACTTTACATTGATTTGCATCATTGACGACTGTACGTGGAAATTAAGAGCGGTGAGGAGAGAAGAAGGGACTTACTTTCAAGTCAGAAGTTTTGTCAACGAACACACCTGTCCCTTGGAGGAGAGATTCACCGTCGCCATCGACAAGCTAGTGCAACCACAATCGCAGAAGTCGTTGCACCTAGACTTCAACAAGCCGATGGTCGTCTCATGCGTCGCGAAGGACATAATCGCCGATATGAAAACAATGTATGGCATCCAAATCATGTACAGTAAGGCACATGATGCCCTGCAATATGCATTGTCATTGACGTATGGAACGCATGAAGAAAGTTTTCCAACTGCTGCCATCTTTTGCATACGTTCTGGAACAGCAAAATCCAGGCACAATCACAGACACAGTGCGCAGATGATGGTAAAATCCTTTACTTTTTTATGTCATTAGGGTCCTCAATTAGAGGTTTTCGGAGGTGTATGCGTCCTGTGATGCAGTTGATGGTACCCATTTGAAGGGAAGATTCGGGGGGGTACAATGTTGTGGCAACTGCACAAGATGGAAACGAACAGGTGTATCCAATTGCTTTTGGGTACGGTGACTCAGAAAACAACTTTCATGGGGAGTGGGTTTTTGGAGTGCTTGAGAGGTGCCCTTGGTCATATAGATGATCTGGTTTTCATTTCCGATCGTCATGCAAGCATTGAAGCAGGGATTTCTAAAGTGTTCCCTTATGCAACCCATACCATATGTTGCTGGCATTTTGGTGAAAATATGAAGAAGCGATTCCACAGAAAAGATGTTGCCGACATAATGGATAACGCTGCTAGGTCGTACAGCCAAATCCACTACGATCGCCACATGGAGGAGTTACGTAGGCTGCACAAGGGTGCATACGATTATGCCATTGATGCCGGTCCACATAAGTGGTCCCGTGTTCATTGCCCCCAAAGAAGGTACAGGTTGATGACAACAAATGTTGCAGAGTGCATAAACTCATGCCTAAAATTTGCACGGCAACTGCCATTGATGACACTGGCAGAGTTCATTCGGAATATGCTACAAAAGTGGTTCCACGATCGTCATACAAATGCACGGTCAATGCGTCATCGATTGACCGACGCAGCACATCTTGTGATCCTCAAACGTGTCGAGAAATGCGGTTATATGACCGTAAATGCAGTTGACTGGAACATATTTTCCGTCAGACACAAGGCAAAACAGTGGACGGTTGACTTAGCCCGGAAGACATGCACATGTAACAAATTCCAAATGGACTTTTTACCATGTTCACACGCACTCGCAGCGGCAAGGTACATGACTCTGTCCATTTATTGCTTTATAGTACCTAAACGTGAATCTCACTGTTTCATTGTTGCAGGGAGCGAAACTTGGATTCCACATCTCTTTGTGCAGACTACTACAAGAGGGAGACACTTATTGATGCATACTCGGTTCCTATAATGCCTATTGGTCATCCTTCTTCATGGGGTAGTGCCATCCGACATCGCAGCGCGGGTGGTTTTAAATCCAAGGACAAAGAGACAATCCGGTCGCCCGATGGAGGGTCGACATGTCTCGTCTTCAGAGAGGACAGCCACACAGTCGTGTAGAAGATGTGGACAACCAGGACATAACAGCAGGAAGTGTTCCAACCTGCCTATGGTTAATGAAGGTCCTAGTACTATTGTACCCGAACAATACCGTCGCAAGTGCAGCATCTGTCATTCAACTGGACACAACAAACAAACGTGCCCTCAGAAGGACTCTATCGTGGAATGAATGGAGTCTTAGAAGAGGAGACTTGACCCCACATCATAAATGTTGTCATGGAAGCGATTGAAGGGATGAGAGTTGCATTGGGTGCTGCTATAGGGGCTTTTCCATCCTGCTCGGAAGGTTAGAGAAGTGTACTGGAAGATTTACAACTCCCTATATATTGGCACTGAAGATGCTCTTGTGGCTGCTTATCCAACACTAGACGACGAGCATAATAACATATACAGTAGGCCAGAGTTAGTGATGTTTATTTGAGTGCAACGAGTTTCAGCTAGAGAGGACGAAAAGATGAACGATGCAATCATCTTAGGGCTTATGTTTTAGACATGTGTTTTGGATTTTAACTGCTGTAGTTTTGTTTATTTCCACAAGTCACCATACCAGTTGATATACTCATATATGGTATTTTTTAACTTTTTGTATGCTTTGATAAATGTCAATATATGGTACTTTTTAACTTTGTGTATGCTTTGATGTATGTTAATATTTTAGAAATATTTTATGTTCGAAAATATTTTTGAATTTAGTTGAACTTTGAACTGCAAACAACTTGAAATAAAAATTAATAATTTCATTAACAACAGCTCTGTTATGTACAACAACTACAACGTCCTGGAGTTACAATAAACCTCCACGGCCTATCTTTTGCCGGATGATGGCCATATCGGCTTCCGTCCAATCGAATGTATCCCTGTTCGCCGTCAGGTACTCAATCATTCTCAACGTATGGGCACCACAGTTTCCCCTGCAATTAACCACATGAACAACCATTAGCATTGATACATTTCTTCACCGATTGGGATAGAATAACAACTTGAAATAGTCATACCCTGATTCCTGTTGGGGCACCCGGTCGGCTGACACAAATAACATCCGAAACGGCCCATCCCTCTTTTTGTAAGTCTTGTCACCCGGTTGTCTATCCCTGTGAAAGTGCACCGTATAGAGCTGAGAGGGTAGCAAATAGCGCAGACATGCAAACTGGGCATTCCTGTGCCTAAATGGGACATCCCGTCTGAACGGGTCAAACACAAGAATGTGCCCATACTGCAGATCGATGCTGGCCATGACCCAATGCATACCTCCAACGTTGCAAGGAATCAGAACCTGCAGGTGTTTCTCCAAGGTGTTATCAAAACTCGAATAAACATAGACGCAAAACTCGAATAAACATAGATGCAAAACTCGAATAAACACTTACAATGTCAACATCGTGCCAAGGCCGATTCCCTAACGGGAGCTCCCCACGGACCACCATAAGCTCATCACGGGACCACTGCTGCTTAAACACAGACCAACCTGATTGGGGTTTCCTCTCCTCACCAGTGCCGATTCTGTCCCATTGACTAACAATGTGATCTAACAATGTCTGAAAGAAAATTAACTGAAACGTTAGGCAGAAGATGTATGAACACATCAATGTCGAAGCGAAAACCATATAATATTAACACTTACAAAGAATTGTGAATCCAGTATGTTGATCCTCGAACCGTAGACAGTGGGGTGCAATCGCTGACGCCTCCGGACAATCTTCAAGTATGCGTCAATGTGCTAAAAATTTGAACAGTTTGTATTGTTAGGATGCAACCATTTATGACTGAGTTTTATAAAGACAGTTCAAGGAAGGAACATACAGTATCCTCCAACTCCATGAAGTTGGTTTGCAACCGGTGGAACCAAGTGACAGGAACACCAACTGGGTCGTGCAGATCCACGTCACGACTGCATAAGTAGGGAAAAAAGTTACATAATACTGACTTACATATTTGTAAAAAAAAACTATAAACAGAATGTAATACTTACAATTCCCCCGACATGCTCCTCTTGTAGTCTTTGTACGCCGCAAGCTGTTCAGGATCTAACAGTCCATGTGGATTCCATTCATGTGTCGGCGGCGGCATCACTCGTGCCCTCTTTGGTAGACAGGGGTCTGTGTATGGGCTCCGTTCCATCCAACATCGACGTCGAATCCGGTCTCCACGCCTTAGGGGTGGGGGAGTCTGTTCCGGACCATGGCGATCGGTGTGGTCTGAGGAGGAACTCGGTCCCCGTTGATCGACCTGTGACCGTGGAATCCGAAGAACCAAATCTCTCCTCGAGGATCGCCTGGAGGGGTCGGCTATGCTTTGGTCGATCGGAGGCTGCGACGTGCGGTCAGTGGACAGCTCATGGATTTCAACAGGATCATGCAGCAGCTGTGATGAGCGGTCTGCGGTGACTGCCTGCGATGGTATACGTTCCAATAATGCTGTCTCTGTATCAGCGGGGACCGCCCGGTTGTCCTAACGCATCAGGAGCCTGCTGCTCGGGTACTGTGTCTGTAGTATATGCCTCCCCATGTCTGGCCCCTGAGCCTGTCTCATCATAATCAGTACCTGTCCTGCCTGTACTGAATGCACCATCATAGTCATGAAATGGTTGGTCATCGAACGGTGGATCCTCCTCCATACGCCCCTGCGACGGCGGACCCTGCGACGTCGGACCCTGTAGCGTCCGAATCATAGCCACCAACTCCAGATGCTGTGAATTTCTTTTCTCTTCATTCTTTTGGATAGCATCCATGACATCCGTCCGTAATGTTCGAACAGCATCCATCACTTCTGCTAATTTCTGCTCCCAGCCCTGAAAGGATTGCAGACTCTGTCAGTACTAAAACTATTAAGTCAATGGAAAGTAAAGCATGCGGTTAAAAAAATGCTTATGTACCTCCGGATGGTCTTCAACGCCTTCAGGTTGCTGACCTTCAGGTGCAGGCCGTCTGGGCAACGTGAATCGTACCCGCCTACGCCTCACGGGAATAGGACTGCGACCCTCCGGGTCTGAATCACTAGGTCTAGGTCGTGGTTGTCTGGCTTGACTGAAAGGTATCCGCCTAGACCTCGTGGGACTCTCAGTACCAATGTCAACCTCCGGCTCTGAGCCCTCAAGATCATAAGGTGCAGAATACTGAGGATCCATATCACTAGGTCCGTAATATGATTCCTCTGTATCACTGGGTCCGGCAGTCCTATGTCGATCGGGATCCGGGTGGTCACGAGGTAAATCTGCGGCATCGTCATCATATAAACTGCCTCCCAGGTTTATGCCTTCATAGTACTGTTGACGCCTCTCAGCCTCCGTAGGCACCAATTCAGCCCGCGCAAACATCTGCAATCGGAGTGACATCATTGTAATTGCAAACATACTGAAAATAATAAACATTAACAACATCAATACTTACCCTTTCAGTGAAAATCTTATCCAGCGTTTTCCCCCGTGGTCGCGCAGTCAACTCCCATTTCAGAATACGTGGAGGGGGTAGCTCGATTACCCTGCGTTCCCCACATTTGTGCTTATTGCTGCTAAGGTCCGGGATAACCTCAAAAGCAAATATCTGCATAATAGATAACACATTACTGATATAAAATATTTTCTATTAAAGTACGGCTGTAAATTATAAATTCTCACCAATAATGCGTGCACTAGACCGTATATGTTATACGTCTCAGTGGTGTTAGCCGTGGCCTGTTGTTGCTGTCGTTGTTCGGACCGCTGCTGTTGACCATCCAAAGCATGCTTCAAACCAGATATAGTCCGCCTATACACGTATGCACCCCACGGGAATGCATCAAAAGCGTCCAAGTCCTCAACTAGCTGAAACTGCCATAATGGAATTTTATATCTCTCGTCCACCCCCATCAGTATCCAGTTCAGCAAAAACAATAATGACAGCTTCACCGCATCGTACTGCTGCTCAAAAAGACCACTCCGCAGCACCGCTTTCAGGTCTTCATTCTCTACGACTCGACCCCGAAAGTATCGGTCATGTATGCCATTTTGTACCATCTCATAACTTGCTGGGTCGGGAATGATTCCGAACTTCAATCCGGTGATTACACAGAACTCAACCCTGGAGAACCGGACCGTATGCTTACCCAACAAAAATCTCATCTCATCTTCTGGCCCGTCGTGATGCAACTCACGCAAAAGCATCCGATGGACAATTCCAGCCGAAAAATTCATCTCCTGATGCATGTGAAGTAAATGACCGAAGCAGGACTCAGTAAACCGACGATGGTCTTCCATCCGAAGAAGTTCATGTACACTTTCAAGTGCGTTGTGGACATCTGTAATGTCATTCACATGGTCATGCCGAATAATTTTTCCGTGGAACCATTCTCCCACAGGGATTTTCAGGAAATCCTTCAGATTCACCCTCTGCATATTCACATAAAAAAAAAAACCATATCAGTTCATGAAAACTCCTAAAAAATCAAGGTTCAAAAAAGGCTCGAATGCAGTTCAGAAAGGCTCGAATATAGTACAAAAAGGCACGATCACAGTACAAAAGGCACGATCACTATACAAAAAGGCACGATCACAGTGTCAAAAGGCACGATCACAGTGCAAAAAGGCACGATCACAGTACAAAAAGGCACGATTACTATACAAAAAGGCACGATCACAGTGTCAAAAGGCAAGATCACAGTGAAAAAGGCACGATCACAGTACAAAAAGGCTCGATTACTATACAAAAAGGCTCGATCACAATACAAAGTTCAAAAAGGCTCGAATACAGTACAAAAAGGCTCGAAAACAGTTCAAAAAGGCTCGAATACACTAAAAAAAAACGCTAGACATAAATGTACAAAAAGGCTCGATCAGTTCAAAAAGGCACGATTACAATACAAAAAGACTCGATCACAGCACAAAAAGGCACGATTACAATACAAAAAGACTCGATCACAGCACAAAAGGCACGATTACAATACAAAAAGGCTCGATTACAACACAAAAAGGCACGATCTCAATACACAAAGGCTCGATTACAACACAAAAAGGCACGATCTCAATACACAAACGCTCGATTACAATACACAGTTTATAAAGGCAGGATTACAACACAAAAAGGCTCGATTACTATACCAAAAGGCTCGATTACAAAACACAGTTCAAAAAGGCACGATTACATCACAAAAGGCTCGATTACAACACCAAATGCTCGATTACAATACACAGTTTAAAAAGGCTCGATTGAAGTTCAAAAAGGCTCGATTCAACTACAAAAAAGCTCGACTGAAGTTCAAAAAGGCTCGATTCAACTACAAAAAGGCACGATTCAACTACAAAAAGGCACGATTCAACTACAAAAAGGCACGATTCAACTTATCAAACCCAGATCTTCATCGTTTTCAAAGAATTTTTTTCCTAAAATAAAACCCTAACCTAACCTGATCAACAAACACACAATCTTATTCGAAAACGAGAATCAAAATGCTTACCTCACTCCTTCTGCTTCGCCGTTCAACTCTCGTCGACATCGCTACTGTTCCGGTGGCTCACCGTCGGATTTTGGTTCTGTTGTCCGTCCGTTCCTCTGTCAAAGGTTTTTCTTTCAACGTTTGAAAAAACTCACAAACCGACAAATGAAGGGGTATTTTTGTCTGGTCACCATAAATTGTGCCTTTTAAACTTAAGTTAATAAGTTAGTGACTTTTCCCCAAAAGGCACCCCATAAAGTGCTATTTAAATTTCGAACCCTTATAGCTAATTATCAAAAAAACCTTTGAAGTTGGAATGAGCAAAATTTGATACACCAGTCAATCTATATTTGCGTATATATATAGTCTGAGGTTGTTGCTGATGCAAACAAAGCGATTGAATTGAACCCAAAATTGGCTAAGGCTTATCTGCGTAAAGGCACTGCTTGCATGAAGTGCAGATTAATTATTTTTCTTTAAAATAAAATGCTAATAAAGAGTTTTTTTTTTATATTTATATTTATATTTTTTAAAAAAGCTAATAAAGAGTGAGCATTTTGGTGTTTGATTGAAGGCTCTATAGATTAATTTGGTGTTGTTTTGTACAGTTTTGGCACGTAGTGAGTTTTGTACTTGTTATATATAATTATGTGACTGCAAAATATTCTCACATATATAATTATGTGCAGTTTTTTTTTTTTCCTTTTTAATTCACAGAACATGCTGGGGATGGAAGCTTATTATTCTCACATGCATCGGTTTTTTTAATTTTTACATATTAGTCTTTTCGTTTCTATTTTGAGAGAGAGAGGGAAAGCAAAATCCACCAAAATCTTTGGGGAAAAAGCCGGACATGTTATGACATTTGATATTTATATCTCTCACCATTAAATCTACCAAAATCTATCAAAATCCATGACCTAAGAAAATCCTTTAAAATCCAGTCATAATTGAATACACCTTGATTCTTGTAGACATTTTTAAAGTCCCAATTCAATACACCTGGATTTGGAAGGATTCTTTAAAAGTCCATATAAATCCTAATTGAATACCACTGGATTCATATGGACTCTTTTAAAGTCCAAATTGAATACACCAGGATTTATAATGTCCAAATTGAATACACCAGGATTTATAATGTCTTTAAATGTCCTCAAGAATCCTAATTGAATACACCCTCTAAGAATCCAATAAATAATGTTAAGAGTTTGTCCTAATGTGTGTTTTAATTTATTTACAAAAAAAAAAAAAAAAAAAAAAAAAAATTTGTGTTTTAATGTGTACCACTGGTGGTGCTCTGTTTCTAGGAAAGTTAATTGGAATATCAAGGAAGCTGGTTGCTATCCACCACCGGTGGGCCACCAGGAAATATAAGTCAATGAAGACTTTAACAACTCTGTTATCTCCTCTTCTTAACGTTCACTCTCTGATCTCATCATCATCGATGGCAGTGAGTTTGATTCCTTCTTCTTCCTCTTCCAATACTCCTCAATTCAAGTATGATGTTATCATCAGTTTTAGAGGCGAGGATACCCGCTACAATTTTACCAGTCATCTTCATAAAGCTTTGTGTAACAAACAAATTGATACTTTCATTGATTACAAACTCAACAGAGGAGATGAAATCTCCCCATCTCTTCTCGAAGCAATCGAAAAGTCCCAGATTTCAGTTATCGTTTTCTCCAGAGACTATGCATCTTCCAAATGGTGTCTGGAAGACTTGTGAAGATCCTTGAATGCAGGGAAAAGAACAAACAGATGGTGATACCAGTTTTCTATGGGGTAGATCCATCGGATGTAAGGCATCAGACAGGGAGCTTTGCAGAAGCATTTGCTGAGCATGAACAACTTTTTAAGGAGAGTTTACACAAAGTGCAGAGATGGAAGGATGCTCTCAAGGAAACAGCCAATCTTTCTGGGTGGCTTTCAAGTACCTTTAGGTAAGTCATAATTTTCTCTTATAATAATTGTTTTTTAAAAGGAATTAGCCCTGTTTAGCATATAATTAAGCGGTTTTCTATGTTTAGCCAAAATTAAAAACAATCCACTAAAGAGATAAATTTTTTCTATTTTTTCTATTTTAAAACTAATTTTCTTTAAGAAAAAAAACTTCGTTTTTATTTTTTAATTACAGGCCTCCATTG
This sequence comes from Acer yangbiense, assembly GCA_008009225.1. Classification (NCBI taxonomy): domain Eukaryota; kingdom Viridiplantae; phylum Streptophyta; class Magnoliopsida; order Sapindales; family Sapindaceae; genus Acer; species Acer yangbiense. The sequence goes on from CM017762.1 coordinate 12,249,165, forward strand.
AAGGTCTGCAACCTCCAAAATTTATTTTTATTTGAGGTCTGCAACCTCCAATGGAGGTTTGCGATACCTTCAATGGAGGTCCAATATTTTTAGATTTAAAAAAAAATTAAAAGTATTTTCTTTTTAAAAAAAAGGTATATTTATTCAAAAAAACCATTAAGGGTATTTCCGTCCAAAAAATATATTGTTTGTTAAGAACAATCAAAATAAAAATAGAAAACCCTTTGATTACATGGCTAGTTATAGTTTTTTCCCTTTAATTATTTAATTAGACCAAGTTTATTATTTTTTTATTAAGGGTAAATACATTGAGATCATGTGAAGTTTGACATAAATGTAGTTATAAATAAAGTATACATTAAGATAATCTCCTTATTCTCAATTACGGTCCTTTTTATGGGAATTATGTAAAAGCAGTTCAGTTAAGAAATTTTAATTGGAAAAGTTGCCTATTTCTTTGATAATAAAAGAAAAACAAAAGTAACGTGATTTCAAATGTGTAGTCAATATTATTAATTTGAATTAAAATTACATTATCTTTAATCCTTTCTGATTTATTACAACTTAATGTTAATAGTTTATAATATTTGTTGGGCTCGAGTCTATGCTTATTGTCCAAGATGTTTTGGAGAAAACAAATCGCTTGTCCAGTTGTCCTCACCTGATACCAGCCACCTTGTTGGAATAGATTCAAAGATTAAGGAAATTGAATCGATGTTAAGCATTGGGACAAACGATGTCCGTAGTGTACGAATTTGGAGCATTGGTGGTATAGGCAAGACATCTCTTGCTGAATCTGTATTCAACAAAATCTCTCATCAATCTGAAGGTTCTTGCTTCATTTACAATGTTAGGGAACAGTGTGAACATAGCAATGGATTACATCACTTGCAGAGAGACCTTCTTTCAGCATTATTGGGGGGCGGAAATGAAAATATAGGTGGTACTTTCGCTATGGGATGTCCCTTAATAAAAAATAGACTTGGCCGTAAGAAGCTTCTCATTGTTTTTGATGACGTGTCCGATTATAAAAAAATAGAAGATTTGATTGGAGGTTTTGACTGTCTCGGTCCACAAAGTCGAATCATTATGACAACAAGAGATTTGCAAGTGCTTCGAAATGGTGGAGTGGATCAAGTTTATGAAGTCCGGCAATTAATTGATCATGAAGCTCTAGAGCTTTTTTCCAGGCATGCTCTTAGAAGAAACCATCCCACTGAAGATTACATGGAGCTATTTGAAAGAGTGGCAAAATATGCTAGAGGGATTCCATTGGCACTTAAAGTTTTGGGGTCCCATCTACTTGGCAGGAGAAAAGAGGTTTGGGTGAGTGCAATTGACAAACTAGAAACAATTCATCATGAAGATATATAGAAGGTGTTGAAAATACGTTACGATGGACTTAAGGATGTAGAGAAGAATATCCTTTTAGATATTGCACTTTTTTTCAAATCGAGTGACATTGGACTTGTAAAAGCATTCATAGAAGCATGTGGATTTCGGGGGGCAGATATTGGAATAGATGTTCTCATTGTTAAGTCTTTGATAACCATGTTAGATGCCAAGATAACAATGCATGATTTGCTACAAGCCATGGCTAGGGAAATTGTGCGCAAGAATCTATTGAAGATCCTGGCAAACGTAGTCGATTGTGGCATCATGAGGATATCTATAAAATTTTGACTAAAAATTCGGTGAGATTTAATTAACTATTTTTTAGTTTAGAGAGTATCATTTCCATATATATTTGTGCATTAGCTATGTGGAAAAGAACGGGTAATATGATATGTTTCTTTGACAATTAAACAACTAATGAGTCTTTACATATTTAATATACGTACTAACTTATTATTATTATTTTTGTGTGTGAATATACTAGGGTACCAAAACAATCAGAGGCATTTCGTTGGATATGTCAAAAATAAGAGATATACACTTAAATCCATGTGCTTTTGCAAATATGCACGAACTGAGATTTTTGAATTTTTATAACTCAAGTTTGGAAGAGGCCAAGTTTTATAACTCAAGTTTGCGAGAGGCCAATAAGGTACATGTTTATGAAGCTTTTGAATTTGATTTCACTGAGCTAAGGTATCTTAGTTGGCATGGATGCCCAATAAAATCACTGTTGTCGAGTTTTCTTTCGGAGAATCTCGTTAAACTTGACATGAGTTACATCAAAGTTAAACAACTATGGAATGGTGTTCATGTATGTTTTCATATTTACATTAATTTGTAAATACTATATAAAGTAGTAAATTAGTAATATTATGTGTTGATTTTTTTTTTTTAATTATTTTTTTTAAAACTTCTGGTTACAGTATTGTGCTAAGTTGAAAGAAATTAACATTGAATACTCCAACGTAACCATTTGTCCAGACCTCTCAGGTTTCCCAAATCTCAAGAGATTGGATCTAGAAAGTTGTAAATATTTGCATGAAATCTCGTCTTCTATTCAAGATCTCAATAAGCTTGACTCCTTAAGACTCTTTGCTGACAAAGTCACCAACTCACTTTAAAAAGGTGACATTTCTCACCAATTCCACTATGGAGATATTGCCTGAGATGCCATATAATCTAGAATTGTTAGATTTAAGTTTCACTGCTATTGAAGAACTTCCCTCATCTATCAAGTATCTACGTAGACTAATTAACTTGGATCTCATTTGTTGTCAAAGGCTTAAGAGTCTTCCAAACAGCATTTGTGAGTGGAAATCTCTTAAAAGTCTGAGACTATTATTTTGCTCAATGCTTGAGGAGTTGCCTAGTGATATCGGATCTTTAGAATCTTTGAAGGACTTGGCGGCTGATCAAACTGCTATAAAAGAATTACCATCATCTATAATAGATTTGAAGAATATTGAGAGGTTACTTTTTAATAGATTTAGGGATAAAGGGGATACCGCGGTGTGTTGGTTCTTACATTTTATGGAAGGATGGCACAATATGACATGGCTAAATCTAAGCTATAGTGGTATCATGAATTTACTTGACAATCTCGATTGCTTATCCTCTCTAAGATGCTTACATTTGGATGGAAATAGTTTTGAAAGCATACCCACAAGCATTATAAATCTCTCTAACCTCGAGAGTTCGGGTATAGAGAACTGCAAGAAGCTTAAATATTTGCCCGCGCATTCGGTTGCACATCACTTGAAGTATTACCGTGCCTTTCCAGATTTCAAAATATCAATAACGGGGGGGACTGTATTGATGCTGATTTTGGCAATTGTTGCAAATTGGATCCAAATATATCGGAGGACATTGTGAAAGATGCTCTACGGAAAATCCAATATCGTATGTTATGATGAGGTTTGTATTACTCCCTTCTTTGTAATTTGTACGTTGTTATTATATTTTTTTTTTAGGGAGCAGATAAGGTCCCCTGCAATTTGATATTCATTTTTTCTTATTTCTTATTATATATATAGTATTTTCTCTTCATTTTAAAATTTAAAAAGTATGGGGAATTCAGTATTATATTCATTAGTCAACTAAAATCAACTTTAGAATTCTAATATAATGGCCATTTTGGTATTACTTTTGAAAAGTTAAAATTAATTTATTTTATAATTTTGACATCATATAATGTTTGGTAAAGCTTTCAAAAGTGATTAATCGATAATCTAGTAAATTTTAGCATTAATTTTAAGAAGTACGTGAGGGTTTACTTTTTGAAAGTGATTATGAAAATTACTATTTCAACATTTAATGAATCTTTTAAAATATCATTATTATCCTTATAAAATCAAGTTAAAATAATTTATAAACCTTATTTCATCTTAAAATTAAATATTCTACTTAAATATTGATTTGATTTATAAAATCTTTTAAAAATCTTTTTATTGTTATGGAATTTTTTTTCTACTTAAATATTGATTTAACATATATAATTAATGAAAAAAAAAATGAAGTAGGGTTTTATTTATGCTAAACTTCGGGGACCTCAATGTATTATCCTTTTCTTAAATAATAGAAACCGAGTTAACATTTCTTTCAAAGTTGACACATTTTTTTAAAGAGTATTATGTATATTAAGATTAAAACATTATTAATTTTGTTTAATTTTGACTAACGTTGGTTAATAGAAGGACTAAAGAAATATATTTCTTATCAAATAAGGACCGGAGTTACTAATATACTTAAATCATTTGAAAATTTGATATTGCATAAAAATGTTGAACTTTAGTGACATTTTTCCTTATTTAAAACAATTTGACACTAATGTCAACAATGTTACAAATTAATTACTTTTATTGTATAGGATTATGAAGGTCTACCAAAATATGCTTCTATACGTTACCCTGGAAGTGAAATTCCAGAATGGTTTAAATTTTGAAGCAATGGGTCTTTTATAAATGTGGAGCTACCACCGGATTTATTCGATTATAACTATGTGGGTTTTGTTTTGAGCGCTGTTGTGGCTCCATGTCTAGACCATCAAGATGGTTTGGAAGAATACCAATATTGGCTTATACAATGGAATTGCAACCTCAAATCTAAAAATGGAGACCCATGTGTTAAGACAGGAACATTCGGTAAAGGTGCATGTTTAAACTATGATATTAGGTCAAACCATTTGTTTGTGGACTTACGTGTCGATATCTCTCCCAGTGAATTATTAAGGTATGATAATGAGATCACTTTCCAGTTTTATATTCGTGATGACATGAAACAACATTATAAGGTGGAAAAGTGTGGTGTGCATTTAATGTTTGCTCGACATTGTAAAGAAGTCAATGGAAGTTCTCGGATAGGTGAGGATGAAGATGGTTTGTCATTGGCAAACGCTCATGACAACTGCGAGGAGGAAGATGAACTAATCAAGGTAATTAAATTAAATACTTCTATATTTGAATATCACCATTCTCTTTTGTAGAACTCGTTTTGCTTTGTTTAATTCGTTAGTTTTTTGAAGCAATTTAAGTTATTTATTTATTTATTATTATTCGATTTTTTTAATTATTATTTAAATTCGGGTTTTTTTAGAGAGGATAACTCAAACCCACAACCTCGTAGTGTAGGTGTGAGGGGTTTACCACCGGACCAACCTCATCTCGTCATTTTATTACTACTGGATTAATTGTTCATCATATGTCTATTTTTCATATTATGTTTTTATTTTTATACATATCACGTGTAGTGATAGTGACTCGAACTTAGGACATGACTAGACTGATGGTATTTTTCATATTATGTTACTAAATGGTAATTGGTACATTTTTATAAAAAAAAGTTATTACTAATAATTAATTGTATCAAATTAATTATATATAACATAACTTGGAGAATAATTATTACTTACAAATTAAATTATCTGGCACACTATTTGAGTCAATAAAATTCATTTTACTCTCTTTTATGCTATTTTCATATTTGTCTAGTAACATGATGTTTGGATTTTATTTTCTATGTTAGTGAATTTTATAATTATTAAATTAGAAAATAGAGTACTAAGCTCTTGGATTTGATAGCTTCAAGACTGACTAATATTGTTTTGAGATACTGTTTATATATATATATATATATATATATATATATATATATATATATATATATATATTGTCATGTTTATTTGAGACTTAGGTGTATTCAATTAGGATTTCGAAAGACTTTTAATTACTTCTTTTAAGTGGATGACTTTTGCAGATTTATGAACTTTTATAGACTTTACAAGATCATAAAAAAATTTCATAGACTTTTATTTAAAAGACTTTTATAGACTTTTATTTTAAAAGACTTTCGAAGACTTTCGTAGACTTTCATTTAAAAGACTTTTATAGACATTTATAGACTTTCATTGACTTCTAAATATAATGTATAATTTGTTTTAGCAAAATTATATATATTTATCATGTCAATAAAAATATTTTTTTCAAATGAATAAAAAAAACCCATCGTTATTTAAACTTGACAAAAGCATTCATGTCTATATATGTGATTTTAAATTTTTATTTTTATTTTAATTATATTTTTCATTATAAAGACATTATACTCCTTTTTCTTTTTTTAATAATTAGTCAAAATTTTATTTGTTTTTTATAATTAGTCAAAATATTATAAATTTTCTTTTAGAATAAATATAGCAAACCGACAATAATATTAACGTTTACATGTCTCTACGAAAATATGACAACGAGCATAAAAAACCAACCAAAAGCTCAATTCATTCAAGTTACTAAAGATAAAACATAAAAACCGTACCTAGTTGTTGAATAAGATCCATGTCTAAAAGTGGATGGTTTGATATTGATCATAATTACATTGAATCACGCTCATACGTGAATTTGATTATGGCATATTGGCATGGTCAAGTAGTGGTTTTTGTCTTTTATTATTTTTATTTTACATAAATGAAGTTCATTTGATTTGTTTCGGTGTTGTTTAGTTGGTTTGAAAATATAGGTAAAAAAATATGAAATCTCTCATCCTTAATTGCATAGCCGATGAAGAGTTGTTTTATATTATTTTTTAGTTAATTTTTTTTTTTTGTTATAGATCGTTAATGTATGTATTTTTTTTTTTGATAATGTTTATTTATTTTAAAGTTATTTGTTTTATTTTATTTATGAAATTAGTTAAGAATGAGTGTGCTTTTATTTGAAAATAGAACATATATTTGGTTGTTGATGTTTTTTAAAGAGTTTTATGTTTTTCTTTTAAAGTGAAATTCTTTCTATTTTTTTTTTAAAAAAAGTCATTCAAAGTTTTTGTTAGGAATGGAAGACAAATTGTGAGATTTGTTATAACTAAAAGTCATTAAAAGTCATTGTTATTTTAAAGTCGTTAAAAGTCATTGAGATTTTGAATACCTCATAACTTTTATAGACGGTTAAAAAGTCTTGATTGAATACCACATGACTTTTAAAAACTTTTTAAAAGTCTATCAAAGTCATGAGGTATTCAATACAGACATCCAAAGTTGTATTGAATACCTCATAAAAGTCTGTATTGAATACATCATGACTTTTATAGAGTCTTTAAACGTCTATATTGAATATACCTAAATTTTTTAATTCCATAAAAATCATTAAAAATCTTTTAAAATCATAATTGAATACACCTAAGTCTCAAAATTTAAGAACTTTCTGATTAAAGAAAATCTATTATCATGCTATTCAACATCATCAACAAAGAAACCTAAGAATACAAAAAATTGAAGTTCTAATTGATGTAAAGAATCTTCTTATATAATTGTTTTTGGGGAAACTCGACGGTATGAGGAAAATTGTATTAACAAATAAAAATATAATAACACCTAATCAGGAGGGGACATAATGAACCTTACTCAAGTGATATATAAGATGCAAATAAAACCAAATAAATATAAATGCATGAGACAGAAATTATAATAGACAAACATGAATGTAAAACAAGACACAAAATGCCAAAGAAGACATAAATTAGCTAACTGATATTTGGAGAGATCGAAGAGGACAAGTCCGGCCACCAAGCCAGATCCAAGCAGTTGACACTCAAATAGCCAACAGAATCGAGAAGGATAGCTTCTTTCAATTACACATGCATTCCACCATCAACATCCAAAGTTGCATCCACAGGTATCCAACGTCTCTTTTTCTTTCTCTCTATTTCAATCTCTCTTTCTCTTTCTGCTGCCTGAAACCTAACAAGAGCCAAAACCCCAATTTTTTATTTTTTATTATTTCAATTCATTTTGGGGCAAACTTGTCCAAAATGAATCAAAAGTTATAAAAACAATTAAAAACTTTTATGTGGCTCAAAACAATAAATCTGTAATTTTTTTCATAAACAGTATCTCAAAATAGCATAATTTGCCACCATATATATTATCAAAACAATATATAACTATAAAAGTACATTTTTTTTTTACAGTATATCAAAGTACATTTTCATTATAAAAAAAAAACACCGATACATTTTTAATTCAGCAATATTAGTCAGTCTTGAAACTATCAAATCCAAGAGCTTAGTACCCTATTTTCTAATTTAGTAATTATAAAATTCACTAACATAAAAAATAAAATCCGAACATCATGTTACTAGACAAATATGAAAATAGCATAAAATTAAGAGAGTAAATATTAATGAATTTTATTGACTCACATAGCGTGTTAGATAATTTAATTTGTAAGTAACACATTATTCTCCAAGTTATGTTATATATAATCAATTTGATACAGTTAAAAATTAGTAATAACTTTTTTATAAAAATGTACCAATCACCGTTTAGTAACATAATATGAAAAATACTATCAGTCTAGTCATGTCCTAATTTCGAGTCACCGTCACTGTGCATGATATATATAAAAATAAAAACAAAAACATAATATGAAAAATAGACATATGATGAACAATTAATCCAACAATAAAATGATAAGATGAGGTTGGTCCGGTGGTAAACCCCTCACACCAACACTACGAGGTTGTGAGTTCGAGTCATCCCCCTATAAAAAAAAACCCTGAATTTATATAATAATTAAAAAATCTAATAATAATAATAATAAAAACTTGAATTGCTTCAAAAAATTAATGTATTAAACAAAGGAAAACGAGTTCTATAAAAGAGAATGGTGATATTCAAATATAGAAGTATTTAATTTAATTACCTTGATAAGTTCATCTTCCTCCTCACAGTTGTTATGAGCGTTTGCCAATGACAAAACATCTTCATCCTCACCTATCTGAGAACTTCCATCGACTTCTTCACAATGTTGGGCAAACATTAAATGCACACCACACTTTTCCACCTTATAATGTTGTTTCATGTCATGAGGAATATAAAACTGGAAACTGATCTCATTGTCATAACATAATAATTCACTGGGAGAGATATCGACACATGAGTCCACAAACACATGGCTTGACCTAATATCTGGGTAATTTGTACCTACATCGAATTTTCCTGTCTTAACACATGGGACTCCATCTTTAGATTTGAGGTTGCAATTCCATTTTATACACCAATATTCTTCCAAACCATCTTGACGGTCTAGACATGGAGCCACAACAGTGCTCAAAACAAAACCCACATAGTTATAATTGAACCAATCCGGTTGTAGCTCCACATTTATAAAAGACCCATTGCTTCGAAATTTAAACCATTCCGGAATTTCACTTCCAGGGTAACGTATAAAAGCATTTTCTGATACATCTTCATCATCCTATACAATAAAAGTAATTAATTTGTAACATTGTTGACATTAGTGTCAAATGTTTTAAATAAGGAAAAATGTCACTAAACTTCCAACCTTTTTATGCAATATCAAATTTTCAATTTTTTTTTAGTATATTAGTTACTCCGGTCCTTATTTTATAAGAAATATATTTCTTTAGTCCTCTATTGAACAACGTTAGTCAAAATTAAACAAAATTAATAATGTTTTCATCTTAATATACATAATACTCTTAAAAAACGTGTCAACTTTGAAAGAAATGTTAACTCTGTTTCTATCATTTAAGAAAAGGATAATACATTAAGGTCCCCGAAGTTTAGCATAAATAAAACTGTACTTCATTTTTTTTTTTCATTAATTATATATGTTAAATCAATATTTAAGTAGAAAAAAAAAAATTCCATAAGAACAATAAAAAGATTTTTAAAAGATTTTATAAATCAAATCAATATTTAAGTAGAATATTTAATTTTAAGATGAAATAAGGTATATAAATTATTTTAACTTAATTTTATAAGGATAATAATAATATTTTAAAATATTCATTAAATGTCGAAATAGTAATCTCCATAATAACTTTAAAAAAGTAACCCCTCACATACTTATCAAAATTAATGCCAAAATTTACTAGATTATCAAGTAATCATTTGATGTCAAAATTATAAAATAAATTAATTTTAATTTTTCAAAAGCAATACCAAACCAATCATTATACTTCTAAAGTTGGTTTTAGTTGACTAATGAATATAATACTGAATTGCCCACACTTTTTAAAATGAGTGGTGCTAATGGCAATCCACTAATGATCTAATAATACCCCAATTTTTAAAATTTAAAAATTTACTTGATATATTTCTTAAACTGCCCTTTTTAATTATCTTCCAAACTCAACTCACCCCATAAATGATCTCTATATATTTTCAAAAAAAAAAAAATATTAAAAAGAAGGAAGTAATACAAACCTCATCATAACTATATTCTTTCCGATATTGGATTTTCTGTAGAGCATCTTTCACAATGTCCTCCAATATATTTGGATCCAATTTGCAACAATTGCCAAAATCAGCTAAGAAAAAATGCCCCCAGTCATTGATATTTTGAAATATTGAAAGGCACGGTAATACTTCCAGTGATGTGCAACCGAATGCAGTTATATGTCGCAACTGAAGCGCCGGCAAATATTTAAGCTTTTTGCAGTTCTCTAAATACAGACTCTCTAGGTTAGACAGATTTATAATGCTTCGGGGTATGCTTTCAAAACTATTTCCATCCAAATGTAAGTATCTTAGAGAGGATAAGCAATAGAGATTGTCAGGTAAGTTCGTGATACACACCGCGGTATCCCCTTGAACCCTAAATCTATTAAAACATAACTTCTCAATGTTCTTCAAATCTATTATAGATGATGGTAATTCTTTTATAGCAGTATTCTCAGCCCCCAAGTAATTCAAATATTCTAAAGTTCTGATATCACTAGGCAACTCCTCAAGCATTGAGCAACTTGATAGTTTCAGACTTTCAAGAGATTTCCACTCACAAACGCTGTTTGGAAGACTCTTAAGCCTTTTACAATAAGAGATTTCCAAGTTAACTAGTCTACGTAGATACTTGAAGGATGAGGGAAGTTCTTCAATAGCAGTGCAACTTAAATCTAACAATTCTAAATTACATGGCATCTCAGGCAATATCTCCAGATTTGAGCAACCAGAGAGTTTTAAGAAGTGAAGCTTATCGAGATCTTGAATAGAAGACGAGATTTCATGCAAATATTGACAACTTCGTAGATCCAATCTCTCGAGATTTGGGAAACCCGAGAGGTCTGGACAAATGGTTATGTTGGAGTATCCAATGTTAATTTCTTTCAACTTAGCACGATGCTGTAATTAGAAGTTTAAAAAAAAAATTAAAAATCAACACATAATATTTGCTAATTTACTACTTTATATAGTATTTACAAAGCAATGTAAATATGAAAACATACCTGAACACCATTCCATAGTTGTTCAACTTTGCTGTAACTCATGTCAAGTTTAACAAGGTTCTCCGGAAGAAAACTCGATAACAGTGATTTTATCGGACATCCATGCCAACTAAGATACCTTAGCTCAGTGAAATCAAATTCAAGAGCTTCAGAATGCACCTTATTGGCCTCTCCAAAACTTGAGTTATAAAAATTCAAAAATCTTAGTTCATGCATATTTGCGAAAGCACATGGATTTAGGTGTATATCTCTTATTTTTGACATATCCAAAGAAATGCCTCTGATTGTGTTGGTACCCTAGTATATTAACAAAAAAAAATGTAATAATAAGTTAGTACGTATATTAAATATGTAAAGACTCATCAGTTGTATAATTGTCAAAGATAGGGGTGGACCCATGTGGAGATTAGGTGGGGCCCGTGCCATACCTCAAATTATAAAAAAAAAAAAAAAAGATTTTATGTTTATATACATATAATAAATAATACAATATGACACATACTATTACATAGCACAGTTGGTATGGGCCTAGGGATGGCCAATGGGGATGGATATAGGTCCCCCCATCCCCATCCCCATTTGTCAAACCCTCCCCCCCCCCATTTGGGTAAAATGGGGATAGGGTAGTTTTGGGGGGAGGTCCCCCTACCCCCATCCACATTTCCCCGTTTTTCCCGTTTTTTCCTATTTTTACCCGTTTTCCCATTTCCCCCACGTCCCCCGTTTCCCCATTCCCCCATTTTCCCTATGTCATTAAAAATTACATAATAAAAAAATACACAATTCATTAAATTCAAATACAAAATAACATCCAATACAAAAATTACATAATAAAGATGTATATATAGTTAGTAAGAATACAAATATTGAAAAAATAAAAATAAAAATATATTAATATATTATATATTACATTTGGGGGAAATAGGGAAATGGGGATGGGGGTAGGTGCCCCCATCCCCATCCCCATTTCCATGAATTTGTGGGGGAAATGGGGAAATGGGGAGGGGGAGGGGTCTCCTCATCCCCATCCCCATCCCCATTTTAATTTGGGGATGATTTTCATCCAACCCCCCCCCCCCCCCCCCCCCCCCCCCCCCCCCCCCCCCCCGTCCCCGTTTCCCCATTTTTTCCCAAAAAGTTACCCCCAAATGGGGATGGGGGAGCGGGGATTTGGGGCCCCGGGGGAAAATGGCCTTCAGTCTCACTACAAGCAAAATAAATATTCTTCTTAAAATCTATTTTCATTTTACACTCTTTTCCAATTCCTTTCTCAAATTTCTGTCTTCTTCTACAACAAAATAATCCATTTTCTTTTTCCCGTCATTGTTAAATTCTTAACTACCCTTAATTTGTGGTTTACTTAATTCAATTTTATTATATAGTAAATTATCTATTATCATTTTAACTTTTTCTTATTTCTAATATTTTTAGTTTAACAAATCTAACACATCCAATCAATAAACTCTAAAATCTCAAATTTTAATTTATTGTATTAAAATAGTTCATCTATTATTATGATTCATTTTATTTTATCATTTATATATATATATATTATTCTAATTTAATTAGAATCAATAATTAAAAGAATAAAAAATTCAAAAACATTTCTAGTAATATTTATTAATCAATTATTTTTATATAAATTTAAAGTTCATTATAAATACAAAACAAATTTATTTATTATAAAACTATATTTTAATTTTTTTTAAGAATAAATATTATATTTTTTCATTGTTTATGTTGTTCTTTTCGTTATTATTTATTTTTTTAATATTGTGTTTCTTGTTTTAGTTCTTTTAAATGTAAGATTATTTAGTTTATTTCGAGTAAGTGGTATATATATATATATTTAAATTAATTATACCATCAATTTTTTTTATATATATAAAAACTCATTTTATTCTATTTTAAATTTTCATTATTTTTTTATATAATTGTTATTTTGTTCAAGTGCCCCACTTCGTTAAAATTTTTGGGTTCACCACTCAAAGAAACGTATCATATTACCTGTGATACCCATTCTTTTCCACATAGCTAATGCACAAGTATAAATGGAAATGATACTCTCTAAGCTAAAAAATAGTTAATTGAATCTCACCGAATTTTTAGTCAGAATACGATAGATATCCTCATGATGCCACAATCGGCTACGTTTGCTAGGATCTTCTATAGATTCTTGCCGTACAATTTCCCTAGCCATGGCTTGTAGCAAATCATGCATTGTTATCATGTCATCTGACATGGTTATCAAAGACTTACCAATGAGAACATCTATTCCAATATCTGCCCCCCGAAATCCACATGCTTCTATGAATGCTTTTACAAGTCCAATGTTACTCGATTTTAAAAAAAGTGCAATATCTAAAAAGATATTCTTCTCTTCATCATCAAGTCCATCGTAACTTGTTTTCAACACCTTCTGTATATCTTCATGAGGGATTGCTTCTAGTTTGTCAATTGCACTCACCCAAACCTCTTTTCTCCTGCCAAGTAGATGGGACCCCAAAACTTTAAGTGCCAATGGAATCCCTCTAGCATATTTTGCCACTCTTTTAGATAGCTCCATGTAATCTTCTATGGGATGGTTTCTTCTAAAGGCATACCTGGAAAAAAGCTCAAGAGCTTCCTGATCAATTAATTGCCGGACTTCATAAACTTGATCCACTCCACCATTTCGAAGCACTTGCAAATCTCTTGTTGTCATAATGATTCGACTTTGTGGACCGAGACAGTCAAAACCTCCAATCAAATATTCTATTTTTTTATAATCGGATACGTCATCAAAAACAATGAGAAGCTTCTTACGGCCAAGTCTATTCTTTATAAAGGTACGTCCTACAGCAAAAGTACCTATATTTGCATTTTCGTCCCCCAATAATGCTGAAAGAAGGTCTCGCTGCAAGTGATGTAATCCATTGCTCTGTTCGCAATGTTCCCTAACATTGTAAATGAAGCGAGAACCTTCAAATTGATGAGAGATTTTGTTGAATACAATTTCAGCAAGAGATGTCTTGCCTATACCACCAATGCCCCAAATTCCTACACTATGGACATCGTTTGTCCCAATGCTTAACAATGATTCAATTTCCTTAATCTTTGAATATATTCCAACAAGGTGGCTGGTATCAGGTGAGGACAAGCGACTCATTTTCTTCAAAACATCTTGGACAATAGCCTCAATAAGCACAGACTCGAGCCTAACAAATATTATAAACTATTAACATTAAGTTGTAATAAATCATAAAGGACTAAAGATAATGTAATTTTAACTCAGATTAATAATACTGCCTGCACATTTGAAATCACGTTACTTTTTTTTTTCTTTTATTATCAAAGAAATAGGCAACTTCTTCCAATTAAAATTTCAAAACGGAATTGCTTTTACGTAATTCCCAATTAAAAAGGACCGTAATTGAGAATAAGGAGATTATCTTAATCTATACCTTATTTATAACTATATTTATGTGAAACTTCACATGATCTTAAAAAATAATAAACTTGATCTAATTAAATAAAGGGCAAAATCTATAACTAGCAATATAATCAAGGCGTTTTCTATTTTTAGTCAGCATTAGTGTTTTGATTGTTCTTAACAAACAATATACTTTTTGGATGGAAATACCCTTAATGGTTTTTTTGATTAAAAATACTTTTAATTTTTTTTTTTTAAATATAAAAATATTGTACCTTCATTGAAGGTCTCGCAAATCTCCATTGGAGGTCTGTGGAGGTTGCAGACCTCCAATAAAAATAAAATTTGGAGGTTGCAGCCTGTAACCTCTAGTGGAGGTCTGTAATTAAAAAATAAAATAAAAGGTTTTTTTGTTTGTTAAAGAAAATTAGTTTTAAAATATAAAAGTAAATAGAAAAAATAGGATAATTTTATCTCTTTAGACTATGTTTATTAATAATTAATTTTATTCTCTCCCCTAGACTTCTCTAAAACCTAGTTTTCCTAGAAGTCTATCGTGAGAGCAGCCGTCAGGTCTAGGGACTTGGTTTTTTCACTCTGTCGGAGTGTAGTAGATTTAGTTTTTGAGATAATGAGTGCAGATGAGATAGCAGAACTTTGCGCTACCATGTCCCTCAAAGAGAAAGAGGGATCGGTTCATTCTTTGAAGGAGGAGCTAAAAGATGATGGCATTAAAAAGATGTCTCTCAGCCATGTTGGGAAGATTTTTGGTAATAAACTTATCAACAGAGATGCTTTCCGTACAGTCATGATGAGGGCTTGGAGGGTGAAAACGAGACTTACCATTGAAGTAGTGATGAATAACATTTTTACCTTTCATTTCCAATGTTATGGAGAACGAAAACGAGTCCTTATGGGGGGTCCATGGAGTTTTGACAATTTCCTTCTTGTTTTGGAGGAACTAATGGGGAAAGGCGACATTATGAAATGAAATTTAACCAGGCGGAGTTTTGGGTCCAGATACATAATGCCCCCTATTATGTATGACGAAGAAAATTAGGCTGTTCCTTGGCACCCTTATTGGTGATGTTCTAGAAATTAACGAAGGGGACTCGGGTGACTGTGATGGAAAATTTATCAGAATCCGAGTAGCGATTAATGTTGATAAACCCTTACGCTGCTGTCTCTGTATAGATGTTCTGGGTGATAGAGTAGAGTCTGTGCTATTACTAAAATATGAGAGACTTCCAGACCATTGTTTTAGTTATGGTAGATTGGGTCATAAGACGAGGGAATGTACAAATGAGGAGGGTGAATCGGGATCTTCAGTGAGCAAGGAACCATTGTTTGGGGCATGGCTTCGGGCTACCAGTCCTACTAAACGACCCATGCAATTTGAAAGATCAAGAGAGTCGCGATATCGAGCTACCTATGAGGGTGATGCTTCTGGATGGAAGGATCAAGGTGACTCAAGTATACGTTCGGTGTCTCCGGTAACTGGCGATCTTGTTACGGTGAGAAGAGGAGTTACCAATGGTAGCCTTATGGTGACAAATAAGGAAACTGCTAGAAAAGGGACATAGTCAATGGGTGAGCCAAAAATTAAGGTATCAACATCTAATACACGTGATTCTCGGGATCATGTGCCAATGATAAGCGATGACCATCCCAAGAATATAGGAGATTCCACGAATGATGGAGATTTCAAATTTGAAAGTTTGCGGGGTCAAGGTGGAATCCATGCGTTAAAGAAGCTAGTCCAAAATGACCAGGCTTAAAAAATTTCCCAAACCAAAGCCTAAGTTATTTCGATGAATAGTGGCCCAACTCAGAGCTAGATAGATCCTAACATCTTAGGCCATCAAGGAGTTGTCAAGGGTGGGGGATCCACTAGATCTTTTGATAGTGGGATAGTGTTAAATAGACCTAATATTATGGATGAGACTATTGGGCCACCGGGTGGAGGGCCTACTGTTGTAAGTGTTGGACCTAATGAGACTCAAAAGAGAGGTAAGTGGAAACGTTGAGCCCGGATGGATCGTATGGAGGAGGACCCGATTGAGAATAAATTGGATTTGGGTAATAGACTGATTCCCGATGCTAGAAGGGAAATTAGGGATTTAGGAAAGAAACAGAGATATGGGACGAATTTTTTTAGGGAAATCAAATCTTCGAAAAGAAATCACAGAGTAACCTTGTGTCAGCTTGAAGAACAAGGGTTAGAGGGAACTTTGAAGGAGGATAATTGTTGACTAACTGAAGGTCAGTATGGGCATACATAGATTTCTTTTGATGGGGCGGTGGTACTAATGGGAAGTTTGGACTGGTCGACTGGAACTAGGGTCGAAGAGGCTTCGAGGAAGACAGTGGAAATCGAGCCTTGGGGCATGGTGGATTCTTGGGAGGGCTTAGTTAGTGACACAGTGAAGACTAAGACAACTTCAGGTGTGAGTCAGAGGTCATCGTTATCGAATGTTACTGAAATAGAGATATCGGTGAGTCGGTTTACACCGGTTTTTTGGAAGCAATGAAAAGCGTAGTTTAGAACGCTCGGGGACTGGAAAGTGACCAGGCGTTCCGCACCCTACTTTATCTAAAGCATACTCATAAACCTGATGTGCTGATTCTTTTCGAAACAAAGGTGAAGCATGCAATGTTAGAAACTTTTCGTGTTAAGCTTGGTTTTTATGGTAAGTTAGTTGTAGATTGTGTTGGCAGAAGTGAGGGTATTTGCATTTTATTGTCAAATTGTGTTTCGGTGGATTTAATTCTTTTACTAAATTCCATATTGATACTAAGGTGGTCTCGCATAGGGCGAAGGTTTGGCGTCTTACGGGTTTCTATGGGCACCCGGACGTGACTCAGAGACACCATTCATGGACTCTCCTCCGTTGCTTGAAAGGAATGGTGGATTTACCATGGCTGTGTATTGGGATTTTAATGAGATATTAGAGGAGTCTGAAAAATAAGGTGGATTGGAAAGGCCTCGTTACTTGATGAAAAACTTCCGCAATGCTCTGGATGACAGTGGGTTAGAGGATATGGGTTACTTGGGCCCTCGTTTCACCTGGTCCAATAAACGAGGGAGTTTTAGTTAAGTTTAGGAAATGCCCGATACAGGGTTGTGTTGTTTTCGGTGCAAGCAGTTTTTTCCCCATTCTATAGTGAAACATCTGGACTTTTGGGGATCAGATCACCGCCCACTTCTGGTGGAAATCTTAGACCATCCTAGAGATTTTGGCTATATGGATAGTCATATCCAGAGACGTTTTCACTTTGAAGCTTGTTGGGCAGAGGAGTAAGATTGTCATAAGTTAATTGCAGGTAAATGGGGTAGTGATTATGGTTCCGTTCCTATGACAGATTGTTTCAAAGATTAGTGATTGTACTAGCACTTAGGCTGTATGGAATGCCAGGAATTGGAGGTAGTTGCGTAATGATATTGCTTCCAGTAAACATGCCCTTTGTAATGCTAATAAGAATATTCGGCCTGACTCGTGGCCGTATGTTAGAAGGCTTGAGAATAAACTTGATGTTTTATTAGAGAAAGAAGAATCTTATTAGCGTCAAAGGTTAAGAATGGAATGGTTGAAGGGAGGCGATCGGAATACGAAAATTTTCCACTAGAAGGCATCTTCCATGCGAACTAGAAATACTATTATTGGTCTTCGTGATAATGCTGGGGTATGGCGATCAGGTAAATCGGATTTGGAATTAGTGATTTCTCAGTACTTTGCTAATATGTTTTGTTCTTCTCTTTCTTCTGTTGATGTTGAGAAAGTCACGGGGTTCGGTCAAGGAAAAGCTCTCTCCTAGAAGCCGCTTACTTCTTGATAGTCCTTTTACTGCTGTTAAGATCAGGAATGCAACGTTTGATATGTCCCCTACAAAAGCTCCTGGTCCTAATGGTCTCCCAGTCCTATTCTATCAGAAGTTCTGGTCTACAATTGATGATGGTATTACAAAAGCTTGTCTGAGATGTTTGGATGATGGGGATTCTATGGAGATGATTAACAGTACTCTGATCACTCTTATTCCAAAAGTGCAACAAGTTGAGAGTATGTCAGATTTTAGGCCAATAAGCCTTTGCAATGTGGCCTATAAAATCATAGCCAAGGCTCATGCTAAAATCATAGCCAACTTCTCAAAGCGCTTTCATCCCTGGTCGTCTCATCTCGGATGATGCTATTATCGGTTTTGAGTGCATCCATACGCTGCGTTTGAGGAAGAGAAAAACTAGTTCTATAACCCTAATACTTGACATGTCAAAAGTATATGACCGCATGGAATGGGTCTTTTTGAGTGAGATGATGGCAAAATTAGGTTTCTTATAGGCGTGGATTGGGAGGATTATGAGATATGTCTCTTTAGTCTCATTCTTCTTCTTGCTAAATGGGGAAATTTGTGGAAATCTTAAACCATCCAGGGACTTGAGACAAGGGGACCTTTTGTCCCCTTATTTATTTCTGATATGTGCTGAAGGCCTGCTGAGCTTACTTAACAAGGCTGTCTGTGATAAGAAGATCTCGGGTTTTAAGTGCAATAAGTCAAGCCCCATTGTGTCGCATTTGTTCTTCGCAGATGATAGTCTGCTCTTCTCAAGGGCCTCGAGGAAAGCGTGTGTGGCTATCTGTAATATACTGAATGATTATGAAAAGGCGTCGGGTCAGATGATAAATTTTAGCAAGTTTGCTATGTGTGTGAGCAAGGTTGTTGGTAGGACAGAAAAGGATCGGTTGGCAAATATTGTGGGTGTTAAGTTGGTAACCTGTCATGAGAAATATTTGGGCCTCCTAAGTTTTGCTAGTAGAAATAAAAAGGACCTCTTTGCTGACATTAAGGATCGTGTGTGGAATAAAGTCCGTGGTTGGCAGCATAAGCTGTTTTCTATGGGTGGTAGAGAGGTCCTTCTGAAGGCTGTCATTCAGGCGATCCCAACCTACTCTATGTCCCTTTTCCGTCTCCTACAAGGTCTCATATCGGATATTCATAGAGTGTGCGCTCATTTCTGGTGGGGTAGTTCTGCGACTTCTAAGAAAATACATTAGTGTTCTTGGTCTAAGATTTGTGAGAATAAATATCTTGGGGGCTTGGGTTTTCGTGATCTTATGCCTTCAATAGGGCTATCCTTGCGAAGTAGTGTTGGAGATTGATCACCAATCCTCATTCCTTGGCTACGAAGGTCCTTAAAAGCTGTTATTTCCTGGATTCTTCTTTCTTGGAGGCTAAAATTTGCTCAACTAGCTCTTACATTTGGAGAAGCTTGCTTTGGGGTCGGGGTGTCATTGAAGCTGGTTCTCATTAGAGGATAGGGAATGGTAGCTCTGTTAAGATTTATAGTGATCGTTGAATCCCTCGTCCCTTTACTTCTAGAGTCATTTCCTCATGTGCCCTTGGTGAGAGGTCTATTGACAGCTCCCTTTTTGCGCCTTTAGGTGGATGGAATGCTCCTCTCATTCTTTTTTCTTTCTTCAAAGAGGAAGGTGAGGCCATTTTAAGCTTGCCTTTGAGCTCTTCTCTTTCTGATGAATCGCTCTTGTAGCATTTCGAGACCTTGGGGAACTACTCCATGCGTAGTGGCTACAGAGTGTGCAGGTCTCTGATTAATAATCTGTCTTTGTCGGGTCTTTGTAATTTGGAGTCTTGGTGGAAATTTTTCTGGCATCTTAAAATTCCATCGAAGATCAAATTATTTATTTGGAAGGCTTTCAACAACTAGATTCTGATTTTGACTAATCTTGCAAAGCGTGGTGTCCCAACTAATGCTCTTTGCCCTATCTACTCTCGGAAGTATGAAACGACGGCACACGCTTTGTAAGGATGTTCTAGTCTTAAAGACCACCGTTCTTCGTGGTCCCTCCTAAAAGACCTGAAATCAGGGGAGGGGGCTGCTTTCTAGGATATTATTCTTCACTGCTATAGGACCCTTCAGAAAGAGGAATTTGAGATGTTGTGTGTCTTTTTTTGGTGAATCTGGTGGAGGAGAAATCAAGTGGTTCATAATGTTGCGATGCGTAATGATGAGAATGTTGTGGGTTGGGCTTCAAACTTCATTAGTGAATTCAAGTTAGCTAATGCCACTAGTCCGATAATTCTTCCCCATTCTCAGGCTCCATGGTCAAGTGGTGCTATCCTGAGTTTGGATGTTACAAAGTTAATACTGATGCAGCTATAACCAGTTCTTCTAATCATATTGGTGTTGGGATTATGGTCCGCAATCATAAGGGTCTTATGATGGGTTCGTCTATCCAATCCTTCATGCTTGTTTCTCCCCCCAAGTGGCGGAAGCTACTGCTCTTCTTCGGGGAATCAGATTTGCTATTGATATTGGCCTGCTGCCAGCTTTGGTGGAATCTGATGCTAAGTCAGTTATGGATTTGATTAAGTCTGGTGTGGCCTCTTAGGTTGATATTGGTATTATTGTTAGTGAAATTCTGCTTTTAGCTAGTAGGTTTCCCATTTCTTTCTCTTTTACTCCTAGACAAGCAAATATGGTTGCCAATAATTTGGCTAAACTAGCTGTAGGTTCTTCTGATGATTGTTTTTGGATTGAGTTTTGTCCTCCCTGTGTGGATAGTTTGGGTCTGGTTGATTGTCCAGACTAGTTTTGGTTCTCCTTTTAAAAAAAAATAAAGACTGTGTTTATTACACAGCATTGGACAGGATTGGACTATGTGCAGTCCTGTCCCAATGTTTGTTGAGCACACTGGATTAGAGAACCAATCCGATGGGGTGCATGAGTTGTCCTGTTGTGGTGGGATTATTTAGTCCCACCATAGACGTTGGGACTATTTTAGTCCCACTCATCTATATTTTTTGGCTAGGACCCGGCATTTTCTCATTTTATAATATTGCTTTTTTCAATTTTTTTAGTTTTTTACTTTTTGGCTGGGACTATTTTTGTCCCAGGCTTTTGTTCTTCTTAAAAATATATATATATTATTTATATTTAAAATATTAAATTCATTCAATCTGATTTAAAAATTAATTTAATATATGTTATTTTATTATAACATTTTTTTAATTTAAATGTTATTTTATTTCAAATTAATTTTATTTATTTTTAAAAATAATTTATTTTAATCAAAATAATAATTTAATAATTTTTTAACCAAATTTAATTTAAAATAGTTTTATTTTTATTTTCTTTGAATTTATTAAAACGGTTTTATTTATTTAATATAATTTTATACTTGCCTATCACAAAAAAAAAAAAAAAAATTAAAAAAAAAAAAAAAAAAAATTATTTTCGCTTATTTTTTATTCAATCCTATGTTACACCAAACAAAAGACAATATTATTTTAGTCCAATCCGTACTACACCAAACACGTCTTAGTACTAATTTTAGGAGGGTGTATTCAATTAGGATTTCAAAAGACTTTACAAGATAATCCGTACTGCACCAAACATGTCTTTTTTTTAAGTGGATGACTTTTGTAGATTTTATGGACTTTTATAGACTTTACAAGATTATGAAAAACTTTCATAGACTTTTATTTAAAATACTTTCATAGACTTTTATTTTAAAAGACTTTCATAAACTTTCATTTTAAAAGACTTTTATAGACATTTATAGACTTTCATTGACTTTTAAATATAATGTATACTTTGTTTTAGCAAAATTATATATATTTATCATGTCAATAAAAATATTTTTTCAATTGAATAAAAAAAAAAACCATCGTTAATTAAACTTGACAAAAGCATTCATGCCTATATATGTGATTTTAAAATTTTATTTTAATTTTAATTATATTTTGTATTATAAAGACATTATACTCCTTTTTTTTTTTTTTTTAATAATTAGTCAAAATTTTATTTGTTTTTTTATAATTAGTCAAAATATTATAAAATTTCTTTTAGAATAAATGTAGCAAATTGACAATAATATTAACGTTTACATGTTTCTATGAAAGTATGACAATGAGTATAAAAAATCTACCAAAAATTTATTCAAGTTACTAAAGATAAAACATAAAAAACGCACCTAGTTGTTGAATAAGACCCATGCCTAAAAGTGGGTAGTTTGATATTAATCATAATTACATGGAGTCACGCTCATACGCGACTTAAATTATGGCATATTGACATGATTAAGTAGTGATTTTTGTCTTTTATTATTTTTATTTTACATAAATGAAGTTCATTTGATTTGTTTCGGTGTTGTTTAGTTGTTTTGAAAATATAGGTAAAAAAATATGAAATCTTTTGTCCTTAATTGCATAGCTGATGAAGAGTCGTTTTATATTATTTTATATTATTTTTTAGTTTTTTTTTTTTTTTGTTATAGATCGTTAATGTTTGTTTGTTTGTTTGTTTGTTTGTTTTTTTTTTTTTTTTGATAGTGTTTATTCATTTTAAAGTTATTTGTTTTTTTTTATTTATGAAATTTGTTAAGAATGAGTGTGCTTTTATTTGAAAATAGAACATATGTTTGGTTGTTGATGTTTTTTAAAGAGTGTTATGTTTTTCTTATAAAGTGAAATTCTTTCTATTTTTTTTTTTTTTTTTTTTAAAGTCATTCAAAGTCTTTAGTAGAAATAGAAGGTAAATTGTGAGATTTTTTATAACTAAAAGTCATTAATATTTTTAAGTCGTTAAAAGTCATTCAGATTTTGAATACCTCATAACTATCATAGACGGTTAAAAAGTCTTGATTGAATACCACATGACTTTTATAGACTTTTTAAAAGTCTATAAAAGTTTGTATTGAATACCCTATGACTTTTATAAAGTCGTTAAAAGTTTACATTGAATACACCTAAATATTTTTTAATTTCATAAAAGTCATTTAAAGTCTTTAAAATCTTAATTGAATACACCCCCCTTAGAGTGATTCAATCAAATCCCACAAAATAGTCTAATTATATCCGATCCAATCTTGCACACCAAATAAACCCTTAGTGGATTGTTTTTAATTTTGGCTAAAAATAGAAAACCTGCTTAATTATAGGTGGTATTGCTTTTGAGAAGTTAAAATCAGCTTATTTTATATTTTTGATATAAAATGATGTTTGGTAAAACTTTCAAAAGTGATTAAGTGATAATTTGACAAGTTTTGATAGTGATTTTGAGAAGTATGTGTGGAGTTACTTTTTGAAAGTGATTATGGAATAATTTATTTCAGTATTTAATGAATCTTTTAAAATATCAATTTATCCTTATAAAATCAAATTAAAATCATTTATATACCTTATTTCATCTTAAAATTAAAGACTCTAATTAAATATTGAGTTGATTTATAAAATCTTTTAAAAATATTTTTATTATTCTTATGGATTTTTTTTTTCTAATTTAAATATCCTACTTAAATATTGATTTAATATATATAATTAATAAATAAAATAAAATAAAATAAGGTTCTAAATTCATGTCTATTTTAGTCATTGTAACTAATTTAAGCACTTTTGAAATAAAATTACCAAATATACGTATATTGCTTTTGAACTATACAGTATTTTAAAAGTATAATTAACCAAACGTCTGTTGATTAACTTCACAGCTGATTATTCTTTCAATAGATCTAACGGTGATTATTATAAAAGATATAGCAATACCAAACTGGCCCTAAAAATGGCTAATTCCTCTTTAAAAAAACAATTATTATAAGAGAAAATTATGACTTACTTGTGGGCACTTGAATCCCACCCAGAAAGATTGGCTGTTTCCTTGAGAGCATCCTTCCATCTCTGCACTTTGTGTAAACTCTCCTTATAAAGTTGTTCATGCTCAGCAAATGCTTTTGCAAAGCTCCCTGTCTGATGCCTTACATCCGTTGGATCTACCCCATAGAAAACTGGTATCACCATCTGTTTGTTCTTTTCCCTGCATTCAAGGATCTTCACAAGTTCGTCCAGACACCATTTGGAAGATGCATAGTCTATCGAGAAAATGATAATCGAAATCTGCGACTTTTCGATTGCTTCTAGAAGAGATGGGGAGATTTCATCTCCAATTTTGAGTTTGTAATCAATGAAAGTATCAATTTGTTTGTCACGCAAAGCTTTATCAAGGTGACTGGTAAAATTGTAGCGGGTATCCTTGCCTCTGAAACTGATAAAAACATCGTACTTGAATTGAGGAGTATTGGAAGAGGAAGAAGAAGGAATCAAACTCACCGCCATCGATGATGATGAGATCAGAGAGTGACCGTTAAGACGGTAGAGATGTATTCTTTATTGCTCTGTTTTTATTTTGCACTGATGTTAGAGTTTTCATTGACTTATATTTCCTGGTGGATGGCAACCAGCTCCCTTGATATTTCAATTAACCCAATCATTAAAAATGTGAAATCACATATGCATTGCCGTGTTGAAGAAAAGTTGATTCCTCATACAATACGATGATGATGAGATCAGAGGAGATAACAGAGTTGTTAGAGATGTGAATTCTTTATTGCTCTGTTTTTATTTTGCACTGATGTTACAGTCTTCATTGACAAACAGAGCACCACAGAGTCTTTGTTCTAAACCCAACGGTACGCATTAAAGATTTAGAAGAGTTGGACTAAAACTAGTCCCAACGTATATGATGGGATTAAATAATCCCACCACAACATAACGGTCCAATATGCATTTAAACAGCCTAAGCGTATGCGTTGAAACATTGAAAATTTGAAATCAAATATGCATTGCCGTGTTGAAGGAAAGTTGATTCCTAATTGCATGGAAAAATTTATCATACTTTCACTTCACGTTTAGATATCATACTTGCATTCTTTGGTTAACGCCAGCTGTCTGATAGAAACACATGCCCGGATATGACACTAGATATCTGACATCGGAACCTTCTATGTATTTCTAGATCCACAGGTGGGGGGCCAAAATTTATTAACATTTTATGACTTTATTATGAGGAGAAAATTCTTATATATATAGATTTTCTATTATCAGTTCGTCCTGACAATAAATATATCAGGACAAAGGATGTTGATCATTAGATTTACATACTTTGACTCAAAGTGTATGTATTTGTCAAAACTTCTCCATAATCTATGGTTCACATTCTTTGTCATAATATATTTATTGTCAGGATGAACTGATAATAGAAAAACTATATATATATAGTTTTTTTCATACTGACCAAACAAAATAACCTACTAAAGATTGTTTGAATTTTGATATGTGAATATGTGATATGGATTTTATGTACATGTGTTGCAGCGGTGGTAGGGGATAGATTTTTGGCCAGAGATATAACCTTTCAAAACACAGCGGGAATAAATTTAAATTTCCTTACTAACTACTGTAAAATTGATGATGTTTGTGACTGTCTAGGAATGATCCCAAATTTGCTACGTAAATAAAATATTGTATTTCTAATAGTTCAATGCAAAAGTTTTTGTATAAAATTACATTATGTATTTAGAAAGTGCTTTGTAATTTGAACCCAAGCTTCTCTTATTAACACTATAAAAAGAGTAATTCTAGACGTTACAATTTTTTTTTCCCAAATTCTGTCACAAATGATATGACACGTGAGGTGTGAGCATCTTATAATTCATTTGTCACAATATATTTAATTTTCATGACAAATCTTCAAACAATAATAGATTTGTTAAGAAAATAATAGATTTATCACGGAAATAATCATCAATGAAATAATTAACTCGCGTAAAAAAAAAATTGTGAAAAAAAAAAGAAAAAAAATTTACAAATGAATTTTTTAATCGTGACAATTACAATAATATTTCGTGACATGTTTTTTTACAGAAAAATAATTAATTTGCATGAATGAGTAGAGAGTAAGAAAAAGAAAAAAAAAAGAAAAAAAATGAAAATGAAAATAAAAATAAAGTAGAGAGTTGAGGAAAATAACAGGTATATTTCTAAAGTGGCCGGCTTTGTTGGTGATGTGGGATTGGTGTCAACGGAGAAGAAGACTCAAGAGTCAAGAGTGACCATTTTTCATTAAATTTGTCATATATACAAACAAGCGAGTCAAACCATATACCATTATCATTAATGGAAATAAAATATTTGCTTCAAATTGCAATTCAAAGTTCAAACTTAAACCATCGTCATACAACACGGCCATTGTTAAATACACAACTATTCTCATTACTAAATTTATTGATACTATAAAAATTAGACTGTTCAATATTCATTTGATGTGGTCAAACGTAAATTAGATGATAACCAAACTTGTCAACAAATGTTAAGATCCCAAGTGGCCAAGTTCAAATCCACTGTACGTTTGCATGGAATTGACCAATTGACACACTTTAAAGACTTGGTATTCGGTAACAATTGAAATGTGTTAGTACGTAAGAAAGCATATATCAACTTTGATAGGTTGGCCTGAACTAAGCTCATCGATCTAGATGGGTGAATAAAAGAATTTTATATCATTGGTTGGCAGAGATGAAGCCAGGTCCAAGATATTGTGGGGTTAGTTTGAAAAATTATTAAAAGTTTAATAGAAAAATGTAAATAATAAAAAATATTAGGATAAAATATTAATAAAATTTTAAAAAATTTGTGAACAATGTATAAAGCATCAACCTAGACAAGAACAGGTTCCAAGTACATAATATTAATGTAGCTTTAAAATTCAAATCCACACATAAGACTAATTATAATTATATCAATTTTTGATTCAGTTCCCATATGACTCGTTCCCTTGAAGCAACATTAATTGTGTTGTTTGTGTTTATATCTCTCACTCAAAACTATTTATTCGTTTGGGAGGATCACTTAAGCAACTAAATTATGAATATAATTAAAGCCAAAAAAAAAAAAAAAAAACTTAATTTGTTTGTATAAAGAAAAAAGGAAGAACAGTGA
Source organism: Acer yangbiense (assembly GCA_008009225.1). Taxonomy (NCBI): domain Eukaryota; kingdom Viridiplantae; phylum Streptophyta; class Magnoliopsida; order Sapindales; family Sapindaceae; genus Acer; species Acer yangbiense. The sequence continues at coordinate 12,276,499 of CM017762.1, forward strand.
TGAGTCTACAGACCTGTAATGACTAGTGGACATGACCACAGTCAGCTCATTTTGAACATTTAAAGGGACCGACTTCATTTATATTTTAGACTAATTGGCGTTAGACCCCTGAATGGTACGCAAAGTTGCAACTTGCCCTCTAAGTATCTTTTTTAGACGTTAAACCCCTCGAACTATTAGAAATTGTTAGAAATTGTTGCAACCTGCCTCCTAAGTATGAAAGGGTTCTGTCTCTATTTCGTCACTTTCTGACAATTTCCAATTGGTTTAATTAATAAAGTGAAGGGGAACTCGGATTATTGATTTGTGTGTGAGACCATATAATTAATTTGATTTCAAATTAATTTTAGTAAACATTATAATCACAAATTTTCCTTCTCCACACTAAACGCGTGCCCTACCTGATGATGATGATGATGATGAATGGAGAAGAAATGACAAAATAGTGAAGACCAACAAATGAGAATTGGGCTTTGGTTTCTTATTGGGCTTTTGTTAGGTATTTTGGCCCGTTTTATATTTGGGCTGGTTCTTAGTGACATGCCTAGTCTCAAGCCCAAGACCATCCGAGTTTTGGGCCTCAACTCTTTTATTGGGTTTTTACTTGGCTTCCTACTATCCATCCAATCAACTTCCTTAAAAGGTGCTTTGAGAAATCTGCCTGCCTTTATAACTTGAGTTGGACTATAATAATTTAATTTTTTTAATATTTAAAATTTTAGAAATTGTTAGATTGGTATGATTGAGAAGAATTATAGTCCAACTCAAATATTAAAGAAATTAAATTATTATAGTCCAACTCAAGTTATAAAGGCAGATGAAAACGTCATATTATAATTATAAGAGATTTTCAAATGTTTCAACCAAACAATCTTAATAGCTAAGTCAAAAGTAAAAGTTATTCCAAACTAGCCCAACCCAATTTATATAAGGAAATTGCAGGAATTAATAAAAAAAAATATGGATTTATTATTTTTAGCTACTTTTATTTATTTTATTATTCTCATCTAATATGGGAATTAACTGACAAAAATATCCTTTTTTTGTCCAACCCAATTTTTGGAACTCTAGAAGGGAGGAAGGTTATCATGGAAGTAAATATATGTACATGTCTTCTCTACTCGACTAGTTCCCTCCTTCGAATCACTTCCTCAACTCTCCACTGTAAGTCTCTTACTCTCTTGTGCTTTTGTAAATTACTTTCTTATTTTTGTTGATGGACCTTCAATTTTGTATTCCAATCGTTTTATTAGGTTTGTTTGTTTGTTTGTTTTTTTTTTGGTAATTTTGAATCTGATTTGTTGAATTGTTGAGAAAATTTTCAAATAAATTTTAATTTTGTGGAGGTTGATGTATCAAAAATTTATTCATGTTGCATAGCATTTAGGGATCCAGTCAATAAAGAAATCGTGGAAGCCTATGGAATGCCCCCAAATTCATATTATGAAAAATATATCGTGACTCGTTGTCCTCCTTGATATTAGTAAGTAATTATGCTTCCTTGCTTATGACGAATTGCTGTAGTCAGAGCCAAATATCAGCAGTCCTTGCAGCTCCAAAGAACAAGTCCTCTGCCCTAAAGCCTCCCTTGAAGTTCGTGATCTGAAGTAGAACAGGTTGGATAGACGAAGTTTACAGGATAGAGATTTGTGAACAGCAAGGGATACCCTATGAGTATGGAAATGGGCGTTTACAGGACCGATCACAACTCTTGGTAGATATTCAAAATGTGAATCCAACTCTAGGTAGACCCAGTGTGGACTGATTTGAAACTCACATGCCAGAGACAATCCACACTAATGTTGTTTCATAGACAAAATATCAAACACTATATTATCTACATACGCACAAGTGAAACTGGTCTCATTACATAAATCCACCACTCCCAACGCATCAGATTCAACACATAAGGGAAAGCAACCACCTTTCCACCAGTTTTGAAATCTGCAATGAGTTCACCAGCCCTACTCCAGCAATCTTTGACAACTCGACCATACGATTCCTGTTGTGCCAAAGCAACCAAGCAATAACCAGGAATCTCAAATCAATCTTCTCTTTCTCAACTAAGCTAAGCCACATAATCCTGTAAACAACAATTTTGAAGCTTATTAAGACTGGGGAAAAAATGACATGATTTCCATTGTGAAAAAATGACATCCTGTAATTAACTGTTGTACTATGTACGAACTCACCTGAAAATCGAAAACTTGTCGCGGCGTTGACGAGCTTGAACGGTCGCTCCAAGCTGCATCGTCAACAAGAGAAAAACGGTCAAGGCAAAGGCGCGGCGTTGACGGGCTGGGGAGGACAGTCACTGCAGGTGGAGGCATCAACGGGCAAAGGGCGGCGGCAGCGAGGGATGACAAGGTCTCTTTTTCTTTCTCTCTATTTCAATCTATAACCTAACAATAGCCAAAAGACCCAAAACCCCAATTTTTTATTTTTTATTATTTCAATTCATTTAGGGGTAAACTTGTCCAAAATGAGTCAAATGTAATAAAACAATTAAAAACTTTTATGTGGCTAAAAACAATAAATAATAAATCTATAATTTTTTGGAGTGGTTCTATTGACACACCCTTTATTGATCTAATAATACCTCACTTTTAAAATTTATTTATATTACATTTATATCCTTTATCAAAGTTATTTAAAAAAAAATCCAATTCCATAGTCGACTCTTTTACCGATTGAATTCCGGTGAAACTTCACTTCCAGTTATAATTTCATCGCTAGTAAACTTCTTTTAATATTATAAATCATAAATTCTTTATTTTCAATAAAATATTAAATAAAGTATATTTGTTTATTTCATGTATACACATAATTATGTTGCCTCAAAAAAGTTCTTTTAACATTATAGACCCTAAATTCTTTGTTTTTCAATAAATAATAATCTAAAAAAGAATTTTTTCTTCCATATATATAGAATATCACAAAAGAAACAAACTTAATAAAATTAAAAGACATAACTCCAATTTAGGTCGAAACATATAAAAGCGATGGAGAGAGATTTTTTTTTTTTACACAATAAAATATAATCAATTTATAACTAAAGGAAAAAAAAAAAAAAAAGGCTATTAAGATGTGTGATTGAGATAAGAAGAGTGATAATATACAAGAGTGTTAAGAGTAATATTGCTACAGCTCATAGTAACATTGCTACAACTCATTCAATTGTTCCACAAGCAACAAGTCAAGCTCAATCAGTAGAAGCAGAGGAATATAATCATCACCACTGCAATCAGAGTTTGTTTAGAAGTAATGACTGTGACTGAATTCCTTTAGTCACGTTATCATTCCCTAATGCTAACTTGGCAAACTGTTAGAAATTAGTTAGAAATAGGAATCTCGTGTTGTAACTAATTCTCTAAAATTCAAGGTCAATCTCTTCTGTGAAAGGTTGAGTCCTTTGTATATATACATACTTGTAACAGAAGGATATTTTAATCAATGAAAAACGTTTTTCAGTTTTCTCTCTGAAAGGAATCATCAAGCTCTATCAATGGAGTTTTACTTTCTCTGTATCTTTTAGCTTTTCGTTTTCTTTTCTGTGTTTGACATTTTATCAAACACCTGGTGGTTCTTCATAAACACTTAATCTCAATTTGGTATCAGAGCCTCTACGACCAACGTCAACAATGTCTGGATCCAATAGTTCAGTTCTTCCTTGTGCTAATGAAGGTTCGTCTTCTTCACTTCCAGCTGCAACTGATCTGAATGCGCTTGCAAAGGCTCTCAACTTTCATGTATCTCTGAAACTTGATACTGCTAACTACATCTACTGGAAAGCACAAGTGCTTCCAGTGATCAGATCACTAGATCTTGATGATATCGTGCTTGGGTTAAAGATCTGTCCAGAAAAGTTTGTGGAGTCAACATCAACCACTCAAAATGGTGCTGAAAAAGAAATGGTGATTAACACTGCATATACGACTTGGAGAAGAGCTGATCAGATGCTTTTAGGCTGGCTATTATCTACAACCAGTCAAGAGGTTCTCGGTCAGGTAACAAACTGTTCTTCCTCATTTGAAGTCTGGAATACTCTTGAAAATCTCACTCACAAACTTCAATGGCTAGAGTTCTTCAATTAAAGCAAGAAATGCAAAATGTTAAGAAAGGATCGTCGTCGATCTCTGAGTTTTTCTTAAAAATAAAGATCTTAAGAGATAGTCTTAGAGCAGCTGGTCAAGTTGTGAGTGAATATGATATGGTACTTAGTGCAGTTAATGGACTAGGTCATGACTATGATGCTGTAGTTGCGATAATCACTTCTCAACACAAGTCAATGTCCTTACAAGAAGCACAATTCCTGGCAATGATGCATGAACAACGTCTCCAACACCTGAATGGTGTCTCACATGATTTGGTCACTGGAGCTTCTGCTCAATTTGTTGCTAACAATGGAGGAAATTTTCGAGGAAACTATAACCACAATGTTGGTGGTGGAAGAAACAATAATGGTAGAGGTCGTGGAAGAGGCAAAAGCAGGTGGACTAACAACAATAGGCTGGTGTGTTAACTTTGCAACAAGCCAGGTCATGCTGTTCTTCAGTGTTATAAGCGTTTTGATTAGTCTTTTCAAGGCAATAATCAGTATCACAATGGTCAGAATTTTCAACAACAAACTACTCATCACCAGTCAGTGCCTCAAGCTCATTTTAATCAAGTTTTGCCTTCTTCCTCACAACCTCACTACAATCAACACTCTGCTGCATATTTTGCATCTCCTGAATCAGTGCAAGATCCTGCCTGGTACATGGATACAGGCGCAACCAATCACATCACTTCAGAGCTTGGAAATCTCTCATTGAAATCTAATTACAGAGGCAATGAACGACTTACAGTTGGCAATGGTCAACAACTCGCAATCTCTCACATAGGTAATGCAAAACTAAACTCACATACTATTCCTTCCAAGACTTTGCATCTTCAAAATGTTTTGCTTGTACCTAACATAACTAAGAATTTACTTAGTATCTCTACATTCACTAGAGACAATCATGCATTTGCTAAGTTTTATGATGATCATTTTGTTATAAAGGACAAGGTTACGAAGAGAATACTTCTTCAAGGACAGCTTAAGGATGGGTTGTATAAGCTTGAAGTCAGTAATCCTCCCTTAAGAAGCAAGTCTGCTATATCATCTGAGCCTGCATCTGTTTTTCTGTCTAAATCATCTTTTGATAACTGTAATAAAAGTCATGCTACATACTGTACTTTCTCTAGAGGTGTTGTGCACAATGGGTTCAATGCGAACCTTGCTGCTACTGTCAATGCAAATATATGGCATGCTAAGCTTGGCCATCCTTCGTTGTCAGTTTTTCGTACTGTAATGAAACGTGTTCAACTCAATAATAATACTCATGTTGATTTTTGTGAGTCTTGTAAGTTAGGAAAAATGCATCAGCTACCATATCCTAACTCTACTTCAGTTACAACCAAACCTCTTGAGCTTGTGCATACTGATTTATGGGGCCCTGCTCCCATGCTGTCAACAGAGGGTTACAGGTACTACATTTCATTTGTGGACTCCTTTAGTCGTTTTGTTTGGGTTTTTCCACTACGTTTTAAGTCTGAAGCTTTCAATGTATTTGTTCAATTTCATAAGATGGTTGAACTTCAATTCAATACAAAACTTCAGTGTCTTCAAACCGATATGGGAAAGGAATTCTTGCCTATTCTCACTTATCTTAAGAGTCTTGGTGTCAACTATCGTTTGTCTTGCCCTTATTCTCATAAGCAAAATGGTGTTGCTGAGAGAAAACACAGGCATCTTGTTGAGACAGGGCTCACTTTGCTTGCTCATGCAAAAATGCCTCTCAAGTTTTGGGTTGAAGCTTTTCAAACTGCAGCAATTCTTATTAACAATTTGCCATCTCCTCAACTTCGTTTCCTGTCTCCTTTTGAGATTCTCTACAGGAAAAAACCCAACTATCACTATTTTAAGTCCTTTGGGTGTGCATGTTACCCTTATCTAAGACCTTTTCAATCTCAAAAATTTCAGTTTCATAGCTCCAAATGTGTCTTTCTTGGTTACAGTTTGCATCATAAAGGGTACAAGTGTCTACACTCTTCAGGAAAAATCTACCTATCTCAAAATGTAGTCTTCAACGAGTTAGAATTCCCCTTTAAGTCATTGTTTAGTTCCATTTCAGGAGCCACCCCTAGCTCCTTTTATAGCCTTCCTACATCTGTTCTACACACTGTCTCCCCAGTATGTACTAATCAAGCACCTATAGCTGCCTCCTCACGAAATGTTCATCAAGTTGCTTCTGTGCAAAGCACTGGTTCTCCAGAAGCATCCCATTCCAGTCAGGCTTCTCCTGAGTGGCGTATCGCATCACCTACTACTGAAAATTACACACAACAACCTACTCAGCCTGAAGCACAACCACTTAATATACATCAGTCTGATCAATCCAGGCATCCTATGGTTACAAGGTCTAAGGCAGGGATATTCAAGCCTAAAACCTATTCAGCTCTCTGTTCTTCTCCTTTTGGACTTGTTGCTGAGTCTGAACCCCGTAATGTTAAGGCTGCATTGTCTAATTGTAAGTGGTTACAGGCTATGAATGAAGAGTTTAGTGCCCTGCAGTTGAATCAAACTTGGACCTTGGTGCCGCAGAATTCTGATATGCATGTTGTTGGAAATAAGTGGGTTTTTCATGTGAAATATAAGCCCGATGGGAGTGTGTTGAAATACAAGGCAATGCTGGTTGCTAAGGGATTCCATCAACAAGAGGGACTGGATTATTTTGACACATTCAGTCCTGTAATCAAGCCCTCCACCATAAGGATTATCTTCACTCTTGCTGTCACTTACAATTGGGAAATTCAGCAGGTGTATGTGAATAATGCTTTTCTCAATGGAGAGTTAAATGAACTGGTGTATATACAACAACCAGAAGGTTTCGTTGATCCTTTGAAACCTGATCATATTTGCAGACTTAATAAGGCGTTATATGGACTTAAGCAAGCCCCAAAGGCTTGGTTTCACAAGCTCAAAGCTGCTTTACTTGGCTGGGGTTTTGTTAATGCTAAGTCTGATGTTTCTCTTTTCATACAGAGACAAGGTCAACATGTTGTATACTTATTGGTATATGTGGATGATATCCTCATCACTGGCAGCAGTCCATCTTTGGTGGCTAAAACTATACACACCTTGAATTCTACCTTTGTCTTGAAAATGCTTGGTCCAGTTAGTTATTTTCTAGGCTTTGAGGCCAAACGTGACATGAATGGTTTGTTTCTAACTCAAACGAAGTATATAGCTGATCTTCTGTCGAAAACTCAGCTCTTGAATTCGAAACTATGTTCTACACCACTTAGCACTAGCACCAAGTTGTCTCTTCATATTGGTTCCCCATTTTCTAATCCATTCCTTTATCGGAGTACAATTGGAGCATTGCAGTATCTGACTCACACTCGGCCTGATATCGCCTTCGCTGTCAATAAACTGAGTCAGTACCTAGTGGCTCCAACTGATGTTCATTGGGCTGCCTGCAAGAGGATGCTTCGTTACTTGAAGGGTACAGCAACTTATGGGCTGCAATTTCGACCTGCTAGCTCTCTTTGTGTGTCAGCTTACACGGATGCTGATTGGGGATCATGCTTGGATGATAGAAGGTCTACTAGTGGGTGTTATGTCTACTTAGGTCCTAACTTGATTACATGGAGTTCACGTAAGCAGAAGGTTGTTGCTCGTTCCAGCACAGAGGCTGAATACAGGGCTCTTGCTCAAGCTTCAACTGAAGTTCTATGGCTCACATCATTGTTTCAAGAACTTGGCATTCCGGTTAACAAGTGTCCTACTATTTGGTGTGATAACACCAGTGCTGGTTCTCTTGCTAAGAATCCCATCTTTCATGCAAGGACCAAACATATAGAGATTGAAGTCCACTTCATCAGGGAAAAGATTGCAAATGGTCAGCTGAGTGTTCAATATGTGCCAACCGAATATCAAAAGGCTGATATTCTCACTAAGGCATTGGCTACTGATAGATTTGAGTTTTTGCGATCCAAACTGACCTTGGTTGAAGTCCCTACGTTCAGTTTGAGGGGGGATGTTAAGAGTAATATTGCTACAGCTCATAGTAACATTGCTACAACTCATTCAATTGTTCCACAAGCAACAAGTCAAGCTCAATCAGCAGAAGCAGAGGAATATAATCATCACCACTGCAATCAGAGTTTGTTTAGAAGTAATGACTGTGACTGAATTCCTTTAGTCACGTTATCATTCCCTAATGCTGGCTTGGCAATCTGTTAGAAATTAGTTAGAAATAGGAATCTCGTGTTGTAACTAATTCTCTAAAATTCAAGGTCAATCTCTTCTGTGAAAGGTTGAGTCCTTTGTATATATACATACTTGTAACAGAAGGATATTTTAATCAATGAAAAACGTTTTTCAGTTTTCTCTCTGAAAGGAATCATCAAGCTCTATCAATGGAGTTTTACTTTCTCTGTATCTTTTAGCTTTTCGTTTTCTCTTTCTGTGTTTGACATTTTATCAAACACCTGGTGGTTCTTCATAAACACTTAATCTCAATTGACAAGATCCAATTGACAAGATCCAATTGAGCAAATTGATAGATTCATACTTTTAAGAGATTTCCACTCACAAATGCTGTTTGGAAGACTCTTAAGCCTTTCACAATTGACAAGATCCAAGTGAACTAGTCTACGTAGATACTTGATGGATGAGGGAAGTTCTTCAATAGCAATGTCACGTAAACCTAACAATTCTATATTACAAGGTATCTTAGGAAATATCTCCAGATTTAAGCAACCATTTAGATTTAAGGAGTCAAGCTTATCGAGATCTTGAATAGAAGACGAGATTTCATGCAAATATTTACAACTTTTTAGATCCAATCTCTTGAGATTTGGGAAACCTGAGAGGTCTGGACAAATGGTTACATTGGAGTATTAGCACAATGCTGTAACCAGAAGTTTAAAACAAAAAAATTAAAAAAAAAAATCAAAACATAATATTACTAATTTACTACTTTATATAGTATTTACAAAGCAATGTAAATAGACAACATACCTGTACACCATTCCATAGTTGTTCGACTTTGCTATAACTCATGTCAAGTTTAACGAGGTTCTCAGGAAGAAAACTTGACAACAGTGATTTTATCGGGCATCCATGCCAACTAAGATACCTTAGCTCAGTGAAATAAAATTCAAGAGCTTCAGAAACATGCACCTTATTGGCCTCTCCATGACTTGAGTTATAACAATTCAAAAATCTCAGTTCATGCATTTTTGGCAAAAGCATATGGATTTAAGTGTATATCTCTTATTTTTGACATATCCAACGAAATGCCTTTGATTGTTTTGGTACCCTAGTATATTCACAAAAAAAATATAATAATAAGTTAGTGCGTATATTAATTAAATATGTAAAGACTCATTAATTGTTTAATTGTCAAAGAAACATATCATATTATTCGTTCTTTTCCACATAGCTAATGCCCAAGTATAAATGGAAATGATACTCTCTAAACTAAAAAATAGTTAATTGAATCTCACCGAATTTTTAGTCAGAATATGATAGATATCCTTATGATGCCACAATCGACTACGTGTGCTAGGATCATCAATAGATTCTTGCCGCACAATTTCCCTAGCCATAGCTTGTAGCAAATAATGTGTTGTTATTATGTTATCCGACATGGTTATCAAAGACTTACTAATGAGAACATCTATTCCAATATTTGCCCGAAATCCACATGCTTCTATGAATGCTTTTACAAGTCCAATGTCACTCGATTTGAAAAAAAGTGCAATATCTAAAAAGATATTCTTCTCTTCATTGTCAAGTCCATCGTAACTTATTTTCAATACCTTCTGTATATCTTCATGAGGGATTGTTTCTAGTTTTTCAATTGCATCCACCCAAACTTCTTTTTTCCTGCCAAGTAGATGGGACCCCAAAACTTTAAGTGCCAATGGAATCCCTCTAGCATAATTTGCCACTCTTTCAGACAGCTCCATGTAATCTTCTGTTGGATGGTTTCTTCTAAAGGCATACCTGGAAAAAAGCTCAAGAGCTTCTTGACCAATTAATTGCCGAACTTCATAAACTTGATCCACTCCACCATTTCGAAGCACTTGCAAATCTCTTGTTGTCATAATGATTCGACTTTGTGGACCGAGACAGTCAAAACCTCCAATCAAATATTCTATTTTTTTTATAATCAGACACGTCATCAAAAACAACGAGAAGCTTCTTTCGGCCAAGTCCATTCTTAATAAAGGGACGTCCTACAGCGAAAGTACCACTTATATTTTCATTTCCGTCCCCCAATAATGCTGAAAGAAGGTCTCGCTGCAAGTGATGTAATCCATTGCTCTGTTCGCACTGTTCCCTAACATTGCAACAGAAGTAAGAACCTTCAAATTGATGAGAGATTTTGTTGAATACAGATTCAGCAAGAGATGTCTTGCCTATACCACCAATGCCCCAAATTCCTACACTACGGACATCGTCTGTCCCAATGCTTAACAACGATTCAATTTCCTTAATCTTTGAATCTATTCCAACAAGGTGGCTGGTATCAGGTGAGGACAACCGATTTGTTTTCTTCAAAACATCTTGGACAATATCCTCAATAAGCACAGACTCGAGCCTAACAAATATTATAAACTATTAACATTAAGTTGTAATAAATCATAAAGGATTAAAGATAATGTAATTTTAACTCAAATTAATAATACTGGCTAGTGGCTACACATTTGAAATCACGTTACTTTTATTTTTCGTTTATTATCAAAGAAATAAAAACAAAGTTTTTTTTTTTTTTTTTTTAGAAAATTAGTTTTAAAGTATAAAAGTAAATAGAAAAAACAGGGGTAATTTTATATTTTCAATGGATTGTTTGCTAAAAGTAGGGGTGTGCGGCGGATCGAATCCAATGGATTTACTATGATCTAAGATTCGATCTGATCTAATTGGATCGAAGAAATTGTAATTCGATCCAATCCAATTTTATAGTGGGATCCGATCTGATCCAATTTTTTGAAATCATGTTACTTTTTTTTTTTTCCTTTTATTATCAAAGAAATAGGCAACTTCTTCCAATTAAAATTTCAATAAGGAATTGCTTGTATGTGATTCCCAATTAAAAAGGACCGTAATTGAGAATAAGGAGATTATCTTAATGTATATTTTATTTATAACTACATTTATGTCAAACTTCACATGATCTCATTGTATTTACCCCTAATAAAAAGTAATAAACTTGGTCTAATTAAATAAAGGGCAAAAACCATAACTAGTCATATAATTATGGGGTTTCCTATTTTTAGCCGGCATTAATGTTTTGATTGTTCTTAACAAACATTCAACTTTTTGGATAGAAATACCCTTAATGGTTTTTTTTTTTTTTTTTTTCAATAAAAATACTCTTCTTTTTTTTTTTAATAAAAAAAAACTTTTAATTTTTTCTCCAAATAAAAAACAAAATTCATAGGACCTCCATTGGAGGTCTGTAATTAAAAAAAAAAAAAAAAAATTTAAAGAAAATTAGTTTTAAAATATAAAAGTAATTAGAAAAAACGGGGGTAATTTTATCTTTTCAATGGATTATTTGCTAAAGTAGGGGTGTGTGGCGGATCGAATCCAATGGATTTGCCATGATCCAAGATCCAATCCGATCCAATTGGATTGAAGAAATTGCAATCCGATCTGATCCAATCCAATTACTATTAGACCCGATCCGATCCAATTGTAAAATACTTCCATCTGATATGATCCGATTGATAGAATTAATACAAAATCATTCTTAATATATAAAAGTTATAATCTGAAATAAATAAAATCGAATAAATTATTCAAACAGTACTAATTAATTCAAATAAAATTAACAATAAAAAAAATAAATAAATACATAACATAACTTGTAAACTTTATATAGTTCAAAAAGTCGTGAAGAAGCAGATGAAGAAGCGAAAGAAAACCTAAAATAGTAACATTAGAAATTGTATTCGGGTTGGGCCTTTACATATATTTAGATAAACAAATTTATTTTGGTTGGGCATTTAGTCCTTTACATTAGAAAGTAGTGGTTAAAATAAATTGCCCAATATAAAAATAAGGCATGATATTTTAAGCGGATTGGCAGATTCGACCGATTTCCAAACAGAAATCCAAGATCCGATCCGATCCGATCCAATGGATTTTAGAATTTAGTATTCAATCCAATCCAATCACCTCACTTGATCCAATCAAATGGATACTACACACCCCTAGCTAAAAGCAATAAAAATAGAAAACTGCTTAATCATACGGCTAAAAAGGGCTAATTCTTCTTAAATTCTTTTTTTTTTTTTTTTGGAAGGAAATTCTTCTTAAATTCTTTTAAAATAATTATTATAAGAGAAAATTATGACTTACCTAAAGTTACTTGAATCCCACCCAGCAAGATTGGCTGTTTCCCTGAGAGCATCCTTCCATCTCTGCACTTTGTGTAAACTCTCCTTAAAAAGTTGTTGATGCTCAGCAAATGCTTTTGCAAAACTCCCTGTCTGATGCCTTACATCCGATGGATCTACCTCATAGAAAACTGGTATCACCATCTGTTTGTTCTTTTCCCTGCATTCAAGGATCTTCACAAGTTCGTCCAGACACCATTTGGAGGATGCATAGTCTCCGGAGAAAACGATAACGGAAATCTGGGACATTTCGATTGCTTCGAGAAGAGATGCGGAGATTTCATCTCCTATGTTGAGTTCGTAATCAATGAAAGTTTTAATATGTTTGTCACGCAAAGCTTTATCAAGGTGACTGGTAAATTTGCAGCGGGTATCCTCGCCTCTAAAACTGATAAAAACATCATACTTGAATTGAGGAAGAAGAAGGAATCAAACTCACTGCCATCGATGACGATGAGATCAGAGAGTGAACGTTAAGACGAGGAGGAGATAACAGAGTTGTTAGAGATGTGAATTCTTTATTGCTCTGTTTTTATTTTGCACTGATGTTACAGTCTTCATTGACTTATATTTCCTGGTGGCCCACCGGTGGTGGATGGCAACCGGCTTCCTTGATATTCCAATTAACATTCCTTGATATATGTTTTTTTTTGGGTAAATAAATTAAAACACACGTTAGGACAAACTCTTAACATTATTTATTGGATTTTTACTTTAATACTTTAGGTGTATATGCCTGAGCAATTAAAATCACAATTAAGTTAATTTGTCCACATTAACAAAAACTCTTAACATTATTAATTAGAGTTTTACGTTAATACACTAGGGGTGTGTTTGGTGCACGATATTGGATTGGATTGGATTGGACTGGACTAAATTAGTACTGAGACGTCTTTAGTGCAGCACGGATTAGACTAAAATAATACTGGTTCTTGTTTGATGTGATATGAGATTGGATAAAAAATAATTGATTTTTTTTTTTTTTTTTTGTGAGAGGTAAGTATAAAATTATATTAAATAAATAAAATCATTTTAATAAACTCAAAGAAAATAAAAATAAAACTATTTTATGTTAAATTTTGGTTAAAAAATTATTAAATTATTATTTTGAATAAAATAAATTATTTTTAAAAATAAATAAAATTAATTTGAAATAAAATAACATTTAAATTAAAAAATAGTATAATTAATTTTTAAATCAGATTGAATAAATTTAATATTTTAAATATAAATAATATAATTTTTTTTTTGAAGAGTGTGACTTAAATAATATCAACAGAACAACACATGGGCCCCACTAGGCTTAAATAGTCCCAACTCCCAACGTCTGCAGTGGGACAAATAATCCCATCACCACAGCAGAACAACAAATGGGCCCACCGGTGACAGATGTTATAATCTTATTCGATCTGTTTCACACATATCATATATGGGACGGCGTCATGAAAGATTTTCTCCAAACATAGCCTAAACGTTCAAACATTGAAAATTTGAAATCACATATTCAAACATTGAAAAGTTGATTTCTAATTGCACAGTAAAAGATTACTTTCACTTCACTTCACTTCACTTCACGTGCTTAGATATCATACTTGCGTTCTTTGGTTAACGCCAATTGCCTGATAGAAACACATGCCGATTCAATTGCCTGATAGGACTTCACTTGGTGCACCTTTTGTTGGCCTGTGCCGAGGCTGTGGGCTGCAAAGACACACAACTTGCAGATTCAATGCTTGGCAAATCTGGGCATCAGCCAATCCTTGAGGAGACTTATTGTAGAGAGTCTCGTATTGCCTCGCGTTGGGGTATGAAATCCAGGCTCTCGCTTCTTCACAACAACATCAATGCTAATGGTACGTACATTCTCATATAGTGTTACGAATGTGTCATTGATCAATAGAGATAAATTATTGAAGAAATAATTAACTTTCATAAAAAAAATATATAGATTTGTCACGATATATTTAAGTTTTGTGACAAATCTTCAAACAATAATAGATTTGTTAAGAAAATAATAGATTTATCACGGAAATAATCATTGAAGAAATAATTAACTCTCGTAAAAAAAAATTTTGTGAAAAAAAAAAGTTACAAATGAATTTTTAATTGTGACAATTACAATAATATTTCGTGACATGTTTTTTTCACAGAAAAATAATTAATTTACGTGAATGAGTAGAGAGTAAGAAAATGAAAATGAAAATGAAAATAAAAATAAATTAGAGAGTTGAGGAAAATACCAGGTATACTTCTATCCATCCAATCAACTTCCTCAAAACGTGCTTTGAAAAATCTGTCTGCATTTATGACTTGAATTGGACTATAATAATTTAAAATCTTTAATATTTTAAAATTTTAGAAATTGTTAGATTGGTATGATTGAGAAGAATTATTGTAGAAATTGTATGAAATATGAACAAAGTTAAAGAAATTTGGGATAAAAAAAGCTTCGAGATAAGGTGACCGTCACCCTATATATCTCGACATTCATTTTTCACGGTGATTCAATCTCCATTGGAATTAAAAAAAAAAAATCAAGTATATATGTGAATTCCTTCAAAATAAGGATTATGATGTTGAACAAATAAATTTAAAATATAATACTTACCTTCAAACTACTTCATATAATATTCTCCATGTTTTCAAAACCTAAAATTGAAAAAGAAAAGTGTAAGGAACAAAGTGTTGTTGAGGAAGAAAATGGCTAGATAGTGTTTAGTTCATTTGTTTGATAGGTTGGTTGGTTAGTTCAATTGCTTCTACAGAGAGAGTAAAACAACAGATTTGGAAACAAATGACAAAATCTTTGTCAAATTGTTATATCGGACAAGTTTACACAAATTTATGATTTGTGTTGAATTTTTGTATTTGTTTTGGTTAATAGTAGATAAATAAACCAATTTCCCATTACACAGATCCCAATTTTATTTATCATTTATTTAAATAAATAAAATGTATTTATCTTTTAAAGAAAATATAATAGAAAAATATTAATATTACTTTATATAACCAACTTTTTTTTTTTTTTTTTATGGTTATACAACAACTGCTGGGACCAGTGAGATTAGACTCTGCAAGCACAGCCCGGACCACAGCTCCCACTTACTGGTAGAGAGAGACCACACATAGGTGGTACAAAACCAACTTTTATTAAATATATATATACACATGTATTATTAACTTACTTTAGTTACAAATGTCAAAAAGTTCCAACCAAATAGGTAGATAAATACTTCATATTATAATATGACAAGAGATTTTTAAATGTTTTAACCAAATAGTCTTAAAAATCAAGCCAAAAGTAAAAATTATTCTAAACGAGCCCACCCAATTTATATGAGGAAATTGCAGGAATTAATCAATTATTATTATTTTTATGGATTTATTATTTTTATAAACTTTTATTTATTCTATTATTCTTATAAAATTTGGGAATTAACTGATAAAAATACCCTTTCTTTGTCTTGACTCTTGACTTGCACAACCCAATTTTTCCTTGCGCATTCTTTCTTTCTCGCCGACCACTTTTTTTTCTTCCTATTTCTGTTCTCTCTGTCGCTGCTGAAAAAAAATTCGAAATCTAGAAGGGAGGAAGGTTATCATGGAACTAAATATCTGTACATGTCTTCTCTACTCGACTAGTTCCCTCCTTCGAATCACTTCCTCAACTCTCCACTGTAAGTCTCTTGTGGTTTTGTAAATTACTTTCTTATTTTTGTGTAATTTTGAATCTGATTTGTTGAATTTTTGAGAAATTTTTTAGATGATTTTAGCATTATAAACAAAGAGATACATGTTAATTACTTGGGTTTCTTTCTCGCCGACCACTTTTTTTTCTCCCTATTTCTGTTCTCTGTGTCGCTGCTGAAAAAAAATTCCACCCAACCAAACACATCTATAGTGTACTTATTTTAATAAGTTTACTTAAGGACAATGTTGGAATTTTAAAGAACTAATAATTAAGGGGTGTATATACGATTTTAGAGAGATGCAAACGTCGTCACTCATTAAGTAATCTGATTTTAAAATTATTGTCAAACATTTAATATTGTCGGACCCATTTATCATATCCAGTCAAATGTATTAAACAGACCCTCAATTGCTTAATCTGATTTTCAAGCTATGGAAGTTTGGATGATTCGCTTTTCTAGACACTTCAATATGGAAAATAAATTTATATAATAAACCGTAGAGAATCAAGTCAGCAATAGTTAAACAAATATAACTTGTTAGAATTCAGAGTACATATAGAGTTAATTAGTCTCAAAATTTAAGAAATTTCTGATTAAAGAAAATCTATTATCATGCTATTCAACATCATCAACAAAGAAACCTAACAATACAAAAAATTGAAGTTCTAATTGACGTAAATAATCTTCTTATGTATTTGTTTTTGGGGCAACTCGATGGTACGAGGAAAATTTTATTAACACATAAAAATATAATAACACGTAGTCAGGAGGGGACATAATGAACCTTACTCCTCAAGTGATGCATAAAACCATTACAATAACCATTACAATATATAAGATGCAAATAAAACCAAATAAATATAAATGCATGAGACAGAAATTACAATAGACAAACATGAATGTAACGCAAGACACAAAAATGCCAAAGAAGACATAAATAATTAGCTAATTGATATTTTGGAGAGACCGAAGAGGACAAGTCCGGCCACGAAACCAAATCCAAGCAGTTGACACTCAAATAGCCAACAGAATCAAGAAGGAAAGCTTCTTTCAAATACACATGCATTCCGCAATTCAGCACGCACAAAGCCTTAAACATCTGGAGATCATAATAAATTAAAAGAGTTAGGGGAACTAGCTACTAGTTTTTGAAAAACAAACACATATCAAATATAAAGATGACATGCAAAATATATATAAACAGTATCTCAAAATAGCATAATTTGCCACCATATATACCATAAAAACAATATAAAACTATGCCGTATTGATTTCAAAAAATTAACAATAAATAGGTCTATCATATATTGGAAATATATAAGTCATCATGTTAAAACCATACACTTTTAACTACATTCATTGAAAGTACATCAAAGTTTATAGGGAATAACTAGCTAGTGACATAATCAACGTCTGATGTGGCTCAGTAGTAACAAAAAGCACTCATTCAGTTTAAAAATTTCTCAGGTTGAGTAGCCGCTATGTAACTGGTATATCAACTAGCTAGTGACATAAACATATATACATGCACTAAATATTCAAAGCAGTAGAAGTTTCAATTTGATCTATTTTTTCCAGTTTTCTTTTACAATGTACAACACTGAGTCACCAGGGTACATTGATTTAAATATTTAGAAATATTTTCTTTTTTCATCTGAGATCATAAACCACACAATTAATATTTCAGGACAGTAGTTAACGTAATCGTCAAAACCACTATACCATTATATATATATATAATATATATATATATATATATATATATATATTAAACCGTTCAAAATACATATACTAACATGTACATTATAAAGGAATAGAAAGTTTTCGACATCTCCTACTCAAATTCATAACTTCATTATAAAAGTACATTTTTTTAACAGTATATCAAATTAAGTACATTTTCATTTAAATAAAAAAACACCAATAAATTTTTAATTCAGCAATATTACTATATTAGTCGGTCTTGAAACTATCAAATTCAAGAGCTTAATACCCTATTTATAATTTAATCATTAAATATGAAAAAAATCCGAACATCATGTTACTAGACAAATATGAAAATAGAATAAATTAAGACTAAATATTAATGAATTTTATTGACTCACATAGTGTGCCAGATAATTTAATTTGTAAGTAACACATTATTCACCGAGTTACGTTATATATAATCATTTGATACAATTAAAAATTAGTAATAACTTTTTTATAAAAACATACCAATTACCGCTTAGTAACATAATATGACAAATACCATCAATCTGATCATGTCCTAAGTTTAAGTCGCAAGTGATATATATAAAAAATAAAAACATAATATGAAAAATAGGCTATGATGAACAATTAATCCAATAATAAAATGACGAGATGAGGTTGATCCGGTGATAAACCCCTCACATCTACAGTATGAGGTGTTGGGGGTTTGAGTAATCTCTCTCTAAAAAAACCCGAATTTATATAATAATAATAATAATAATAACAACAACTTAAATTGCTTCAAAAAATTAAGGAATTAAAGAAAAGCAAAACGAGTTCTACAAAGAGATATTCAAACATTGAAGTATTTAATTAATTCCTTGATAAGTTCATCTTCCTCCTCACATTTGTCATGAACATTTGCCAATGACAAAACATCTTCATCCTCTCTTATCCGAGAACTTCCATTGACTTCTTCACGATGTTGGGCAAATATTAAATGTACACCACACTTTTCCACCTTATACTGTTGTTTCATGTCATGACGAATATAAAACTGGAAAGTGATCTCATTGTCACAAAATAATAATTCCTAGGAGAGATATTGACACATGAGTATACAAACACATGGTTGACCTAATATCATGTTCTTCATTTATATCTACATAGAACAATCCGTCCTAACACATGGGTCTCCATCTTTAGGTTTGAGGTTGCAGTTCCATTCTATACGCCAATATCTACCTCATCATCTTGATGGTCTAGACATGGAGCCACAACAACGCTCAAAACAAAACCCGCATAGTTATAATCGAACCAATCCGGTGGTAGCTCCACATTTATAAAAGACTCATTGCTTCTAAATTTAAACCACTCCGGAATTTCACTTCCAGGGTAACAGATAAAAGCATCTACTACTGCAGCTTTATCATCCTATACAATAAAAGTAATTAATTGTAACATTGTTGACATTAGTGTCAAATTGTTTTAAATAAGGAAAAATGTCACTAAAGTTACAACCTTTTTATGCAATATCAAATTTTCAAATGTTTTTAGTATCTTAGTAACTCCGGTCCATATTTATAAGAAATATTTCTTTAGTCCTTCTATTAAACAACGTTAGTCAAAATTAACACAAATAATAATTGTTCATCTTAATATACATAATACTCTTTAAAATGTGTCAAAATTGAAAGAAACGTTAATTAGGTTTCAATTATTTAAGAAAAGGATAATACATTGAGGTCCCCGAAGTTTAGCATAAATAGAATCCTACAACATTTTTTCATTAATTATATATGTTAAATCAATATTTAAGTAGAAAAAAAAAGCCATAAGAACAATAAAAAGATTTATAAATCAAATCAATATTAAGTAGAATATTTAATTTAAGATAAATAAAGACATATAAATGATTTAACTTGATTTATACTAAGTATAATAATAATATTTAAAAGATTTATTAAATGCTGAAATAGATTATTCTATAATAACTTTCAGAAGTAAACCCCCATCTATTTCTTAAAATTTGTTAGATTATCAATCAATCACTTTTGAAAGTTTTACCAAACATCATTTGATGTCAAAATTATAAAAATAAGAAAAATAATTTTAACTTTTCAAAAACATTATCAAACAAGTCATTAGACCTCTAAAGTTGATTTTAGTGACTAATGAATATAATACTGAACTGCCCATACTTTTTAAAATTTAAAATGAAGAGAAAATAATATATAATAATAATAATAAGAAATAAGAAAAATGAATTTCTAAAAGGAGCAAATCTGCTCCCTCAAATTGCAGTGGACCATATCTGCTCCCTAAAAAAAATATAATAACAACGTACATATTAAAAAGAAGGGAGTAATACTAACCTCGGCATAACTATATTTCTCTCGTGTATTGGATTTCCGTATAGCGTCTTTCACAATGTCCTCCGATATATTTGGATCCAATTTGCAACAATTGCCAAAATCAGCATACAAAATGTCCTCCGAGTAAAGGTGTCCATTGAAAGCACTGTAACTGAAGCGCATATATGTAAACAGCGCATTATTTTTAAATATTGGAAGGCACTGTAATACTTCCAGTGAAGTGCAACCGAATGCACATATCTTTAGCAACTGAAGCGCAGGCAAAGATTTAAGCTTCTTGCAGTGATCTATATTCAGCCTCTCTAGGTTAGAGAGATTTATAATGCTTGTGGGTATGCTTTCAAACTATTCCATCCAAATATAAGTCTGTTAGAGAGGATAAGCAATCGAGATCAGGTAAGTTCGTGATACCACAATAGCTTATATCTAGAAATATCAAATTGTGACATCCTACTATACGAGGTAAGAACCAACACACCATGGCATCCCCTTTATGACTGTTCCCCAAAAGTAACGATTCTAGATTACATGGCATCTCAGGCAATATTTCCAAATTTGAGCACAAAGAGAGCTGTAAGAAGTCAAGCTTATCGAGATCTTGAATAGAAGACGAGATTTCATGCAAATATTTACAATTGTATAGATACAATCTCTTGAGATTTGGGAAACCAGAGAGGTCAGGACAAATGGTTATGCTGGAGCCTCCAAAGTTAATTTCTTTCAACTTAGCACAATGCTGTAACCAGAAGTTTAAAAATATATATTAAAAAAAAATCAACACATAATATTACTAATTTACTACTTTATATAGCATTTACAAAGCAAAGTAATATGAAAACATACCTGAACACCATTCCATAGTTGTTCAATTTTGCTGTTACTCATGTCAAGTTTAACAAGGTTCTCCGGAAGAAAACTCGACAACAATGATTTCATTGGGCATCCATGCCAACTAAGATACCTTAGCTCAGTGAAATCAAATTCATGATCTTCAGAAACATGCACCTTATTGGCATCTCCAAAACTTGAGACATAAAAATTCAAATATCTCAGTTTATGCATATTTGCGAAAGCACATGGCTTTAAGTCTATATCTCTTATTTTTGACATATCCAACAAAATGCCCCTGATTTTTTTGGTACCCTAGTATATTCACACAAAAAAAAAAATTAATAATAATAATTAGTACATATATTAAATATATAAAGACTCATTAGTTGTTTAATGTCAAAGAAACACATCATATTACCCATTCTTTTCCACATAGCTAATATAAATGGAAATGATACTCTCTAACTAAAAAATAGTTAATTGAATCTCACCGAATTGTTAGTCAAAATATGATAGATATCCTTATGGTGCCACAATCGACTACGTTTGCCAGGATCATCAATAGATTCTTGCCGCACAATTTCCCTAGCCATAGCTTGTAGCAAATCATGCATTGTTATCATGTTATCTGACATGGTTATCAAAGACTTCTCAATGAGAACATCTATTCCAATATCTGCCCGAAATCCACATTCTTTTATGAATGTTTTTACATGTTCAATGTCACTCGATTTGAAAAAAGTGCAATATCTAAAAAGATATTCTTCTCTTCATCATCAAGTCCATCGTAACTTATTTTCAACACTTTCTGTATAACTTTATGAGGGCTTGTTTCTAGTTTTTCAATTGCATCCACCCAACCTCTTTTTCCCTGCCATGTAGATGGGACCCCAAAACTTTAAGTGCCAATGGAATTCCTCTAGCATAATTTGCCACTCTTTTCGACAGCTCCATGTAATCTTTTGTGGGATGGTTTCTTCTAAGGGCATACTTGGAAAAAAGCTCAAGAGCTTCCTGATCAATTAATTCGCGGACTTCGTAAACTTGATCCACTTCGCCATTTCGAAGCACTTGTTTATCTCTTGTTGTCATAATGATTCGACTCTGTGGACTGAGACAGTCAAAACCTCCGATCAAAAATTCTATTTCTTTATAATTGGACACATCATCAAAAACAATGAGAAGCTTCTTACGGCCAAGTCTATTCTTTATAAAGGGACGTCCTACGGCGAAAGTACCACCTATATTTTCATTTCCACCCCCCAATAATGCTGAATAAAGGTCTCGCTGCAAGTGATGTAATCCATTGCTCTGTTCACACTGTTCCCTAACATTGTAAATGAAGCAAGAACCTTCAAATTGATGAGAGATTTTGTTGAATACTGTTTCAGCAAGAGTTGTCTTGCCTATACCACCAATGCCCCAGATTCCTACTGTACGGACATCGTTTGTCCCAATGCTTAATAATGATTCAATTTCCTTAATCTTTAAATCTATTCCAACAAGGTGGCTGGTATCAGGTGAGGACAAGCGATTTGTTT
Source organism: Acer yangbiense (assembly GCA_008009225.1). Taxonomy (NCBI): domain Eukaryota; kingdom Viridiplantae; phylum Streptophyta; class Magnoliopsida; order Sapindales; family Sapindaceae; genus Acer; species Acer yangbiense. The sequence continues at coordinate 12,299,074 of CM017762.1, forward strand.
TCTCCAAAACATCTTGGACAATATCCTCAATAAGCGCAGACTCGAGCCTAACAAATATTATAAACTATTAACATTAAGTTGTAATAAATCAGAAAGGATTAAAGATAATGTAATTTTAATTCAAATTAATAATACTGACTACACATATGAAATCACGTTACTTTTTTTTCTTTTATTATCAAAGAAATAGGTAACTTTTCCAATTAAAATTTCTAAACGGAACTGCTTTTACATAATTCCCAATTAAAAAGGACCGTAATTGAGAATAAGGAGATTATCTTAATGTATACTTTATTTATACATAATTCCCATTTATGTCAAACTTCACATGATCTCAATGTATTTACCCTTAATAAAAAATAATAAACTTGGTCTAATTAAATAATTAAAGGGCAAAAACTATAACTAGCTATGTAATTAAGGGGTTTCCCAGTGTTTTGATTGGTTTTAACAAGCAATCTACTTTTTGGACGGAAATACCCTTAATGGTTTTTTTGAATAAAAATACCTTTTTAAAAAAAGAAAATACTTTTAATTTTTTTAAATCTAAAAATATTGGACTTCCATTGAAGGTATCGCAAACCTCCATTGGAGGTTGTAGACCTTCAATGGAGTTCTGTAATTAAAAAATAAAACAAAGTTTTTTTCTTAAAGAAAATTAGTTTTAAAATAGAAAAAATAGAATAATTTTATCTCTTTCGTGGATTGTTTTTAATTTTGGCTAAACATAGAAAACCGCTTAATAATATGCTAAAAAGGGCTAATTCCTCTTAAAAAACAATTATTATAAGAGAAAATTATGACTTACTTATTGGTACTTGAATGCCACCCAGAAAGATTGACTGTTTTCTTGAGAGCATCCTTCCATCTCTGCACTTTGTGTAAACTCTCCTTAAAAAGTTGTTCATGCTCAGCAAATGCTTTTGCAAAACTCCCTGTCTGATGCCTTACGTCCGATGGATCTACCCCATAGAAAACTGGTATCACCATCTGTTTGTTCTTTTCCTTGCATTCAAGGATCTTCACAAGTTCGTCCAGACACCATTTGGAAGATGCAAAGTCTCTGGAGAAAACGATAACGGAAATCTGGGACTTTTCGATTGCTTCGAGAAGAGATGCGGAGATTTCATCTCCTCTGTTGAGTTTGTAATCAATGAAAGTATCAATTTGTTTGTTACACAAAGCTTTATGAAGATGACTGGTAAAATTGTAGCGGGTATCCTCGCCTCTAAAACTGATGAAAACATCATACTTGAATTGAGGAGTATTGGAAGAGGAAGAAGAAGGAATCAAACTCACTGCCATCGGTGATGATGAGATCAGAGAGTGAACGTTACGACGAGGAGATAACAGAGTTGTTAGAGATGTGATTTCTTTATTGCTCTGTTTTTATTTTGTACTGATGTTAGAGTCTTCATTGACTTATATTTCCTGGTGGCCCACCGGTGGTGGATGGCAACCAGCTTCCTTGATATTCCAATGGGTAAATTGCACTCAAACCCTTAAGGTTTGAGGCAAAGACACTTAGATGGAAAAGTTTAGTTATTCTACACTAACACCCATGTATTGTCGAAAATGCCCTTATATAATAATAAATATAAAAGTATTTTTACACTAACACCCAAGGGCATTTTGGACCTTACCATGGTCAAATAGGGGTGTGCGTGTAGAATAATTAAACTTTTCCATCTAAGTGTCTTTGTCTCAAACCTTAAGGGTGTGAGTGTAATTTACCCAATTCCAATTAACTTTCCACCAGTGGTACACATTAAAACTCTCAATTTTTTTATTTATTTTTTTGTAAATAAATTAAAACACACATTAGGACAAACTCTTAACATTATTTATAGGATTCTTACATCAATACTTTAGGTGTATATGCCCCGAGCAATTAAAATCACAATACATGGTATGATTATCTAATCATACAATTAAGTTAATTAAGTTAAAATCACAATAAATGAAATAACATTTAAATTAAAAAATATTATAATAAAATAACATATATTAAATTAATTTTTAAATCAGATTGAATAAATTCAATATTTTAAATATAAATAATAATATTTTTTTTGAAAAAAAAAAGAACAAAAGACTGGGACAAAAACAGTCCCAGCCAAAAAAGTAAAAAACTGAAAAAAAAAAAAAAAGGTTTTATTAAAAAAAATGAAAAAAGCAATAATGTAAAAGGAGAAAAGGCTGGGTCCCAAAAAAAAAAAAACTGTGACTTAAATAGTTCCAACTCCCCACGTCTACGGTTGGACTAAATAATCCCATCACCACAACAGAACAATACATGGGCCCACCGGTGACAGATGTCACAATGAGATCCGTTTCACACACCACATATGGGATGAACCCATGGAAGATTTTCTTCAAACACAGCCAAAACGTATACGTTCAAACATTGAAAATTTGAAATCAGATGCTTAGATATTATACTTTGCGTTCTTTGTTTAACGCTAACTGCCTGATAGAAACACATGCCCGGGTATGACACTAGATATCTATTTTTATTTTTTTTTCTATTTAGACATGGACCTTCTATGTATTTCTAGATTCAGGTGGGGGGCCAAAATTTATTAACATTTCATGACTTTACTAAGAGGAGAAAATTCTTATATATATATATATATAGTCTTTCTATTATCAGTTCGAACCGACAAAAGTTATATCAGTTCCTTGTATGTGGGCACTGGATTTAAATACTTTGACTGACAAGTGCATACAGCCAAGTCAAAGTATTTAAATCCAGTGGCCCATATGCAATGAACTGATATAACTTTTGTCAGTTCGAACTCATAATAGAATTTCTGTATATATACAACCATTAAATACATAGAAGATCCCATAGAAGACACACAACTTGCAGATTCAATGCTCGGCCAAATCTGGGCATCAGCCAATCCTTGAGGAGACTTATTGCAGAGAGTCTCGTATTGCCTCGTGTCGGGTTGAAATCCAGGCTCTCACTTCTTCACAACAACATCAATGCTATGGTACGTACATTCTCATATGGTGTTACGAATGTGTCATTGATCAATAGAGATTAATTAGAAGAAATAATTAACTTTCGTAAAATAATATAGATTTGTCACGATATATTTAAGTTTTGTGACAAATCTTCAAACAATAATAGATTTGTTAAGAAAATAATAGATTTATCACGGAAATAATCATCGAAGAAATAATTAACTCTCGTAAAAAAAAATTATGAAAAAAAAAAAAAAAACAAAAGTTACAAATGAATTTTTTAATTGTGACAATTACAATAATATTTCGTGACATGTTTTTTTTTACAGAAAAATAATTAATTTGCGTGAATGAGTAGAGAGTAAGAAAAAGAAAAAGAAAATAAAAATAAAGAAAATAAAATAAAGTAGAGAGTTGAGGAAAATAGCAGGTATATTTCTAAAGTGGCTGGCTTATGTGGGATTGGTGTCAACGGAGAAGAAGAGTCAAGAGTCAAGAGTGAGTGATAGAGAAAAGAGAGAGAGAAACTAATTGAATCTGTTATTAGGGTTTTAATGTATTATTATACTTGGTTTGTAGGGTCGAATTTATTGAACCCGACTCAACCCGATATGAAATCTCGGGTTCAATCACACTTCACAATACGTTTCCCAAGCAAAATTTAAAAACAAAATCCAATTGGTCACTTAAGTGTGAGCCGTCGATTGAGATATGGGAATAGATCATAGTTATTGCTTGAATTAATAATAATTTTGGAAACTAAAACACACAACCTCCACACTCATAATGGTGACACCATGCACAAATCCCTCTACTGCTTCTCTAGTTCCTAATAGATTGTCTTCTTCTATGTCCTTACCTTCTCCTACTATCAAAAGAACCCAGTCCAACAGAATTCAAGATCTGGTAGAATACACCCATATCCCTGCTTCTGCCCAGATAAATGAAACTACTTTCCCCCTACTCAATCCATACAACATCTTCAAGAGAAACAAATCTCTTGCCACCCGGTTAACTCGTCTTGTCCATACCAGACCGCTTCCCATCAAAGAATATGTCCAGTCCACAGGCCTAGATAAATGTTTGATTCCATCCTCTTCCAGTGAACAATATGTCACTCTCACCATTGATCAAAACATGATAGATCAATGGATCAAGGAAGGATACTCCCATCTCCACATAGGTGCTGTCCGAATCATCCTCTCCCTACATGGTCGAAAAGGCTTACCTGTCACTGCCAGACTGGCCTTGCTCAACACCATCTACACTCAGTATGAACATGCTGTGATTGGCACCTGCCTATCTACTCTTCATGCTGGTAGCATATCCCTCACATACTATCCCAACTTCAACATTCCTTTGCGAGACCAGAACCTTCACAAATGTCTCAAGATCCAAGTTCAGATTCTTGGTGCTACCATGCAAGCCAATTCCTACATAGCTACTGTCCATCATCAGCTTGCTTACAGACTTCAAGATCATGCTCTTGATCTCCCACTTCCTGGTCATAATGGTGACACCATCTTCATCAAAGCAGAAAGAGAAGATGAAGTTCCCACCATCCTTCAAATTCCAAAACAACTGCCCAGAGAAAAGCTCACAGAGATCATGCCTCTTGAATGGCTCACAAACTATGAAAAGGTTTTCCAGGACGAAGCTCCTGTCGTTGCTGCTGATACGTCGTATGTTCCTCAGCCAGATGGCTCCATCAAAACTATCTATGCTCCCCTCACCGGTTCTCAGGCTTCTTCCAGTTCGGAGACTCCTCCGATATTCCAAGCCCTTATGATTCAACCGGTTACCACTGAAGCTGACATTCCCATCCACAGTTTTGAAGCTGACGGATCTCCAATCTACACTGACAAGATCCGTGGTCACTTCATCTGGGATGATGATCCAAACATGTGTGATGCAGACTGTATATGTCGACGCTGTCTTAAGGACACCTCTCCTACCTTCTGCAAACCCTGGAATAAACCTCACAAACCAGATCATCCTGATAGTCCTTGGATAGGCCTCCATCCTATCAAAAATAAACCTCTACCCATTTATGATAGAGCTTTACAGATCTTACGATCTGAAGGTCTCCTGCCTCCACAACCTACCCTTACAGGTCCTAATCAACCCGCACCAGTCCCTTGCTACATGACCTTAGATTATGATTGTGATTTCCCTCCACTTGAACCTTCCTCAAATCAAGAAAAAACTCGTTTTTCAAAACCTTTTGTCCAATCTACCGATGTCCAACCCGATGGTTCTTACAAACAGCCCTCCCAGGCTGAACAAGTCCTCAACTGGCAATCTCACAATGCTAGAGCTCAGAACAGAGTTCTTAACTCTATTGATCAGAAGATTGATCGTGTTACAAGACATGTTTCTCAACATGATCACCATCTCCAAAGTCTTGATGCCTCCTTCAGAGATTTGGCCTCTGACTTTCAATCGAGAATTGCCAAGCTTCATGCTGATCTTCACAGATATATTTCTCATGGATATTCTGGCCTAGACTTTGACACAAAGGAAAGAGAAATCAAACAACTTAAAGAACAGCTTGAGCAGCTGACCAGAGATCATTCCTACAAACCAAAACCTTACTCTCATCACTCACAATCACTGTTTTTCCCTGTATCTCCTACACATTCACCCCCTTCCAAACCTGATGATTTTTCCAACCACTTTAAATCCACTGGTGAATTGTTCTGGAAATATCCCGTTCTCTCTTCTCCTCTAGCAAAACCTAAGACAAGGTCTCCTTCGAAGCAGAAAGACAAGCACGCTGCTTCCAGTTCATACGACCCAGTTCTATTTGCTTCTAAGACGTTTTCCTCCTTATCCAAGTCTGAGTCCACATCCTTTTCTGAAGACGTCTCCTCCCAGTCGTCACAGACTTCCTGTCCTTCATCCTGGCTGGATACTGCTGCATCTTCTCCTCCTGCTCATGCAGACCTTACTCAAGTTTTCATGGCATCTCGCACAGATCCTCAGCCCTCAACAAGAACCTATGAGTCTCCCGATGAGACTGCCTCCTCCACTCCTGCTCCCTTTGTCGAAGAACCTCCAGAACATGTTCCTGGCCGTTCTCCTGCTAAACCTACCAATGGCCCTTGGTTTACTCTTGATGACACTTCTCCTGGTTCCTGGAGAAAAAGGGTTTCAGAAATGAGCGCATGGCTTGACCTACAACTGGCGAAGTCTGAACAGAACCTTGAAACAATTCTACGTGAGTTCGTCTCTCGTTTTACTGGTTCTCTCAGAGATTGGTACCAAGCTCTTGGTGAATACCGACAACTCCAATTTGTCAGAGTCCCCTTAGCCTCCCAAGCCATGGGATACATATTCAGAGAATTCCTTGGTGATCCTGACCATCTCTATAAACAGGCTCGACAAGAATTCTTTGACATGCGTTGCTGCTCTCTCAAAAGAAATGACATTATGTTCCATTACAAGCGGATGTCTCAAAGATATCATACCCTTGGTGGAATTAATGATCATAGTCTTAAACAAGTCTATGTCAACTCCCTTCCAGATGACCTTCAAGATGAGATACAACGAAAAATAGACACCTCAGGACGATCTCTCAATGATACATCCTTAGGTGAGCTCCACATGTATGCTCTCAGCTCTCTGGATAAACTCTGTGCCACTCAAAGATTCTTCTCCAAGATGCTCACAGAAGGCAAACACCTGCAGTCCCAATGCCGTCAACCTTCTCTTCAAATCAAGTGCAAATCCTTGGGCTCTTGCACCTGCAACACGAAGAAGAAGCATCATTTCAAACGTTTCAAAAACAAGAAAGGCAGGACTAAACGATTCAAGTTCTTCCGCAAGAAAGCACAGCGCGGTTGGAATAAATCCCAACGCTGCTACATTTGCGGCAAATCCGGACATTATGCTAAAAAATGTCCAAACAAAAAGGCAAAGTCCACCAGATTAGTTCAGCAGTTGAAAGACATTGCTGATGAAGTTCCGTCCGATGCAGACATTGAATCCATCTTCTCTGAACAAGATCAGGCTGATTCCTCCACGACCTTTGTTCTTCAAGAAGATCTTTCTGATTCGGAATATTCTGGCTCCTCTGACTACAGTTCTATCCCAGAATCCTATCAGGCTACTCAGCTCGATTCTCATTCCGGTCCCCAAGCTCCGGTTCGGATTCTACCTGACAAGTACTCCAAACCTGTTGATGTCATCGCTTATTTCGACACAGGTTCTCATACTACAATGATGAACCCAAAGGTCCTTCCTCCAGAATTTTGGAAATCCCAAGTTCGGCATTTTCGAGCCGCTGATGGAAAGGTTTTTTCCACTAATCTGATTTCCAGAAAGAAGATTGGTATTCAGTTTTTCCCGTCCTTCACTCTTTGGGTCCAGGTCGTCGGCACTCCTCTTCCTGATAAAGATATCCTCATCGGCTGGGATGTTTTCCGCCAATGTTACTCTCTTCGGATTCTCCCTACTGGCATCCGATACAAAAAGCATTTCAAAGCTTTTTCTGACATTCCGAAGATTTTCCCGCTCTCAGAAATCCAAGCCCCTTTTGAACATGTTCAGCAAAAATTGCTCCTGCTTTGTGCTGACAATCATGCCACCTTCTCTCATCCTTCTCCTCTGTGGAAGAATCCAGATTTCTTTATCAAGCTTCCCTTTAAGCTTAATGAAGATACTAATCCTACCAAGGCTACCCACTCAGGCATGTCTCCCTCGGATCTCAAGCTCGCTAATGAAGAATGCAATGAGCTCCTTCGTCAAGGTCTGATCGAACATACCTCCTCTCCCTGGGCGTGTCAAGCCTTTTACGTTGAAAAACGCACTGAATTGCTCCGAGGAAAAAAGAGATTAGTCGTGGATTACAAGCCTCTCAACCTCTTTCTCAGAGATGATAAGTTTCCTGTTCCCAGACCAAATGTCTTATTCTCTCAACTTCCAGGTGCTACGATCTTCTCTAAATTTGACCTCAAAGGTGCTTTTTGGCAAATTGGTATTCATCCAGATGAAAGATATAAGACAGCGTTCTGTCTTCCTAATGCTCAATACCAATGGACTGTTCTCCCTTTTGGTTTAAAGACTGCTCCATCCCTTTTCCAAAAGGCTGTTACCAGGATTTTTCATCCTCTCTTACACTCAGCACTCGTCTACATTGATGATATCCTCCTGTTCTCTCCAGATGATACCTCTCACAATCTCCTTCTCCAACAGTTCCATGACATTGTTCATCACTATGGTATCATGCTCTCTGAAAAGAAAAGCATAGTTGGGAAATCTGAAATTGAATTTCTTGGAATGCACATTTTCAACGGCCAATACCGTCCTGGTCCTCATTTGGCTGTCCGATTGTTGGACTTCCCCGATTCTGATCTCAGTGTGAAACAAGTTCAACAGTTTCTCGGAATCGTCAACTATGTCAGAGATTTCATTCCACATGTCAGTCATTACACCTCAGTTCTTTCTACGCTCCTCAAGAAGCGTCCTCCTCCCTAGAGTTCCTCCCACACTGAGGCCGTCATCAAATTGAAGGAGATCACTCAATCTCCTCCTGCCCTCGTCATCCCTTCTTCGGGCCAGCTCATCCTCCAGACTGATGCCAGTGATATTTTCTGGGGAGCCGTTCTCATTGAAGATCGAGACGGTCAACGACGATACTGTGGTCATGCTAGTGGAAAATTCAAAGATGCCCAACAGCATTATCACACTATCTATAAAGAGATTCTTGCTGTCAAATACGGAATCCAAAAGCTGGATTTTCACCTCAGGACAAGAAACTTTATTGTCGAAATGGACAACTCATCTTTTCCAAAGATCCTCGATTTTCGCAATAAGATTCCTCCCAATCCTCTCCTTTTGAGACTCAAAGATTGGTTTGCCCGATATGACTTCACGGTTCGTCACGTGAAGGGCCATCATAATATAATTGCTGACATGCTCTCCAGACCTCCACTCACTCATCTCATCACATCCACAGGTCATTATCCTCTTGTCTTCATGACTTCTCCTACTGGTCCCTCATCATCTCATGCTGGTTCCTCATCATCCTCACCAGCCATACCTGATTACTTTTTCCCACCAGAACTCTTGGCCACGTTGCCACCTGATCATCAACCTTCTTTAAATCAGATCCAGTCTTTCGCCAAGACTCAACTTCCGGTCTACCTAGCTCAGATCAACAGACAAGATTGTCGTCACACTGTCAACAACCTGTCCAGACCATTTCTTGACCCGTTTATAATGCCACCTTTCTACTATTTTTCTCCTCAACTCCTTTGGTTCCTCTGGTGTTTATTAGTTCTCCATCATCATGCCATCGTCTTCCCACTCCAGGCCCTATACGGTCATCTCCATGATCCTTCTCAACGGAACTCTCTGTTATGGGTTTTCCTCCAATGGTTCACGTCCTTGACCAACTGGAAGCGCGAACTCACTGAGCTCATGGGCAAATATAACATTTGGAAACTTGATTATGAATCCGCTGCCTCTGTATGCTGTATATGGATCTTCAATAGGCCCTACAGGTACAATCCCCACCAAAGACTCCTCTGGACTGCCAACTCCAGTTATGAATGGCATACCACATATGATTATCCAAAAATGTATCCACAAATCCTTCAAGTCGGTCTGCTCAATTTCCTCTGTGATGTTAATTATGTCTCCACCGACGAAGTTTTCATCCTACCAAATATTCCCAGAGACCCCTCTCAAAGCTGGAACCCTTTTCTGAATTCATACATGATTGACTCTCAGGACCCCTTTGACGCTGCATGGCCCTGCTTCATCTGTGGAGCCCAAGATTCAGATGATGAAAATCATGCCAACTGTAATATGTCTTCTAGTCCGTGATTCAGCTTCGCTCAAGTCAAAGATCTCACCCGTCACGTGAAATGAAATAATTCACTTTCTTTTTGCTATTTTGTTTTATTAGGCAACTGTTTGGCCTTATTAGGTTTAATTATGCTATTTCGTTTTATTAGGCATCTTTTGTCTTTATTTCAATTTGAAAGTCTGTAACCTTTGGCCGATGGCCCTGCTTTGCTTTAGCTAGGTATCTGCCACGTTTGTGGCCTTACTGTATAATAGGTTTGTTTGCACTCTATCTCTCCCCCTATATAAGGAGAGCTCGTCACTTGTGTAAAAGGCAGAAACACATCAATAAAATTTTCCTTGTGTGTTAACTCTCATGTCTTGCTAAATTGTTCCTCTTCTTCCTTTGAATACCATGTCACTCATATAAATAGCAGTCTGTAATTATCTCAGTATGCTCTGTGCTTGCCTCTAGGTTGAGGATCCTGCACATCAGAAGATGAGATTTGTTGGCTTTTTGGCTTAAGGTCCCTGTCTGTCTCTAGTGGGTTGGAAAGTTAGTACCCTGTTCAGGCCGTGGTTAGGCCGCCATTGTGGGGAAAACTCTAAAGACCTGTATGAGAGGCACCAGGTACCTGCCACCCGAATGGTATTATCCCTAATAAATAAGAGTCTATATATACTCACCCTTTTCAAAGGGGGTTCGAAGGGGACGAGCACCACCTCCCCCCACCAAAATGTACGATATGTGTCTAAGAAAAGGTAAATTTGTCCCAAAAGATGACAACCCTTTAAAAGGGTGAGCAAAAGTGAACTCAATAAATATCGTAGAATGACCCAAAATTCACAATACACATATTACAATCATTATTCTTCATTTAATGATGACAAACAAATTTCAATTTTGAAAAATAAATAAATTTTAAAAAAGTTATATCAGTTTTTAATACACAAATTTGATTAATAATAAAAATATAATAGTCAAATGAGTACTAATTACATAGACTCTCTCTCTGTCCCCATTAACTACATAGAGACTCTTATTCAACATTTAAGGCTACCTGACATCGACCACGTACTTTTAAAAAATACAAGTATATCTAATCTGAATCAATTTATTTTACAATATATTTTGTTTTAGAAAATATAACAATACTTTTAGACGATCCATTGCATATTTAGTTGAATAAAAGTTATACTTTGGTTAATACAACGCTCTGTATTAATTATATGAGAAAATATTGATTAAGATGTTTGTAAATAGGATATTCAACCAAATAGTTATGATTAATCAATTAATCCTATTTAAACAATAATAGCTATAAAATATTGGCATGTTAAGATAACTTTCTGTAAATCAATACTTTTTTAACGTACAAAATAACCCTATATTAATTTATATAATACATATAGTTTGCAATTGTGTGCTAATAATTATTAATTAGTATAATACACAACATTAAATCAAGATAAATGAACAAGGGATATATTTAAGAGTAACTTTTATCAAGCTTTACGTACTTCCAATTGTTCAAATGATACAAGTTATGGTTAAAATATCACATTAAGTGACATTATCAAATAATTTATGCAATTGTTAAAAATACTATTACACCATGTATATAAAATTATAAATAATTTATTTATTAGCCTAATATATGTATATATTTCTAATCGAATTGTTTTAACGAATTATGAAATACAAAAGCAATTAATATTGAGTTAAATTGTAATATGATGACTTTGTCAAAGCATTAATTCTTTTGATAGTTTTAATTACCTAAATGTATAAAGTTTAATCGTCTTTTATTTCATAATGATTATACAAATGTATATCACCTAAGAATAACATACTTGAATTCATTATTCAAATTTAAAATGGGAGGTATTATGTCTACATGGGCATTGCTCTGCTGATAGATGAACGAGCTTAGAGTTTGAGTAAATGACTCTCTAGTTAGCGGTTCAAATTCTACCAATGACAAAAAGCTTTAAAAAAATACATGGTCTAAATAGGTGGATAGATAGATACTATCAAAAAAGATCGGTAAATACACTATTACGGTGTCTGTTGTCATAACTTTATAGAAATTAAACAATCATATCAAAATAAACGTTTTAGTGTTACTTATAATCAATGTTCTAGTAAGCGCTAGGCGCTAGTCGGGCGGAGACCCAGCGCCTAACGCCTAGGCCGATTAGTTGGTGATTAATCGGGGATTAATAGGCAAACACAATTACAAAGAAATTCAACATTGAAGACACAATCCACAAATATCACATCCACGTATATTAAATCCAAAGAAAATTCAAATCCAAAGACACAATTGGCCCAATTTAATAGTGGAAAACTAATTGTAATAGTGGCCTAATTGGCCCAAAGCTGATGCTAACCCAAATTGCTAAGGAGCCCAACATAGAGCTCAAAGTCAACCTTGAAAACTCTTCTTTCTCATTTGTCTGCAACTGCCCAAAATCCCCAAAATCCTCTCTGAATTCCCTATCTTCTTCTTCTACGACCCTATCTTCTTCTTCTTGGACAAAACCTTAAATCCTTAAAATCAATCCCCAAATTTCATCAACCATCTTCTTTCAGACATGAAAGCGAAAGAGATGAGAACTGACCTGCGATTCTACGAACTGGAGACGGCTGCGAATCTTTAAAATCTTAATTGAATACACCCCTCTTAGTCTGATCCAATCAAATCCCACAAAATAGTCCAATTATATCCGATCCAATCTCGCACACCAAATAAACCCTTAGTGGATTGTTTTTAATTTTGGCTAAAAATAGAAAACCCGCTTAATTATAGGTGGTATTGCTTTTGAGAAGTTAAAATCAGCTTATTTTATATTTTTGATATAAAATGATGTTTAGTAAAACTTTCAAAAGTGATTAATTGATAATTTGACAAGTTTTGATAGTGATTTTGAAAAGTAGGTGGGAAGTTACTTTTTAAAAGTGATTATGGAATAATTTATTTCAGTATTTAATGAATCTTTTAAAATATCATTTTATCCTTATAAAATCAAATTAAAATCATTTATATACCTTATTTCATCTTAAAATTAAAGACTCTAATTAAATATTGATTTAATTTATAAAATCTTTTAAAAATATTTTTATTATTCTTATGGAATTTTTTTTTCCTAATTTAAATATCCTACTTAAATATTGATTTAATATATATAATTAATAATAATAAAAAAAATAGGTTCTAAATTCATGTCTATTTTAGTCATTGTAACTAATTTCAGTACTTTTGAAATAAAATTACCAAATATACGTATACTGCTTTTGAACTATACAGTAGTTTTAAAAGTATAATTAACCAAACATCTGCTGATTAACTTCACAGCTGATTATTCTTTTAGCAGATCTAACAGTGATTATTATAAAAGTTACAACGATACCAAACAGGCCCTAAAAATGGCTAATTCCTCTTTAAAAAAACAATTATTATAAGAGAAAATTATGACTTACTTGTGGGCACTTGAATCCCACCCAGAAAGATTGGCTGTTTCCTTGAGAGCATCCTTCCATCCCTGCACTTTGTGTAAACTCTCCTTAAAAAGTTGTTCATGCTCAGCAAATGCTTTTGCAAAGCTCCCTGTCTGATGCCTTACATCCGATGGATCTACCCCATAGAAAACTGGTATCACCATCTGTTTGTTCTTTTCCCTGCATTCAAGGATCTTCACAAGTTCGTCCAGACACCATTTGGAAGATGCATAGTCTATCGAGAGAAATGATAATCGAAATCTGTGACTTTTCGATTGCTTCTAGAAGAGATGGGGAGATTTCATCTCCAATTTTGAGTTTGTAATCAATGAAAGTATCAATTTGTTTGTCACGCAAAGCTTTATCAAGGTGACTGGTAAAATTGTAGCGGGTATCCTTGCCTCTGAAACTGATAAAAACATCGTACTTGAATTGAGGAGTATTGGAGGAGGAAGAAGAAGGAATCAAACTCACCGCCATCGATGATGATGAGATCAGAGAGTGACCGTTAAGACGTTAGAGATGTGAATTCTTTATTGCTCTGTTTTTATTTTGCACTGATGTTAGAGTCTTCATTGACTTAGATTTCCTGGTGGATGGCAACCTGCTTCCATGAAACGAAGCACCACAGAGTCTTTGTTCTAAACCCAACAGTACGCATTAAAGATCTAGAAGAGTTGGAGTAAAACTAGTCCCAACGTATACGATGGGACTAAATAATCCCACAACAACATAACAATACGGGATTGGTATTGTTGATCCAATACGGGACACTCAACAAACGTGGGGAAAGGATTGCACATAGTCCAACCCTGTCCAATCTGCGTAACAAAACAGTCTAAGCGTATGCGTTGAAACATTGAAAATTTGAAATCAAATATGCATTGCCGTGTTGAAGAAAAGTTGATTCCTAATTGCATGGAAAAATTTATCATACCTTCACTTCATGTTTAGATATCATACTTGCGTGCTTTGGTTAACGCCAGCTGTCTGATAGAAACACATGCCCGGATATGACACTAGATATCTTACATGAGACCTATGTATTTCTAGATCCACAGGTGGGGGGCCAAAATTTATTAACATTTTATGACTTTATTATATGGAGAAAATTCATATATATATATATACAGATTTTCTATTATCAGTTCGTCCTGACAATAAATATATCAGGACGAAGGATGTAGATCACTAGATTTACATACTTTGACTTAAAGTGTATGCACTTGTCAAAACTTCTCTATAATTTATGGTTCACATTCTTTATTCTAATATATTTATTGTCAGGACGAATTGATAATAGTAAATCTGTATATATATATATATATAGATTTATTATTATCAGTTCGTCCTGACAATAAATATATTAGGATAAAGAATGTGAACCACTAGATTTCCATACTTTGACTTAAAGTGTATGCATTTGTCAAAACTTCTCCATAATCTGTGGTCCACATTCTTCGTCCTAATATATTTATTGTCAGGACGAACTGACAATAGAAAGACTGTATATATATATATAACCATTAAATACATAAAAGGTACCATATATAAATAAATATCTAGCAGTAGATATTTTGATGACCATTAATTAAAAATATTTGCTCAGTAATATTACAAAAAAAACGTCCTTATTTTTTTTCATACTAACTAAACAAAATAACCTACTAAAGATTGTTTGAATTTTGATATGTGAATATGTGATATGGATTTTATGTACATGTGTTGCAGCGGTGGTAGGGGATTAGATTTTTGGCCAGAGATATAACCTTTCAAAACACAGCGGGAATAAAATTTAAATTCCTTACTAACTACCGTAAAATTGATAATGTTTGTGACTGTCTAGGAATGATCCCAAATTTGCTACGTAAATAAAATATCGTATTTCTAATAGTTCAATGCAAAAGTTTTTGTATAAAATTACATTATGTATTTAGAAAGTGCTTTGTAATTTTAACCCAAACTTCTCTTATTAACACTATAAAAAGAGAAATTACAAAATCATAGAAAAAAGCATCCTATCTCTTCAGATATTTTCGCTGCCTTCTCTCTACCCTGAAACCCTTACAGCTTCCTCTCAGTTTCGCCGCCGACATCCCACCTCCCTAGGGGATGTCGGCGGGTTAGTCGGTGGTCCGGTGAGCATCGCGGAGGTTTTCTCACTTTTCTCTACGGCTCACCGGCGGCCTTTAATGCTTTTCGGCGGAGGGCTACAAATCTTGGTGGTGGTTTGCTTGGGTAGGTGGCGCCAGGTCTAGATCGGCATCTCCGGCATCGTCGGCGGGCCTCCGGTTTGGGCCGTTCATCATCGCTCAATCCAGATCGTCCAGATCTTCCCGATCCAGTTGCTCCCTTGCCGGCAGCGTCCTGCTGTTGGTCTTCTCCGGCTGCCTGGGTGTCCCTCCTCCAGATTGGCTTTTAGTCCATCTAGTTGTTAGCCCGTGTGTTTGGCCCTTATACTGGATCCCTCCAACACCAGAGAGCCATGGTTTTGCTAGTTGTAATCCCTCTTAGTGAGGTTGTCAGTCCCACCTTTATGTGTGGGTTTTTTTCTCCCGTTTGTGGGACTTTAGTCTGGGCTGTTCTTGTGTGTCATTTGCTGAAAAGTCCCAGTTGTAGTTGTAAGCATGTTTTTCATGTTTACTGCCCTGGATTTGAATTCCAGGTGTTGTAAGCCTTTGGCTTATTTCCATCAAAAAAAACTATAAAAAGAGTAATTCTATTCGTCCCAATTTTTTTTCCCAAATTCTATCATAAATGATGCGGCACGTGAGGTGTTAGCATCTTATAATTCATTTGTCACGATATATTTAATTTTCGGGACAAATCTTCAAACAATAATAGATTTGTTAAGAAAATAATAGATTTATCACGGAAATAATCATCAAAGAAATAATTAACTCTCGTAAAAAAAAAATTGTGAAAAAAAAAATGAATAAAAAAGTTACAAATGAATTTTTTAATCGTGACAATTACAATAATATTTCGTGACATGTTTTTTTACAGAAAAATAATTAATTTGCGTGAATGACTAGAGAGTAAGAAAAAGAAAAAGAAAAAGAAAAAAAATGAAAATGAAAATGAAAATAAAAATAAAGTTGAGAGTTGAGGAAAATACCAGGTATATTTCTAAAGTGGCCGGCTTTGTTGGTGATGTGGGATTGGTGTCAACGGAGAAGAAGAGTCAAGAGTGACCATTTTTCATTAAATCTGTCATATATACAAACAAGCGAGTCAAACCATTTTTCATTATCATAAACAAAAATAAAATATTGGCTTCAAATTGCAATTCAAAGTTCAAGCTTAAACCACTGTCATACGACACGGCCATTATTAAATACACAACTATTCTCATTACTAAATTTATTGATACTATAAAATTTAGACCGCTCAAATTCATTTTGATGTGGTCGAACGTAAATTTGATGATAACCATACTTATCAACAAATGTTAAGATCCCAAGTGGCCAAGTTCAAATCCACTGTACGTTTGCATAGAATCGACCAATTGGCACACTTTAAAGACTTGGTATTTGGTAACAATTGAAATGTGTTAGTACATAAGAAAGCATATATCAACTTTGATAGGTTGGCCTGGACTAAGCTCATCGATCTGGATGGGTAAATAAAAGAATTTTATATCATTGATTGGCAGAGATGAAGCCATGTCCAAGATATTGTGGGGTTAATTTGATTGAAGCTATGTCCTTGGAGGGAGTGACGGTATCGGATCCTGATACCAGGGATTTTTGATTTTTTTAAAGCCCATTTCCTGAAGGAGAAAGGTCCAAGGCCGAGTCTGTCTCTCTTGAACTGCAATCAGCTCTCTCAAGCAGAAAGCCAGTCTTTGGAAGAAGCCTTTAGCACCGAGGAAGTTTTGGCTGCCTTATCTGGTTGTGAAGGAAATAAAGCTCCAGGGCCGGATGGCTTTAACTTGAACTTCATCAAAGCTCATTGGGAAGTTATTCAATAGAGCTTTGATGAATTTCATTAATGAATTTCACAATAATGGAGCTATTGTGAAGGATATCAATAGAGCTTTCATCACCCTAATCCCTAAAGTTGGGAATCCTATCGCCATGAATGATTTTAGACCTATTTGTCTTGTGGGGGCATTGTATAAGGTGCTTGCGAAGATCTTGGCAAATAGAGTAAGGAAAGTCATGGGTTCTATAATAGGCGAAGCGTAAATGGCTTTCGTAAGCAAGAGGCAAATTTCGGACAGCCTTATAATTGCTGAAGAAGTCATTCGAAAATGGAAAGTGGATAAGGAGGAAGGATTGGTTGTTAAGATTGACTTCAAGAAGGCATACGATAGTGTCGATCATGCTTTTTTGGATGATATGATGAAAGGTATGGGCTTTGGGAGCAAATGGAGAGGATGGATTAGAGAGTGCATCTCATCCCCAATGCTGTCTATTTTGGTAAATGGTAAACCGACTTCTCAGTTCGGGATGGAAAGAGGTTTGAGGCAAGGAGATCCCCTATCTCCCTTCCTCTTCAACATTGTGGTAGAAGGTTTGAACTATGTTTTGAGCAAAGCTAGTGGCTTGGGTCTCATCAAAGGTGAAAACTTCGACGACAGTAGAGTTCACATAACTCACCTTCAATTCTCTGACGATACTATTCTCTTCATCAAGCCTAAGATGGAATTTCTCCTTAATGCAAAAAGGGTTTTGCGCTGCTACGAGATGGCTTCGGGTCTAAAAATTAACTTCCATAAATCTTGTGTGATGAATGTTGGTAATGTGAATGTCTTTGATCAGGGGGGTTGGGCGGCTGCTTTCAAGTGCAAAAAGGCTTCCTTACCCATTTCCTATCTCAGTTTTCCGATAGGGGGCAGACCGGGAGCTACAGATTTTTGGAATCCTATTCTAGCCAGAATTGAGAAGCGTCTAGCCCCATGGAAAAGGAAATTCATGTCAAAAAGGGGGCGGTTGGTGTTGGTAAAAGCTGTGATATCTAGTATTCCCTCGTATTTCCTTTCGGTCTTTAAAATCCCGGTGGGGGTGGCTCAAAGAATTGAAAAATTACAGCATAGTTTTTTGTGGGGCGATGGGATGCTCAAGAAAAAGCTTCATGCTGTGCGGTGGGATGAGGTGTGCAAAGAGAAGAAGCAAGGAGGCCTTGGAATTGGGAGAATTCTGACAAAAAATAAGGCTATGTTAGCAAAATGGATATGGAGATTTGATAGGGAAACTACTGCCCTGTGGAGAAAGGTGATTGTTTCTAAATACAGAATTGTTGAGAAATCCCTGTTTTGGGATTGGCAGGGCAAGCAACATGCCTCTTTTTTTGTTAAGTCGATAGGCAACCTGCTGAAGGATAGTTTTAGTTTGGCTAGGATCATCTCAAAGGGGTTCAACGCAGTCATTGGCAATGGGGAGAGAGTTGACTTCTGGTCGGAGCTGGAAGTGGATGGTAATTCCTTGAAAGTTGCTTTCCTAGGATGTTATGCCTTGGCTGTCAAGAAAGTTGGTGTAGCTGCTGAGTTTGGCTCTTGGTCAAATGCAAGCTGGTTGTGGAGCATTCCTCTTAGAAGAGCCCTCTTTGATTGGGAGATTGCTCAATGGAGTTGCTTTATGACTTGTTTGGAGTGTATTAACATCAGAAGAGATAATTCTGATAATATTGCTTGGTTACATAGCCCCAATGGGATTTTCTCAGTTAGTTCTTGTAGAAGAGCCTTAGATAATTCTAATCCTTCTCTTCCTCACTCTGTCCCTGCTTTGATTTGGAAAGGTGTTTCGCCTTCCAAGATTGAACTCTTCCTATGGCAACTATGGAGAGGGAAGGTTTTTGTGAAAGAAAATCTCGTTAGATGTGGCGTGGTTCAGTCTACTGATATGGAGTGTCCCCTGTGCAATAATGGCATTGAATCTATCAACCATCTTTTTCTTAGTTGCTCTTGGTCGAATGATGTATGGCTGGCTTGTATGTCTTGGTGGAAGGTTAGTGGTTGCTTTAACGGGACAGTGAAAGATTGGATTGAAGGATGGCATGGGCTGTGTCCTTCGCCTAAGTCTGCTAGAGTTTGAGGGTCTCTCTTAGGGGCTGTGGTTTGGACCATATGGGATTTTAGGAACCAATTGGTCTTTGAAGGAAAACAACCAGTTGTGGAACAGGCGATAGACATGATTAAACTAAGAATTATGTGGTGGTTCAAACACCTTGGTAAAGGGTCTTTGGATTCTATTGATTCGTTGTTACGGAATGTTAATGAGCTTTGTGTGGACCTCAAGAAGAAGAGCCTGCCGAAGATAGCTGATTGGATTCCTCCTCCTGTGAATTCTTTGAAGTTTAACGTGGACGGTTCGGCGAGAGGCAAACCGGGACCAGCTGGCATCGGAGGCGTTTTTGAGAAACTGTAGTGGAAAGATTTTATGCCTCTTCTCCTTTCATTTGGGGATTTTAGATTCCAATGCTGCAGAGTTGTGGGCGATCAAAAGAGCTGTTGAGCTCTGTCAGTCAAACACCAGTTTACACAATCAAGACATTTGCGTGGTTAGTGATTCGAAAGTGGCTGTCTCGTGGGTCAATAAGGGTGATTATGGCAGCTTGAAGCATGTTAATACGGTTATGGATATTAGGAGTGGCATGAATTTGGTTGGTAGTATGGAAGTTTGTTTTGATTCCAGAATTTACAATTCCTTTGCGGATAGCCTTGCAAAGATGGGTTCTAACAATGATGGGGACTTTGTGGAATGGGCTGACTTCTAATTCGTTTTCTGTTGTCTTTCTGCTGTGTGTGTTTTTTGCGGTCTTGTTGCTTTCTTGGCTGTTTTCTTTGTTTTGCTTTGCTGGTCTGGTTGGTTTGGGTTTTGGGGTTTGGTGGGCGCCTGTGCCTTGCCTTTGTTCTGTTTTGCCTTGCCTTTGTTCTTCCTGTTGCTTGTTGCCCTTTGCTGGCTGTTGAATATATTGCCTTTCAAAAAAAAAATTTGAAAAATATTAAAAGTTTAATAGAAAAATGTAAATAATAAAAAATATTAGGATAAACTATTAATAAAATTTTTAAAATTTGTGAACAATGTATAGAGCGTCAACCTAGACAAGAACAGGTTCCAAGTTAATAATATTAATGTAGCTTTAAAATTCAAATCCACACATAAGACTAATTATAATTATATCAATTTTTTATTCAGGTCCCATATGACTCGTTCCCTTGAAGCAACATTAATTGTGTTGTTTGTGTTTATATCTCTCACTCAAAACTATTTATTCGTTCGGGAGGATCACTTAAGCAACTAAATTATGAATATAATTAAAGCAAAAAAAAAAAAAAAAAAAATTAATTTGTTTGTATAAAGAAAAAGAAGAACAGTGATGAGTCTACAGACCTGTACTGACTTGCGGACATGACCACAGTCAGCTCATTTTGAACATTTAAGGGACCAACTTCGATTATATTTTAGACTAATTGGCTCTAGACCCCTGAATGGTACGCGAAGTTGCAACTTGCCCTCGAAATATATTTTTTTAGACGTTAAACCCCTTGAACTATTGGAAATTGCTAGAAATTGTTGCAACCTACCTCCTAAGTACGAAGGTGTTCTGTCTCTATTTCGTCACTTTCTGACAATTTCTAACTGGTTTAATTATTAAAGTGAAGGGGAACTCAGATTCTTGATTTGCTAATTAATTTGATTTCAAATTAATTTTAGTAAACATTGTAATCACAAATTTTCCTTATCCGCACTAATAATCCCGGTTAGTAAACGCGTGCCCTACCTGATGATGATGAATGGAGAAGAAATGACAAAATAGTGAAGACCAACAAATGGGAATTGGGCTTTGATTTCTTATTGGGCTTTTATTAGGTATTTTGGCCCATTTTATATTTGGGCCGGTTCTTAGTGACGTGCCTAGTCTCAAGCCCAAGACCATCCGAGTTTTGGGCCTCAACTCTCTTATTGGGCTTCCTACTATCCATCCAATAACTTCCTCAAAAGGCGCTTTGAAAAATCTGCCTGCCTTTATGACTTGAGTTAGACTATAATAATTTAAAATTGTAGAAATTGTTAGATGGTATGATTGAGAAGAATTGTTGTAGACAAAAATACCCTTTCTTTTGTCTTGAATTGCCCAACCCAATTTTTCCTTGCGCAGTCTGTCTTTTCTCCCTATTTCTGTTCTCTCTGTCGCTGCTGAAAAAAAATTCGAAATCTAGAAGGGAGCAAAGTTATCATGGAACTAAATATCTGCACATGTCTTCTCTACTCGACTAGTTCCCTCCTTCGAATCACTTCCTCAACTCTCCACTGCAAGTCTCTTGTGTTACTTTCTTATTTTTGTTGACGAGCGGACCTTCAATTTTGTTTTCCAATCGTTTTATCAAGTATGTTTTTTGGGTTGATAACATGCTACGGTGCTCACAAACAATGTAGCCTCTAAAACGTATAGGATGAATGACACCCACACATATTTTTATGCAAGCTTGGTATGGTAACCTATAATATTCTCGGCTTTAAAACTTTTTCGGCAAGGCGTTATAGGACATTGGTGGGACTACATGGGAGGAGAGGGTCTTAAAAAGACACTCGAATGGTACGTTGGCAATCTTGATTGGTGGGGTTATGTTTCTGGTGCACTCCTCCCTGATATTTGTAAGTAATTATGCTTCCTTGCTTATGACGAATTGTTATAGTCCCTGCTCCAAAGAACAAGTCCCCTGCCCTAAAGCCTCCCTTCAAGTTCGTGAACACCCTATGAGTATGGAAATAGGCGTTTATAGGACCGATCACAACCCTTGGTAGATATTCAAAATGTGAATCTAACTCTAGGTAGACCCAGTGTGGACTGATTTGAAACTAACATGCCAGAGACAATCCACAACAATGCCATTTGATGTCATTTCTTTTTTTGAAACAAAAAAGATCTTCATTCAACAAGAAAAAGACTTACAAGAATATAGATCATCCTTGGCCAACAAAATAAACAAAATAAAGCCAATCTGGAAATGAATTGCTCCAACACAACCAACTACAAACCATTGTTGCAAAAGTCCCTGACTAGGGTCGACTAGGTGCCGCCTAGTCCCTAGTCGGCGGTCCGCCGCCCCGACTAGGTGGTTTAAACATTTACTCAATTACAACAACAAAATATATTAAAAAAAAAATCCAACTGACCGCCGGCCTGCCGCCGGTCGACTTCCGGCCAACCGCCTAGTCCCCGACTAGGTGGGTTAGGCACTAGGCGAGGGGTCGCCGCCCCACTATCGTCTAGCGCTTTCTGCAACACTGCTACAAACCTAGCAACCGAGTAGGCAACTCTGTAGCAAACATGAACACTTTTCACATTTATACACTTAGAATTCATAGACAAAATATCAAACACTATATTATCTACATCCGCACAAGTGAAACTGGTCTCATTACATAAATCCATCACTCCCAACGTATCATATTCAACACATAATGAAAAGCAACCCAATTCAACAGCCATAGTAAGTCCCTCAAGAATGGCCTTCGCCTTGTTATCTCTGATCACAATACTATCCCCATAGCGTCCACCATCAACATCCAAAGTTGCATCCACAGGCATTCATTGTCATTTGAGACCTGTCCTCTATGTAAACCAACCACCTTTCCACCAGTTTTGAAATCTGCGCAATGAGTTCACCAGCCCTACTCCAGCAATCTCCAAGCTCTTTGACCACTCCACCATACGATTCCTGTTGTGCCAAAGCAACCAACAGTAACCAAGAATCTCAAAACAATCTCCTCATTCTCAACCAAGTCAAGCCACATAATCTTGTAATAATAATAAAAAAAAAACACAATTTTGAAGCTTATTAAGACTGGGGAAAAAATGACATCCTGTAATTAACTGTTGTACTATGTAAGAACTCACCTGAAAATCGAAAACTTGTCGCGGCATTGACGAGCTTGAACAGTCACTCCAAGCTGCATCGTCAACAAGAGAAAAACGGTCAAGGCAAAGGCGCGGCATTGACGGGCTCAGGAGGACAGTCACTGCAGGTGGCGGCATCGACGGGCAAAGGGTGGCGGCGGCGATGGATGACAAGGTCTCTTTTTTTTTTTTTTTGGTACAAAGGAGGGCGAAGCCCAAAGCAACGAAACAAACTAGGACGAGGTCTCTTTTTCTTCTCTCTATTTTACTTCTCTTTCTCTTTGCTGCCTGAAACCTAACAAGAGCCAAAAACCCCAATTTTTTTTATTTTTATTATTTCAATTCATTTAGGGGCAAACTTGTCCAAAATGAATCAAAATTTATAAAAACAATAAATAAATAAAACTTTTTATTTCGGTAAAAACAATAAATCTGTAATTTTTTTCATAAACAATATCTCAAAATAGCATAATTTTGCCACCATATATATCATCAAAACTTCAGAAAGTTTTCGACAAATTCATAACTTCATTATAAAAAAGTTTTTTTTTAGCATATTAAAGTACAGTTTTTATATTTTTTTTAAGTAAATTTTCGTTATAAAAACACCAATAAATTTTTAATCAGCAATATAAGTCAGTCTTGAAACAATCAAATCCAAGAGCTTAGTACCTATTTCTAATTTAATAATTATAAAATCACTAACATAGAAAATAAAATCCGAACATCATGTTACTAGACAAATATGAAAATAGCATAAAAGAGAGTAAATATAATGAATTTTATTGATTCACATAGCATGCCAAATAATTAATTTGTAAGTAACACATTATTCTCCAAGTTATGTTATATATAATCAATTTGATACAATTAAAAAATTACTAATAACTTTTTTAACTTAAATTAAATCTAATAATAAAATAATAATAAAACTTAAATTGCTTCAAAAAAAAACTAACGAATTAAACAAAGCAAAACGAGTTCTACAAAAGAGAATGGTGATATTCAAATATAGAAGTATTTAAAATTACCTGATAAGTTCATCTACCTCCTCACAGTTGTCATGAGAGTTTGCCAATGACAAAACATCTTCATCCTCACCTATCCGAGAACTTCCATTGACTTCTTTATGATGTTGAGCAAACATTAAATGGACACCACACTTTTCCACCTTATAATGTGTTTGTGCAATGCTCAATATAAAATTGGAAAGTGATCTCATTGTCATACCTTAATATTCACTGGGAGAGATATCGACATATGAGTACACAAACACATGGTTTGATCTAATATCATGCGGCAGGTCGTAATATCTACCTATACTGAATATTCCCAACTTAACACATGGTCTCCATCTTTAGATTTGAGGATGCAACCCAACGTATACGCCAATATTCTTCCAAACCTCTGATGGTCTAGACCCGGAGCCACAACAACGCTCAAAACAAAATCCACCATAGTTATAATCGAACAATCTGGTGGTAGCTCCACATTTATAAAAGACCCATCGCATCGAAAATTAAACCATTCCGGAATTCACTTCAGGATAACGTATATAAGCTTTTCTACTGCAGCTTCATCATCCTATACAATAAAGTAATTAATTTGTAACATTGTTGACATTAGTGTCAAATTGTTTTAAATAAGGAAAAATGTCACTAAAGTTCCAACCTTTTATGCAATATCAAGTTTTCAAATGTTTTTAGTATATTAGTAACTCGGTCCCTATTTTATAAGAAATATATTCTCTAGTCCTTCTATTAACCAACGTTAAGTCAAATTAAACAAAATTAATAATGTTTCCATCTTAATATACTAATACTCTTAAAAAGGTCCAATATTTAAGAAAAGGATAATACATTGAGGTCCCCGAAGTTTGCATAAAAGAACCCTACATCATTTTTTTCATAATTATTTATGTTAAATCAATATTTAAGTAGAAAAAAAATTCCATAAGAACAATAAAAAGATTTTTAAAAGATTTTATAAATCAAATCAATATTAAATAAAATATTTAATTTCAAGATGAAATAGGGTATATACATGATTTACACTTGATTTCATAAGGATAATAATGATATTTAAAAGATTCATTAAATACTGAAATAGATTATTTCATATTTAAAAAGTAAACCCTCATACTTCTTTAAAATTAATATCAAATTTGCTAGATTATCAATTAATCATTTTGAAAGTTTTACCAAACATCATTTGATATCAAATTATAAAATAAATTAATTTTAACTTTCAAAAGCAATACCAAACTGGTATTATACTTTAAAGTTGATTTAGTTGACTAATGAATATAATACTGAATTGTCATACTATTAAAATTTTAAAATGAAGAGAAAATATATAATATAATATATATATATAAGAGAAATAAGAAAAAAGAATTTAAAAGGAGCAAATCTGCTCCTAAAAATAATAATAATAATAACAACGTAATATTAAAAAGAAGGGAGTAATACAAACTCATCATAACCTAGAGCATCTTTCACAATGTCCTCCATTATATTTGATCCAATTTGCAACAATTGCAAAAAAAATCAGCATAGATAAAGTAACTCGAGCTAATGAAATTTCGAAATATTGAAAGGCACAGTAATACTTCAAGTGATGTGCAACCGAATGCAGTTATCACTATCAACTGAAGCGCCGGCAAATATTTAAGCTTTTGCAGTTATCTATAAATAGAGTCCGTAGGTTAGAGAGATTATAATGCCTCGGGTAAGCTTTCAAAACTATTTCCTTTCAAATCTAAGACTCTTAGAGAGGATAAGCAATCGAGATTTTCAGGTAAGTTCGTGATACCACCATAGCTTAGATCTAGCTCTGTCAGAATGTGCCATCTACTATACGAGGTAAGAACCAACACACTACGGTATCCCCTTTAACTGAATTCTATCACAACATAACGCCTCATATTCTTCAAATCTATAATAGATGATGGTAATTCTTTTATAAACTTATCCCAAGCGTTGCAATCCTTCAAAGATTCTAAAGTTCCGATATCCTAGGCAACTCCTCCAGCATTGAGCAGCAACGTGATAGATTCAGAATTTAAGAGATTTCACTCACAAACACGGTTGGAGAGACTCTTAGCCTTTACACCGAAGAAGAGATCCAAGTTAACTAGTCTACGTAGATACTTGATAGATGAGAGAAGTTCTTCAATAGCAGTACTTTGTAGATCCAATCTCTCGAGATTTGGGAAACCGGAGAGGTCTGGACAAATGGTTATGCTGGAGAATCCATGTTAAGTTCTTTCAATTTAGCACAATGCTGTGACCAAAAGTTTTAAAAAAAAAAAAAAATTAAAAATCAACCACATAATATTACTAATTACTCTTTATATAGTATTTACAAAGCAATGTAAATATGAAAAAATACATGAACACCATTCCATAGTTGTTTAACTTTGATGTAACTCATGTCAAGTTTAACAAGGTTCTCCGAAAGAAAACTCGACAACAGTGATTTTATCGGGCATCCATGCCAACTAAGATACCTTAGCTCCGTGAAATCAAATTCAAGAGCTTCAGAAACATGGACCTTATGGGCTCCCAAGAACTGAGTTAGCCTTTCCAAGACTTGAATTATAAAAATTCAAAATCTCAGTTCATGCATATTTGCGAAAGCACGTGGATTTAGGTGTATATCTCGTATTTTTGACATATCCAAAGAAATGCCTATGATTGTTTTGGTACCTAGTATATCACAAAAAAATATAATAATAGGGTAGTACGTATATTAAATATGTAAAGACTTATTAATGTTAATTGTCAAAGAATATATCATATTACCCCGTTCTTTCCACATAGCTAATGCACAAGTATAAATGGAAATGATACTCTCTAAACTAAAAAATAGTTAATTGAATCTCACCGAATTTTTAGTCAGAATATCATAGATATCCTTATGATGCCATAATCGACTACGTTTACCAGGATCATCAATAGATCTTGCCGCACAATTTCCTAGCCATAGCTTGTAGCAAATCAGCATTGTTATCATGCCATTTGACACGGTTATCAAAGACTTATCAATGAGAACATCTATTCCAATATCTGCTCGAAATCCACATGTTCTATGAATGTTTTACATATTCAATGTCACTCTGTTTAAAAAAGTGCAATATCTAAAAAGATTATTCTTCTCTTCATCATCAAGTCCATCATAACTTATTTTCAACACCTTTTGTATGTCTTCATGAGGGATTGTTTCTAGTTTGTCAATTGCACTCACCCAAACCTCTTTCTCCCTGCCAAGTAAATGGGACCCAAAACTTTAAGTTGCAATGGAATCCCTCTAGCATATTGATAATGCCTATTTTCTACAGTGATGTAGCCCCGTTTTACTATCATTGCCTTCGTTTTCCGGGTAAAACCGGTATTTTAATGTTAAATAAGTTTGTGAAGTTCTGGGTCTTCTAAGGGCTTTATTGTAGATAAATGAAGAATGGGAGGCGAAAAACTTCCGGTTGAGGAAAATGCCAGCATGAAGAAGTGAAGACAGAGAATCGGCGCTGTACGGGCGATGTACAGAAGCGCCCCTACGTACAGCGCCAAGCATGAAAGAGTGAAGACAGAGAATCGGCGCTGTACGGGCGCTGTACAGAAGCGCTCTACGTACAGCGCCCAGCCTGGAGAAGCCAAAATTGAGAAGGAGCGCTCTGTACAAAAGCGCTGTACAAGGCGCCCTACGTACAGCGCCCAAATCAGAGTTGCGAGATCAAGAAAAGTGGCGCTGTACAGGCGCTGTACATAAGCGCTCTATGTACAGCGCCCACACTGCCACATCAGAAATTGGTCGAGGTTTCGTGCCCTAATTTTATACACTATAAATACCTCCCTTCAGTTTCTTTGCCTACTCTAGCACGACCATGAGCTCCAAAAAACATCTCCACTTCACTCCCAACACCCAAGAACATTTTTCACCAAAATCCTTCACCAAATCACCCACATCCTTCATCAAATCATCATCTAAACTCATTTTCACCTCACACCTCATTCCTCACCAAAACCACCATAAAAACCTCATCTTGGAGCAAGAGAAGTCAAGGAGAGAAGAAGTCAAGCACATCCAAGCAAGAGAGGAGGAGTTCTTCACATTAGTTACTCTAAACCTTCTCTCTTTACATTTATCATCTTTGATTATGACTTGTACTATTACTCATATTTTGTAGTCATTTATTGTACTAGGAACTAAAACTTCCTTGGCAAGGCCAAGATGAAGCTTTTCATGAATTATTAATCAAGGCCATCATTGTTATCATTGCTTGTGTTGTGTATGCTTATTTTCATGGTTCTAATCATTATTGAATGTTAGCTAGCATTTAGTAATGTTGGTGTTGTTGTGGAAGTACCGAGAGGAGAACACACAACGGTGCTCGATGAAATGAGTGATAGAGGTTGGTAAGATAGAGATATGCGATGCTAGCCTCTAGGATTCAATTGGTGTGCCATGAAACTTAATGAATTTATATGTAGTTCGGATAATCATTGAGAAATAGGTTGTTGGTGCATATAATATTGTCTTTATCACTTGAGAGAGGTTAGAGACTAATTGAGGGTATCACGAATCTAACACACACTTGCATACTTTACTTCAAAGACGATGTGCTAATAATGATGAGAATTGGAAGGTGGATTCAAGGTCTTAGCCTAATTCCCATACGAGATACAATCACTTGTTGTGTTTGCCTTTGTTCAAGTTTGTTTACTTGTTTATTTTCAAGTATTGCATTAGTGTAGTTTAAGTTATAATTGAGTAGTATAATCCATCATTGATTATTGCTTGTTTGAATAGCTTTGGAACTAATCAATTTCGATAATCGGTCACTCAATCCTTGTGGGAACGAACTTTTATTTTTTCATTGTGCTACTCTTCGACCTCGTACTATTGCGAGAGTCCAAAAGAGGCTAGTCAAATTTTGGCGCCGCTGCCGGGGATTGAGCGGATGATTGATATCGATACTAGTTAGTTTATTGCTAATTTGAACCTTTAATTTAGTTTTGTGTGTTTCTATTGATAGGTACCATTGCTCTTGCATGCACCAAAGTACAAGGAGCAAAAATCTTCAATTCTTGAATTTTGATCCGGAGATTGAGAAGATAGCTCGAAAAAATAGACGTGAGTCAAGGTTGAGAAGAGCAGAAATGGGTGACCGTAATGCACAGTTAGGGCACATGGGAGTGCCAAATGTGGCAAATCAAAATCAAGAGGAATTGCCTCCTCAAGCCAATCCAATGCAAGAAGGGTTGCCTCATGTTGGAGATGAGTACTCTACGGGATTATACAATGCCTAGAGTGAGATGAACCAGTCGTCCCTTCGCCGACCAACAATTGCGGCAAATTCCTTTGAGATCAAACCGTCGATTATTCAGATGATTGGCACTACTTGCATGTTCAATGGCTTGGTGAATGATGATCCGAACCTACACCTTCAGAAATTCAACGAGATTTGTGACACCTTCAAGTACAATGGGATTCCCGACGATTTTATTAAGTTGAAGTTGTTCCCGTTCTCTTTGGGAAATGATGTAAGGATATGGTTGAACTCCCAACAACCAAACTCAATCACCACCTTTGATCAGTTGGCCCAAGCCTTTTTGAATAGATATTTTCCACCAGGGAAGGCCGCTCGTCTTAGAAATGAAATTCTTTCTTTCCAACAATATGAGAATGAGAGTCTCTACGAAGCTTGGGAGAGGTTTAAGGAACTTCAAAGGAGATGTCCTCACAATGGTCTTGCAAAGTGGCAGACTTTGCAAGCTTTTACCAAGGAATTACGGTGTCAACAAGGAACTTAGTGGATGCGGCTGCTGGAGGTTCGTTGATGAGCAAATCAATGGATGCGGCCAATGAACTCTTAGAGGAGATGGCACTCAACAATAGCCAATGGGGAAACCAAAGGCAAGTACCGAAGAAGATTCCGGCAAGTTAGAAGTTGATGAGTTGACAAGTGTGAAGGCTCAACTAGCGGCACTTCAAAATCAATGAGCAAGATGAGTGCGGGGCCTAGTAATGTGCAAGTAGCTCAATGTGAATGGTGTTTGGGGCCACACTCTAGCGTGGATTGTCAAGTTGGAAGCCCGTTTGCTTCAAGCTCGTCAGAGCAAGTATCCTTTGTGAATTACAACCGGAACTTTCAAAATCCACCCAACAACACCATGCCACCCAAATTCCCAAAACAATTCCTACCAAAACACATACAACCGCCATGGAGAAACAACCAAAACTTGTCATGGAAGGACAATCAACCCCAACATCAACAAAACCTCAACCAAAGACAACCTCCCGGATTCCAACAACCTCACCAACAAAATTACCCTAACCAAGCCCCGAATAACCAAGTGGAGAGAAAGTCTAACCTTGAGGAAATGTTCTCTAAGTACATGGGTAAGTTGGACACTAGGATGGAAACCCAAGACTTAGCCTTAAGGAAGCTTGATACGAAGATTGACCAACTTGCTCAACACTCACAAGCCTCGATCCAAAACCTAGAAATGCAAGTCGGTCAACTAGCTAGGGGACAACAAGGAAGACAACAAGGGTCTTTACCAAGCGACACGGTGGTTAATCCTAAGGAACAATGCAAGGCCATTGCTTTGAGAAGTGGTAGAGAGGTTGAATTGCCGGAGGACTTTGGGAAGGGAAAGGAAATTTTTGTTGAAAAGGAGAGCATTTGTGAAGAAGAGGTTGAAGTAGAAAAGAAAAGTTCTAGTGATGATGAAGTGCCTACCACATCAAATGATCCTCCTCCACAACCCAAGTCAAAGCCTATGTTCCCCCCATCCCATATCCGCAAAGATTGAGGAAGCACAAGGATGCCCACCAATTTGCAAAGTTCTTGGAGGGTTCAAGAAACTTCACATCAATATCCCATTCGCCGAAGCCCTAGCTCAAATGCCACTTATGTCAAGTTTTTGAAGGACCTACTCTCCAACAAAAGGAAGCTTGAAGAGTTTGAAACGGTGGCACTAACAGAGGAATGTAGTGCTATATTGCAAAACAAGCTCCCTCCTAAGTGAAGGATCCGGGCAAGTTCACAATACCATGCACCATCGGAACCTCGGAATTTAGTAAGGCATTAATCGATTCGGGGGCAAGCATAAACTTGATGCCCTACTCGGTGTTCAAAAAGCTAAATGTTGGAGAAGTGAAGCCCACCCATATCACTCTCCAATTGGCGGACCGGTCAATCAAACATCCTAGAGGTGTGATGGAAGATGTCCTAGTGAAGGTGATAGATAGACTATACTTTCCGGTGGATTTCGTCATTTTAGAAATGGAGGAAGATGTAGAGATACCTCTTCTTTGGGAAGGCCGTTTTGAAGACGGCGGGTG
The DNA here is from genome assembly GCA_008009225.1 of Acer yangbiense. NCBI lineage: Eukaryota > Viridiplantae > Streptophyta > Magnoliopsida > Sapindales > Sapindaceae > Acer > Acer yangbiense. The sequence continues at coordinate 12,330,542 of CM017762.1, forward strand.
CTTTAATTGATGTAAGAGACGAGAAGATGACTTTGAGAGTGGGTGATGAGCAAGTGGTATTCGATATGTCTAAGGCAACCAAAAGGCATTGGACATGGGTGATTGTTATAGGATGGAAGTGGTTGAGCCCATGGTACAAGAGTACTTGAGAAAGGAGAACCCTAAAGAGCCACTTGAAGCTTGTATAGTGCATGGAGTGATGGAGGAAGATGAGAATTTGGAGATTGAGGAATGTGCACAACAACTCAACTCCCTACCCTTGAGGACACTTAGGGGAAGACGGCACTTTGAAGAACTTGGTATGGGAAAGCCAAAACTCCCACATCTATTGAGAAGCCTCCTACTCTAGAGCTCAAGCAATTACCATCTCACTTGCGGTATGCTTTCTTGGGAGATTCATCAACACTACCGGTAATAATCTCGGCGAGTTTGTCCAAAATTGAAGAAGAGAAGCTGTTAAGGGTGTTGAGAGAGTATAAAAGAGCAATTGGTTGGTCAATATCGGACATCAAAGGAATAAGCCCATCCTTATGCATGCACAAGATCTTGATGGAAGACAATTCCAAGCCTTCGGTGGAGCACCAAAGAAGACTTAATCCCAACATGAAAGAGGTTGTGAAAGCGGAGGTGTTGAAGCTTTTGGATGCGGGAATCATTTATCCAATATCGGATAGCCCTTGGATTAGTCCGGTTCAAGTGGTGCCCAAGAAAGGGGGGATGACGGTGGTACCGAATGAGAAGAATGAATTGATCCCCATGAGGACTGTCACCGGATGGAGAGTGTGCATCGACTATAGGAAGTTAAACAATGCCACCCGGAAGGACCACTTCCCACTTCCTTTCATAGATCAATGTTGGAGAGGTTGGCAGGCCATGACTACTATTGTTTCCTAGACGGTTTTTCCGGTTACAACCAAATTCATATTGATCCCGAAGACCAAGAAAAGACCACCTTCACTTGTCCCTATGGCACATTTGCATATAGGAGAATGCCATTCGGGTTGTGCAACGCACCGGCCACATTTCAACGGTGCATGATGGCAATATTTTCGGACATGGTGGAGAAATTTATTGAAGTTTTCATGGATGACTTCTCGGTTTTCGGAGCATCTATGATGATTGTTTGAAGAATTTGGGGGTTAGTCTTGCAAAGATGTGAAGAAACTAATTGGTACTAAATTGGGAGAAGTGTCACTTCATGGTGAAGGAAGGCATTGTTCTAGGCCATCGGATTTCATCCAATGGAATTGAAGTGGATAGGGCCAAGGTAGAAGTCATAGAGAAGCTACCACCTCCTACTCGATCAAGGGTATTAGAAGTTTCCTTGGACATGGCCGGTTTCTATAGACGTTTCATCAAGGATTTCTCCAAAATCACAAAGCCTCTTTGCCATTTGCTAGGGAAAGATGTTCCTTTCAACTTTGATGAAGAGTGCCTCCTTGCTTTTGAGACATTGAAGAAGGAGCTTACCTCCGCTCCTATCATGTCGGCACCGGATTGGGAACTCCCCTTTGAACTAATGTGTGACGCAAGTGATTATGCGGTGGGAGCCGTTTTGGGGCAAAGAAGAGAGAAGAGGCTCCATGTAATCTACTATGCAAGCCAAACCCTAAATGATGCTCAAGTGAATTATGCCACCACGGAAAAGGAACTCCTAGCCATTGTCTTTGCCTTTGACAAATTCCGATCTTACTAGTGGGTTCGAAGGTGATTGTGTACACCGACCATGCGGCAATCAAGTACTTGATGGCAAAGAAGGATTCCAAGCCACGATTACTAAGGTGGATTCTCCTCCTACAAGAGTTCAATTTGGAGATTAAGGACAAGAAAGGGTCCGAAAACCTTTCCGGTTACAACCAAATTAATATTGATCCGAAGACCCACGAAAAGACCACCGTCACTTGCCCTAGGCCCTTGCATATAGGAGAATGTCATTCGGGTTGTGCAACGCACCGTGCACATTTCAACGGTGAATGAGGCAATATTTTCGGACATGGTGGAGAAATTTATTGAAGTTTTCATGGATGACTTCTCGGTTTTCGGAGCATCCTATGATGATTGTTTGAAGAATTTGGGGTTAGTCTTGCAAAGATGTGAAGAAACTAACTTGGTACTAAATTGGGAGAAGTGTCACTTCATGGTGAAGGAAGGCATTGTTCTAGGCCATCGGATTTCATCCAATGGAATTGAAGTGGATAGGGCCAAGGTAGAAGTCATAGAGAAGCTACCACCTCCTACCTCGATCAAGGGTATTAGAAGTTTCCTTGGACATGCCGGTTTCTATAGACGTTTCATCAAGGATTTCTCCAAAATCACAAAGCCTCTTTGCCATTTGCTAGGGAAAGATGTTCCTTTCAACTTTGATGAAGAGTGCCTCCTTGCTTTTGAGACATTGAAGAAGGAGCTTACCTCCGCTCCTATCATGTCGGCACCGGATTGGGAACTCCCCTTTGAACTAATGTGTGACGCAAGTGATTATGCGGTGGGAGCCGTTTTGGGGCAAAGAAGAGAGAAGAGGCTCCATGTAATCTACTATGCAAGCCAAACCCTAAATGATGCTCAAGTGAATTATGCCACCACGGAAAAGGAACTCCTAGCCATTGTCTTTGCCTTTGACAAATTCCGATCTTACCTAGTGGGTTCGAAGGTGATTGTGTACACCGACCATGCGGCAATCAAGTACTTGATGGCAAAGAAGGATTCCAAGCCACGATTACTAAGGTGGATTCTCCTCCTACAAGAGTTCAATTTGGAGATTAAGGACAAGAAAGGGTCCGAAAACCTTGTGGCGGATCACCTTTCGAGGCTAGAGAGGGATGAGAAGGAGGAAGAGCAAATAGCCATAAATGAAGCATTCCCCGATGAGCAACTTTTAGTGGTCCAAGACTTGATGGCTCCTTGGTTTGCCGACATTGTGAATTTTCTAGCAAGGGAGGTCATGCCGGTGGAGATGAATTTCCACCAAAAGAAGAAATTCCTTTGGGATGTAAAGTCATACTTGTGGGATGAGCCGCTCCTATTCCGGATTTGTGGTGATGGTATCATTAGAAGATGTGTACCCGAGGAGGAGATGAGGGACATCCTCATGCATTGCCATTCCAAGGAGTGTGGAGGACACTTTGGAGCGATTAGAACCTCAAAGAAAGTGCTCCAATCGGGATTCTATTGGCCTACACTTTTTCGAGATGCAAGAAGCTTTGTGGAAGCATGTGACCGGTGCCAAAGGACCGGTAATATTAGCAAGAGGGATGAGATGCCACTCAATGTGATGCTTGAAGTGGAATTGTTTGATGTGTGGGGTATTGACTTCATGGGACCATTCCCAAGCTCTTATGGAAACCAATATATCTTGGTGGCGGTGGATTATGTATCCAAGTGGGTGGAAGCTATAGCCACACCAAGGAGTGATGCCAATGTGGTCACAAAATTCCTAAAGAAGAACATCTTCACAAGATTTGGCACTCCAAGAGCAATTATTAGTGATGGAGGCTCTCACTTTTGCAACAAGTTGTTTGAAGCTCTATTGAAGAAGTATGGTGTGAAGCACCGCATCACTACCCCTTACCACCCTCAAGCAAATGGCCAAGCGGAGGTATCAAATCGGGAGATCAAGAACATCCTAGAAAAAACGGTGGGAAGCCGAAGAAAGGATTGGGCTAAGAAGCTTGATGATGCCTTATGGGCTTATAGGACGGCCTTCAAAACCCCTTTGGGCATGTCTCCCTATAGGCTTGTCTACGGAAAGGCGTGCCACCTTCCGGTAGAGCTTGAACACAAGGCGTATTGGGCTATCAAGAGGTTGAACTTTGACATGCAAGCGGTGGGAGAGAAAAGGTTGCTTCAACTTAATGAGCTTGATGAAATCCGCCTTGAAGCCTATGAGAATGCCCGCATTTACAAGGAAAAGACCAAGAAGTGGCATGATAGAAGAATTGTGAAGAAGGATATTCAAGTGGGGAATCAAGTTCTCCTTTTCAACTCAAGACTCCGTTTATTTCCCGGAAAACTCAAGAGCCGGTGGACGGGGCCATTTACCGTCACCCAAGTGTTCCCATACGGAAGTGTAGAAATCGAAAATGGAGCAAAGGAGAGGTTCAAGGTCAACGGCCAAAGACTAAAGCTTTATTGGGAGAATGCATTGGAAGAGCCAAAGGAGAAGGTTATTCTCAAAGAACCGCCGTGATCATCCATCTAAGGGAGGTACCTTCTTGTAAATATTAGTTAGATTTATTTGTTTTGTTGCTTTCATTTTACTTTTGTGATTGAGTTGCTCCCCCTCCGAACTTGAATTGTGCATTGTGAAATCTTTTTGGTGATTGCAAACACAATGGGGACATTGCGCAATTTAGGTTTGGGGGTATAGAAAATTCAATCGTTTCTATTTTAATTTATTTGACGTTGTTTATTTTGAATTAATTGAGTTCATTGAAAAAAAAAAAAAAAAAAAAAAAAAATCCAGGCAAGTAATGTTTTTAGTTGAATCTTGTAAGAGTGCAGGACCAATTTCAAGTAGGAAATTTTAGGAGTTAAATCAGTGTTCAAACAGGCCTAATCTGCCCAGAATTACAGACAGGCGCTGTACGAAGCGCTGTTCGTACAGCGCCCATCCTGAAGAAGGGGCCCCACAACTTACCTGAAACGCTGCCGTTTTAGCATTGGCGCTGTACGAAGCGCTTTACGAAGCGCTCTACGTACAGCGCCCAACCCAGAATTCGTTTTTAAGAGTGGCGACGGGAGCAGCAGCCACAACTCTCAAAATCTCACAAGAAAAACGCCTCCTCTCCTCTCTCAAGGGTGTTTCGTCCCAATTGGTAAGATTTCCATCCCAAATCCCATTCTTTTTACTCTTTTATCATCCCAAATTTCTACATTGCATGATTTAAGCCAATTAGGGCAAGTTTTGGGTGATTTTCGCATGATTAGGGCATAAATTGGGGGTTTTCGAATTTGTGTAGAATTGGTGATTTGTGGGTGTGATTTCTGGTCCATTTTGGCTACAACTTGCATGGGTTATTGTTTGCTATTGATTAAATTTCACATGGAGCAATTTTTGGCATGAGTTTGGTTGGCTTTGCTTGAGAATCCGAAATTGTGCAAGTAGTTGAAGGTTTGTAGGGAAGAAAATTGTTGTGTGGGTTTTGTAGTGAAGTTTGGGTTGATTGAAGATTGGAAGTGTTAGATTTAAGGGTGGTTGTGCCTTTTGAAGTGCTTGGGTAGTATTGTGTGGTTCCGGATTGCCTGATTTTAAGTCGAAGTGCTGCCCGAATTGAAAAAAAAAAAAAAAAAAAAAAAATGCCACCAAGGAGCAACAAGCGTACTAGACCAGGTGAAGGGTCTTCAGTGGGTGAAAGCCAAGGAGCAACCCCATGTGTGCGAAATAGAGACTATGCCACAAGAAAAGCTATACTCATGGTCCGTCCTGTCATTCATGAGAGAGGCATCCATGTTTCCACCTTAGAGGGCACTACCATCCCAGCGATCGTCGAGGCTAGGAAATGGGAAAATTTTGTCGTGTCACGTGGATTGGCCAACCTCACTTGGGTGAGAGAGTTTTTGCTAGTATGGTGCCCGAGACATTCAGAAATGGAGGGTGTGTATTGGTCAGAGATGTAGTGGTGGAGATTTCAGAGAGAAAAATCAATGAACACTTGGGCACAACCCCTGTGAGACAAAGTGCCCTACCTTTAGGTTATGCCTCCTTCGACGGTGACTCTGAAAAATTGGCCAAGCTTCTGAGAGGGAATGATGATGGGGTGTGGACCAAGAAGCACCCAATCAGGCAGTCTGACTTATCCAAGGATATGGCCTTGATGAACCTTTTCAACTCATCCTCCTTGAGGCCGGTATCCCACACTAGTTCCATTTCAGTAAAGCGGGCAGAGTTGATAGCTTGCTACCTCACTGGGGGCCAAATTGATGTGGGGAGAGTTATTAAGGCAGAACTTAATGAAGCAGGGGACATTGACCTCAAAAACAAGCCGCAAGCAAAGAAGAAGCCCGTCCCTTTTCCATACTTAATAACTGTGCTGTGCAGGGAAGCTGGTGTACCAGAGTTTGACAATGATGAATGGGCCAAGGGAGAAAAGGGGGATCTAAACCTCCGCTCTTGGAATGATACGACCAGCAAGACAAAGGGAAGGAGGAAGCTGTGGAAATTGCCGTCTCCCCGTTCAAGAGCAGATTCTGGGCCTGAGGAATCTGAGGGGGAAGACGAGGAAGATGAGGATTTTGAGCCCCAAGAGGAGGAGTTGCTTTTTGGAGAGTCAGGACAGGCAGGCAGCTCAGAGATGTCTCAGTTTAATCAGATTATGAAGGCCATTGCGGGCAATCAGCTCGCCACAGAACGAGTGGAAACGAAGATTGATACCCTCACTCGGCAGTTCTCTAACTACATGCAGACACAGGACTTCTATAGGCATGAGCAGGAAGCCGAAGTGGAGGATGTCAGGGCTGACGTGGCGGCCATGAGAGCACAGCTTGGTTCAGACCTATCAGAGGAGAGAGCGCCGTAGACCACCACCACCACCACCACCACCGTCTGCCGGTGCCCTAGGTTTCTCAGCTGCTGATTATGTGCCCGACGACATGACGCCTGCAGACATTGAAGAGATGAGGAGAGGCCAAAGTTCAAGGGGGTAGGATTGGCCGAGCCTACCATTTCATGCCACCAGTTGCTCCATTGTTTTATCTTCTTTCATTAGCTTTTATTTTTCTGGTTGAATGCTTAACTGGATAGTTGTTTTTATTCTAGATTTTCACTCACCTTTAGGTTTTGGAACTTGTAGTTACTTTTTGCATGCTTTTATCTCGGATCTCCTAGTGTCCAGTATTAGATTCTTATATTTTTTTTGCTTTTATTGCCCTTTTCCTTGCTCTTTATTTTCTCTATTTATCTTTGCTTTTATTTAGCTTTAAATTGCGGAGTTGTATTGTGCTTAGTTTTTGGTTTTGTTTGTGTTAGGGTTGTTCAGTTTGGCTTCTCTCCCGCTTCTAAGCTTACATTGTCCAATCCGTTTTTATGTGCAAACATTGGGGACAATGTTTCGTTTAGGTTTGGGGGTGCGGCCATCTAGTGACCCTTTCGCTTCTTTTATTTATTTCTAGTGACCCTTTCGCTTCTTTTATTTATTTATTTATTTATTTATTTTCTTGCATGAGTGTCTTGTATGCTATTATATCACTTTATTACCAAAAAAAAAAAAAAAAAAAACAAAAAAAAAAAAAACAAAAATAAAATAAAATAAAATAAAATAATTTTTTTTTCTTGCATGATTGTGTGGGCTTAGAGCCAAATTTTGTCAATTTTCTACAATTTCGAGTCAAAATCTAGAGCAGTAAGGGCTGCTTGTTGAGATGCCTTTGGGTTGAGCCGTTGTAGGCACTTTTTGCATGCCATGCGTTATTAAGGGAGGCCGTGTTGGTCAAAGTTGCACCACATTGCTTGCACGCATCCTACCGGACTCATTTTGTGTTTTAGTGAATGAGGTAGCGCGCTTGAGATGTCTAGATCATTAGTGGAGACTACCCATGTGAGCTTCATAGCCCAAATATTGCGTCCACAAGAGTGAATTTTTTTATTATTATTTCTATTCTCTAAACACTCATCATGTAGATATTAGGCATAATAAAAAGAACCTCTTTTCATTGCATTGAGCATTAAAGAACAAATCTTTAGTATTTTTACCTCATGTGTTTCCCTTGTTGGCTTGCTAGACTCGTACCTTTAGAGATGACGTAGGCAATGTGTGTTAGTCACTCAAAATGGCCCAAACACATCCTTAAGCCTTGTGTGTGCGCTTTAAATTCCAAAGAATGTAGGCCTTCACACTAAACTCAATCACCATATCCACCCACCTTACATTTACACCACATCAAACTCAAACACTAGACCATCCCATACATTGATCATGGCTAGAAGGTACTAAGAGAGAAATTGAAGCTCAAAAAGAAATGTACATCCAAGTAGCGTGTACTTAGGCATTTTTTGTAAATTTTTATCATCAAAAAAAAAAAAAAAAAAAAAAAAAAAAGTTGCTCAAATACTAAGCAACCACAATCGTACAAAGTTCTTAAAGTCAATAAAATGCCTAGACGCTAAGAAGGGATTACAAAGTGTGCTAAGTAGAAAACTCTAGCATGATCATTGGTTCACCAATAACTCCATATCCTCCCAACTTCTCCATCGCCATCAAACTCGCGTGCACTTAAAAGAAGTCCTAATTGATCTTTAGGGAGAGTCTAGCTTGAAAACAAGGGTGTTTTTAATGCTTGATTCCATTCTTGAGGTTCATTTGCATGAAAGTATGAGCGTTCTTAAAAACTTATCATATGCGTTTTAATTTTGAAAATTTCTTTGTGCATAAACTCTAACTCGCATATGTTTGATGAGTGAGCCTAGGTTCGGTGCGATAAAATAATGAGAGAACCCAAGAGAGGCTTAGAGTCAAAGCGAAATGTTATCAATGACTCTTGTGTTCGATGCTTTTGATACTAAATTCACTAAGAAGTCCGGAATTGCAATCATTAGTGTTGTAGCACCTTGGCTATCACACCTCTAGATTGCACTCAATGATCTTGACATGCTTGTGTCTACTTTACGGTTCATCCAATGTCGCATCTCATCTTTCATTGACTCGGTAGAAAACACGTTTGTGGGTACCGTTCTGTAGGCCCTCACGAGACTTCACTCGTCCACTAGGGATCGCCTAGGGGTTTAAAAGGCTTGTGGCACATGCCAAGTGCCATCGTGTCACCCACGAAAGTGGTGTTTTCTTTTCTTTAGTTTCTAGTAGGATTGCCTTAATTTTGTTTGCTTTGGTTTTGCTCGGGGACGAGCAAAAGATAGGTTTGGGGGTATTTGATAATGCCTATTTCTACACGTGATGTAGCCCCGTTTTACCTATCATTTGCCTTCGTTTTCCGGGTAAAACCGGTATTTTTAATGTTTAAATAAGTTTGTGCAGGTTCTGGGTCTTCTAAGGGCTTTATTGTAGATAAATGAAGAATGGGAGGCGAAAACTTCCAGTTTGAGGAAAATGCCAGGCATGAAGAATTGAAGACAGAGAATCGGCGCTGTACGGGCGCTGTACAGAAGCGCCCTACGTACAGCGCCCAAGCATGAAGAATTTAAGACAGAGAATCGGCGCTGTACGGGCGCTGTACATAAGCGCTTTACGTACAGCGCCCAGCCTGGAGAAGCCAAAATTGAGAAGGGGCGCTGTACAAGGAGCTGTACAAGGCGCCCTACGTACAGCGCCCAAATCATGATTTGCGAGATCAGAAAAGTGGCGCTGTACATAAGCGCTCTACGTACAGCGCCCACACTGCCACATCAGAAATTGGTCTAGGTTTTTGTGCCCTAATTTTATACACTATAAATACCTCCCTTCAGCTTCTTTTGCCTTACCTCTAGGACGACCATTGAGCTCCAAAACATCTCCACTTCACTCCCAAACACCCAAGAACACTTCTTTCACCAAAATCCTTCACCAAATCACCCACATCCTTCATCAAATCATCATCTAAACTCATTTCTCACCTCACCACCTCATTTCCTCACCAAAACCCACCATAAAAACCTCATCTTGGAGCAAGAGAAGTCAAGGAGAGAAGAAGTCAAGCACATCCAAGCAAGAGAGGAGGAGTTCTTCACATTAGTTTACTCTAAACCTTTCTCTCTTTACATTTATTCATCTTTGATTATGGCTTGTACTTATTACTCATATTTTGTAGCCATTTATTGTACTATGAACTAAACTTCCTTGGCTAAGGCCAAGATGAAGCCTTTTCCATGAATTATTAATCAAGGCCATCACTTTGTTATCATTGCTTGTGTTGTGTATGCTTATTTCATGTTCTTAATCATTATTGAATGTTTAGCTAGCATTTAGTAATTGTTTGGTTGTTGTGTGAAGTACCGAGAGGAGAAGCACACAACGTGCTCGATGAAATGAGTGATAGAGGTTGGTAAGATAGAGATATGCGATGCTAGCCTCTAGGATTCAATTTGTGTGCCATGAAACTTAATGAATTTATATGTAGTTCGGATAATCATTGAGAAATAGGTTGTTGGTGCATATAAATATTGTCTTTATCACTTGAGAGAGGTTAGAGACTAATTGAGGGTATCACGAATCTACACACACACTTGCATACTTTACTTCAAACGATGTGCCTATAATTGATGAGAATTGGATAGGTGGATTCAAGGTCTTAGCCTAATTTCCCATACGAGATACAATCACTTGTTTGTGTTTGCCTTTGTTCAAGTTTGTTTACTTGTTTATTTTCAAGTATTGCATTAGTGTAGTTTAAGTTATAATTGAGTAGTATAATCCATCATTGATTATTGCTTGTTTGAATAGCTTTGGAACTAATCAATTTCGATAATCGGTCACTCAATCCTTGTGGGAACGAACTTTTATTTTTCATTGTGCTACTCTTCGACCTCGTACTATTGCGAGAGTCCAAAAGAGGCTAGTCACATATTTTGCCACTCTTTTAGACAGCTCCATGTAATCTTTTGTGGGATGGTTTCTTCTAAAGGCATGCCTGGAAAAAAGCTCAAGAGCTTCATGATCAATTAATTGCCGGACTTCATAAACTTGATCCACTCCACCATTTCGAAGCACTTGCAAATCTCTTGTTGTCATAATGATTCGACTTTGTGGACCGAGACAGTCAAAACCTCCAATCAAATATTCTATTTTTTTATAATCAAACACGTCATCAAAAACAATGAGAAGCTTCTTACGACCAAGTCTATTCTTTATAAAGGTACGTCCTACAGCGAAAGTACCACCTATATTTTCATTTCCACCCCCAATAATGACGAATAAAGGTCTCGCTGCAAGTGATGTAATCCATTGCTCTGTTCACAATGTTCCCTAACGTTGTAAATGAAGCAAGAACCTTCAAATTGATGAGAGATTTTGTTGAATACAGATTCAGCAAGAGATGTCTTGCCTATACCACCAATGCCCCAAATTCCTACACTACGGACATCGTTTGTCCCAATGCTTAACAACGATTCAATTTCCTTAATCTTTGAATCTATTCCAACAAGGTGGCTGGTATCAGGTGAGGACACACGATTTATTTTCTTCAAAACATCTTGGACAATAGCCTCAATAAGCACAGACTCGAGCCTAACAAAAATTATAAACTATTAACATTAAGTTGTAATAAATCAGACAGGATTAAAGATAATGTAATTTTAACTCAAATTAATAATACTGGCTAGTGGCTACACATTTGAAATCACGTTACTTTTTTTTTTTTTTCTTTTATTATCAAAGAAATAGGCAACTTCTTCCATTTAAAATTTCAAAACAAAATTGCTTTTACGTAATTCCCAAGTAAAAAGGACCGTAATTGAGAATTAGGAGATTATCTTAATGTATACTTTATTTATAATTACATTTATGTCACCTGACTTATGAGGTATTGGTCATTTAGCACCCGCTTGTTTTTTAATGGCCATTTTATACCTTCCGTTAACTTCCTTTAACTTCCGTTAACTTTTTAATAAAAATACAATTATACCCTTCTATCTCTTTTTCAGTTTTTCATTTAAAAAACAAATAAATAAATTCAATATCTTCAATTCTTCATACTCGAAACCCAGAAAAAAAAATCAACATTCGATACACCATTAAACCCAGATTCATCATCAACACATTAGCAGAACCCATAACCTAACCTTCATCATCACCATCACACACAGACTCACCAACACCGTACCAGAACCAGAAATCCAGAAACCCAGAACCAGAACCCACACTTTCTATTAAATAAATAAAAAACTAAAATTCAAAATTTAAATAAAAGCAAAATTATTTTTTTGAAGAGAAGGATCTTTGGTGGAGATTTGTCTTTTAAAAAAAAAAAAAAAAAAACAGAAAATATCCATTTGATCTCCACAACTTCTATTAAATTAAAAAAATTCAAAATTCAAAATTTAATTAAAAAACATAATGTTTTTCAAAAAGAGAAGGATCTTTTGGTGGAGATACATGTTTTAAAAAATAAAAATAAGAATAATTAAAAAAAAAAAACAGTAGATATCCATTTGATCTCCACAAAATGTAAAAAAAAGGAATTTTTTTTTTTGGGAAAATCAACAAGATCTGGAAAAAAAAAAATTCAACAGAACAAGATCTGATTTTTTTAAAAACAAAACAATATGTCGAAATGAGTCCATTTGATCTCCATAAAATGCAAAAAAAATAAATAAATAAATAAATAAATAAAATAAAAAATCTGCAAATTGAACAAGATCTGGAAAAAAGATTTTGAACTGAACAAGATCTAGATTTTTTATGAAGATCAGGAAAAATGATTTTGAACATAACAAGATCTTGATTTTTTTTTTTAACAAAACAAGATGTGGAAACTAAATTCATCCAAACAAAACCCACACCTAAACACAACCACCACCATCCCTAAAATCAATAACGAAAAATCGAATCGAACCCACCATTCAGGCGGCCAAACAAAACCCGAACTCATCTAAGCGGAGGAGATCGGCTCTCCTCGCCGGGGACGAAGAGACAGGAGAGAGAGAGATGGGAGGGGAAGAAACATAGAACCAGTGAAAAGCATACAGAGAGAAACGATGAAGATGAGAAGTGGAGAGAGAAAGTGCCATGTTTTTAATTTGTTTTATATAATTTTTATTTTTATTTATGTTTTAGGATAAAGTTACCTATTACCCTTTTGATTTTTCTAATGCTTAACGATTGACTAACGATTATTAACGGGAAGGTGCATTTTGACTATGAAATGAAATGTCAGGGTGAAAATTGGCCATTACCGAAACAAGAGGGTGCAAAACATCCAATACCTCACAATTCAGGGTGGAAAATAATAATATCCCTAAAAAATAATAAACTTGGCCTAATTAAATAAAGGGCAAACATATAATTAAGTGGTTTTCTATTTTTAGCCGGTATTAATATTTTGATTGTTCTTAGCGAACAATCGACTTTTTGGACAGAAATACCTTAATGGTTTTTTTTTTTTTTTTGAATAAAAATACTTTTATTTTATTTTTTTTAAAATCTAGAAATATTGGACCTCCATTGGAGGTCTGTGGTTTGTAATTAAAAAATAAAAAAAGTTTTTTTTTTAAAGAAAATTAGTTTTAAAATATAAAAGTAAATAGAAAAAATAGGGGTAATTTTATCTTTTCAGTGGATTATTTGCTTAAAAGTAGGGTGTGCGGCGGATCGAATCCAATAGATTTACCATGATCTAAGATCCAATCCAATCCAATGGAATCAAAGAAATTGCAATCTGATCCGATCCGATCCAATTTTATAGCTGGATCCGATCCAATTAATATTAGATCCAATCCGATTGTAAAATACTTCAATCTGATCCGATCCAACCCAACCTAATATGATCCGATTGATAAAATTAACATAAAGTCGTTCTTAATATATAAAAGTTATAATCTTAAATAAATAAAATCACATAAATTATTCAAACATTACTAAATTAATTCAAATAAAATTAACAATAAAAAAATACATCACTTGTAAGCTTTATATAGTTCAAAAAAGCCGTGATGAAGCAGATGAAGAAGCGAAAGAAAACCTAAAATAGTAACATTATAAATTGTATTTGGGTTAGGCCTTTACAGATATTCAGATAATCAAATTTTATTTGAGTTAGGTCCTTACATTAGAAAGTAGTAGATAAAATAAATTGCCCAACATAAAAATAAGGCATGATATTTTAGGCGGATTGATGGATTCGGCAGATTTCCAAACGGAAATCCAAGATCCGATCCAATCCAATCCAATGTATTTTATAATTTTTGATTCAATCGATCCAGTAACCTCCAAGGATCCGATCAAATCCAATTCTGCACACCCCTGGCTAAAAGCAATTAAAACACTAATGGTGGCTAAAAAGAAAATCGCTTATTTATATGGATAAAAAGGGCTAATTCTTCTTAAATTCTTAAAAAATAATTATTATATGAGAAAATTATGACTTACTGATTGGTACTTGAATCCCACCCAGAAAGATTGGCTGTTTCCTTGAGAGCATCCTTCCATCTCTGCACTTTGTGTAAACTCTCCTTAAAAAGTTGTTCATGCTCAGCAAATGCTTTTGCAAAACTCCCTGTCTGATGCCTTACATCCGATGGATCTACCCCATAGAAAACTGGTATCACAATCTGTTTGTTCTTTTCCTTGCATTCAAGGATCTTCACAAGTTCTTCCAGACACCATTTGGAAGATGCAAAGTCTTTGGAGAAAACGATAACGGAAATCTGGGACTTTTCGATTGCTTCGAGAAGAGATGGGGAGATTTCATCTCCTCTGTTGAGTTTGTAATCAATGAAAGTTTCAATTTGTTTGTTACACAAAGCTTTATGAAGATGACTGGTAAAATTGTAGCGGGTATCCTCGCCTCTAAAACTGATAAAAACATCATACTTGAGTTGAGGAGAATTGGAAGAGGAAGAAGAAGGATTCATACTTGAGATCAGAGAGTGACCAATAAGACGAGGAGATAACAGAGTTGTTAGAGATGTGAATTCTTTATTGCTCTGTTTTTATTTTGCACTGATGGCGGTAGATATTTTGATGACCTCAATTACAAGGGGTAGATAAAAGCCTTGAGGCCTGGAAAAGTCAGCAGCTAAATTTTTTTGCAAATCCCTGAACTATATTTGCTTCAATGTGTCTTGATATTACAAAAAAACCGTCCTTATTTTTTCATCCTAACCAAACAAAATAACCTACTAAAGATTGTTTGAATTTTGATGTGAATATGTGATATGGATTTTATGTACTTGTGTTGCAGCGGTGGTAGGGGATAGATTTTTTGCCAGAGATATGACCTTTCAAAACACAGTGGGAATAAAATTTCCTTACTAACTATCGTAAAATTGATGATGTTTGTGATTGTCTAAGAATGATCCCAAATTTGTTATGTAAATAAAATATCGTATTTTTAATAGTTCAAAACAAAAGTTTTTGTATAAAATTGCATTATGTATTTAGAAAGTGCATTGTAATTTTAACCCAAACTTCTCTTATTAACACTATAAAAATAATGATTTTTGCGATTTTCTAGTAATGCCCCAAATTTGCCTACATAAATAACATAGAGTATTTCGGTGCAAATGTTTTTGTACAAATTGCATTCTACGTTGATATACGTGCTAGATTATGAGTTTGTTAACAGCTTCATCAACATGGATGATGATGAATTGATGATCTAGATCATGATCATGATACCCATTCATCCGAGAAGCAACAGATCTTCGAAAATGTTGTTCATCATCATGATCAGATAATTGGAGGGGATCAAGTTCCAATCTTGACAGAATTAGGAGACCAATATTTGAAGTGGTTCCTGAAATGGGGCCTAGTACTGCGGAGGAAGTGAGTCATGGTATGGACCCAGGACTTCACTTGGTGCACCTTTTGTTGGCATGTGCCGAGGCTGTGGGCTGCAGAGACACACAACTTGCAGCGTCAATGCTCGGCCAAATCTGGGCATCAACCAATCCTTGGGGAGACTCATTGCAGAGAGTCTCGTATTGCTTCGCGTTGGGTTTGAAATCCAGGCTCTCGCTTCTTCACAACAACATCAATGCTAATGGTATGTACATTCTCATATGGTGTTACGAATGTGTCATTGATCAATAGAGATTAATTATCGAAGAAATAATTAACTTTCGTAAAAAAATATAGATTTGTCACGATATATTTAAGTTTCGTGACAAATCTTCAAGAATAATAGATTTGTTAAGAAAATAATAGATTTATCATGGAAATAATCATCGAAGAAATAATTAACTCTCGTAAAACAATTGTGAAAAAAAGAAAAAGAAAAAAAAGTAACAAGTGAATTTTTTAATCGTGACAATTACGATAATATTTCGTGACATGTTTTTTTTACAGAAAAATAATTAATTTGCGTGAATAAGTAGAGAGTAAGAAAAAGAAAAGAAAATAAATGAAAATAAAAATAAAGCAGAGAGTTGAGGAAAATACCAGGTATATTTCTAAAGTGGCCGGCTTTGTTGGTGATGTCAATGTGGGATTGATGTCAACGGAGAAGAAGTGTAATAACCGTAATGTTCAAAAGTACATGGTAGCATGTGCTTATGTCCCTACCCAATCTTTTCTATGTACTTCTAGTACTATATAAATAATTGCATTGTAAAGAAAATGGGAGACAATGGCCCACATCATACACAATTTTCTTCATATGGGCGTGACTTAAGGCATGGGTCAATGCCACCAACCCACTTACCTTATTATAATAATAATATACCTATCTTTGTGACCCCAGCTCTTATTTTCTTCTCCTTCACACTTCGTATGTAAGCAATCTTTCAAAACAAGCTTCTCTCCCTTTCCTACTCAACTTTACTCTTCTTTTCTCGACAAAAATCATAGCATATCACTAGTTTGAAAAACTTGATTCCAAGTAAGTATTCTTCTCCTTCTCATGTATCATTTTCACGTCATAGACTCTCTATCTATAGTAGGCTGTTCTTGGGTGGATTATTTATGAGAATAAGCATGATTTTAATTAGAATTTTCGGACCATCATAGAAATCCTAGAGATCCTCTGTTTTCACAAAACTAGACAGATTTCGTATGATTGTTTTGGGTTGGTGGATAATCGTTAAAAATTATGAAAATTTTTATGAAGGTATATGTATATGTCTAGCATCTTTCTGCTAAGTTTCGTGAATTTTAAGTGTGTATAAATATTGTTATGATTTTCGGAATAGGAAGAGGTCAGTAATTAAACTCTGCTAGACAGTTTCTGGAATCCATGAAAGATCTGTGTTTTTGTATGCTCTAATGACTTCGTATTGATCTGAAATTTTTACCACACATTACCTTATATGTCTAGATTAAATCTGCAAAGTTTCGTAATATTTGGAGTTGTAGAGAATTAATTAAAAATCGTAGATCAGAAGATGGTCAGTGGTGATAATTAGCTGGAAAGGAAATTTCTAAGTTTAGTTATATATGTGTGAAGCTTTTGTTGATTTTAATGGCTGTGGTGATGAGATTATGACAGTTAATCCAAATTAATATTTGATAGGTTTGAGTGATCATTGAGTTCCTAAAGCTAGAACGGATTTGAATGGGTTCGAGGTAAGTAAATTCATTCATGGTGTGTTACGTTTGAAATCACCAAAATTATTGTTTTCTTTATTGTATTTTACTCTATTATATTTGTCAAAGATACTACTGGCTTTGATTAAGTATTTACGTTGTTTAAGACTGGTACATCAACCGTTTTGAAATTAATCTTTTTCTTATATGCTGTTAGATACCTTTTGATCCTATTTTTTAAACTAATATAATTTTACTAAAATACTACTGTTATATGGTACTGATAGTTATATAAAATGCTACCACTACTGTTTATACTGTTATATGAAAATGCTACTGATTTAAATATATGTGAATTCATAAAACCGTTTTGGCTCATCGTTCCGTAGTTACCGTTATTGTTACTGGCCCAGCTGGGATTATGTGTGCACACATCTATTGTTGCCGCGTCGCTCGGGTTAATTGTGACATACTGTTACCGCGTCACACGGGTACTTGTGACACTATGGAACGTGAGCTAACCGATATATTGATTATTTGTTATTACCGTATTTATTTCTGTATATAAATGCGTATACTGTGTTTTAAAGGAAGCTTTTGTTCACTACCTTGCGTACTATTAATGTTTGTGAAAATGATACTGAATTTGGTATTTGAAATATTGTCATATGTTCATAAACTTATACTACGGTATATAACTGTATTTTCATCGATATCAAATGTCATGCATGAATTTATTTACCGAGTTGATGGCTCACCCCTCGTCACCGCTATTTTGCAGAGTAGTACAGGTTTATGGGAGATGGGTATTTAGAGTCTTGGATTTGCTTCGATATCGGATTTGATCTCTAGAGCTTATTTTCTTATATTATGTTACTTGGAGAACATTGTTAGTTTTTTCCTTACTGGATTTTTGTATTGTAAGGATTGAATTTTATTAAAAGGTAATTTTGGAGGTTGTAATTAAATTATTCAGGATTAAATCCTCTCTTTTGGGAATGTATAATATTTTTGGGAATGTATAATATTTTGTAGTTTGTATGAATTTGGAAGATTTTCAGTATTTTGACCAAGTATCATCCTAATCCGTTGGTATCGGATTCGGGGTGTTACAAGAAGAGTCAAGAGTGACCATTTTTCATTAAATCTGTCATATATACAAACAAGCGAGTCAAACCATTTTTCATTATCATAAAAGGAAACAAAATATTGGTTTCAAATTGCAATCAAAGTTTGAACTTAAACCATTATCATATGACACAGCCATTATTAAATACACAACTATTCTCATTACTAAATGTATTGATACTGATAAAATTATGGGATTGAATTGGGCAAGAATTATGGGATTAAATTGAGCAATATTTTAGTCAATGATTGCCTTTATTCTCTTCTTAATTATAGAATATTCTCAATCATGATTGAGATTGTGTAGTTGACTATAGATTGATTAGCTTAATTAGTGTAGTTGACTATAGATTGATTTGCTTAATTAGTGTAATTGACTATAGATTGATTTGCTTGATTGTAGCTTGATTCTTTCCTTGTAAATGATCCTTGTATGTATTCTATATGTTGTAGAAACACAATGAATAATATTATTAGAAAATTATTTCACAATTGCTATTTTTGTTCTTATTATTCCGCTGCGAAGTTCTTTTTTTTAGTTTCTTTATCACTATGACTGATTCAAAGAATAGTGGTGAAGATTTTCTAACAAAGAAGAATGAATCTACTACTCTATTTGGACTTGCTACTAAGTCAGGTATGTCTAACTCTGCTATTAATCTTTCGTATTTTACTGGAAATAGTGATTGGATAATTGACTCCGGTGCAACAGATCATATGACTTGTGATTGTTATAGGTTTAGTCACTTATCTTCTAAAAGTTCCAAAATTACCATTACCAATGCCAATGGTGTATCATCTCCGGTTATTGGAATTGGTACTGTCCCTTTATCTCCTACATTAACTATTAAAGATGTCTTGTTTGTTCCATCACTAAATTGCAATCTTCTCTTTGTTAATCAAATAGCCAAGTCTCATAATTGTGTTGCTCTATTTTTTCCTACCCACTATATTTTTCAGGATATCCATACAAGGAGAAGATTGGTAGTGGTAAACAAAGTGGAGGATTGTACTATCTGGAGGATGGGTTCCAACGATCCAACAAAGAAGGGCAAGCTCACTTGTGGATGAAAATTTGGTGAACAAGAAGAAAGATGAGATTTGGTTATGGCATAGATGACTGGGACATCCCTCATTTAGTTATCTTAGGAGATTGTTTCCATCTTTATTCAATGGTTGTAATTTTTCGGATTTTATTTGCTAAACTTGTGTGATGGCAAAGAGCCACCGTACCGTTTCCATTTGAGTGATAAAAAAGCAGATCTTCCTTTTTCATTAGTTTATTCGGATGTTTGGGGACCGGCGCCAGTCTCTACTTATAATGGGATGAAGTGGTTTGTTACTTTTGTGGATGATTGTACTAGAATGACTTGGGTTTATCAATTGAAGCATAAGAGTGATGTTTGCACAGTTTTTTGCCTATTTCATCAGATGGTGGCTACACAGTTTGGCATTCAAATAAAAGTCCTTCATTCTGATAATGGAGGTGAATACTTAAAGCAAGAATTGACGGACTTCATGCGTTCGATGGGTGTTATTCACTAAACAACTTGTCCTTATTCCCCTCAACAAAATGGTGTTGCTGAGAGGAAAAATAGACAGTTATTAGAAGTTCACTACAAGAAAAACAGTCTAAGACAACATTCAATTAGCAACATACATCAGGTAAATGTTGCCAAAAGTCACATATCGCAACGCGTGAAAACTGCATGTTGTGGAAGTGATTTACAACAACACACATGCGTAAGTAGTCAATAATGGGAGACATATTGCAACGTATAACTGATAAATGTTGTGAAAGGTTACGTATTACAACACGCAATGCGAGTTGTTAAAAAATCACAATATATGACAACACACATTTTACACAAGTTGTTAAACGACTTGTCTTTCACAGCACACAAGTTCGCATGTTGTTAAACTATTAGTTTTTCACAACACGCAAATTTGCATGTTGTTAAATTTCTTGCATTTCACAACACACAAACCTGTATGTTGTTAAATGTCTTGAGTTTCGCAACACGCAGACTTGCATGTTGCTAAATTTCCTACATTTTACAACACGCAATCTGCACGTTGTTAAAAGGGTTTATCTTCAGCAACGCGCAGCTTTGCTTGTTGTTAAAAATGTGTTTTTCGCAACACGCACTTACTTATGTTGTTAAAAGTAACATATTCTGCAACACACCAATCTTATTGTTGTCATAGACTTATCTTTAACAACATACTTTGTTTTAATGTTGTCGAAACTCGGAGTTTTTACAACTAGATTATGCATGTTGTTAAAAATAACTAAATATTCATTTTCAAAATATGGTGTTTTAATGCTCATTATTTTTTTTATACTAATTAATTTAATCTAAATAGATAAAAATAAAAATTTAATATTTGATCATTTTATTTATATTATTAAAGGATGTTTACTGTAGCAATATAGACATATATATAGCAATAACATAATTATTAGGGTGGTTACGCTACATTAAAAAACTTAAAATTTTGACTAAAATTCATTATTTAAATATTTAGTTATTTATTTTTATTCAATTCAGCCATAGAAATATATTATATATTATATATATAATATACTTTTATATTTTATTATTATTATCCATAATATATCATGTTATTATGAATGTTTTATAATTAGGGGTATATATTATATATTTATATTATATAAATATATTATATATATTCTATAATATAATATATATATTGTAAATTATAAATTATATATATTATTATATGTATTATATATTATATTATATATTATTATTATTATCCATAATATATCATGTTATTATGAATGTTTCAGTCTGCTTTTTCAAAAAAAAATGAATGTTTTATAACTAGGGGTATTTTGGTCAAAATACAGTTAACTCAATTCCATTCCGTTGTTAACCAAACAAAATAATACTGATTCAAACACTAATTCTAAAGTTCCAACAAAACAAAAAACTTAGTTTTCCTTTCCTTTCCTTTCCATTCTTATTCTCATTCTCATTACCATTCTAATTACCATTCCACCATGTAACCAGACGTGACCATAGAGTATTAACTAATAACTCGACTATATATGTTTTTAAAAATATAATTTTATTAAAAGTTTCAATAAATATTTTTTAATATATGTTAATCGTAGAAATTAGAATTTTGATTAGTTGAATAAATTTAAATTTATCTAACAAGGATTTTTTTTTTTTTTCTTTCTAACAACTCATATATAAATCTTGTTCAGTTGTTAACACAACAAGTCTTGTAGTCAAGTGGTAAAGACTTTTAATTATTGACTTGAGGTCTCAAGTTCAATTCCCACTAATGACAATTAATTTTCATTATTATCATAAGTGGATGGAGGCGGCGGACGGTGGACGGTGGACGGCGGCGACGATGGTTGGTGGTCGGAAGGACGTCGTCGGCGGCGGTGGGTGGCCGGAGGCGACGGTCGTGGCCAGACGGCGGATGGCGGTTGGTGGCTGGTGGCCGGATGGTTGACAGACGACAACAATGGGGGTGGCCGGCCGACCGGCCGGACGGTGGCGACTGTGGGTTGCCGAACGGCCGGCGGCGATGGAGGTGGGTTACCGGACGGTGTCGGGTGGTCGGATGGTGGCCGGACGGCCGGCGGTGACAGAGGTGGGTTGCCAGACGACGTCGGGTGGCCGGATGGCGACGACGGAGTGTTAACATCTACCGCAACGTACTGCATTTGTTGCGGTACTTATCTACAGCAACACACAACGCGTGTTGTTATAGACATTTATGTACAGTGCGTGTTGCCATAAATATTTTTGAAAACGAACAAGGTGCGTTGTTACAAATATCTACGACAACATACATAGACGTTGTCATTAGTTATAACAACACGCGCTTCATGTTGTTATTATATCTACGACAACACGCGGTGTAAGTTGTAAATGCATATCATCTTTTGGCAACATGCGTATCAACAACAGGCAAGGCATGTTGCGAAAAGTTTTCGCAACACACATTGCGTGTTGCGGTAGACCTAATTTGTTGTAGTGGTTACTCAGTCTCTCTTGATTGGTGGACATGTTCCTTCTCACTTATGGGGTGAAGCTTTGAGTTCGGCGGTCTACTTGATCAACCGTACACCCTCTAGTGTCCTCAATTTTAGAAGACCATTGGATGCACTTTCTAATCATTGCACTCTTCCGTCGGTGGTACTTCTAGCTCCCCCGATTTTTGGGTGTGTCGTCTATGTTCACTTACATCCACATCAACGTACTAAGCTTGATTCTCGTGCTTTGAGGTGTGTGTTTGTGGGATATGGAATCAATCAAAAAGGCTATAAGTGTTATGATCTGTCTTCTAAGAGGTTTTATGTTTCCATGGATGTCATTTTTCAAAAGAAAGAGCTCTTCTATCGACCACCTACTGATTTATCACTTCAGGGGGAGAATCAAGAAGAAGTGATTAATCTTGAAGAATTAACATGTATTTTTTCCAAGAGATTCGGACTTCTCCAGTATCCGGGCGACCGGAAGTGACACTACCAATTGATCGGATGAAAAAAACCGAACAATCGAAAATAATACCATCGATCAATAGAATGATCAGGAAAGGCTACAAATTGGTGTATTAACAACTCCAAACGCTGAGGATAATTTTTTCCATGATAGTACAATGTCTCCTAACAATCCGACACAACCACTGGGCCAATCTTCTCCTGAGACTCCTTTAGAGGTACCCATTAATCTTAATTCTATAATTGTTGATGATGTTAATTTTGAATCTCAATTACCTAAATATCATCTTCCACCTCGTGCTAACCGTGGCATTCCACCCATTAAATATGAGCCTGACCCTAAATCAAAAGCTAGATATTCTATTAGTGACCATGTATCTTCCCAAAAATTGTCCAAGTCATATGCTTCTTATGTGCTACAGTTATCATCTGTCTCTATTCCTAGTAAAATGCAAGAAGCTTTAGTAGATGCTAGATGGACCCAAGCTATGGCAGAAGAAATGGCAGCACTTGAGAAGAATGCTACTTGGGAACTTGTGCCTCTACCTAAGGGAAAGAAGACAGTGGGATGTAGATGGGTGTTTACGATCAAGCATAAGGCGGATGGGACCATTGAAAGGTATAAAGCTCGGATGGTTGCAAAAGGGTATACATAATCTTATGGGATTGACTATCAAGACACTTTTGCCTCGATTGCCAAGCTTAATACGGTTATAGTGCTCTTGTCTTTGGCAGCCAATCAGGATTGGCCACTTCTCCAATTTGATGTAAAGAATGCTTTCTTGCATGGAGATTTAGAAGAAGAAGTGTATATGGACTCTCCTCCGGATATAGAGAAGTACTCAAATACTACAATGATGTGCAAACTCAAGAAGGCTTTGTATGGGTTAAAGCAATCTCCAAGGGCTTGGTTCGGTAGATTCACCAAGTCTATGAAGAACTTCGGCTATAAACAAAGCAACTCAGATCACACATTGTTCTTGAAACACCGAAAGGGTAAAATTACTGCTTTGATTATCTATGTTGATGATATGGTGGTGACAGGTGATGATCAAGATGAAATTGAGAGTTTGCAGCGACACTTGGCCTCTGAGTTTGAAATGAAGCAGCTTGGTGACTTGAAGTACTTTCTTGGGATCGAGGTAGCACGATCAAAGAATGGTATTTTCTTATCTCAATGAAAATACATTCTAGATTTGTTAACGGAAACAAGTATGCTTGGATGTAAACCCGCTAAGACTCCTATGGAACAAAATCATAAATTGTTTATGTGTTTGAATGCAACTTCTACTGATAAGGCAAGGTACCAGAGCCTTGTTGGAAAATTGATCTATTTGTCCCATACTAGACCAGATATTGCCTATGCAGTATGTGTAGTGAGTCAGTTTATGCATGATCCTCGTAAAGCTCACATGGATGCCGTAGAACGTATACTGAGTTATTTGAAGACCGCTCCGGGTAAAGGATTACTCTTCACCAAACATAATCACCTAAAGGTAGAAGGTTACATGATGCAGATTGGGCAGGTTCAGCTGATAACAGAAGATCTACTTCAGGATACTTCACTTTTGTAGGCGGAAATCTTATGACTTGAAGGAGTAAAAAGCAACCAGTGGTGGCAAGGTCTAGTGCAGAAGTTGAGTACAGAGGCATGGCTTTTGGAGTATGCGAGTTACTGTGATTGAGAAACTTGCTCATCGAATTGGGTGTTGATTCTGAAGAAGCAATGAAGTTGTATTGTGATAACACTTCAGCTATGGAGATTGCTCACAATCCAATTCAGCACGACCGGACAAAACATTTTGAAATTGATAGACACTTCATTAAGGAAAAACTTGATGCTGAGATTATTATGTTTCCTTTTGTGAAGTCTGAAGATCAATTAGCCGATATTCTTACCAAAGCTATAGCTAGCAATGCTTTGATGACTCTTTAGACAAGTTAGGCATGTGCGATATCCATGCTCCAACTTGAGGGGGAGTGATAAAATTATGGGATTGAATTGGGCAAGAATTATGGGATTAAATTGAGCAATATTTTAGTCAATGATTGCCTTTATTCTCTTCTTAATTATAGGATATTCTCAATCATGATTGAGATTGTGTAGTTGACTATAGATTGATTAGCTTAATTAGTGTAGTTGACTATAGATTGATTTGCTTGATTGTAGCTTGATTCTTCCTTGTAAATGATCCTTGTATGTATTCTATATATTGTAGAAACACAATGAATAATATTATCAAAAATTATTTCACAATTGTGGTGTTTTTGACAAATACTATAAAGTTTAGACCGTTTAATATTCATTTTGATATGGTCGAACGTAAATTTGATGATAACCATACTTGTTAACAAATGTTAAGATCCCAAGTGGCCAAGTTCAAATCCACTGTACGTTTACATGGAATCGACCAATTGACACACTTTAAAGACTTGGTATTTGGTAACAATTGAAATGTGTTAGTACGTAAGAAAGCATATATCAACTTTGATAGGTTGGTCTGGACTAAGCTCAGCGATCTGGATGGGTGAATAAAAGGATTTTATATCATTGATTGGCAGAGATGAAGCTAGGTCTAACATATTGCGGGGTTAATTTGAAAAATTATTAAAGTTTAATAGAAAAATGTAAATAATAAAAATATATATGATAAAATATTAATAAAAATTTTAAAAAAAAAAATTGTGAACAATGTATAAAGCATCAACCTAGACAAGAACAGGTTCCAAGTTCATAATATTAATGTAGCTTTAAAATTCAAATCCACGCATAAGACTAATTATAATTATATCAATTTTTTATTCAGTTCTCTTATGACTCGTTCCTTGAAGCAACATTAATTGTTTATATCTCTCACTCAAAACTATTTATTAGTCGGGAGGATCACTTAAGCAACTAAATTATGAATATAATAAAGCAAAAAAAAAAAAAAAAAAACTTAATTGTTTGTGTAAAGAAAAAGAATAACAGTGATGAGTCTACAGACCTGTAATGACTTGCGGACATGACCACAGTCAGCTCGTTTTGAACATTTAAGGGATCGACTACATTTATTTTAGACTAATTGGCACTAGACCACTGAATCGTATGCAAAGTTGCAACTTGCCGTCTAAATATTTTTTTAGACATTAAACCCCTCGAACTATTGGAAATTGCTAGAAATTGTTGCAACCTGCCTCCTAAGTACGAAGGTGTTCTGTCTCTATTTGTCACTTTCTGACAATTTCTAACTGGTTTAATTAATAAAACGAAGGGGAACTCAGATTCTTGATTTGCACGTGAGACCATATAATTAATTTGATTTCAAATTAATTTTAGTAAACATTGTAATCACAAATTTTCCTTCTCCGCACTAATAATCCCCCGGTCAGTAAATGTGTGCTCTACCTGATGATGATGAATGGAGAAGAAATGATAAAATATGAAGACCAACAAATGGGAATTGGGCTTTGATTTCTTATTGGACTTTTATTTGGTATTTGACCCGTTTTATATTGGGCCTGTTCTTAGTGACATGCCTAGTCTCAAGCCCAAGACCATCCGAGTTTTGGGCCTCAACTCTCTTATTGGGCTTTTACTTGGCTTCCTACTATCCATCAAATCAACTTCCTCAAAAGGTAGACTATTAATATTTAAAATTTTAGAAATTGTTAGATGGTATGATTAAGAATAATTTTTGTAGACAAAAATACCCTTACTTTTGTCATGACTTGCCAACCCAATTTTTCCTTGCGCAGTCTATCTTTCTCGCCGACCACTTTTTTTTTCTCCCTATTTCTGTTCTCTCTGTCGCTTCTTTCAAAAAAATTCGAACTCTAGAAGGGAACAGGTTATCATAGAACTAAATATCTGTACATGTCTTCTCTACTCGACTAGTTCCCTCCTTCGAATCACTTCCTCAACTCTCCACTGTAAGTCTCTTCCTCAATTTTCTTTTCCAATCGTTTATCAAGTATGTTTATTGGGTTGATAACATGCTACAGTGCTCACAAACAATGTAGCCTCTAAAACGTATAGGATGAACGACACCCACACACATTTTTATGCAAGCTTGGTATGGTAACCTATAATATTCTCGGCTTTAAAACTTTTTCGGCAAGGCGTTATAGGACATTGGTGGGACTACATGGGAGGAGAGGGTCTTAAAAAGACACTCGAATGGTACGTTAGCAATCCTGACTGGTGGGGTTTATGTTTCTGGTGCACTCCTCCCTGATATTAGTAAGTAATTATGCTTCCTTGCTTATGACGAATTGTTATAGTCCCTGCTCCAAAGAAGAAGTCCTCTGCCCTAAAGCCTCCCTTCAATTTCGTGAACAGGTTGGATACCCTATGAGTATGGAAATAGGCGTTTACAGGACCGATCACAACCCTTGGTAGATATTCAAAATGTGAATCCAACTCTAGGTAGACCCAGTGTGGGCTGATTTGAAACTCACATGCCAGAGACAACCACACCAATGCCATTTGATGTCATTTCTTTTTTTGAAACCAAAAGATCTTCATTCAACAAGAAAAAGACTTACAAGAATACAGATCATCCTTGGCCAACAAAATAAACAAAATAAAGCCAATCTGGAAATGAATAGCTCCAACACAACCAACTACAAACCATTGTTGCAAAAGTCCCTGACTAGGGTCGACTAGGTGCTGCCTAGTCCCTAGTCAGCGGTCCGCTGCTCAATTACAACAACAAAATATATTTAAAAAAAAATCCAACCGACCGCCGGTCGACTTCCGGCCAATCGCCTAGTCCCGACTAGGCGGGTTAGGCGCTAGGCGAGAGGTCGCCGCCCGACTATCGCCTAGCGCTTTCTGCAACACTGCTACAAACCTAGCAACCGAGTAGGCAACTCTGTAGCAAACATGAACACTTTTCACATTTATACACTTAGAATCATAGACAAAATATCAAACACTATATTATCTACATCCGCACAAGTGAAACTGGTCTCATTACATAAATCCATCACTCCCAACGTATCAGATTCAACACATAATGAAAAGCAACCCAATTCAACAGCCATAGTAAGTCCCTCAAGAATGGCCTTCGCCTTGTTATCTCTGATCACAATACTATCCCCATAGCGTCCACCATCAACATCCAAAGTTGCATCCACAGGCATTCATTGTCATTTGAGACCTGTCCTCTATGTAAACCAACCACCTTTCCACCAGTTTTGAAATCTGCGCAATGAGTTCACCAGCCCTACTCCAGCAATCTCCAAGCTCTTTGATCACTCCACCATACGATTCCTGTTGTGCCACAGCAACCAACAGTAACCAAGAATCTCAAAACAATCTCCTCATTCTCAACCAAGTCAAGCCACATAATCTTGTAATAAAAAAATAAAAAATAAAAAAATAAAAAAATAAAAAATAAAAAAAAATAAAAACAATTTTGAAGCTTATTAAGACTGGGGAAAAAATGACATCCTGTAATTAACTGTTGTACTATGTAAGAACTCACCTGAAAATCGAAAACTTGTCGCGACATTGACGAGCTTGAATAGTCGCTCCAAGCTGCATCGTAAACAAGAGAAAAATGGTCAAGGCAAAGGCAAAGGCGTTGACGGATTTGGGAGGACGGTCACTGCAGGTGGCGGCATCGACGGGCAAAGGGCGGCAGCGGCGATGGATGACGAGGTCTCTTTTTTTTTTTTTGGTACAAAGGAAGGCGAAGCCAAAACAACGAAACAAACTAGGACGAGGTCTCTTTTCTTTCTCTCTATTTTACTTCTCTTTCTCTTTCTGCTGCCTGCAAACTAACAAGAGCCAAAACCCCAATTTTTATTTTTATTATTTCAATTCATTTAGGGGCAAACTTGTCCAAAATGAGTCAAAATTTATAAAAACAATAAATATTAAAAAAAAAACTTTTATTTCGGTAAGTCATATATATCATCAAAACAATATATAACAATACAAATCCGTCTATCATATATATGGAAATACATAAGTCATCATGTTTATGTATATATAAAAAATCTAAAATACTTGGCTATATATATATTAAACCATTCAAAACACATATTCTAACATGGACATTATAAAGGAATAGAAAGTTTTCAACAAATTCATAACTTCATTATAAACAAGTTTTGTAGCATATTAAAGTACATTTTTAATAAATTTTTAATTCAGCAATATAAGTCATTCTTGAAACTATCAAATCCAAGAGCTTAGTACCCTATTTTCTAATTTAATAATTATAAAATTCACTAACATAGAAAATAAAATCCGAACATCATGTTACTAGACAAATATGAAAATAGCATAAAAGAGAGTAAATAATAATGAATTTTATTGACTCACATAGCGTGCCAGATAATTTACTTTGTAAGTTACACATTATTCTCCAAGTTATGTTATATATAATCAATTTGATACAATTAAAAAATTACTAGTAACTTTTTTAACTTAAATTAAATCTAATAATAATAATAATAATAATAATAATAATAATAAAACTTAAATTGCTTCAAAAAATTAACGAATTAAACAAAGCAAAACGAGTTCTACAAAAGAGATTGGTGATATTCAAATATAGAAGTATTTAATTTAATTACCTTGATAAGTTCATCTTCCTCCTCACAGTTGTCGTGAGTGTTTGCCAATGACAAAACATCTTCATCCTCATCTATCCGAGAACTTCCATTGACTTCTTCACGATGTTGGGTAAACATTAAATGCACACCACACTTTTCCACCTTATAATGTGTTTCGTGAAACGATCAATATAAAATTGGAAAGTGATCTCATTGTCATACCTTAATAATTCACTGGGAGAGATATCGACATATGAGTACACAAACACATGGTTTGATCTAATATCATGCGGCCGGTCATAATATCTACCTATAAGGAATGTTCCCGACTTAACACATGGGTCTCCATCTTTAGATTTGAGGTTGCAAACCCAATCTATATTCCAATATTCTTCCGAACCATCTTGATGGTCTAGACCCGGAGCCACAACAACGCTCAAAACAAAATCCACATAGTTATAATCGAACCAATCTGGTGGTAGCTCCACATTTATACAAGACCCATCGCATCGAAAATTAAACCATTCCGGATTTCACTTCCAGGGTAACGTATAAAAGCATTTTTTACTGCATCTTCATCACCCTATACAATAAAAGAAATTAATTTGTAACATTGTTGACATTAGTGTCAAATAGTTTTAAATAAGGAAAAATGTCACTAAAGTTCCAACCTTTTTATGCAATATCAAATTTTCAAATGTTTTTAGTATATTGGTAACTCCGGTCCTTATTTTATAAGAAATATATTTCTTTAGTCCTTCTATTAACCAATGATAGTCAAAATTAAACAAAATTAATAATGTCTTCATCTTAATATACATAATACTCTTAAAAATGTATCAACTTTGAAAGAAATGTTAACTCGGTTTCTATTATTTAAGAAAAGGATATAATACATTGAGGTCCCCGAAGTTTAGCATAAATAGAACCCTACATCATTTTTTTCATTAATTATTTATGTTAAATCAATATTTAAGTAGAAAAAAATTCCATAAGAACAATAAAAAGATTTTTAAAAGATTTTATAAATCAAATCAATATTTAAATAAAATATTTAATTTCAAAATGAAATAGGGTTCAAAATGAAATAAGGTATATAAATGATTTTAACATAATTTTATAAAGATAATAATTATATTTTAAAAGATTCATTAAATGCCGAAATAATTTATTCCATAATAACTTTCAAAAAGTAAACTGTCACGTACTTCTTAAAATTAATATCAAAATTTGTTAGATTATCAATTAATCACTTTTGAAAGTTTTACCAAACATCATTTGATATCAAAATTATAAAATAAATTAATTTTAACTTTTCAAAAGCAATACCAAACTGGTCATTATACTTCTAAAGTTGATTTTAGTTGACTAATGAATATAATACTGAATTGCCCATACTTTTTAAAATTTAAAATGAAGAGAAAATATAATAAATAAATATATATATATATATATATATATATATATATATATATATATAAATATAGTCTTTCTATTATCAGTTCGAACTGACAAAAGATATATCAGGACGAAGAATGTGGACCATTGGTTTTACATAAGTTTTGACAAGTGCATACACTTTGAGTCAAAGTATGTAAAACTAGTGGTCCACATTCTTCGTTCTGATATATCTTTTATCAGTTCGAACTGATAATAGAAAAATTGTATATATATATATATATAAAATAAGAAAAAAGAAAAAAGGAATTTAAAAGGAGCAAATCTGCTCCCTCAAATTGCAGGGGACCATATCTGCTCCCTAAAATAAATAAAAATAACAACGTACATATTAAAAAGAAGGGAGTAATACAAACCTCATCATAACCTAGAGCATCTTTCACAATGTCCTCCGATATATTTGGATCCAATTTGCAACAATTGCAAAAATCAGCAAAGATAGAGTCCCTCGAGTCAATGATATTTTGAAATATTGAAAGGCACCGTAATACTTCCAGTGATGTGCAATTGAATGCAGTTATCACTATCAACTGAAGCGGCAGCAAATATTTAAGCTTCTTACAGTTATCTATAAACAGAGTCTGTAGGTTAGAGAGATTTATAATGCTTGTGGGTATGCTTTCAAAACTATTTTCTTTCAAGTCTAAGACACTTAGAGAGGATAAGCAATCAAGATTGTTAGGTAAGTTCGTGATACCACCATAGCTTAGATCTAGACGGTCCAGATTTTGCCATCCTACTATACGAGGTAAGAACCAACACACTGCGGTATCCCCTTTAACCCCAGGTCTATTTAAACTTAAATTCTCAATATTCTTCAAATCTACTATGGATGATGGTAATTCTTTTATAGCAGTTCTCCAACCCGTCAAGTACTTCAAAGATTCTAAAGTTCCGACATCACTAGGCAACTCCTCAAGCATTGAGCACTCTGCTAGTCTCAGACTTTTAAGAGATTTCCACTCACAAACGCTGTTTGGAAGACTCTTAAGCCTTTCACAACGAAAAAGATCCAAGTTAACTATTCTACGTAGATACTTGATAGATGAGGGAAGTTCTTCAATAGCAGTCTTTTGTAGATCCAATCTCTCGAGATTTGGGAAACCTGAGAGGTCTGACAAATGGTTATGCTGGAGAATCCAATGTTAAGTTCTTTCAACTTAGCACAATGATGTAACCAGAAGTTAAAAAAAAAAAAAATTAAAAAAAAAATCAACACATAATATTACTAATTTAACTACTTTATATAGTATTTACAAAGCAATGTAAATATGAAAACATACATGAACACCATTCCATAGTTGTTTTACTTTGATGTAACTCATGTCAAGTTTAACAAGGTTCTCCGGAAGAAGAAAACTCGACAACAATGATTTTATCGGGCATCCATGCCAACTAAGATACCTTAGCTCAGTGAAATCAAATTCAAGAGCTTCAGAAACATGCACCTTATTGGCCTGTCCAAGACTTGAGTTAGCATTTCCAAGACTTGAATTATAAAAATTCAAAAATCTCAGTTCATGCATATTTGCAAAAGCACATGGATTTAGGTGTATATCTCTTATTTTTGACATATCCAAAGAAATGCCTCTAATTGTTTCGGTACCCTAGTATATTCACAAAAAAATATAACAATAAGTTAGTACATATATTAAATATGTAAAGACTTATTAATTGTTTAATTGTCAAAGAAACATATCATATTGCCCGTTCTTTTTCACATAGCTAATGCACAAGTATAAATGGAAATGATACTCTCTAAGCTAAAAAAAATGGTTAATTGAATCTCACCGAATTTTTAGTCAGAATACGATAGATATCCTCATGGTGCCACAATCTGCTACGTTTGCTAGGATCTTCAATAGATTCTTGCCGCACAATTTCCCTAGCCATAGCTTGTAGCAAATCATGCATTGTTATTTTGTCATCTGACATGGTTATCAAAGACTTACCAACGAGAACATCTATTCCAATATCTGCCTGAAATCCACATGCTTCTATGCATGCTTTTACAAATCCAATGTTACTTGATTTAAAAAAAAATGCAATATCTAAAAAGATATTCTTCTCTTCATCATCAAGTCCATTGTAACTTATTTTCAACACCTTATGTATATCTTCATGAGGGATTGTTTCTAGTTTGTCAATTGCACTCACCCAAGCCTCTCTTCTCCTATCAAGTAGATGGGACCCCAAGACTTTAAGTGCTAATGGAATCCCTCTAACATATTTTGCCACTCTTTGGACAGCTCCATGTAATCTTGTGTGGGATGGTTTCTTCTAAAGGAATACCTGGAAAAAAGCTCAAGAGCTTCCTGATCAATTAATTGCGGGACTTCATAAACTTGATCCACTCCACAATTTCAGAGCACTTGCAAATTTCTTGTTGTCATAATGATTCGACTTTGTGGACCGAGACAGTCAAAACCTCCAATCAAATATTCTATTTCGTTATAATTGGACATGTCATCAAAAACAATGAGAAGCTTCTTACGGCCAAGTCTATTCTTTATAAAGGGACGTCCTACAGCGAAAGTACCACCTATATTTTCATTTCTGCCCCCCAATAATGATGAATAAAGGTCTTGCTGCAAGTGATGTAATCCATTGCTCTGCTCACACTGTTCCCTAACGTTGTAAATGAAGCAAGAACCTTCAAATTGATTAGAGATTTTGTTGAATACAGATTCAGCAAGAGATGTCTTGCCTATACCACCAATGCCCCAAATTCCTACACTACGGACATCGTTTGTCCCAATGCTTAACAACGATTCAATTTTCTTAATCTTTGAATCTATTCCAACAAGGTGGCTGGTATCAAGTGAGGAAAAGCTATTCATTTTCTTCAAAACATCCTCTATAAGCACAGACTCGAGCCTATCAAATATTATAAACTATTAACATTAAATTGTAATAAATCACAAAGGATTAAAGATAATGTAATTTTAACTCAAATTAATAATACTGACTGCACATTTGAAATCATATTACCTTTTTTTTTCTTTTATTATCAAAGAAATAGGCAACTTCTTCCAATTAAAATTTCAAAACGGAATGCTTTTACGTAATTCCCAATTAAAAAGGACCGTAATTGAAAATAATGAGATTATCATAATGTATTTATTTATAACTACATTTATGTCAAACTTCACTTGATCTCAATGTATTTACCCCTAATAAAAAATAATAAACATGGTCTAATTAAATTAAGGGCAAAAATCATAACTATCCATATAATTAGGGTTTTCTATTTTTAGTTGGCATTAATGTTATGATTGTTCTTAGCAAACAATCAACTTTTCGGACGGAAATACCCTTAATGGTTTCTTTGAATAAAAAATACTTTTTTTTTAAAGAAAATACTTTTAAGTTTTTTTTTAAATCTAAAAATATTGGACCTCCAAATAAATAAAAAAAATCAGAGGACCTCCATTGGAGGTCTGTAATTAAAAAATAAAAAAAAATGTTTTTTATTTTTTAAGAAAATTAGTTTTAAAATATAAAAGTAAATAGAAAAAATAGGGGTAATTTTATCTTTTCAGTGGATTATTTGCTAAAAGTAGGGGTGTGCGGCGGATCAAATCCAATGAATTTGCCATGATCCAAGATCCAATATCCGATCCAATCCAATTAGATCGAAGAAAATTGCAATCCAATATAATCCAATTTTATAGAGGAATCCGATCCAATTACTATCTGATCTGGTCCGATTGTAAAATACTTCGATCCGATCCGATGTGATCTGATAGATATAATTAATATAAAGTCGTTCTTAATATATAAAATTTATAATCTAAAATAAATAAAATCAAATAAATTATTCAAACATTACTAATTAATTCAAATAAAATTAACAATAAAAAATACATAAATACATAACATAACTTGTAAAATTTATATAGTTCAAAAGCCGTGAAGAAGCAGATGAAGAAGCGAAAGAAAACATAAAATAGTAACAATAGAAATTGTATTTGGGTTGGGCATTTATAGATATTCATAGAATCAAATTGTATTTATGTTAGGTCTTTACATTAGAAAGTAGTGGATAAAATAAATTGCCCAATATAAAAATAAGGTATGATATTTTAGTTGAATTGGTGGATTCGGCAAATTTCCAAACCGAAATCCAAGATCCGTTCTAATCCAATGGATTTTAGAATTTAGGATTCAACCCGATCCAATCACCTTCATGGATCTGATCCCATTCAATCCAATGATCAAATCCAATGGATTGGATTGAATTGGATCCTACACACTCCTAGCTAAAAGCAAAAAAAAAAAAAAAAAACACTCATGCCGGCTAAAAGTAGAAAACCGCTTAATTATATTGCTAAAAAGGGCTAATTCTTCTTAAATTCTTAAAAAATAATATTATAAGAGAAAATTATGACTTACTTATTGGTACTTGAATGCCACCCAGAAAGATTGGCTGTTTCCTTGAGAGCATCCTTCCATCTCTGCACTTTGTGTAAACTCTCCTTAAAAAGTTGTTCATGCTCAGCAAATGCTTTTGCAAAGCTCCCTGTCTGATGCCTTACATCCGATGGATCTACCCCATAGAAAACTGGTATCACCAAATGTTTGTTCTTTTCCCTGCATTCAAGGATCTTCACAAGTTCTTCCGGACACCATTTTGAAGATGCATAGTCTCTGGAGAAAACGATGACGGAAATCTGGGACTTTTCGATTGCTTCGAGAAGAGATGCGGAGATTTCATATCCTCTGTTGAGATTGTAATCAATGAAAGTTTCAATTTGTTTGTTACACAAAGCTTTATGAAGATGACTGGTAAAATTGTAGCGGGTATCCTCGCCTCTAAAACTGATGAAAACATCATACTTGAGTTGAGGAGTATTGGAAGAGGAAGAAGAAGGATTCATACTTGAGATCAGAGAGTGACCGATAAGACGAGGAGATAACAGAGTTGTTGGAGATGTGAATTCTTTATTGCTCTGTTTTTATTTTTCACATTGACTTATATTTCCTCGTGGCCCACTGGGTGGATGGCAACCAGCTTCCTTGATATTTCAATTAACTTTCCTGGAAACAGACTCTTGTTCTAAACCCAATGGTAAGCATTAAAATAAACTCTTAACATTATTTATTGGATTTTTACTTCAATACGTTAGGTGTATATGCCCGAGCAATTAAAATCACAATACATGGTATGATTATCTAATCATTCAAAAAAATAATAATAAAAAAAATAAAAAAAGAATTAAGTTAATTTGTCCACATTAACAGAACATTATTAATTAGAGTTTTATGTTAATAATGTTTGGTGCGCTAGATTGGATTAGAATGGATTGGACTGGACTAAATTAGTACTAACACATGTTTGGTGCAGTACACATTGAACTAAAATAATATTGTCTCTTGATTGATGTAACGTGAGATTGGAAAAAATAATTGAAATTTTTTTTTTTTGTGAGTGGTAAGTATAAAATTATATTAAATAAATAAAATCATTTTAATAAATTCAAAGAATATAAAATTAAAACTATTTTATATTAAATTTGGTTAAAATTTTATTAAATTATTATTTTGAATAAAATAAATTATTTTTAAAAATAAATGAAATAACATTTAAATTAAAAAATATTATAATAAAATAACATATATTAAATTAATTTTAAAATCAGATTGAATAATTTAATATTTAAATATAAATAATTTTTTTTTTTTAAAAAAAGAACAAAAGACTGGGATAAAAACAGTCCCAGCCAAAATTGTTCCAACTCCCAACGTCTACGGTTGGACTAAATAATCCCATCACCACAACCTAGGAAGCACGGATACTCCGTTTGGTGGAGGTAACCCGTATCGAACTCGTATCCAGTTCGGATACACCCCAGATACACTAGGATACGTATCCGATATGCCAAATGGCGTATCCGTTGACTTTTTGATAAGTTTGACTGGCGGATACTTGGGGGATACGGCTAGGATACGGGGGGATACGGTTAGGATACGCAAGGGATACGTTTGGGGCAAAATCATAAATATTTTAGTACAAAACGGGGTCAAATTATAATTGTTGAACTTGGTGAGATGCCCTTCTGTAGACGACTTGATAATATCTATTTTAGCTTAACTCGACGCCGACTCACTCAATCTCGACGCTTGTCCTATTCAACAACTCACCATATTTAATTATGGGTGTCACTCTTTTGCTCCATAAAATCTCATCTTCACTTTCCACAAGCCAATCACATTATAGCCTTTGAAGGCAATTCAAGGTTTGCCTGTCTTGGAACTGTCCTCTATTTGCATCAATTTGACACTTTTGCTTGTGTTTCTCTTCATAATATCTGCAAGGCAGATTTTTGTTTGTGCGGGTCGAATTAGGACACTTAAAGATGATTCTGTTGCGAATTCCAGTCCACGTAGACGTAGTGTTAGTGTTGATGGGGAAATTAGAGATGTTAAGATTGGTACCTGGTTTAAAATGTCCTTGTTTTGTTGTTTCTATGTCCTGTTCCTTCAAGTTTTGGTGCTGGGGTTTGATGGGGTTGGTTTGATAAGAGAGGCTGCTCGTGGGAAGGTAGTAGATTGCTCTGTTCTTTTCATGCCTGTTGCCCAAGGTTTAGCTTGGTTTGTGTTGAGCTTTTCAGCACTTCATTGTAAATTTAAGGTGTCTGAGAAATTTCCATTTTTGTTGAGGGTATGGTGGGTTTTGTCGTTTGTGATTTGTTTGTGTATTTTGTATGTTGATGGGAAAGTACTCTTAATAGAAGGTTCAAAACACTTGTACTCCCATGTTGTGGCAAATTTCGCAGCAACACCGGCCCTTGCATTCCTATGTTTTATTTCCTTTAGTGGTGTTACTGGTATAGAAGTTTGTAGAAACTCTGATCTTCAGGAACCATATCCATTCCTATGTTTTATACAAAATTAAGTCGTCGGGATACGTTTGGGGCAAAATCGTAATATGACAATGTGAATGATGATAATGAAGTTAATTAGGAATTTAGTATCTATTTTATGTATTATTTGGATTTTGTAATATATTATAACTTATGTAACGTTTGTTTTATTTGGATTTTCAATTTTGTAATATGTTACGACTTAATTTGGATATTGTAATATATTACATTTATTTAGATGATTGGATATGAATATGTTTTGATTTTTGAATGAATTATCAAATATCCTTTTATATATTCTTATTTTAAATAAATATAAATATATATTATTTTAATAAACGTATCCCTGCCGTATCCGTATCCTAGTTTTTGAGATTTGCCGTATCCCCGTATCGTGCCGTATTCGTATCCCGTATCCGTATCCGTATCCGTGCTTCCTTGACCACAACAGAACAACAGATGGGCCCACCGGTGACAGATGTCACAATCTTATTGGATTTGTCTCACACACATCACATATGGGACAGATTCATAGAAAATTTTCTTCAAACACAGTCTAAACGTATACGTTCAAACATTGAAAATTTGAAATCACGTGCTTAGAAATCATACTTGCGTTCTTTGGTTAACGCCAACTGCTTGATAGAAACACATGCCCGGATATGACAATAGATATCTATTTAGACATGGACCTTCTATGTATTTCTAGATCCAGGTGGGGGGCCAAAATTTATTAACATTTCATGGCTTTATTATGAGGAAAATTCTTATATATATATATATATATATATATATATATATATATATATATATATATATATATATATATGCAACCATTAAATACATAGAAGGTCCCATATATAAATAGATATCTAGCGGTAGATATTTTGATGACCTCAATTACAAGGGGTAGATAAAAGCCTTAATGCCTGGAAAAGTCAGCAGCTAAAACACTTCAATGTGTTTTGCACATCCCTGAACTAGAATGGTCTGCATTCTAAATCATTTACTTATATATGCTTCAATGTGTCTTGATATTACCAAAAAAAAAAAAAAAAAAGGTCCAGATTTTTTTTCAACCTAACCAAACAAAATAACCTACTAAAGATTGTTTGAATTTTGATATGTGAATTTGTGATATAGATTTTATGTACATGTGTTGCAGCGGTGGTAGGGGATAGATTTTTTGCTAGAGATATGACCTTTCAAAACATGGCAAGAATAGAATTTCCGTACTAACTACTGTAAAATTGATGATGTTTGTGACTGTCTAAGAATGATCCCAAATTTGCTACGTAAATAAAATATCGTATTTCTAATAGTTCAAAGAAAAAGTTTTCGTATAAAATTACATTATGTATTTAGAAAGTGCTTTGTAATTTTAACCCAAACTTCTCTTATTAACACTATAAAAATAATGATTTTTGCAATTTTCTAGTAATACCCCAAATTTGCCTACATAAATAACATAGAGTATTTGGTGCAAATGTTTTTGTACAAAATTGCATTCTACATTGAAATACGTGCCAGATTATGAGTTTGTTAACAGCTTCATCAACATGGATGATGATGATCTAGATCATAATCATGATACCCATTCATCCGATCGAGAAGCAACAGATCTTCAAAAATGTTGTTCATCATCATGATCAGATAATTGGAGGGGATCAAGTTCCAATCTTGACAGAATTAGGAGACCAATATTTTGAAGTGGTTCTGAAATGGGGCCTAGCTAGTACTGCGGAGGAAGTGAGTCATCGTATGGACCAAGGACTTCACTCGGTGCACCTTTTGTTGGCCTGTGCTGAGGCTGTGGGCTGCAAAGACACACAACTTGCAGATTCAATGCTCGGCCAAATCTGGGCATCAGCCAATCCTTGAGGAGACTCATTGCAGAGAGTCTTGTATTGCTTCGCGTTGGGGTTGAAATCCAGGCTCTCGCTTCTTCACAACAACATCAATGCTAATGGTACGTACATTCTCATATGGTGTTACAAATGTGTCATTGATCAATAGAGATTAATTATCAAAGAAATAATTAACTTTCGTAAAAAAAAATAGATTTGTCACGATATATTTAAGTTTTGTGACAAATCTTCAACAATAATAGATTTGTTAAGAAAATAATAGATTTATCACGGAAATAATCATCGAAGAAAT
The DNA here is from genome assembly GCA_008009225.1 of Acer yangbiense. Lineage (NCBI taxonomy): Eukaryota > Viridiplantae > Streptophyta > Magnoliopsida > Sapindales > Sapindaceae > Acer > Acer yangbiense. The sequence goes on from CM017762.1 coordinate 12,370,294, forward strand.
AATTAACTCTCGTAAAAAAATTTGTGAAAAAAAAAGGAAAAAAAAAGTTACAAATGAATTTTTTAATTGTGACAATTACAATAATATTTCGTGACATGTTTTTTTACAGAAAGATAATTAATTTGCGTGAATGAGTAGAGAGTAAGAAAAAAGAAAAAGAAATGAAAATAAAAATAAAAATAAAGTAGAGAGTTGAGGAAAATACCAGGTATATTTCTAAAGTGGCTGGCTTATGTGGGTTTTAATGTATATTATACTTGGTTTGTATTTCGTGTCGGTTTGTAGGGTTGGATTTATTGAACCCAACTCAACCCGATATGGAATCTCGGGTTCAATCACACTTCACAACACGTTTCCTAAGCAAAATTTAAAAATAAAAACCAAAGTGTGAGCCGTAGATTGGGATATGGGAATAGATCATAGTTATTGCTTGAATTAATAATAATTTTGGAAACTAAAACACACAACCTCCTCACTCATTATAAAAACTTCAATGGATTAATTTGGAGAGAGTTGAAGAGTTAAGAGTGAGAAAGCACTTTATTAATCTGATTTTCTAGGGTTTATAAAATTAGAAATCAAAATAAATTATAAAGTGTAATCCATTATCCCTAATAAATAAGAGTCCATTTTTACTCACCCCTTCAAGGGGGTTATATCAGTTTTTTAATACACAAATTTGATTAATAATAAAAATATAATTTAGTCAAATGAGTACTAATTACATAGACTCTCTCTGTGTCCCCATTTAACTACATAGAGACTCTCATTCTACATTTAAGGCTATCTTATATCGACCACGTATTTTTAAAAAATACAAGTATATCTAATCAGAATCAATTTATTTTACAATATATTTTGTTTTAGAAAATATAGCAATACTTTTAGACAATCCATTACATATTTAGTTGAATAAAAGTTATACTTTGGTTAATACAACGCTCTGTATTAATTATATGAGAAAATATTGATTAAGATGTTTGTAAATGGGATATTCAACCAAATAGTTATGATTACTCAATTAATCCTATTTAAATAATAATAGCTATAAAATATTGGCATGTTAAGATAACTTTCTGTAAATCAATACTATTTAACGTACAAAATAACCCTATATTAATTTATATAATACATATAGTTTGCAATTGTGTGATAATAATTATTTAAGAGTAACTTTTATCAAGCCTTACGTACTTCCAATTTATCAAATGATACAAGTTATGGTTAAAATATCACATTATCAAATAATTTATGCAATTGTTAAAAATACTATTATTTGTATATAAATAATTTATTTATTACCCTAATATATGCATATATTTCTAATCGACTTGTTTTAACGAATTATGAAATACAAAAGCAATTAATATTGAGTTAAATTATAATATGATGACTTTGTCAAGCATTAGTTCTTTTGATAGTTTTAATTACCTAAATGTATAATTTTTAATCATCTTTTATTACATAATGATTATACAAATGTATATCACCTAAGAATAACATAAGTGAATTCATTATTCGAATTTAAAATGGGAGGTATTATGTCCACATGGGTGTAGCTCTGTTGATAAATGAACGAGCTTAGAGTTTAGGTAAATGACTCCCAAGTCAGCGGCTCAAATCCTATCAATGACAAAAAGTTTCAAACAAAATACATGGTCTAGATAGGTGAATAGGTGGATAGATAGATACTATCAAAAAAGATCAATAAATATACTATTACGGTGTCTGTTGTCATAACTTTATAGAAATTAAGTGCAAGGCTAACTTTACATTTTTTTTTTTTAGTTTTATTTTAATTTAATTTTGTAATTTGTCATTTATTTATTTATTTTATTTTCGGGTGACCCAATGAATTTTATTTTATTTTATAATTTGTCATTTACTTATTTTATTTTATTTACAATTTTACATGTCTAATTTTAATTTTATTAAATAAGATTAAAAAAAAATAGTTCAGAACTGCCGAAACCAGAACCAGAACCTTCAAAGGTCGGTTCCAGTTCCGGTTCCCCTTGACCCGAAACCGGAACCAACGTCAAGTCTAGCTAGGGCAGGTGGCATAGCGCAGCCCTCACCGATGTGAGTGACTGGACACCACATCTCGACCAGCTCGTCCCAACGGAACAACCAAACCACTTGACCTTTTCCAATCTTTCCTTTCTATAGTAGGTTAGGATTGAGACTGGCGGTGAAGAAAAAGAGTGATGACATTTTTAACACATTTATCACTGAAGTTGATAAACTTTTATAGTTTTATATTAAAATAAAAATTCTTATAATTATGCAGTCCAACAAAATCATGAAATATCCATGATCATATATACAAACAAGCGAGTCAAACCATTTTTCATTATCATAAACGGAAATAAAATATTGGCTTCAAATTGCAATCGAAGTTCAAACTTAAACCATCATCATACGACACGGCCATTATAAAATACATAACTATTCTCATTACTAAATTTATTGATACTATAAAATTTAGACTGTTCAATATTCATTTTAATGTGGTCGAACGTAAATTTGATGATAACCAAACTTGTCAACAAATGTTAAGATCCCAAGTGGCCAAGTTCAAATCCACTGTACGTTTGTATGGAATCGACCAATTGACACACTTTAATGACTTGGTATTTGGTAACAATTAAAATGTGTTAGTACGTAAGAAAGCATATATCAACTTTGATAGGTTGGCCTAGACTAAGCTCATCGATCTGGATGGGTGAATATATAAAAGAATTTTATGTCATTGATTAGTAGAGATGAAGCCAGGTCCAAGATATTGCGGGGTTAATTTGAAAAATTATTAAAAGTTTAATAGAAAAATGTAAATAATAAAAAATATTAGGATAAAATATTAATGAAATTTTAAAAAAATTGTGAACAATGTATAAAGCATCAACCTAGACAAGAACAGGTTCCAAGTTCATAATATTAATGTAGCTTTAAAATTCAAATCCACACATAAGACTAATTATAATTATATCAATTTTTTTATTCAGTTCCAATATGACTCGTTCCCTTGAAGCAACATTGATTGTGTTGTTTATGTTTATATCTCTCACTCAAAACTATTTCTTCGTTTGGGAGGATCACTTGAAGCAACTAAATATTTTTTTGTAGACGTTAAACCCTTCGAACTATTAGAAATTGCCAGAAATTGTTGCAACCTGCCTCCTAAGTACGAAGGGTTTATGTCTCTATTTCGTCACTTTCTGACAATTTCCAACTGGTTTAATTAATAAAGCGAAGGGGAACTCAGATTCTTGATTTACGTGTGAGACCATAAACATTGTAATCATAAACAATTTCCAGCTGGTTTAATTGATTTCAAATTAATTTTAGTAAACATTGTAATCACAAATTTCCTTATCCGCACTAATAATCCCGGTTCGTAAACGCGTGCCCTACTTGATGATGATGATGATGATGATGATGAATGGAGAAGAAATGACAAGATAGTGAAGACCAACAAATGGGAATTGGGCTTTGATTAGGTATTTTGGCCCGTTTTATTTTTGGGCTGGTTCTTAGTGACGTGTCTAGTCTCAAGCCCAAGACCATCCGAGTTTTGGGCCTCAACTCTCTTATTGGGCTTTTACTTGGCTTCCTACAATCCATCCAATCAACTTCCTCAAAAGGTGATTTGAAAAATCAGCCTGCCTTGCCATTGGGCCTCTTGCCAATGTGGTGTGACTCTCCAAAGGGAGACTCCACCACCAAGGTTCAACGCCCGGCACCGTGTATATATATACACTCATTATTTCCTTGTCCCACCTCATGTGTGGGTGTCCTCTCCCCACTTGTGGGAGTAGTCGTCTGGGCTGTGCTAGTAGTGTCAAATCCTCGCAGGGTCCCAGTAGTTGTTGTACATTCAAAAAAAAAAAAAAAAAAAATCTGCCTGCCTTTATGACTTGCGTTGGACTATAATAATCTAAAATCTTTAATATTTTAAAATTTTAGAAATTGTTAGATTGGTATGATTGAGAAGAATTATTGTAGACAAAAATACCCTTTCTTTTGTCTTGACTTGCCGAACCCAATTTTTCCTTCCGCGTTCTGTCTTTCTCGCCGACCACTTTTTTTTTTTTCTCCCTATCCTATTTCTGTTCTCTCTGTCGCTGCTGAAAAAAATTCGAAATCTAGAAGGGAGGAAGGTTATCATGGAACTAAATATCTGTACATGTCTTCTCTACTCGACTAGTTCCCTCCTTCGAATCACTTCCTCAACTCTCCACTGTAAGTCTCTTGTGGTTTTGTAAATTACTTTCTTATTTTTGTTGACGGACCTTCAATTTTGTTTTCCAATCATTTTATCAAGTATTTATTTATTTATTTTGTGTAATTTTGAATCTGATTTGTTGAATTATTGAGAAAATTTTCAAATAAATTTTAATTTTGTGGAGGTTGATGTATCAAAAATTTATTCATGTTGCATAGCATTTAGAGATCCAGTCAATGAAGATATCGTGGAAGCCTATGGAATGCCCCCAAATTCATATTATGAAACATATATCGGTCTTGTTTAGTTTCACGGGAGGAGGGTCTAAAAAGACACTCGAATGGTACATTAGCACCTGATTGGTGGGTTATGTTACTGGTGCACTCCTCCCTGATATTAGTAAGTAATTATGCTTCCTTGCTTATGACGAATTGTTGTAGTCAGAGCCAAATATCAGCAGTCCCTGCTCCAAAGAACAAGTCCTCTGCCCTAAAGCCTCCCTTCAAGTTCGTGATCTGAGGTAGAACAGGTTGGATAGATGAGGTTTACAGGATAGAGATTTGTGAAAAGCAAGGGATACCCTATGAGTACTGAAATGGGCTTTTACAGGACCGATCACAACTCTTGGCAGATATTCAAAATTTGAATCCAACTCTAGGTAGACCCAGTGTGGACTGATTTGAAATTCACATGCCAGAGACAATCCACACCAATGTTGTTTCATAGACAAAATATCGAACAATATATTATCTACATATGCACAAGTGAAACTGGTCTCATTACATAAATCCACCACTCCCAACGCATCAGATTCAACACATAATGGAAAGCAACCCTACTATGTAAGAATCTCAAAACAATCTCCTCATTCTCAAATAAGTCAAGCCACATAATCCTGTAAATTTTTTTTTTTTTGAAGCTTATTAAGACTGGGGAAAAAATGACAATCTGTAATTAACTGTTGTACTATGTAAGAACTGACCTGAAAATCGAAAAATTGTCGCGGCATTGACGAGTTTGAACGGTCGCTCCAAGCTGCATCGTCAACAAGAGAAAAACGGTCAAGGCAAAGGTGCGGCGTTGACGGGTTCGGGAGGATGGTCACTGCAGGTGGCGGCATCAACAGGCAAAGGGCGGCGGCGGCGATAGATGACAAGGTATCTTTTTCTTTCTCTTTATTTCAATCTCTCTTTCTCTTTCTGCTACCTGAAACCTAAGAGCAACCCCAAAAGCCTCTTTTAATTTCACTCTTCAAATATTACCTATGTGGCAATTTGAAGAGTGGGAAAAAAAGACTCATCCTAAAAGACTTTTCAAATAGAATTAGTCTTATATTATTTTAATGAAAGCATTTAATATTTTCCCTCCAACAAATTTAATTTACCCTCCATTTTTTCTCTCCGTGAGAATTTCAAGTTTTTCCTCTCTTTTAATTCATTCTCACAGATTTTAATTATCATCCAATCACCCTCCATTTAATTCCCTCTCTACAAATCAATTATCATCCAATTTTCCTCCGCTTAATTCCATCTCTACAATTTAATTATCATCCAAGTTCCCCCCTTTAATTCCCTCTTAAATTTGTAACTCTTTATAAATTAGATCAATTGTTACTCATATCATTCATCATTTCACAGCTCAAAACTAACTAAATTTTATTCTTTTTACTGTTTTTTCCTCATGGATAGCAATTTTGAAATAGATAGGTTGCTTGACTCATCATCATCGGATGATGATTTAGAGATGATTGCAATAGCTGCGATTGCAAGAAGAAGAAGAAAAAATAAGTCTAAGTGTGGTGGCTCTATTGATGGTCACACAACCATTTGGCGTGATCGATAGCAGGTCATGAAAGGCTTTATCATGATTATTTTTCTGAAACTCCTACATATCCTTTAGATAAATTTCGAAGAAGGTTTTAGATGAATTGCTCTCTTTTTATTCGTATTAAAAATTCGGTGGAACAATATGATTCATACTTTGTCCAAAAAAGAAATTGTGCAAGAGTCCTCGGTTTATCATCACTACAAAAGATTAGTGCTGCGATGCGAATGCTAGCTTATGGAGTAGCTGCTGATGCCGTTGATGAGTACGTGAGAATCGGCGAAAGCACTACAATCGAAAGTTTAAAAAAGTTTGTTCGGGCAGTGATTGAAATTTTTAGTGATGAATATTTGCGATCACCCAACAGTAATGATATTGCCAGACTTTTAGCATAAGGTGAACATCGTGGATTTCCAGGAATGTTAGGAAGTCTTGATTGTATGCATTGGAAGTGGAAAAATTGTCCAGTGGCATGGAAAGGGATGTATGTTGGTCATGTGAAAGAACCTACAATAATTCTAGAAGCAGTGGCCTCATATGATCTTTGGATATGGCATGCGTTTTTCGGGTTACCAGGATCACACAATGACATCAACGTGCTTGATCGATCTCCATTATTTAAAGACTTATCTGAAGGACGCGCTCCGTCGGTAAATTATTCTATCAATGGTCATCATTATACAATGGGGTATTATCTTGCAGATGGTGTATATCCACCATGGTCAACTCTTGTGAAAACAATACCATACCCACAAGAAAACAAGCATAAGAATTTTGCTAAAGCTCAAGAGTCAACTAGAAAGGATGTTGAGCGAGCATTCAGAGTGCTCCAAGCTCGGTTTGCAATTGTGCGCGGACCTGCTTGCTTTTGGGGATGTGATACGCTTAACGATATCATGAAGGCGTGTGTTATAATGCACAATATAATTGTTGAAAATGAGCGTGGTACAGATATAGAAGACTTAAATGATGATGAAAGTGATGAAAATCCTCAGGTTCAACCATCATTTGAACGAACAATAGGGATTATGGAATTCATTCAGAATCATCATCAAATTCGAAATAGAGAAACTCACTCTCAACTCCAAAATGATCTTATTGAGCACTTATGGAAAAATCAAGGATCTCGTAGGGACATGTAATTTGATAACATGTTGATTTTAATCATATTTATAATTAATTTTCTTCATTTGCTCTTGATATATTTTTCCTATTGTGTTTGTCAATTTGTAATTACTACATGCCTACGGAAAATAAAACTAGTTTTTATTTTATTTTATTTTAAATAGCAAACTTAATTAAAACAAGAACACAAACATCAACACAACAACCAACAAGCCAACAAAGCAAGGCAATGAAGCCAGCAACAAAAAGAAACAGAGGAAACAAGAAGCCAAAACAGCGCAGAGCCACAACAACAAAACACAAGAGCACCCGCAAGGCAACCAAGACCCAAGACACCAAGACAGAGAAAAGAATCAGCTATTCCATCAACTGTTATTAACTCTTTTTTCAATGATCTCCATTTGACGATGATAATAATATTGTTGAAGATGAGGAGGCATTCCACTTGTATCTATTTGCATTATTTTCTCTTCTTCTCGTAATTGTTCTAAATCGATCTTTCGTTTTTCGATTTCCACCATTTCTTTTTCTAAAAGGTACTTCTTTTCAGCAATGTCTGCTTTTCTTATTTTTTCTTCTTTTTTGTCTGCGCGCATATCTTCTAAAATCTTCACAAGAGGATCATCATTTGTTTCTCTAATCTTACGTTTTTCACTTTTTTTTCCAAGTGGCCTCTCTAAATCAACAAAGTTGGTGTCAATATTACCATGTTCATCAAGATTTATAAGAGTGTTTGTAGGCGATGAAGATGCTATACTTGGAGATGAAGTTGAAGTCGAACACTTTTTTGTTTGTTTTTTTGCTTGAATATCATTCAACCATTTTGGATGATACCTCAATATATTCCAACAATGTTCGAATCTAAATTTTGACTTGACGATTTCTGTGTACAGTGTCTTTGCCTTCATAATCTACAAAATAATAATAATAATAATAATGATAATCAACTCATTTTAATTTACGTAAGCTAAATTCTGCAGACAAAATCAGTTTATTATTATTTTATTTTTTTTGTTTTAGAGCACCAGTGGTAGTGGATGTGTACCTGCTTCAAGAGAAAAAATGTAAAAAGATTTTTCAAAACAAAATTTTAAAAAGATTTTTCAAAACAAAGATTTGAAAGAATCTTAATCAAATAAAACAACTAGATCATATATAGGATTTGAAACAACAACTTGCAAATTCAATAAAAAACAAGATTAAATTTATTTATAACTTGTTTTTATGAAAGTTTTATGTTGTTTTTTTTTTTCTCTGTGTTAATTACTTAATTAAATCATTCACTGTATCAAAACATATACATATTATGATAATTATTAAATACTATTACTAACAGGATCAAATCTCATTCATTTGGGTTACATATAACTAGTTCAATTCAACATCTACATTTGGTTAAAATTCAAACACATGTGTCCACTAGATAAATTTTTTTAGATAATGATATTACATAAATATACAGTAATCTATACCGATTAATATTTTGTGGTTTGACCATTAAACAAGGGTTACTGAAATTCATGTTATTTTCAATATTATTCAAACAAAAAGGCCAAGTCAAGATTCCATCTATCTTCTAAACACAGCTATGTGAACAATAATGTTCTTGAAATAACTTAATGTTCTTGAAAAAAAACTTAATGTTACTGAACAAAAAGGAAAAAAAAAATGCGTACCTTGTCTTGTTCATTCACACCACTTTGTTGTCTATTTTCAATTTGGGTGAAACAACCATGAAATTTGTTTGTGGCTTGTTGAATCCTTGACCAACGTTGCATCAACAATTTGTCATCCCGATCCGATTCAAAATTCTTGTATTTGTGAAAATACTCCCACACTCGAACCCAAAAACTTTTGTGAGTTTGATCGTTTCCTTGTACAGCATCCAAACTAATATTTAACCATGATGAAACAAGATGTTTATCCTCCTCCACTGAAAAAGCCTCTCCACGATTTTTCTGTGAAATAAAACTAGGTGGAATTGGTGGTGAAGATCATTCAATAAATTGAGATGAATTTGGATATTGTGTAGAAAATTCTGGATGATCAAATTGATCCATTTGATAAGATGTAGTGAAAAAAAAAATGAGTAAATTTGAAATAATAAAAATTATGGTAAAAATTTTAGTCAGATTTAATGATATTTATTGGGTGAAAAAATTCCATAGCCGTTGAAATATAGCTGTTTGTTGTTTAGAGGTTGTGTTAAAATTGAGCTGTTTGAAATGGTTGAAATTATAAAGAGTTTTTAAATTTAAAATCAGACACAATTGTTAAAGATAGTTGGTGTAGTAATTAATGATGGTTATAAAAAATAATAAAATAAAATTTGAAGAGTGAGAAATCACTCGTCAATATTGAAGAGTGAGAAAGATTTTCTTAATTGAAGAATACAATTTGACTAGTCTGTTGGAGCTATATTTGCTGATGTGGCTCATCTAAATTTTTCAACAATCTTAATTGACTAGTCTGTTGGAGTTGCTCTAACAAGAGCCAAAACCCAAAATTTTTATTTTTATTATTTCAATTCATCTAGGGCAAACTTGTCCAAAATGAGTCAAAATTAAAAACAATAAAAAACTTTTATTTCGGTAAAAAAAAAAAATCTATAATTTATTAATTTAAGGGATACTATTAAAAACCCCCTTCTAGTTTTATTATTGGCCAAAAACCACCCTACTTTTTGATTTATTAGCCAAAATACACCCCACCGTTAGTTTTCCGTTAATATTTTCGATTTTTTCTGTTAAACCATGAAGGGTATAATAGTAAATGGGTAGTAAGTAAATTTAAAGTGTTATTAAATGAAATAAAAAATTCATTTAATAACTTTAATTAAAAATTCAAAAAGTGACAAAAACAATTAAAATATCTCCCTCTCTTTCACGCCTCTCTCTCTCTCTCTCCCCTGATTCTCTTCTTCCTCTTTTCTCTCTAGGGATGGGAATTTCCCCCATGGGCCCCCACCCCCACGGGGCCCCGCCCCCGTTTGGGGGCATATTTTGCCCCCAAATGGGGTTTTGGGGCTGGGTGGGGGTAAATTTTGCCCCCAAAACCTAAATGGGGGTGGGGTGGGGGTGGGGGTGGGGGAACCTCCCCCCACCCCCATTTCCTAAATGGGGCGGGGTGGGACCCCATTTCCTCCATATATTTTATTTATATATTTTTATTTTATTTTCTTAAAAAAAAAAAAAAAAAAAAAAAAAAAACTCTTAACTCAATTAGTCAATTACTCATATACTTGATTATTTTCTGCACAGTTAAATTTATTTAGACTTTTATGTGTAATACACTAATACTATATTATTATAGTTATTTGTATTTATTTTGGATTAAATTAAATCAATTATAGATTTTAGATTGTATATTTTATTAATTATTGGATTGGATATTGAAATAGGGTGAAACAAAAGTTTGGTCCGATTGAATTCCGAATTATGAATTATAAATTCAGAATTTCAGATTGAAAATTTTTAGGATTAGAAATGGGGGACAAGGGAACCTCCCCCCAAACACCCCCATCCCCAGTACCCCAAAATGGGGTTTGGGGGGAGGGTGGGGGCAGGTTCTAGGAATGGGGGTGGGGGTGGGGGTGGGGGTGGGGTGGAGGTGGGGGGACCCTCCCCCGCCCCATTGGACCCCCAGTCCCATCCCTACTTCTCTCTCTCTCTTTCATACACACCAGACACCATCTCTCTAATCAACACAATATTTTCCTTGTACAATAAATATTAGCCATCAATATAAATTTTTAAAAATAAAAATAGAACTTTTTTTTTCTTTTTTGACAGATTTGTCATCTGTGCATCTTCTTCTTCATCAATTTTCTTCCCATCTTTTTTTTTCTTTCCCAATCATCCTCATCAATTTAAAGAACAAATTCCATTATTCTGGAAATTCTCAAACAAAAACTCAAATTTCCAAAACCATCGTTCATCATTGCACATATTAAAAAAAAAAAAAAAAAAAAAACTCAATATGATTTTTGGAAAAAACTGGATTGGATTATAATTTTTTTTCTTCATCACCATCCTCATGGAAACCAAAGAACATAAAAGATAAATAAAAAAATTAAAACATGAAACAAAAACAAAAAACAAAAAAAAACAAAAACGATTTGGTCGAGACCCTTGGATCTCATCAGATCCATCTCTAGATGGTTCTCCATGAGAGGAACCCGAACCACGGCGGTCCAGTTTGCCGCGACTGGGGGAACTTGGTGAAAAGTCTGGTGTGGTGTGTGAGAGAGATTGTGTCTGGTGTGGTGTGTAGATGAAGATTGAGTGAGAGAGGAGAGGTGAACGGAGGAGAAAGAGAGAGAGAAATGAAAGGACTTTGTTATTTGTTTTTTTAATTCCGGTGAAGATATATATTTTTAATTAAATTTTTTAAAACGTTTTTTTTTTTATTTGTTTACATTTGAATACCAAGGGTAAAATGGTATATTTGTAAGAAATATTAACAGAAGTTAATGGAAGGTGGTTTTGACTAATAAATCAAATTGGAGGGTGGTTTTTGGCCAATAAGGAAACTAGAGGGTGGTTTTTGGCCAAAAATACAAACTAGAGGGGGTTTTTAATAGTATCCCTTAATTTAAACATATATGCATGCACTAATGACTAATTATTCAAAGCAGTAGAAGTTTCAATTTGATCTATTTTTTAAATTTTCATTAAATTTTTAATTCAGCAATATAAATATTTTTTTTTTGACGGAAAATTCAGCAATATTAGTCAGTCTTGAAGCTATCAAATCCAAGAGCTAGCTTAGTACCCCATTTTCTAATTTAATAATTATAAAATTCACTAACAGAGAAAATAAAATCTGAACACCATGTTACTAGAAAAATATGAAAAATGCATAAAAGAGAGTAAATATTAATTAATTTTATTGACTCACATAGTGTGCCAGATAATTTAATTTGTAAGTAACACGTTATTCTCCAAGTTATGTTATATATAATCAATTTGATACAATTAAAAATTAGTAATAACTTTTTTATAAAAATGTACCAATCACCGTTTAGTAAAATATTATGAAAAATATCATCAGGTGGTCATGTCCTAATTCTGAGTCACCGTCACTGTGCATGATATATATAAAAATAAAAACATAATATGAAAAATAGATATATGATGAACAATTAATCTAATAATAAAATGATGAGATGAGGTTGGTCCGATGGTAAACCCCTCACACCAATACTACGAGGGTGTGGGTTCAAGTCATCTCTCTAAAAAAAACCAATAACAATAACAATAATAATAACTTAAATTGGTTCAAAAAATTAACGAATTAAACAAAGCAAAACGAGTTCTACAAAAGAGATTGGTGATATTCAAATATAGAAGTATTTAATTTAATTACCTTGATAAGTTCATCTTCCTCCTCACAGTTGTCGTGAGCGTTTGCTAATGACAAAACATCTTCATCCTTACCTATCCGAGAACTTCCATCGACTTCTTTGCAATGTCGAGCAAACATTAATTGCACACCACACTTCTCCACATTATAATATTGTTTCATGTCAGGAACAATATAAAACTGGAAAGTGATCTCATTGTCATAACATAATAATTCACTGGGAAAGATATTGACATATGAGTACACAAACACATGGTTTGATCTAATATCATGCCACCGGTCGTAATATTTACCTATAAGGAATATTCCCGACTTAACACATGGGTCTCCATCTTTAGATTTGAGGTTGCAATTCCATTTTATACACCAATATTCTTCCAAACCATCTTGATGGTCCACTGGAGCCACAACAACGCTCAAAACAAAACCCACATAGTTATAATTGAACCAATCCGGTGGAAGCTCCACATTTATAAAAGATCCATTGCTTTGAAAATTAAACCATTCCGGAATTTCACTTCCAGGGTAACGTATAAAAGCATATTCTGCATATTCTGATACATTTTCATCATCCTATACAATAAAAGTAATTAATTTGCAACATTGTTGACATCAGTGTCAAATTGTTTTAAATAAGGAAAAATGTCACTAAAGTTCCAACCTTTTATGCAATATCAAATTTTCAAATGTTTTTAGTATATTAGTAACTCCGGTCCTTATTTTATAAGAAATATATTTCTTTAGTCCTTCTATTAACCAACGTTAGTCAAAATTAATAATGTTTTCATCTTAATATACATAATACTCTTTAAAATGTGTCAACTTTGAAAGAAATGTTAACTCGGTTTCTATTATTTAAGAAAAGGATAATACATTGAGGTCCCCGAAGTTTAGCATAAATAGAACCCTACATCATTTTTTTCATTAATTATTTATGTTAAATCAATATTTAAGTAGAAAAAAATTCCATAAAAACAATAAAAAGATTTTATAAATCAAATCAATATTTAAATAAAATATTTAATTTCGAGATGAAATAGGGTATATAAATGATTTAAACTTGATTTTATAAGGATAATAATGATGTTTTAAAAGATTCATTAAATACCGATATAGATTATTTCATAATAACTTTCAAAAAGTAAACTGTCACGTACTTCTTAAAATTAATATCAAAATTTGTTAGATTATCAATTAATCACTTTTGAAAGTTTTACAAAACATCATTTGATGTCAAAATTATAAAATTAATTAATTTTAACTTTTCAAAACCAGTACCAAACTGGTCATTATACTTCTAAAGTTGATTTTAGTTGACTAATGAATATAATACTGAATTGCTTATACTTTTTAAATTTTAAAATGAAGAGAAAATAATATATATATATAGTATTTCTATTATCAGTTCGAACTGATATAAAATATATCAGGACGAAGAATGTGGACCACTAGATTTACATACTTTGACTCAAAGTGTATGCACTTGTCAAAACTTCTCCATAATCTGTGGTCCACATTCTTCGTCCTGATATATTTATTGTCAGTTCGAACTGATAATAGAAAGACTGTATATATATAATAAGAAAAAAGAAAAAAGGAATTTAAAAGGAGCAAATCTGCTCCCTCAAATTGGGGGACCATATCTGCTCCCTAAAAAAAAAAAAAAACGTACATATTAAAAAGAAGGAGTAATACAAACCTCATCATAACCTAGAGCATCTTTCGCAATGTCCTCCATTATATTTGGATCCAATTTGCAACAATTGCAAAAATCAGCATAGATAAAGTCACTCGAGCTAATGAAATTTCGAAATATTGAAACGCACGGTAATACTTCCAGTGATGTGCAACCGAATGCACTTATCGTTAGCAACTGAAGCGCCGGCAAATATTTAAGCTTCTTACAATTCTCTATATCCAGACTCTCTAGGTTAGAGAGATTTATAGTGGGTATGCTTTCAAAATCATTTCCATCCAAAAGTAAGTTTCTTAGAGAGGATAAGCAATTGAGATTGTCAGGTAAGTTCATGATACCTCCATATCTTAGATCTAGGAATGTCAGATTGTGCCATCCTACTATACGAGGTAAGAACCAACACACCGCGGTATCCCCTTTAACCTCAAATCCATTAAAACATAAGGACTCAATATTCTTCAAATCTATTATAGATGATGGTAATTCTTTCATAGCAGTTTTTTCAGACTCCAAGTGCTTCAAAGATTCTAAAGTTCCTATATCACTAGGCAACTCCTCAAGCGTTGAGCAACGTGATAGTTTCAGACTTTCAAGAGATTTCCACTCACAAACGCTGCTTGGAAGACTTTTAAGCCTTCTACAATTAGTAAGATTCAAGTTAACTAGTCTACGTAGATACTTAATGGATGAGGGAAGTTCTTCAATAGCAGTACTTTTTAGATCCAATCTCTCGAGATTTGGGAAACCTGAGAGGTCTGGACAAATGGTTATGTTGGAGAATCCAATGTTAAGTTCTTTCAACTTAGCACAATGCTGTAACTAGAAGTTTTAAAAAAAAAAAAATTTTTAAATCAACACATAATATTACTAATTTACTACTTTATATAGTATTTACAAAGCAATGTAAATATGAAAACATACCTGAACACCATTCCATAGTTGTTTAACTTTGATGTAACTCATGTCAAGTTTAACAAGGTTCTCCGGAAGAAAACTCGAAAACAATGATTTTATCGGGCATCCATGCCAACTAAGATACCTTAGCTCAGTGAAATCAAATTCAAGAGCTTTAGAAACATGCACCTTATTGGCCTCTCCAAGACTTGAGTTAGCATTTCCAAGACTTGAATTATAAAAATTCAAAAATCTCAGTTCATGCATATTTGCGAAAGCACATGGATTTAGGTGTACATCTCTTATTTTTGACATATCCAAAGAAATGCCTCTGATTGTTTTGGTACCCTAGTATATTCACAAAAAAATATAACAATAAGTTAGTACATATATTAAATATGTAAAGACTTATTAATTGTTTAATTGTCAAAGAAACATATCATATTACCGGTTCTTTTTCACATAGCTAATGCACAAGTATAAATGGAAATGATACTCTGTAACTAAAAAAATAGTTAATTGAATCTCACCGAATTTTTAGTCAGAATACGATAGATATCCTCATGATGCCACAATCTGCTACGTTTGCTAGGATCTTCAATAGATTCTTGCCGCACAATTTCCCTAGCCATAGCTTGTAGCAAATCATGCATTGTTATTTTGTCATCTGACATGGTTATCAAAGACTTACCAACGAGAACATCTATTCCAATATCTGCCCGAAATCCACATGCTTCTATGCATGCTTTTACAAGTCCAATGTTACTCGATTTTAAAAAAAATGCAATATCTAAAAAGATATTCTTCTCTTCATCATCAAGTCCATTGTAACTTATTTTCAACACCTTCTGTATATCTTCATGAGGGATTGTTTCTAGTTTGTCAATTGCACTCACCCAAGCCTCTCTTCTCCTACCAAGTAGATGGGACCCCAAGACTTTAAGTGCTAATGGAATCCCTCTAACATATTTTGCCACTCTTTGGACAGCTCCATGTAATCTTGTGTGGGATGGTTTCTTCTAAAGGCATACCTGGAAAAAAGCTCAAGAGCTTCCTGATCAATTAATTGCATGACTTCATAAACTTGATCCACTCCACAATTTCGAAGCACTTGCAAATTTCTTGTTGTTATAATGATTCGACTTTGTGGACCGAGACAGTCAAAACCTCCAATCAAATATTCTATTTCGTTATAATTGAACACATCATCAAAAACAATGAGAAGCTTCTTACGACGAAGTCTATTCTTTATAAAGGGACGTCCTACAGCGATAGTACCACCTATATTTTCATTTCCGCCCCCCAATAATGATGAATAAAGGTCTCGCTGCAAGTGATGTAATCCATTGCTCTGTTCACACTGTTCCCTAACGTTGTAAATGAAGCAAGAACCTTCAAATTGATGAGAGATTTTGTTGAATACAGATTCAGCAAGAGATGTCTTGCCTATACCACCAATGCCCCAAATTCCTACACTACGGACATCGTTTGTCCCAATGCTTAACAACGATTCAATTTTCTTAATCTTTGAATCCATTCCAACAAGGTGGTTGGTATCAGGTGAGGACAAGCTATTCATTTTCTTCAAAACATCTTGGACAATATCCTCAATAAGCACAGACTCGAGCCTATAAAATATTATAAACTATTAACATTAAATTGTAATAAATCAGAAAGGATTAAAGATAATGTAATTTTAACTCAAATTAATAATACTGACTGCACATTTGAAATCACATTACTTTTTTTTTTTTTTTTCCTTTTATTATCAAAGAAATAGGCAACTTCTTCCAATTAAAATTTCAAAACGGAATTGCTTTTATGTAATTCCCAATTAAAAAGGACCGTAATTGAAAATAAGGAGATCATCATAATGTATACTTTATTTATAACTACCTTTATGTCAAACTTCACTTGATCTCAATGTATTTACCCCTAATAAAAAATAATAAACATGGTCTAATTAAATTAAGAGCAAAAATCATAACTATCCATATAATTAGGGTTTTCTATTTTTAGTCGGCATTAATGTTATGATTGTTCTTAGCAAACAATCAACTTTTCGGACGGAAACACCCTTAATGGTTTTTTTTGAATAAAAATACTTTTTTTTTAAAGAAAATACTTTTAAGTTTTTTTTTTTTAAATCTAAAAATATTGGACCTCCAAATAAAAAAATAATAATAAATCAGAGGACCTCCATTGGAGGTCTGTAATTAAAAAATAAAATAAAAGGTTTTTTTATTTTATTTTAAGAAAATTAGTTTTAAAATATAAAAGTAAATAGAAAAAATAGGGGTAATTTTATCTTTTCAGTGGATTATTTGCTAAAAGTAGGGGTGTGCGGTGGATCGAATCCAATGAAATTGTCATGATCCAAGATCCAATATCCGATCCGATCCAATTAGATCAAAGAAATTGCAATCCGATCTGATCCAATTTTATAACGGAATCTGATCCAATTACTATCTGATCTGATCTAATTGTAAAATACTTCAATCCGATCCAATCCGACCTGATGTGATCCGATGGATATAATTAATATAAAGTCATTCTTAATATATAAAATTTATAATCTAAAATAAATAAAATCAAATAAATTATTCAAACATTACTAATTAATTCAAATAAAATTAACAATAAAAAATACATAAATACATAACATAACTTGTAAAATTTATATAGTTCAAAAAGCCGTGAAGAAGCAGATGAAGAAGCGAAAGAAAACCTAAAATAGTAACATTAGAAATTGTATTTGGGTTGGGCATTTATAGATATTCAGAGAATCAAATTGTATTTAGGTTGGATCTTTACAGTAGAAAATAGTGGATAAAATAAATTGCCCAATCTAAAAATAAGGTATGATATTCTAGGCGGATTGATGGATTCGGCAGATTTCCAAACGGAAATCCAAGATCCGATCTAATCCAATGGATTTTAGAATTTAGGATTCAACCCGATCCAATCACCTCCATGGATCCGATCCAATTCAATCCAATGGATTGGATTGAATTGGATCCTACACACTAGTAGCTAAAAGCAAAAAAAAAATAAAAAAATAAAAACACTCATGCCAGATAAAAATAGAAAACTGCTTAATTATATGACTAAAAAGGGCTAATTCTTCTGAAATTCTTAAAAATAATTATTATAAGAGAAAATTATGACTTACTTATTGGTACTAGAATGCCACCCAGAAAGATTGGCTGTTTCCTTGAGAGCATCCTTCCATCTCTGCACTTTGTGTAAACTCTCCTTAAAAAGTTGTTCATGCTCAGCAAATGCTTTTGCAAAACTCCCTGTCTGATGCCTTACGTCCGATGGATCTACCCCATAGAAAACTGGTATCACCATCTGTTTGTTCTTTTCCCTGCATTCAAGGATCTTCACAAGTTCTTCCAGACACCATTTGGAAGATGCATAGTCTCTGGAGAAAACGATAACGGAAATCTGGGACTTTTCGATTGCTTCGAGAAGAGATGCGGAGATTTCATCTCCTCTGCTGAGATTGTAATCAATGAAAGTTTCAATTTGTTTGTTACACAAAGCTTTATGAAGATGACTGGTAAAATTGTAGCGGGTATCCTCGCCTCTAAAACTGATGAAAACATCATACTTGAGTTGAGGAGTATTGGAAGAGGAAGAAGAAGGAATCAAACTTACTGCCATTGATGATGGAGAACAGAGAGTGAATGTTAAGACGTGGAGATAACAGAGTTAGAGTCTGATGTGAATTCTTTATTGCTCTGTTTTTATTTTGCACTGATGTTTGGCTTATATTTGGCTTATATTTGGCTTATATTTGGCATATCCCATCTCCTTGATATTTCAACCAGGCTTCCTTGCTCTTCATCGGCTTATATTTGGCATATCCCATCTCTCCTTGATATTTCAACCAGGCTTCCTTGCTCTTCATCGACTTATATTTGGCATATCCTATTTCCTGGTGGATGACAGCCGGCTTCCTTTTGTTTTTGTTTCAATTAACATTCCTAGAAACACACATTAAAACAAACAAAAAGACATATTATAGTTAGTTTATAATATGTACATTAAAACACACATTACGACAAACTCTTAACATTATTTATTGGATTTTTACTTTAATACTTTAGGTAGGGGTGTGCGACGGATCGGATCCAATGGATTTGCCATGATCCAAGATCCGATCCGATCTGATTGGATCGAAGAAATTGCAATCCGATCCGATCCAATTTTATAGCGGGATCCAATCCAATCCGCTTATAAAATTCTTCAATCCAATCCGATATGATCTGATGGATCGAATTAATATAACATCATTCCTAATATATAAAAGTTATAATCTAAAATAAATAAAATCAAATAAATTATTCAAACATTACTAATTAATTCAAATAAAATTAACATTAAAAAAAAATACATGAAATAACTTGTAAACTTTATATAATTCAAAAAGTTTATAAACATTATACATTAGCTCCAAATGTAAACTTAATTTAAAAAAATAAGCCGTGATGTTGATGAAGAAGAATATAAGAAAAGAAGATGGTGGATTGTTGGCCGTAGAGAAATTGGAAACAAAATCCAAAATAGTAATATTAGAAATTGTATTTTGGTTGAACCTTTACATTAGAAAGCAGTGGATAAAATAAATTGCCCAATATAAAAATAAGGCCTAATATTTTAGGCGGATTGGCGGATTCGGCGGATTTCCAAACGAAAATCCAAGATCCGATCCAATCTAATGGATTTTAGAATTTAGGATCCAATCCGATCCAATCACCTCTCTAGATCCGATCCAATCCAATGGATTGGATTCGATCCAATGGATCGTATTGGATTGGATTGGATCCTGCACACCCCTAACTTTAGGTGTATATGCCCGAGCAATTAAAATCACAATACATGGTAAAAAAAAAAAAAAAAACATTTAAATTATTATTTTGAATAAAATAACATTTAAATTAAAAAAATATTATAATAAAATAACATATATTAAATTAATTTTTAAATCAGATTGAATAAATTTAATATGTTAAATATAAATATATAATATATTTTTTGTTAAAAAAAGATCAAAAACAGTCACAGCCAAAAAAGTAAAAAAACTGAAAGTAAAAAAAAGTTTTATAAAAAAAAACTGAAAAAAGCAATAATGTAAAGGAGAAAAGGCTGGGTCCCAGCTAGGGGTGGCAATGGGGCGGGTCAAGGCCACCACAAACCCGTAACCCAGTTTTGAAAGGTTGCCCCAAACCCAACCCATGACCCGGCTAGGTCAAAAAGTTCCGCCCCAAACCTGCCCCGTTTGACCGTTTCATCAAAAAAAATTGACAATAAATTTAAATTTAACATAGCACAATAACTTAGTTTAATAAACACTAAATTCATAGGTAAATTATAAAATACAAATCCAAAAATAACTTAAACAAAAATACAAAATACATATAACATTTTCGATATCAATAAAATCCATTCAACATCTTCACTAAAATAGTTTAAACACAAAATTTCAATAACAAAATCCATCAAACATCTTCACCATCACTTCAAATTTTTCTCTTTCAATTTTTTTTTTCAACTAGGGTTTCTTCTCTTTTCCTTTTATATTTAAAATATGTATATTCCGGGTCAAATGGGGCGGGTCGGGTCAAATGAACCGCCCCATACCCAACCCAATAACCCGACCGGGTCAAAAAATGTGCCCCAAACCCGCCCCGTTACCCGTTTTAACCGCCCCAAACGGACCGTGGCCATCCGTTTGGGGCGGGTCGGGGATTTTTGCCGCCCCTAGTCCCAGCCAAAAAAAAAATTAAAAAGAAAAAAAATATAGAAGAGTGTGACTAAAATAGTCCCAACTCCCAATGTCTACGGTGGGACTAAATCATCCCATCAACACAACAGAACGACTTTATATTAATTATATCCATCGGAATGGTCCAATACAGGGCACTCACCAGACGTGGGGACAGGACTAGAGATGGTAATTGACCCGCACCCGCGGGCACCCGTCCGAATCCGACCCTGTAGGGTCGGGTTTGGGTGGTGACTTTACGACCGAACCTATGAACCCGTAGAAAGAAAAACTGAGTGGGTTCGGATGTGGGTGCGGGTTTAGAAAACAAACCCGCGGGTGAACCTATGTAAATAAAAATTATATAATATTTATTATTTAAAATACTATAAATTTAAACTCCAATGGAAACTTTTTAACCATATAAAGAATAAAATAAAAAAACACCGCTCATTCTAAGTTTGAGAATTACAATTCTCAACTCTCATTTATATATAGCTAATAATAGAACCTTGCACTCTTGTTTTTTTCAATATGGGACTTTCTCACATTGAAAAAACAAGAGGTGTAAGATTCTACCATTAGCTATATATATAATGTGCTTTGCCTCTTGTTTCAACTAAGAAACACACTTGTATTGTAATTCTCCATGATATATTATAAATAAAAAGGAGTTTTGCATTGTATAAATAAATATAATTATATATTAATGTTTATAAATTAATATATTTTTTAGGTTGGTGGGTATGACTCGTGAACCCACGAACCTGTATAAAACCCGTGGGTGAAACTCAAACCCAAACCCAAACCTATTTATTTTCGCTGGTTCGTGGGCGGACGTGGGTGAGGAAAATTTTCATAGGTACGGGTTAGGGTTTTACAAAACCCACCCGAACCTAACCCGTTGCCATCCTTAGACAGGACTACGCATAGTCAAATTTGAAATCACATATGCATTGCCGTGTTGAAGAAAAGTTGATTCCTCATTGCACGGCGCAAGAGTAAAAATATCATAATTTCACTCCACGTGCTTAGCTATTTCCGTGAAGTATTCCCTGTATTGGTAAAGTTTTTATTTAAATTATATATATATATTGAAATAATTTCAAAAGTATATTTGCCGGCACCAAAATTAGGGATGGGCATTGGGGATAGATATAGGCTCCCTCATCCCATTTTCAAAACCTTTCCCCATCCCCTCATTTCCCCATTTAGGGAAAATATGGATGGGGGAGTTTTAGGGGAGGTATCTCCATCACCATCCTCATTTCCTCATTTCCTCATTTATTTATTTTTTTAATTTTCCTCATTTGTTTTCATTTTCCCCTATTTTTCATATTTTCCATTCCCGGTTTTCGTTGTTATACTAAAAAATACATACTAAAAGACAAATAATAAATTACAAATTCAAATACAATATAAAATATTAATAATAAAAAGAATAAAAAATATTAATATATATATATAGCAATTATCATGTTAGGTATACCGAACGATATTATCGTGTGGTTTCACTAATTCTCGTTACCAAGAATTAGTGTAAACAAATTTACACTATTTATCGGCAGCGAGAAATAGTGAAACAGCATGATAAGGCAGTCAGATATACCTGACTTGATAATTTATATATATAGTAATTTTTTTTCTCAGTGCGCATTGATGTAAAATACATCATTGCATTACATGTGGGTAATAGATTATGGATAAGTGCATGCAGACTGAATCAAAGCAGTTGAATCTAATAGTCCATATGCAAGTCACTGATATATATTTATCAGTGAGGAGAAAAGTTTAATATATATATATAATAATTTTTAATTATATACTTTAGATTGGAATTTAAAAAAAAAAAAAATAGATATTGAAACAAGATTAAACAAAAGATTGAGATACTGAATTTCAAATTACGAATTAAAAATTAAAAATTAAAATGAGAAAAATTGAAGAAATTGGGAACGGGGTGAGGGAACCGGCCTCCCCCCAAAACCCCCATCCCCAGTTCCCCAAATGAAGTTTTGGGCTGGGGGTAGTTGGGGAGGGCCTGCCCCAATGGGTCCCACGCCCACCCATATTCCACTCCATCTGATTTTAAGTAAAATACATTGTCGTGTTAATATAATTGCGTGGCAAGAAGTGATCATAATTTCAGTTCACATGATGAACTTTCTAGGAAGTTTTATTTAAATTTCAGAATTTTTTGTTTACATTTGACCTATACTTGTAATAATTCAAGAATCCGTTGTTTTGATCTTTTTTCTTCATTCAATTTCCTAGAAGAAGAAGCCTTGTTGCCATGGAAAATTCCAAAAACCAAAATTGATTCTTGACAGTTTTATTCTAACAAAATTACTAAAAAGGATTAAAAAAAAAATCTAAACATACTAAAAACCAATTTATCTAGACTCTAATTAGTTATTTTTAATCTTCTTACATTTCACAAACATAAAACAGTTTTGATTTGATTTCAAATTGATGAGAATGATTTACCATAAAAAAAAAAAAAAAAAATTGCAGATATTGCCACTCATAAAACTAATTAGTACATCAAATTAAACTAATTAGTACACCCAATTAACTATGGACCCATAAAATACCAAAAATACCCTTATAGAAATAAATTTATTTAATTAAAATAGATTATCCGTAGATTCCTCAAATTTGAAACCTTAACCTTTACATTCTACAAAATGAAATGAAAAAGAAAAGAAAAAAAAATCTTTCTTTTAACTTTTGTGTTTCCTTTGGTTGCAAGTGGAACAAACTCTAAAAGTTTCTCATAAATAATCATATTAAATAAGTATAAACTCATGTTGTTAGCATACTGGTTCACTTGAAATGTTTCATTTCTTGTTTTGTTATTTCAATTTACTTGTTTTTTTTTTTGTTTTTTGGTTAAAATTTCAAAACTAATATTTGCTAACAATGGAGCTCTTCCAAGATCAATTTGAGTGAGATTAATCTTGTTTTATTGTTTAAACTCAAGTTGATGATTTCATATTATACTTACTGGCAAAGAGAAAAAAAAAAAAAAAAAAAAAAAGTCTAATTTGCACTGATGCCCCCCTTAACTATATCCAAATTTGCACCTTACCCTCTATACCTTTTTTTTTTTTCGCCATTAAACCTCTTGAACTTGCATAAATTGGCAATAGCTAACGGAATAGTAACGCTGTCCAATTTTCTGTCATGGCAAATTACACTAAGTTCCCCTTATTATATACATAATCATATCAAACCAGAAAAATATAATAATATAACATAAATACCCCTCTGACCAAATTTTAAAAATAAAAAAATAATAATAAAATTATGAACTTTTTGATAAAGAAAATTAAATAAATAGAGAAATGACAAAATTAAATTTATTTAACAATTATTTAAATTATCTTTTTTATTTAAATATCCCTAAATGTAAAACCCAGATGAATATTTAAATTATTTAAGGGGAATTATCATTTAAATTATCTTTTTATTTAAATATCCATAAATATCACTTATTCATTTACAATAGCAAGGGTATTAATAATGTTAAAAACAAAATTTAAAAATTGAATAATAATAATAATAATAATAATAATAATAATAATAATAATAATAAACAACAACAACAACAACAACAACACAATAATAATAATAATATAATAATAATAATAAAAATATAATAATAAAATAATAATAATGATACTAATGATAACAATAACAACAACAATAATAATAATAATAATATAATAATAATAATAAAATATAATAATAAAATAATAATAATGATACTAATAATAACAATAACAATAATAATAATAATAATAAAATATATAATAATAATAATAATAATAAAAATATAATAATAAAATAATGATACTATTGATAATAATAATAATAATAATAATAATAATAATAATAATAATATCATAAAATAAATATACTAATAATAATAAAATAGTAATAAAGATAATAATAATATTATTATTATAATAATAAATTATTTATAAAAAAAAAAATTTAAGTAGATATTTAGATTGATCTCCACCATCCATCTCAAAAATATAAAATAATAATAATAATAATAAGAAAAAAATTACAAGAAAATATAAAAAAAAAAACAAACAAAAAAAATTGATGTGTGTGGAGATCCAGGAACTCCACATCCACCTCAAAGAATGGTGGAGTGACCAGACTTGATTCACCATCCAATATGGATCTATACTAGGGATGGCAAAAATCCCCGACCCACCCCAAACCGGTGGGTCGGGGATTTGTGCATAAAAAATAATATTTACTACTATATTTGGTTATATTATTTTATTATTATTTTATTATTATTATTATATTATTATATAATTTTTATTTTTGTTTTTGACATTATTAATACCCTTATTATTGTAACTGAACAAGTGATATTTAAATAAAAAAGATAAAATGAAATGATAATTCTCCTTAAATAATTTAAATATTCATCTGAGTTTTATATTTAGGGTATTTAAATAAAAAAGATAATTTAAATAATGGTTAAATAATTTAACTTTTCATTTCTCTATTTATTTAATTTTCTTTGTCAAAAGGTTCATAATTTTATTATTATTTAACTATTATTTCAATTTTAAATTTTAAATTTATTTTTAAAATTTAGTCAGAGGGGTATTTATGTCATATATTATATATATTCCAGTTGATGCAAATATGTATATAACAAGGGGAATTAGTGCAATTTGTCATGACAGAAAAATAGACATTGTTATTGTTCTTTAGATATTGCCAATTTATGCAAGTTCAAGAGATTTAATGGCGGAAAAAAATATATATATGGGGGGTAAGGTGCAAATTCAGGTATAGTTTAGGAACATTAGTGCCAATTAACCAAAAATAAAGAGCATTTGACAGAGTTTTAATAAGTATTCTTTTTTTTTTATAAGATTTTGTTATGAGAAAGTATTTGACATTATAAAATTGTATAGATATTTATTTTTTAAAGAAGAAGATGTCATTAGGAGTTAACTTATTTAAATTATTCTTAAAAAAAAAAAAAACCTTTGTTAATTTAATTTATTTTTTTCCTTTTTATTAAGTAATGTAGGCATATTTTTATAATATCATTTTTATATATATAAAAAATAGGTGTACTGATAATTAGTTTTATGGATGGCAATAACGGCAGCCTTTTTCAAAGAAAATGTGATTTTGCACAAAAAAATTGCAGAAAAAAATAATAACAAAAATCTTTTTTACTCTGCAAAATTATGGCACAACCAAACAAACATCATTCAAAACTCATAAAATTAATAATAATTGAACAATCAAATGAATTGAAAACTACTATTTGTTTATTTAATTACCAAATTAACATTAATTAACAAAGTTATAAGCCTCCCGTTTTACAAGATCAGAATCATCTGCTGCATTATTCTTATCGTTTGTTGAAGAAGGAGGAGAACGGTGATATCGGTTGTTATAATAACCATGATAATGATCAAGATCATAATCATGGATTGGAAATATTGCCACAGTGATACATGCAGTGATGCATGCCATTATATAAGGAGAGACCTACTTGTTTTGTTGTCCAACAAATTGTAGTTTCGAGCTTTCAACATCAATGTAATGTTGTTGCTTAACGTCCAATATGGTTTGGTGGTAATTAAGGGCCATAAAACTGCTCATTCAGCCTAGAAATATTCAATCTGGTATATTAAAAACCAGTATTGTTGTGCTCAAATTTACTATATTACAACATACGTTAATTGGTTCTCAAGTTATTAGTTTTGTTTTAGAGAAAGTATCATTTTTCCCCCGACCTTTGCCCTATTACAAATACAAGGTCATGTGTTTCAGTTAATGGCCTTCAATCCCCTGAAATAAAGTTATATAAATTTTCCCATTCTGTTACCTTTTCTGTCCGAAAAGGTTGACCGTCAAACACTCACATTAAACGCCTATTTTATCCTTTAATATATCTGGAAATTACCATTTAATTCTCAATATATTCATTAAATAAATATATATTTAAACAATAGAAAAAAAAAAAAATTGTAAAAAAAATATGGATCTCCACCGTCCATCTCAAAGATGGAGGGTGAAGATCTCTTATATTTTTTATTTAATTTAAAAAAAAAAAGATAAAACTTTAATTTTTAAAAAAGAATTAAATAACAAAAAATTTTTAAAAAAATTGTAGAACTAGTGATAGATAGTGCAGATCCAAATATCCAATTTGATCTCACCGGATCTACAATTAAATTAAAAAAATAAAATTGTAGATCTAGTGTCCATCTCATGGATCTATCTCATACATAAAAATAAAAAAATAATAAAAAAATGAAAAAATTATATATCCAGATCTCCACCAAAACCCAAAACCGGACCAAAACTCAAGAACCCAGAAAAAGATTCACAAAATTCAATCAAAACACATCCAATCAACAAATAAAGATTTTTTTTTTTTTTTTTTTTAGATATCAACTATAAAAGTCAAATTAAAAAACCTACAAATAGAAAAGGTGGTTGTGAGCCTTTCATAAAATTGAAGGAGAGGAGCCTCAAAATCTTCAATTTGAGTTGTAACAATTGAGTTCTCACCATTCACCAAATCAATAAAAAAAAAACAAAAAACAAACAGCAAGAGAGACTAAGAGAGAGTTTTGGTTTTTTTTTTTTTTTTTTTTTAAACTATTATGTAAATATTATATGACTAGGTTTAGTTGCATCATCACCATAGGGTGGGCGTTTAATGGATCGATTCACTTTTCGAGTAAACTGATAAAAAACCGATACTATTCGGTTTTTAAAAACGTTAAACCAATCTGATAAAACTTATAATTTCAATGATCAAAAACCGATTGAACTAGACCGGTTCGGTTCGGTTCGGTTTGGTTTTATTTTTCGGTTTGGGCTATTGGGCCAGATTACTGGACTTTAATTATAAAATATGCTATGGTTTGAAAAATTGAAAAAACACAAGTTTTCATATTTTGGGCCTATTGGGTCGAATATGATTAAATGACAATATAAAACATAATAAAAAGATTTTTTCAATTCTCAAACTCATTAAAAATCACCAAAAAAAAATGGGTTAATCAGAGGAAACCCAACATCTAAATACTAGTTTCTGTCAAATAATAATCGGAGACTTTTCTTTTATTCATTCCAATTTAAATAGTTTTCACAACAAAACTTATTTCCTGAAAAGAAGACAACTATTGTTGCAATCTCTGCTACAACTACACTACTACTACTACAATCCCTACAAACCCGTACAAGCCAATAGAAAACAACTCTAACTTGACCGAGTCCAATTCAACATGACAAAATTAGCTTATTGAAATTAATTAGTCCTAAGAGAATCTCCGATGCTAATGTGGATTGTGAAAAAATTAGATGTCATGTAGGATGACAACCACTTTGTTAAAAAATTCATCTCCAATGCACTTCTCTAGTACAACTTCAAGCTGAGTGATAATTTTTTTTTAGAAGCTGTCAACATGACTCTCTGATTTCAGAGGGTCTGTTGGACAGCCGTCTTGTTGGCTCAGTCAGTAACCACTTTGTCTTCTACTTTATTTTATTCAACAATTCTAAAGTATATTTAAGGAGACCAATAATAAATTGACATGTCATTAAAAACATGTATTTTACAAGTGAAGCATAGGAGACCACTTTTTCATTTGGATGTCTATCAAGTTTAGTTACATACTATCATTTTTTCAAATGCAAGCCACACATTACCATGGAGATGCTCTAAAGAGTAGGCACAAATCAACTCACACGTAACATTTCCTCCCTCTTAAAGACTACCTTGTCCTCAAAGGTCAAATTTGGGAATTGGCCCTAAATGACCTCTAACGCTTGCGCTTCTTTTATTCTTCCCTTGAGCTCTTTAAGCATTGCATCTCTATAACCAGCTCTTGCTCTACAACGGCAACCTTGTTGTTTCCCAAATGTAGTCAAGAGAGTGGGTGGAGGACGCTTGAACTACCTCAAACGGAGTCTAACGAGTTGCAGAAATGCCAACTAACATTATAGAAGTATTCCGCCCATGACAACCGTTTGCACCAATTTTTCGGTTGTGAACTTATGAAACACCTAAGATACATTTCCAATGTGCGATTGACAACCTCACTTTGTCCATCTGTTTGCGAGTGGTATGCAGAACTGAAATTAAAGGACATACCATTCAAACGAAAAAGCTCGCTTCAAATGGTGACAGTGAAGGTTGTGTCTCTGTAACATACATAGAATATGGTATTCCATGCAATTTAAAAATGTGATCAAAGAATAGTTGAGCCACTCCGAAGGCTGTTATAAGGATGAGAAAGTGCCATGAAATGGGAATATTATGGCAGGCGATCTACAACAACCAGAATTGTGATTTGCCATTTGAAGACCGATACCTTTGTTGAGCCGTTGAGGTGATTCTTTGACTCCAAAGATGTTGGAGGCTTTGATAGTCTGTCCGCATAATGATTTTCTGCCAAGTAGGTATGGTCACCATTTCTATACCGCCACAATTAATGCTAAAATCTCTTCACATAGGTTGATAGGAGAAGGTGTCTTTCATGAAGTGCTTGGCTGAAAAATGCTATTGGCCTTTCTTGTATTAAGATAGCTCCAATTATGGACCGGAAGCGTCACACTCGACAATGAAAGCCTTGGTGAAATCTAGTAGTGCCAAGACTGGTGCTTGAGTCATGGGATAACTTGTAGCTGTCTCCTTTCCTTTACCTATCTTAATTGTGGAACAACAAGTAGTAGTACAAATAGAGAAAAATGAGAGAGTTTTATGATAAATGGGTTAATTAGAGGAAACCCAGCCTCCAAATACTAGTTAGTAGTTATTATTATTATTATTATATTCTTACACTAAATAGACACCTAGTTAGTAGTTTCATTTCAACAACAAATTAGCTTGAATTAAAAATATTGTAAATTTCAAATATATATATATATATATATATATATGTTCAGCTACAAAATTATTAAAGTTGAAGAGGAAGAAAATTCCAAATATATAGACAGTAGATAGATAACATGAACTCATCTAAACTCACCTAAAATACCCAAAGAGAAAAAAGGAAATATAATTGCTTCTTTTTTTCTTTTCTTTTTTTTTTTGTAATTTCAGCCAAACTACGATATACTTGTGATATTGCTAAATGTTAGGGTATTTCATTGCAATTATTTCATTACATGTAATGATCTCACACAGTCACACACTAGATCATCGAATCAACGCAACAACAAGAATCATTTTCATTTTCATTTTCTATTAAAACTTTCAAAAACAAAAAAAACACACACACATACACTCAACATGAACAACACCATCACTTTCCGCCACCCTCACTCTCCCAAATCCACCACTCCCACCGCCGCTCCGCCACCATAATGGACCGCGCCGTCTCCTCCCCGTCCCCGCTGCCCCCCTACTCCTCGACGCGAGCCCCTCACTGCGCATCCCCCATCCGGTCGCCGAGGCCGCAGCCGTCGACGAGTCCAAGACCAAGCGGCAACACCTCTCTCTTCTGGCCTCCAACTACCTCTCTCGCATCGCCAACTCTCCCTGTCCGTCCTCTGCATTGTCACCGCCCTCGTCGTCATCTCGCTCGCCTTCCATTCTCGTAGCCTCGTCTGTGTCTCTCCGTACGATCCGTCTCTCGGATTGGACCGGGTTGCTCCGCCCCGATGCGCTCGAGTCGGATTTCGGGTATCTTGGAGTTCCGTGTGTGTAAGTCTCTTTGCTTGTTGGCTTCAGATCTGGATTGTTTTATTTTACATTAATATTCTTGCTAATTGTCTTGTTTTTTGTTTTTTGTTTGTGGGTGTTTGGATTTTGTGTTTTTGTTTGATCAATTGTTTCAATATTTGATTATAATGGTTTATCTTTAATGGGTCGTCAAGATTTGATGGATTAATTGTTTGTAAAGCATGTAAATTTGCAATCCATCCACTAGGGTTTGCATTGGTAACGTATCGAAAATCAGAGCTTCTAGGTGGTATGACTATGTACAACTGGGATCTTATAAGTTATTCATGATAATTTGTTCTTATGGATTCTATATCTGCATTGTTGCTGTTAGTGATTTAGAATTTACACAGGTAGTAAATTGGTGATTTAAAAGGCCTTCATTTTAATTAATTAGTCGATGCTACTTAGACATTCCTGTTGTTTTCATATTTTTTCTTGTGATGCACTCGCTTCTTGCGCATATAATTATTATTTCCAAATATAAAATTTTCATGCTGAAGATTAGTTTTTGCATGTTTCTTTTAAATCGAATGATGGGGTTTATAGAAAGAGGGATCCATGGACATATAGATGTTGATCCTGTTTGTTGATTTGGTTAATATTTAAGTTATATTTTAAAGTTTTAGCCAATAAATTTATTGGTTCCGGGAATGATGTTCAAATTTTCGTAAGACTCACGAGTCTAGATGTTTGTTCCATTGATGCATGATCTTCTAAACTAATTATGGATACTCCCTCTTATCTGTTATCTTTAAGGATCTTTCACCATTTTGATTATGCAGTTGTGTTTATTTATTGTGTTTCATCTCTATCTAGAGATTGTGGTGATATGTATAATTTGATCGAATGAAATTTAGTTGAAAGACTTTAGTTTTAGTTCATTATTCTTCACCATTTTGATTATGCAGTTGTGGTTTATTTATTGTGTTTCATCTCTATCTAGAGATTGTGGTGATATGTATAATTTGATCGAATGAAATTTAGTTGAAAGACTTAGTTTTAGTTCATTATTCTTAGCTGCTTATGGTTTACGATCCTTGTGGTGGACTGGACTAAAGATGCACATTTTTCCCCGGGGCCCCAATTCCCCGTATCCCCATCCCCATCCCCATTTGGGGATTTTTTGGGGAAAAAATGGGGAAATGGGTGGGGATGGGGATAATTTTCATCCCCAAATTGAAATGGGGATGGGGATGGGGATGGGGATGGGGATGGGGACGGGGGGAGGTCCCCCATCCCCATTTCCCCATTTCCCCCAAACATATATAAATATAATTATAATATATATTTTAATTTTTTTTTTTATTCTTTGAAAACCCTAAGGGGGGTGTATTCAATTAGGATTAATCAGGATTCTTGAAGACATTTAAAGTCATTTTTTAAGTGACGATTTTCATGGATTTCTACAGACTTTTATAAATCCACATGGACTTTCATTGATTTGTTTAGACATCCATCTCAGACTTTTATGGATTTGTTTAGACATCCAAGGATTTTCATGGATTTGTTATCTCTAACTTATATATAAATAGTAAGCTAATATAGCTAATTATAAAAAAAAAAACCTTGAAGTTGGAATGAGCAAAATTTGATATACCAGTCAATCTATATTTGCGTATATATATATTTTGAGGTTGTTGCTGATGAAAACAAAGCGATTGAATTGAATCCAAAATTGGCTAAGGCTTCATGAATTTGTTATCTCTGACTTATTAATAGTAAGCTAATTATAGCTAATTATCAAAAAAAACTTTGAAGTTAGAATTAGCAAAATTTGATACACCAGTCAATCTATATTTGGTATATATTAATCTGAGGTTGTTGCTGATGCAAACAAAGTGATTGAATTGAACCCAAAATTGGCTAAGGCTTATCTGCGTAAAGGCACTACTTGCATGAAGTGTAGATGAATTATTTTTCTTTAAAATAAAATACTAATAAAGAGTTTTTCAAAAAAAAAAAAAAAAGCTAATAAAGAGTGAGCATTTTGGTGTTTGATTGAAGGTTCTACAGATTAATTTGGTGTTGTTTTGTGCAATTCTGGCACGTAGTGGGTTTTGTATTTGTTATACTGTATATAATTATGTGACTACAACATATTCTCACATATATAATTATGTGCAGTTTTTTTTTTTTTTTTTTTTTTTCCTTTTTAATTCACAGAACATATTGGGGATGGAAGCTTATTATTCTCACATGCATCGGTTTTTTAATTTTTACATATTAGTGCTTTTCGTTTCTAATTTGAGAGAGAGAGGGAAAGCAAAATCCACCAAAATCTTTGGGGAGAATGTTGGACATGTTATGACATTTATATTTATATCTTTCACCACCAAGTCCACAAAATCCATCAAATTCCATCACTTAAGAAAATCCTTTAAAATCCAGTCCTAATGAAATACACCTGATTCTTGTAGACATTTTTAAAGTCTCAATTCAATACACCTGGATTTGGAAGGATTCTTTAAAAGTCCATATAAATCCTAATTGAATACCACTGGATTCATATGGACCTTTTAAAGTCTTTAAATGTCCAAATTGAATACACCAGGATTTATAAGTCTTTAAATGTCCTCAAGAATCCTAATTGAATACACCCCCCCTAAGTCCCTAAGTATATATACACATTTACTCTTTAATTTGTTTTTTTTTTTATTATTATTGAAATTTTGTTTTTTTAGGGGGGTGTATTCAATTAGGATTCTTTGGGACATTTAAAAACATTATAAATCCTGGTGTATTCAATTAGGACTTTTAAAGACTTTAAAAGGTCTATATTAATCCAGTGGTATTCAATTAGGATTTCTATGGACTTTTAAAGAATCCTTCCAAATCTGGGTGTATTGAATTGAGACTTTAAAAATGTCTACAAGAATTAAGGTGTATTCAATTAGGACTAGATTTTAAAGGATTTCTTAGGTCATGTATTTTGGTGGATTTTGGGGACTTGATAGTGGGACATATAAATATCAAATGTCAACATGTCGACCTTCTCCCCAAAGATTTGGTGGACTTTTTTTTCTCTCTCTCTCTCAAACACGAAACGTGTTGCTTCTTCTACTTCTTCTCTGCTCAAATAATCATGATCGATGATTTCTCCCTTGCTGATTTTTTGACTGCAATCTTACCAAAAAAAAAAAGGCGCTATCGTGGTGTAGTGGAATGTGGTGCCTTTTTTTTTTTTTTTTAACATGTGAGTTACACACACGGCAAGTGGCAACACATACAAGCAAAAAACGTTGATTTTTATTTTTTATTTGTATGTGTTTTGCCTTTTATATAGGTTTATGCATTTAACTTACCTTATTTTATTTTTATTTTATTTTTATCTCTTTATTATTTTAATATACCACTTTTAAAATAAAATTAGCTCAAACCCCAACTCATCTTGATGTATTTATGTATTAATTTGAAATCTTATATAATTAATAAATCATAGTTTATTTGATCAGTAGCAAACCAAAACATAAAACGAGGGAGATGTCATAATTATTATTAATATGGTTTTATAGTAATCACAAAAACACACACACACAAAAATGATTTTCTTATTATTCCGGCCATGAGCTAGTTTTTTCTGTTGGCGGTTTGCTTAGAAAGTGAAGGCAAGCCATGGTGGATATGTGTCCTACAAAAAAATTAAATAAATTCAACATTAAGAGTTAGATTTTTTTTTTTTTTTTAAACAATAAATTCAATAACAAATTTTTAAATAATAATAAAGTTGATTGGACTTACCAGAGGGGTTGTACATACAACTTTTAATGATTGTAATATTGTCACTCTTCTCCATTATAATAGAAGTCAGAGATAACAAATCATGAAAGTCCATGGATGTCTAAACAAATCCATAACATCTGAGATAGATGTCTAAACGAATCCATAAAAGTCTGAGATAGTTGTCTAAACAAATCAATGAAAATCCATGTGGATTTACAAAAGTCCGTTAAAAATCCGTTAAAAATCCATGAAAATCAGTCACTTAAAAAATGTATTTAAATGTCCTTAAGAACCTAATTGAATACACCCTCCTTAGTTTAATTTATAATTTTTAGTCAAATGGGGAAGTTGGGGAATGGGGGAAATGGGGAAATGGAAAAAAGGGAAAAAAAAGGGAAAAAGGGAGAAAAAAAAAGGAAAAATGGGGAATTGGGGATGGGGATGGATATAGGTCCCCCTAAAATTCCCCATCCCATTTTCCCCAAATGGGGAAATGGGGAGGGATGGGGGAAGGGTTTGGGAAGTGGGGATGGGGATGGGGATGGGGATGGGGGGACCTATATCCATCCCCATTCCCCAAACATGCATCTCTAGACTGGACATCTAAGGATTTACTCAAGGCTTTGGAAGAGTTTGTTCCAATATA
The DNA here is from genome assembly GCA_008009225.1 of Acer yangbiense. Lineage (NCBI taxonomy): Eukaryota > Viridiplantae > Streptophyta > Magnoliopsida > Sapindales > Sapindaceae > Acer > Acer yangbiense. The sequence goes on from CM017762.1 coordinate 12,405,297, forward strand.
TGAGACTCGTCCAATTAAAAACAATATATATGGCCATGGGGGTTTGATCACAGCTTTGGCCTTTGTTTCATACTCGGTGGCTTTGGTCAATAAATTTTACACAGTAATACGCCAATCTATGCGGAACATTTTCAGACAGCCGGTTGTGGGAATCAATTTTAACCACAGATGTTTATTCGATAAGATATGATCCTATCGTGGAAGATGGCTTGTTCCGATAAGAAATCTCGGGTTCAATCACACTTCACAAAAGGATTTTTTTTTTTTTTTTTTTGGGGGGGGGGGGGGGGGGGGGGGGGGGAAGAAAAGATTGAAATGAAATGAAGGTTACATTAGAGTAATAATTAATTCGCCTTTTTCGTCTTTTTATCAGGAGGTGGTCATATCTGCTTAGTGATAGTGATGAAGCAAGGATCGAGCTAAAAGAAAGAATTCTGGGAGAATGCAGTGGATGTAACAATATTGTAGTTTCGAAAACAAAAAATAAGTTTGGATACTGACCAGTTAGTACCTAAAATATGACCTCACCAATAAGAGTGTATCACGTGATTCAATTTGTGAGATAAATGTAAAAAAATAAAATAAAAAAAGTTACGTACTACACTCATTGGTGAGGAGTATTTTGGTTACAGACTAGTAAGTATCTAAAATATGACCCCACAATGAGAGTGTAACACGTGGCTCAATTTGTGAGATAAATGTAAAAAGTAAAAAAAAAAATGCCACATGTTATACTCTAATTGGTGGGGGGTCAGTATTTTAGATACTGACCGGTCAGTACCCAATCATTATTCTTTAAAAAATAAATAAATTTTAAAAAGGTTATATCAGTTTTTTAATACACAAATTTGATTAATAGTAAAAATATAATTGAGTTAATGAGTACTAAACTACATAGTCTCTCTCTCTGTTCCCATTAACTACATAGACTCTCATTCAACATTTAGGCTACCATACATTGACAAGTACTTTTAAAAAATCACAATTCTATAGGATCAGAATCAATTTATTTTACGATTATTTGTTTTAGAAAATATAGCAATACTTTTAGACAATCCATACATATTTAGTTGAATTAAAATTTAGCATTGGTTAATACAACGCTCTGATTAAATTATGGAGAAAATATGATTAAGATGTTTGTAAATGGGATATTCAACCAAATAGTTATGATTACTCAATTAATCATATTTAAACAATAATAGCTATAAATATTGGCAAGGTTATGGAAAATATCACATTATCAAATAATTATGGCACATTGTTCAAAAAATCTAGAGTACACATTGTAGTATAAATACTTTATTTATTAGTTAATATAGCTATTATTTCTAAGGCGAATCCAAATCCAAGCAGTTGACACTCAAATAGCCAACAGAATCAAGAAGGAAAGCTTCTTTCAAATACACATGCATTCCGCAATTCAGCACGCACAAAGCCTTAAACATCTGGAGATCATAATAAATTAAAAGAGTTAGGGGAACTAGCTACTAGTTTTTGAAAAACAAACACATATCAAATATAAAGATGACATGCAAAATATATATAAACAGTATCTCAAAATAGCATAATTTGCCACCATATATACCATAAAAACAATATAAAACTATGCCGTATTGATTTCAAAAAATTAACAATAAATAGGTCTATCATATATATTGGAAATATATAAGTCATCATGTTAAAACCATTACACTTTTAACTACATTCATTGAAAGTACATCAAAGTTTATAGGGAATAACTAGCTAGTGACATAATCAACGTCCGATGTGGCTCAGTAGTAACAAAAGCACTCATTCAGTTTGAAAATTTCTCAGGTTTGAGTAGCCGCTATTGTAACTGGTATATCAACTAGCTAGTGACATAAACATATATACATGCACTAAATTATTCAAAGCAGTAGAAGTTTCAATTTGATCTATTTTTTCTCCAGTTTTCTTTTACAATGTACAACACTGAGTCACCAGGGTACATTGATTTAAAATATTTAGAAATATTTTCTTTTTTCATCTGAGATCATAAACCACACAATTAATATTTCAGGACAGTAGTTAACGTAATCGTCAAACACCACTATACCATTATATATATATATATATATATATATATATATATATATATATATATATATTAAACCGTTCAAAATACATATACTAACATGTACATTATAAAGGAATAGAAAGTTTTCGACATCTCCTACTCAAATTCATAACTTCATTATAAAAGTACATTTTTTTTAACAGTATATCAAATTAAGTACATTTTCATTATAAATAAAACACCAATAAATTTTTAATTCAGCAATATTACTATATTAGTCGGTCTTGAAACTATCAAATTCAAGAGCTTAATACCCTATTTTATAATTTAATCATTAAATATGAAAAAAATCCGAACATCATGTTACTAGACAAATATGAAAATAGAATAAATTAAGACTAAATATTAATGAATTTTATTGACTCACATAGTGTGCCAGATAATTTAATTTGTAAGTAACACATTATTCACCGAGTTACGTTATATATAATCAATTTGATACAATTAAAAATTAGTAATAACTTTTTTATAAAAACATACCAATTACCGCTTAGTAACATAATATGACAAATACCATCAATCTGATCATGTCCTAAGTTTAAGTCGCACGTGATATATATAAAAATAAAAACATAATATGAAAAATAGGCATATGATGAACAATTAATCCAATAATAAAATGACGAGATGAGGTTGATCCGGTGATAAACCCCTCACATCTACAGTATGAGGTTGTGGGTTTGAGTAATCTCTCTCTAAAAAAACCCCGAATTTATATAATAATAATAATAATAATAACAACAACTTAAATTGCTTCAAAAAATTAAGGAATTAAAGAAAGCAAAACGAGTTCTACAAAAGAGATATTCAAACATTGAAGTATTTAATTTAATTACCTTGATAAGTTCATCTTCCTCCTCACATTTGTCATGAACATTTGCCAATGACAAAACATCTTCATCCTCTCTTATCCGAGAACTTCCATTGACTTCTTCACGATGTTGGGCAAATATTAAATGTACACCACACTTTTCCACCTTATACTGTTGTTTCATGTCATGACGAATATAAAACTGGAAAGTGATCTCATTGTCACAAAATAATAATTCACTAGGAGAGATATTGACACATGAGTATACAAACACATGGTTTGACCTAATATCCTGTTCTTCATTTATATCTACATAGAACAATCCCGTCCTAACACATGGGTCTCCATCTTTAGGTTTGAGGTTGCAGTTCCATTCTATACGCCAATATTCTACCTCATCATCTTGATGGTCTAGACATGGAGCCACAACAACGCTCAAAACAAAACCCGCATAGTTATAATCGAACCAATCCGGTGGTAGCTCCACATTTATAAAAGACTCATTGCTTCTAAATTTAAACCACTCCGGAATTTCACTTCCAGGGTAACAGATAAAAGCATCTACTACTGCAGCTTTATCATCCTATACAATAAAAGTAATTAATTTGTAACATTGTTGACATTAGTGTCAAATTGTTTTAAATAAGGAAAAAATGTCACTAAAGTTACAACCTTTTTATGCAATATCAAATTTTCAAATGTTTTTAGTATCTTAGTAACTCCGGTCCATATTTTATAAGAAATATATTTCTTTAGTCCTTCTATTAAACAACGTTAGTCAAAATTAAACAAAATTAATAATGTGTTCATCTTAATATACATAATACTCTTTAAAAATGTGTCAAAATTGAAAGAAACGTTAATTAGGTTTCAATTATTTAAGAAAAGGATAATACATTGAGGTCCCCGAAGTTTAGCATAAATAGAATCCTACAACATTTTTTTCATTAATTATATATGTTAAATCAATATTTAAGTAGAAAAAAAAAGCCATAAGAACAATAAAAAGATTTTATAAATCAAATCAATATTTAAGTAGAATATTTAATTTAAAGATAAAATAAGACATATAAATGATTTTAACTTGATTTTATAATTAAGTATAATAATAATATTTTAAAAGATTTATTAAATGCTGAAATAGATTATTCTATAATAACTTTCAGAAAGTAAACCCACATCTATTTCTTAAAATTTGTTAGATTATCAATCAATCACTTTTAAAAGTTTTACCAAACATCATTTGATGTCAAAATTATAAAAATAAGAAAAATAATTTTAACTTTTCAAAAACATTATCAAACAAGTCATTAGACCTCTAAAGTTGATTTTAGTTGACTAATGAATATAATACTGAACTGCCCATACTTTTTAAAATTTAAAATGAAGAGAAAATAATATATAATAATAATAATAAGAAATAAGAAAAAATGAATTTAAAAGGAGCAAATCTGCTCCCTCAAATTGCAGTGGACCATATCTGCTCCCTAAAAAAAATATAATAACAACGTACATATTAAAAAGAAGGGAGTAATACTATTCTCTCGTGTATTGGATTTTCCGTATAGCGTCTTTCACAATGTCCTCCGATATATTTGGATCCAATTTGCAACAATTGCCAAAATCAGCATACAAAATGTCCTCCGAGTAAAGGTGTCCATTGAAAGCACTGTAACTGAAGCGCATATATGTAAACAGCGCATTATTTTTAAATATTGGAAGGCACTGTAATACTTCCAGTGAAGTGCAACCGAATGCACATATCTTTAGCAACTGAAGCGCAGGCAAAGATTTAAGCTTCTTGCAGTGATCTATATTCAGCCTCTCTAGGTTAGAGAGATTTATAATGCTTGTGGGTATGCTTTCAAAACTATTTCCATCCAAATATAAGTCTGTTAGAGAGGATAAGCAATCGAGATCAGGTAAGTTCGTGATACCACAATAGCTTATATCTAGAAATATCAAATTGTGACATCCTACTATACGAGGTAAGAACCAACACACCATGGCATCCCCTTTATGACTGTTCCCCAAAAGTAACGATTCTAGATTACATGGCATCTCAGGCAATATTTCCAAATTTGAGCACAAAGAGAGCTGTAAGAAGTCAAGCTTATCGAGATCTTGAATAGAAGACGAGATTTCATGCAAATATTTACAATTGTATAGATACAATCTCTTGAGATTTGGGAAACCAGAGAGGTCAGGACAAATGGTTATGCTGGAGCCTCCAAAGTTAATTTCTTTCAACTTAGCACAATGCTGTAACCAGAAGTTTAAAAAATATATATTAAAAAAAAATCAACACATAATATTACTAATTTACTACTTTATATAGCATTTACAAAGCAAAGTAAATATGAAAACATACCTGAACACCATTCCATAGTTGTTCAATTTTGCTGTTACTCATGTCAAGTTTAACAAGGTTCTCCGGAAGAAAACTCGACAACAATGATTTCATTGGGCATCCATGCCAACTAAGATACCTTAGCTCAGTGAAATCAAATTCATGATCTTCAGAAACATGCACCTTATTGGCATCTCCAAAACTTGAGACATAAAAATTCAAATATCTCAGTTTATGCATATTTGCGAAAGCACATGGCTTTAAGTCTATATCTCTTATTTTTGACATATCCAACAAAATGCCCCTGATTTTTTTGGTACCCTAGTATATTCACACAAAAAAAAAAATTAATAATAATAATTAGTACATATATTAAATATATAAAGACTCATTAGTTGTTTAATTGTCAAAGAAACACATCATATTACCCATTCTTTTCCACATAGCTAATATAAATGGAAATGATACTCTCTAAACTAAAAAATAGTTAATTGAATCTCACCGAATTGTTAGTCAAAATATGATAGATATCCTTATGGTGCCACAATCGACTACGTTTGCCAGGATCATCAATAGATTCTTGCCGCACAATTTCCCTAGCCATAGCTTGTAGCAAATCATGCATTGTTATCATGTTATCTGACATGGTTATCAAAGACTTCTCAATGAGAACATCTATTCCAATATCTGCCCGAAATCCACATTCTTTTATGAATGTTTTTACATGTTCAATGTCACTCGATTTGAAAAAAAGTGCAATATCTAAAAAGATATTCTTCTCTTCATCATCAAGTCCATCGTAACTTATTTTCAACACTTTCTGTATAACTTTATGAGGGCTTGTTTCTAGTTTTTCAATTGCATCCACCCAAACCTCTTTTTCCCTGCCATGTAGATGGGACCCCAAAACTTTAAGTGCCAATGGAATCCCTCTAGCATAATTTGCCACTCTTTTCGACAGCTCCATGTAATCTTTTGTGGGATGGTTTCTTCTAAGGGCATACTTGGAAAAAAGCTCAAGAGCTTCCTGATCAATTAATTCGCGGACTTCGTAAACTTGATCCACTTCGCCATTTCGAAGCACTTGTTTATCTCTTGTTGTCATAATGATTCGACTCTGTGGACCGAGACAGTCAAAACTTCCGATCAAAAATTCTATTTCTTTATAATCAGACACGTCATCAAAAACAATGAGAAGCTTCTTACGGCCAAGTCTATTCTTTATAAAGGGACGTCCTACAGCGAAAGTACCACATATATTTTCATTTCCGCCCCCCAATAATGCTGAATAAAGGTCTCGCTGCAAGTGATGCAATCCATTGCTCTGTTCACACCGTTCTCTAACATTGTAAATGAAGCAAGAACCTTCAAATTTATGAGAGATTTTGTTGAATACAGATTCAGCAAGAGATGTCTTGCCTATACCACCAATGCCCCAAATTCCTACACTACGGACATCGTTTGTCCCAATGCTTAACAACGATTCAATTTCCTTAATCTTTGAATATGACAAGGTGGCTGGTATCAGGTGAGGACAAGCTATTTGTTTTCTCCAATATCCTCAATAAGCATAGACTCGAGCCTAACAAATATTATAAACTATTAACATTAAGTTGTGATAAATCAGAAAGGATTAAAGATAATGTAATCTTAATTCAAATTAATAATACTGACTACACATTTGAAATCACGTTACTTTTTTTTTTCTTTTATTATCAAAGAAATAGGCAACTTCTTCCGATTAAAATTTCTAAACTGAACTGCTTTTACATAATTCCCAATTAAAAAGGACCGTAATTGAGAATAAAGAGATTATCTTAATGTATACTTTATTTATAACTACATTTATGTCAAACTTCACATGATCTTAATGTATTTACCCTTAATAAAAAAATAATAAACTTGGTATAATTAAATAATTAAAGGGCAAAAACTATAACTAGCCGTGTAATCAAAGGGTTTTCTATTTTTAGTCTATTTTGATTGTTCTTAACAAACAATCTACTTTTTGGACGGAAATACCCTTAATGGTTTTTTTGAATAAAAATACCTTTTTTTAAAAAGAAAATACTTTTAATTTTTTTTTAAATCTAAAAATATTGGACCTCCATTGAAGGTATCGCAAACCTCCATTGGAGGTTGTAGACCTTCAATGGAGTTCTGTAATTAAAAAATAAAAACAAAGTTTTTTTCTTAAAGAAAATTAGTTTTAAAATAGAAAAAATAGAAAAATTTTATCTCTTTAGTGGATTGTTTTTAATTTTGGCTAAACATAGAAAACCGCTTAATAATATGCTAAAAAGGGCTAATTCCTCTTAAAAAAACAATTATTATAAGAGAAAATTATGACTTACTTATTGGTACTTGAATGCCACCCAGAAAGATTGGCTGTTTTCTTGAGAGCATCCTTCCATCTCTGCACTTTGTGTAAACTCTCCTTAAAAAGTTGTTCATGCTCAGCAAATGCTTTTGCAAAGCTCCCTGTCTGATGCCTTACATCCGATGGATCTACCCCATAGAAAACTGGTATCACCATCTGTTTGTTCTTTTCCTTGCATTCAAGGATCTTCACAAGTTCGTCCAGACACCATTTGGAAGATGCAAAGTCTCTGGAGAAAACGATAACGGAAATCTGGGACTTTTCGATTGCTTCGAGAAGAGATGCGGAGATTTCATCTCCTCTGTTGAGTTTGTAATCAATGAAAGTATCAATTTGTTTGTTACACAAAGCTTTATGAAGATGACTGGTAAAATTGTAGCGGGTATCCTCGCCTCTAAAACTGATGAAAACATCATACTTGAATTGAGGAGTATTGGAAGAGGAAGAAGAAGGAATCAAACTCACTGCCATCGGTGATGATGAGATCAGAGAGTGAACGTTAAGACGAGGAGATAACAGAGTTGTTAGAGATGTGATTTCTTTATTGCTCTGTTTTTATTTTGCACTGATGTTAGAGTCTTCATTGACTTATATTTCCTGGTGGCCCACCGGTGGTGGATGGCAACCAGCTTCCTTGATATTCCAATTAACTTTCCACCAGTGGTACACATTAAAACTCTCAATTTTTTTATTTATTTTTTTGTAAATAAATTAAAACACACATTAGGACAAACTCTTAACATTATTTATAGGATTCTTACATCAATACTTTAGGTGTATATGCCCCGAGCAATTAAAATCACAATACATGGTATGATTATCTAATCATACAATTAAGTTAATTAACTTAAAATCACAATAAATGAAATAACATTTAAATTAAAAAATATTATAATAAAATAACATATATTAAATTAATTTTTAAATCAGATTGAATAAATTCAATATTTTAAATATAAATAATTTTTTTTTTTTTTTAAAAAGAACAAAAGACTGGGACAAAAACAGTCCCAGCCAAAAAAGTAAAAAACTGAAAAAAAAAAAAAAGTTTTATTAAAAAAAATGAAAAAAGCAATAATGTAAAAGGAGAAAAGGCTGGGTCCCAGAAAAAAAAAAGTGTGACTTAGGGGGGTGTATTCAATTAGGATTCTTGAGGACATTTAAAGACATTATAAATCCTGGTGTATTCAATTTGGACATTTAAAGACTTTAAAAGAGTCCATATGAATCCAGTGGTATTCAATTAGGATTTATATGGACTTTTAAAGAATCTTTCCAAATCCAGGTGTATTGAATTGGGACTTTAAAAATGTCTACAAGAATCAAGGTGTATTCAATTAGGACTGGATTTTAAAGGATTTTCTTAAGTGATGGATTTTGATGGATTTTGGTGGACTTGATGGTGAAAGATATAAATATAAATGTCATAACATGTCCAGCCTTCTCCTCAAAGATTTTGGTGGATTTTGCTTTCCCTCTCTCTCTCAAATCAGAAACGAAAAGCACTAATATGTAAAAATTAAAAAAACCGATGCATGTGAGAATAATAAGCTTCCATCCCCAATATGTTCTGTGAATTAAAAAGGAAAAAAAAAAAAAAAAAAAAACTGCACATAATTATATATGTGAGAATATGTTGCAGTCACATAATTATATACAGTATAACAAGTACAAAACTCACTACGTGCCAGAATTGCACAAAACAACATCAAATTAATCTGTAGAGCCTTCAATCAAACACCAAAATGCTCACTCTTTATTAGCTTTTTTTTTTTTTTTTTTTTTTTAACTCTTTATTAGCATTTTATTTTAAAGAAAAATAATTCATCTACACTTCATGCAAGCAGTGCCTTTACGCAGATAAGCCTTAGCCAATTTTGGGTTCAATTCAATCACTTTGTTTGCATCAGCAACAACCTCAGATTATATATATACACAAATATAGATTGACTGGTGTATCAAATTTTGCTCATTCTAACTTCAAAGGTTTTTTTGATAATTAGCTATAATTAGCTTACTATTAATAAGTCAGAGATAATAAATTCATGAAAGCCTTAGCCAATTTTGGATTCAATTCAATTGCTTTGTTTTCATCAGCAACAACCTCAAAATATATATATACGCAAATATAGATTGACTGGTGTATCAAATTTTGCTCATTCCAACTTCAAAGGTTTTTTTTTATAATTAGCTATAATTAGCTTACTATTGATATATAAGTTAGAGATAACAAATCCATGAAAATCCATGAAAATCCATGAAAATCCTTGGATGTCTAAACAAATCCATAAAAGTCTGAGATAGATGTCTAAACAAATCCATAAAAGTCTGAGATGGATGTCTAAACAAATCAATGAAAGTCCATGTGGATTTATAAAAGTCTGTAGAAATCCATGAAAATCTGTCACTTAAAAAATGTCTTCAAGAATCCTAATTAATCCTAATTGAATACACCCCCCTTAAATAGTTCCAACTCCCAACGTCTACGGTTGGACTAAATAATCCCATCACCACAACAGAACAATACATGGGCCCACCAGTGACAGATGTCACAATCTCATTGGATCCGTTTTACACACCACATATGGAATGAACCCATGGAAGATTTTCTTCAAACACAGCCTAAACGTATACGTTCAAACATTGAAAATTTGAAATCAGATGCTTAGATATTATACTTTGCGTTCTTTGTTTAACGCTAACTGCCTGATAGAAACACATGCCCGGGTATGACACTAGATATCTATTTTTATTTTTTTTTCTATTTAGACATGGACCTTCTATGTATTTCTAGATCCAGGTGGGGGGCCAAAATTTATTAACATTTCATGACTTTATTAAGAGGAGAAAATTCTTATATATATACAGTCTTTCTATTATCAGTTCGAACTGACAAAAGTTATATCAGTTCCTTGTATGTGGGCCACTGGATTTAAATACTTTGACTGACAAGTGCATACAGCCAAGTCAAAGTATTTAAATCCAGTGGCCCATATGCAATGAACTGATATAACTTTTGTCAGTTCGAACTGATAATAGAATTTCTGTATATATACAACCATTAAATACATAGAAGATCCCATAGAAGACACACAACTTGCAGATTCAATGCTCGGCCAAATCTGGGCATCAGCCAATCCTTGAGGAGACTTATTGCAGAGAGTCTCGTATTGCCTCGTGTCGGGGTTGAAATCTAGGCTCTCACTTCTTCACAACAACATCAATGCTAATGGTACGTACATTCTCATATGGTGTTACGAAATGTGTCATTGATCAATAGAGATTAATTATCGAAGAAATAATTAACTTTCATAAAATAATATAGATTTGTCATGATATATTTAAGTTTTGTGACAAATCTTCAAACAATAATAGATTTGTTAAGAAAATAATAGATTTATCACGGAAATAATCATCGAAGAAATAATTAACTCTCGTAAAAAAAAAATTGTGAAAAAAAAAAGTTACAAATGAATTTTTTAATCGTGACAATTACAATAATATTTCGTGACATGTATTTTTACAGAAAGATAATTAATTTAATTTGCATGAATGAGTAGAGAGTAAGAAAAAGAAAAAGAAAAAGAAAATAAAAACAAAGTAGAGAGTTGAGGAAAATACCAGGTATATTTCTAAAGTGGTTGGCTTTGTTGGTGATGTGGGATTGGTGTCAACGGAGAAGAAGAGTCAAGAGTCAAGAGTGAGTGACAGAGAAAAGAGAGAGAGAAACTAATTGGTTTGTATTTCTTGTTGGTTTGTAGGGTTGGATTTATTAAAACCGATTCAACCCGATATGAAATCTCAGGTTCAATCACACTTCACAACATGTTTCCCAAGCAAAATTTAAAAACAAAAACCAATTGGTCACTTAAGTGTGAGCCGTCGATTGGGATATGGGAATAAATCATAGTTATTAATGCTTGAATTAATAATAATTTTGGAAACTAAAACACACAACCTCCTCACTCAACACTCATTATACCTACTCTTAATACAAAAAATCAAATAAAAAATTCAATGGATTAATTTTGAGAGAGTTGAAGAGTTAAGAGTGAGAAAACACTTTATTGATTTAATTTTCTAGGGTTTATAAAATTAGAAATCAAAATAAATTATAAAGTGTAATCCCTAATAAATAAGAGTCCATTTTTACTCACCCCTTCAAGGAGGTTATATCAGTTTTTTAATACACAAATTTGATTAATAATAAAAATATAATTTAGTCAAATGAGTACTAATTACATAGACTCTCTCTCTTTCCCCATTAACTACATAGAGACTCTCATTCAACATTTAAGACTACCTTACATCGACCACGTACTTTTAAAAAATACAAGTATATCTAATCAGAATCAATTTATTTTACAATATATTTTGTTTTAGAAAATATAACAATACTTTTAGACAATCCATTACATATTTAGTTGAATAAAATTTATACTTTTGTTAATACAACACTCTGTATTAATTATATGAGAAAATATTGATTAAGATGTTTATAAATGGGATATTCAACCAAATAGTTATGATTACTCAATTAATCCTATTTAAACAATAATAGCTATAAAATATTGGCATGTTAAGATAACTTTCTGTAAATCAATACTTTTTAGCGTACAAAATAACTCAATTAATCAATATTGGCAATTGTGTGATACTAATAATTATTTAGTATAATACACGACATTAAATCAAGATAAATGAACAAGGGATATATTTAAGAGTAACTTTTATCAAGCCTTACGTACTTCCAATTGATCAAATGATACAAGTTATGGTTATTGGTTAAAATATCACATTATCAAATAATTTATGCAATTGTTAGAAATACTATTACACCATGTATATAAATAATTTATTTATTAGCCTAATATACGTATATATTTCTAATCGAATTGTTTTAACGAATTTTGAAATACAAAAGCAATTAATATTGAGTTAAATTGTAATATGATGACTTTGTCAAAGCATTAATTCTTTTAATAGTTTTAATTACCTAAATGTATAATTTTTAATAATCATTTATTACATAATGATTATACAAATGTATATCACCTAAGAATAACATAATTGAATTCATTATTCAAATTTAAAATGGGAGGTAGTATGTCTACATGGGTGTAGCTCTACTGATAGATGAATGAGATTAGGGCTTGGGCAAATAACTCCCAAGTTAGCGGCTCAAATCCTACCAATAACAAAAAGTTTATAAAAAAATATATATATACATAGTCTAGATAGGTGGATAGATAGATACTATCAAAAAAGATCGGTAAATACACTATTACAATGTCTGTTGTCATAACTTTATAGAAATTAAGTGCAAGGCTAACTTTATATTTTTTTTAGTTTTTTTTTAAATTTAATTTTGTAATTTGTCATATATTTATTTTATTTTATTTTATTGTCGGGTGACCCAATGAATTTTAATTTGAGCCTTGGCGAAGGACTGGATCTGGTCTAGAGAAGGCTGGTGATCAGGTGGCAACGTGGCCAAAAGTTCTGGTGGGAACGAGTAATCATGGATGGCTGGTGAGGATGATGAAGATGATGAGGGACCAGCAGGAGAAGTCATGAAGATAAGAGGATAGTGACCTGTGGGTGTAATGAGATGGGTGAGTGGAGGCCTGGAGAGCATGTCAGCAATTATATTATGATGGCCTTTCACGTGGCGTACAGTGAAGTCATATCGAGCAAACCAATCTTTGAGTCTCAAAAGGAGAGGATTGGGAGGAATCTTATTGCGAAAATTGAGTATCTTTGGGAAGGATGAGTTGTCCATTTCAACAATAAAGTTTCTTGTCCGGAGGTGAAAATCAAGCTTTTGGATTCCATATTTGACAGCAAGAATCTCTTTATAGATAGTGTGATAATACTGTTGGGCATCTTTGAATTTTCCACTGGCATGACCACAGTATCTTCGTTGACCTTCTCGATCCTCAATGAGAACGGCTCCCCAGAAAATATCGCTGGCATCAGTCTGGAGGATGAGTTGGCCCGAAGAAGGGATGACGAGGGTAGAAGGAGATTGAGAGATCTCCTTTAATTTGATGACGGCCTCAGTGTGGGAGGAATTCCAGGGAGGAGGATGCTTCTTTAGTAGGGCGGAGAGGACTGAGGTGTATTGACTGACATGAGGAATAAAGTCTCGGACATAGTTGACGATTCCGAGGAATTGTGGAACTTGTTTCACGCTAAGATCAGAATCATGGAAGTCTAATAATCGGACAACCAAATAAGGACCAGGACGGGATTGGCCGTTGGAAATGTGCATTCCAAGAAATTCAATTTCAGATCTTCCAACTATGATTTTCTTTTCTGAGAGCATGATACCATAGTGTTGAACAATGTCATGGAACTGTTGGAGAAGAAGATTGTGAGAGGTATCATCTGGAGAGAACAAGAGGATGTCATCAATGTAGATGAGGGCTGAGTGTAAGAGAGGGTGAAAAATTCTGGTAACAGCCTTTTGGAAAAGGGATGGAGCAGTTTTTAAACCAAAAGGGAGAACAGTCCATTGGTATTATGCATTAGGAAGACAGAATGCTGTCTTATATCTTTTATCTGGATGAATACTAATCTGCCAGAATGCACCTTTGAGGTCAAATTTGGAGAAGATCGTAGCTCCTGGAAGCTGAGAGAATAAGACATTTGGCCTGGGAACAGGAAACTTGTCATCTCTGAGAAAAAGGTTGAGGGGCTTGTAATCCACGACTAATCTCTTTTTTCCTCTGAGCAATTCTGTCCGTTTTTCAACGTAAAAGGCTTGACACGCCCAGGGGAAAAGGTATGTTCTATCAGACCTTGACTAAGGAGGTCATTGCATTCTTCATTAGCGAGCTTGAGATCTGAGGGAGACATGCCTGAGTGGGTAGCCTTGGTAGGATTATTATCTTCATTAAGCTTAAAGGGAAGCTTGATAAAGAAATCTGGATTTTTCCACAGAGGAGAAGGGTGAGAGAAAGTGGCATGATTGTCAGCACAAAGCAGGAGCAATTTTTGTTGAATGTTTTCAAAAGGGGCTTAGATTTCTGAAAGCGGAAAAATCTTCGGAATGTCAGAAAAAGCTTTGAAATGCTTTTTGTATCGAATGCCAGTAGGGAGAATCCGGAGAGATTTACTTTGGCAGAAAATATCCCAGCCGATGAGGATATCTTTATCCGGAAAAGGAGTGCCGACGACTTGGACCCAAAGAGTAAAGGATGGGAAAAACTGGATACCAATAGCTTTCTTGGAAATCAGATGAGTGGAAAAAACTTTTCCATCAGCGGCTCGGAAATACCGAACTTGGGACTTCTAAAATTATGGATGAAGGACCTTTGGGTTCATCATTGAGGTGTGCGAACCTGTGTCAAAATAAGTGATGACATCAACAGGTTTGGAGTACTTGTCAGGTAGAATCCGAACCGGAGCTTGGGGTCCAGAATGAGAAACGAGAGGAGTAGCTTGATAAGATTCTGGAGAGCTGTAGTCAGAGGAGCCAGAGTATTCTGAGTCAGAAAGATCTTCTTGAAGAACAAAGGTTGTGGAGGGATCATCATGATCTTGTTCAGAGAAGATTGATTCAATGTTTGCATCGGACGGGACTTCATCAGCAATGTCTTTTAGCTGCTGAACTAATCTGGCGGACTTTACCTTCTTGTTGGGACATTTCTTTGTGTAATGTCCGGATTTGCCACAAATGTAGCATCATTGGAATTTATTCCAACCGCGCTTTGCTTTCTTCCTAAAGAACTTGAATCTTTTAGAGCTACCTTTCTTGTTTTTGAAGTGTTTGAAATGATTCTTCTTCTTCGTTTTGCAGGTGCAAGAGGCTAAGGATTTGCACTTGATCTGAAGATAAGGTTGACGACATTGGGACTACAGGTTTTTACCTTCTGTAAGCAACTTGGAGAAGAATCTTTAAGTGGCACAGAGTTTATCCAGAGAGCTGAGAGCATACATGTGGAGTTCACCTAAGGATGTGTCATTGAGAGACCGTCCCGATGTGTCTATTTTCCGTTGTATCTCATCTTAGAGGTCATCTGAAAGGGAGTTGACATAGACTTGTTTAAGACTATGATCATTAATTCCACCAAGGGTATGATATCTTTGAGACATCCACTTGTAATGGAACATGATGTCTTTTCTTTTGAGAGAGCAGCAATGCATGTCAAAGAATTATTGTCTAGCTTGTTTATAGATATGGTCAGGATCACCAAGAAATTCTCTGAAAATGTATCCCATGGCTTGTGAGGCTAAGGGAACTCTGACAAATTGGAGTTGTCTGTATTCGCCAAGAGCTTGGTACCAATCTCTGAGAGAACCAGTAAAACGAGAGACGAACTCACGTAAAATTGTTTCAAGGTTCTGTTCAGACTTTGCCAGTTGCAGGTCAAGCCATGCGCTCATCTCTGAAACCTGTTTTCTCCAGGAACCAGGAGAAGTGTCATCAAGGGTAAACCAAGGGCCATTAGTTGGTTTAGCAGGAGGACGACCAGGAACATGTTCCGGAGGTTCTTCGACAAAAGGAGCTGGAGTAGTGGAGGCAGTCTCATCGAGAGACTCATAGGTTCTTGTTGAGGGTTGAGGGTCTGTGCGAGATGCCATAAGAACTTGAGTAAGGTCTTCATGATCAAGAGGAGAAGAGGCGGCAGTATCCAGCCAAGATGAATGACAGGAAATCTGTGACAACTGAGAGGAGGCGTCTTCAGAAAAAGATGCGGAATCAGACTTGAATGAGGAGAAAAACGTCTTAGAGGCAAATAGAGCCGGGTCGTATGAACTGGAAGCAGCTTGCTTGTCTTTCTGCTTCGAAGGGGAAATTTTCTTAGGTTTTACTGGAGGAGGAGAGAGTATGGGATATTTCCGGAACAATTCACCAGTGGATTTAAAGTGTCTGGAAAAATCATCAGGTTTGGATGGGGGTGAATGTGTAGGAGACACGGGGGAAAACAGTGATTGTGAGTGATGAGAATAAGGTTTTGGTTTGTAAGAATGATCTCTAGTCAGCTGCTCAAGCTGTTCTTTAAGTTGCTTGATTTCTCTTTCTTTTGTATCAAAATCTGGGCCAGAATATCCATGAGAGATATATCTGTGAAGATCAGAATGAAGCTTTGCAATTGTTGATTGAAGGTCAGAGGCCAAATCTCTGAAGGAGGCATCAAGACTCTGGAGATGATGATCATGTTGAGAAACATGGCGTGTAACGCGATCAATCTTCTGATCAATAGAGTTTAGAACTCTGTTTTAAGCCCTGGCATTGTGGGATTGCCAGTTGAGGACTTGTTCAGTCTAGGAGGGCTGTTTGAAGGAGCCATCAGGTTGGACTTCGGTAGATTGGACAAAAGGTTTGGAAAAACGAGTTTTTTCTTGATTGGAAGAGGGTTCAAGTGAAGGGAAGTCACAATCATAATCTGATGTCATGTAGCGAAGGACTGGTGAGTTAGGGACTTCAAATATAGGTTGTGGAGGTAGAAGACCTTCAGATCGCAGGATCTGTAAAGCTCTGTCATAAATGGGTAAAGGTTTATTTTTGATAGGATGGAAGCCTATCCAAGGACTGTCAGGGTGATCCGGTTTGCGAGGTGTGTTCCAGGGTTTACAGGAACCAGAAGAAGTGTCTTTGAGACAACGTCGACATATACAGTCTGCATCACACATATTGGGATCAACATCCCAGATAAAGTGACCACGGATCTTATCAGTGTAGATCGGAGAACCGTCAGCTTCAAAACTGTGGATAGGAATATCATCTTCAGTTGTGACAGGTTGGATCATAAGGGCTTGGAAAATCAGAAGAGTCTCTGAACTGGAAGGAGCTTTAGAACCGGTGAGGGGTGCATAGATAGTTTTGATGGAGCCATCTGGCTGAGGAACATATGATGTATCTGAAGCAACGACAGGAGCTTCATCCTAGAAAACCTTCTCATAATTTGTGAGCCATTCAAGAGGCATGATTTTTGTAAGCTTTTCTCTGGGTAGTTGTTTTGGGATTTGAAAGATGGTAGGGACTTCATCTTCTCTTTCTGCTTTGATGAAGATCGTATCACCATTATGACCAGGAAGTGGGAGATCAAGAGCATGGTCTTGGAGTCTGTAAGCAAGCTGGTGATGAACAGTAGCCATGTGGGAATTAGCTTGCATGGGCGCACCAAGAATCTGAACTTGGATTTTGAGACACTTGTGGAGGTTCTGATCCCTTAAAGGAATGTTAAAATTGGGATAATATGTGAGGGATATGCTTCCAGCATGAAAAGTAGATAGGCAAGTGCCAATCACAGCATGTTCATACTGAGTGTAGATGGTATTGAGCAAGACCAGTCTGGCAGTGACCGGTAAGCCTTTTCGGCCATGTAGAGAGAGGATGATTCGGACAGCACCTATGTGGAGATGGGAGTATCCGTCTTTGATCCATTGATCTATCATGTTTTGATCAATGGTGAGAGTGACATATTGTTCACTATGAGAGGATGGAACCAAACATTTATCTAAGCCTGTGGACTGGACATATTCTTTGATGAGAAGTGGTCTGGTATGGACAAGACGAGTTAACCGAGTGGCGAGAGATTTGTTTCTCTTGAAGATGTTGTATGGGTTAAGCAGAGGGAAAGTTGTTTCATTTATCTGAGCTGAAGCAGGGATATGGGTGTATTCCACTAAATCTTGGATTCTGTTGGACTGTGTTCTTTGGATAGTAGGAGGAGGCAAGGACATAGAAGAAGATAATCTATTAGGGATTAGAGTAGCAATAGAGGGATTAGTGGTAGTGTTTGCCATTTTTGAGAAATTTCTTCCTTCTAAACCAGTCTAAAATACTCATAACAGTCTAACTCTTTTCCTGGACTCCAGGTAATCGAGACAAGGCTCTGATACCATTCGGGTGGCAGTCTCTCATATAAGTAACAGTATGTAATTATCTCAGTATGCTCTGTGCTTGCGATCCTGCACATCAGAACCGGAACCTCCAAATGTTGGTTTCAGTTTCGGTTCCGATTCCGATTCCCCTTAACCCGGAACCGAAACAGGCATCAAGTCTAGCTAGGGCAAGTGGCATAGCACGGACCTCCCCAATGTGAGTAATTGAACACCACATCTCGACCAGCTCGTCCCAGCGGAACAACCAAACCACTTGACCTTTTCCAATCTTTCCTTTCTATAGTAGGTTAGGATTGAGACTGGCGGTGAAGAAAAAGAGTGATGACATTT
The DNA here is from genome assembly GCA_008009225.1 of Acer yangbiense. NCBI lineage: Eukaryota > Viridiplantae > Streptophyta > Magnoliopsida > Sapindales > Sapindaceae > Acer > Acer yangbiense. The sequence continues at coordinate 12,424,126 of CM017762.1, forward strand.
TTAACACATTTATCACTGAAGTTGATAAACTTTTATAGTTTTATATTAAAATAAAAATTCTTATAATTATGCAGTCCAACAAAATCATGAAATATCCATGATCATATATATAAACAAGCGAGTCAAACCATTTTTCATTATCATAAATGGAAATAAAATATTGGCTTCAAATTGCAATCAAAGTTCAAACTTAAACCATAGTCATACGACACGCCATTATTAAATACACAACTATTCTCATTACTAAATTTATTGATACTATAAAATTTAAACCGTTCGATATTCATTTTGATGGTCGAACGTAAATTTGATGATAACCATACTTGTCAACAAATGTTAACATCCCAAGTGGCCAAGTTCAAATCCATTGTACGTTTGCATGGAATCAACCAATTGACACACTTTAAAGACTTGGTATTTGGTAACAATTGAAATGTGTTAGTACGTAAGAAAACATATATATCAACTTTGATAGGTTGGCCTGGACTAAGCTCATCGATCTGGATGAGTGAATAATAGAATTTTATATCATTGATTGGCAGAGATGAAGCCAGGTCCAAGATATTGCGGGATTAATTTGAAAAATTAATGAAGTTTTCGTTTTGATGTCTCTGCCTCCTTTTATTTAGAAATAAGTTGTTGATAAATAATTATATAACTGTGAATTTGTGAGGCAATGTTTGTATCGAAGACTGCAATTATACAACTGGGGTTCAGTTGTTTGTAACAGCTTTTGTGAATTGAAGTTTGAAAGATGAATTGTTTCTGCAAAAATCTCATATATTAGATTGACAAATCGAATAAGATGATAAGCATATCGTCAATCACCAGCGGCTTCACTATCTGCAGGTCAGTGTAGATTTTTATTCAGTTCCCATATGACTCGTTCCCTTGAAGCAACATTAATTGTGTTGTTTGTGTTTATATCTCTCACTCAAAACTATTTATTCGTTTGGGAGGATCACTTGAAGCAACTAAATTATGAATATAATTAAAGCAAAAAAAAAAAAAAAAGAAACTTAATTTGTTTGTATAAAGAAAAAGAAGAACAGTGATGAGTCTACAGACCTGTAATGACTTGCGAACATGACCACAGTCAACTCATTTTGAACATTTACACTATGTTTAGTAGGAGGGAGGGAGAGTATAAGGGATTGATGAATTAAGAGGGAGAGAGAGTAGGAGGGATGAAGATGATAACATATATCCTTCATATTGTTTGGTATTGAAAAGAGAGTTGAATGAATTGATTGATATTTAATTTATAAAATTACTTTATTACCCTTAAAAAAATTGAAGGGCAATGCAAAATTGGAGTGCATTGTGGTCATTTCTCTCCCATTTTGCTCTCCCTTCTCTCATCCGCCATATTTGGGAGGATCAAGAATGGTGGGCCCAGATAGATCCCATCTCCCTCCTCTTCTCCTCTCCTTCCTCTCATCCCTCCAACCAAACAAAGGAGGGATTTGATCTCTCCCTCTAACCCTCTCCCTCCCTCCATTTCTCCACCCAACCAAACACAACGTTAAGGGACCGACTTCATTTATATTTTAGACTAATCGTACGTGAAGTTACAACTTGCCCTCTAAATATATTTTTTTAGACGTTAAACCCCTCGAACTATTGGAAATTACCAGAAATTGTTGCAACCTGCCTCCTAAGTACGAAGGGGTTTTGTCTCTATTTCGTCACTTTCTGACAATTTCCAACTGGTTTAATTAATAAAGCGAAGAGGAACTCAGATTCTTGATTTGCGTGTGAGACCATATAATTAATTTGGTTTTAAATTAACTTTAATAAACATTGTAATCACAAATTTTCCTTCTCCGCACTAATAATCCCGCTTAGTAAACGCGTGCCCTACCTGATGATGATGATGATGAATGGAGAAGAAATGACAAAATAGTGAAGACCAACAAATGGGAGTTGGGCTTTGATTTCTTATTGGGCTTTTATTTGGTATTTTGGCCCGTTTAATGTTTGGGCCGGTTCTTAGTGACATGCCTAGTCTCAAGCCCAAGACCATCCGAGTTTTGGGCCTCAACTCTCTTATTGGGCTTTTACTTGGCTTTCTACTATCCATCCAATCAACTTCCTCAAAAGGTGCTTTGAAAAATCTACCTTTAAGACTTGAGTTGAACTATAATAATTTAAAATCTTTAATATTTTAAAATTTTAGAAATTGTTAGATTGGTATGATCGAGAAGAATTATTGTTGACAAAAATACCCTTTCTTTTGTCTTGACTCTTGACTTTCCCAACCCAAATTTACCTTGCGCAGTCTTTCTTTCTCGCCGACCACATTTTTTTCTCCCTATTTCTGTTCTCTCTGTCACTGCTGAAAAAAAATTCGAACTCTAGAAGGGAGGAAGGTTATCATGGAAGTAAATATATGTACATGTCTTCTCTACTCGACTAGTTCCCTCCTTCGAATCACTTCCTCAACTCTCCACTGTAAGTCTCTTGTGCTTTTATAAATTACTTTCTTATTTTTGTGTAATTTTGAATCTGATTTGTTGAATTATTGAGAAAATTTTTAGATGATTTTAGCATTATAAACAAAGAGATACATGTTAATTACTTGGGTTTTTTTTTTCATCAAAATACAGTGGGTTTTGCATAATTGGGACGGTGAAGCCGTCGCAAAGAATTGAGTTTGTGCTTGGCATTTGAAGAACCGTCGAAGAGCCATAGCAAAGAAAAGAGGAAAAGAGGGATTTTGAATACAGTGAATTTTGCATAATGTAGATGAAAATGAGTTTTGCATAAATGTTTGATGGTACTGGTTTCACATTTGATTTTCGCATGATGGTCAACAACCCCGGTGGAAGAGAGAGGACTGAGCTTCAATGGAAAAAATTATTGGAGGAAGGAGGTTTCCCTCTCTACAAAATCATCAAAATTTTACATTCCATTATCGAGCCCTATACAGAGTGACATCAAACTACGCTTGGAGGAAGAGACTAGCGACACCTCTTGGAGGAGAAGCTCCACCACCGACGGAGTTTGAGGTTTTATGTTTTTTTTTTTTTTAATTATTATTCCATATCTTGGTTTTAGAGTTCATCATTCTAGGAGATTTTGTGTGTGTAGGGGTGCTTGTAATGTGTTTGATGATTTGATTGAGATTAGCAAAAGGAGTTAAGAAGTGGAGAGATACTTTGCGTTTTGAAAGATTGTGTGTGGAGTGCCTATGATGTGTTTGATGATTTGGGTGAGAGAAGTAGAAAAGAAGAAAGAAGACTAAAAGTTGAGTGGATGAGATCTGTGATTTTTCAAAATGGATTTTGCAGATGGGTTCTACGATGGATTTTTCAAAAAAAATTTACTTGGTTGAATGTCTTTTTTTTCTTCTTTGTGCAATAGAATTGCAGATGAGTTTTGCGATGGAGAACTCCCATTGCAGATTTTAGAAATTTATTACAATTTTTTTTTTAATTGATTGAATGATTTTTTTTCCTGTGTGCTATAGAGTTGCAGATGGGTTCTGCGATCGTCTTACAGATTTTTTTTTTTTTTTTTTTTTTTTCTTTTATAACTTTTTTCTGGTTGTTTGGTTGATTGGGGTGAATTTATAATTTTATAAATTTTGTGGTTAATATCTAATTATTATTTGGGTAGATATATAATTGCATTAATTTGTCAAGGGCATTTGTGTCTTTTTATCATATCAATCCAGTCAACTGCTACAAGTATCGGTGGTCTACAATTTTCAGGGAAAGGTTTGTGCAATTAAATGGAAAATTGAATATGTATACAATATTACCTAAACTCAGGGTATGTTTGTGCAATTAGCCCTTTTTTTTCTGCTTATTTTACTTAGCTATAGTGTTGATTGGAATTTTTATTTTACTTAGGGTATTTTTATTATTGGATAGGAAAGCATTTTTGGAATAAAGCTGGGGCATATGAGGGTATTTATGGAATACCAATTTTAGTTTGGAATTGGAATGGGTTTTCCATAAATTCCACCAAAATGATGGAAACACCATTCCAATGGAATCCTTATTCCTTTAGATTTTAGCAAACCAAACATTTGGAATGGCTTTTCATCCATTCCATTCTATTCAATTCCACCCAACCAAACACACTCATAGTGTACTTATTTTAATAAGTTTACTGAAGGACAGTGTTGGAATTTTAAAGTACTAATAATTAAGGGGTGTACATACGATTTTAGAGAGGTGCAAACGTCGTCACTCGTTAAGTAATCCGGTTTTAAAATTATTATCAAACATTTAATATTGTCTGACCCATTTATCCTGTCCAGTCACATGTATTAAACAGACCCTCAATATGGAAGTTTGGATGATTCACTTTTCTGGACACTTCAATATGGAAAATAATTTTATATAATAAACAGTAGAGAATCAAGTCAGCAATAGTAAAACAAATATAACTTGATAGAATTCAGATTTCAGAGTACATATAGAGTTAAGTCTCAAAATTTAAGAAATTTCTTATTAAATTAAGAAAATCTATTATCATGCTATTCGACATCATCAACAAAGAAACCTAACAATACAAAAAATTGAAGTTCTAATTGACGTAAATAATCTTCTTATGTATTTGTTTTTGGGGAAACTCGACGGTACGAGGAAAATTTTATTAACAAATAAATATATAATAACACCTAGTCAGGAGGGGACATAATGAACCTTACTCTTCAAGTGATGCATAAAACCATTACAATATATAAGATGCAAATAAAACTAAATAAATACAAATGCATGAGACAGAAATTACAATAGAGAAACATGAATGTAATGCAAGACACAAAAATGCCAAAGAAGACATAAATAATTAGCTAACTGATATTTTGGAGAGACCGAAGAGGACAAGTCCGGCCATGAAGCCAAATCCAAGCAGCTGACACTCAAATAGCCAATAGAATCAAGAAGGAAAGCTTCTTTCAAATACACATGCATTCCGCAATTCAGCACGCACAAAGCCTTAATCGTCTGGGGATCATAATAAATTAAAAGAGTTAGGGGAACTAGCTCGTAGTTTTTCAAAAACAAACACATATCAAATATAAAGAAGACAATATATATATAAACAGTATCTCAAAACAATATTATTCAGTCTTGAAACTATCAAATCCAAGAGCTTAGTACCATATTTTCTAATTTAATAATTATAAAATTCACTAACATAGAAAAGAAAATCCGAACATCATGTTACTAGACAAATATGAAAATAGAATAAAAGAGAGTAAATATTAACGAATTTTATTGACTCACATAGCGTGCCAGATAATTTAATTTGTATGTAACACATTATTCTCCAAGTTATGTTATATATAATCAATTTGATACAATTAAAAATTAGTAATAACTTTTTTTATAAAAGTGTACCAATCACCGTTTAGTAACATAATGTGTAAAATATCATCAGTATGGTCATGTCCTAAGTTCGAGTTGCCGTCACTACACGTGATCTGTATAAAAATTAAAACATATAATATGAAAAATAGACATATTATGAACAATTAATCCAGTAATAAAAATGACGAGATGAGGTTGGTCCGGTAGTAAACCCTCACACCTATATTACGATGTTGTGGGTTCGAGTCAACCCCCTCTAAAAAAACCCGAAATTAAATAATAATTAAAAAAAATCGAATAATAATAATAATAATAAAACTTAAATTGCTTCAAAAAACTAACGAATTAAACAAAGCAATACGAGTTCTACAAAAGAAAATGGTGATATTCAAATATAGAATTATTTAATTTAATTACCTTGATAAGTTCATCTTCCTCCTCACAGTTGTCATGAGCATTTGCCAATGACAAAACATCTTCATCCTCACCTATCCAAGAACTTCCATTGACTTCTTTACGATGTCGAGCAAACATTAAATGCACACCACACTTTTCCACCTTATAACGTTGTTTCGTGAAATGACGAATATAAAACTGGAAAGTGATCTCATTGTCATACCTTAATAATTCATTGGGAGAGATATCGACACATGGAGTCCACAAACAAATGGTTGACCTAATATCATTGTTGTAAGATGGACCACCTTTACCGAATGCTCCTGTCTTAACACATGGGTCTCCATTTTTAGATTTGAGGTTGCAATTCCATTGTATAAACCAATCTACTTCCAAACTATCTTGATGGTATAGACATGGAGCCACAACAACGCTCAAAACAAAACCCACATAGTTATAATCGAACCAATCCAATGGTAGCTCCACATTTATAAAAGACCCATTGCTTTGAAATTTAAACCATTCCGGAATTTCATTTCCGGGGTAACGTATAAAAGCATCTTTTGGCACACCTTCTAATCCTATACAATAAAAGTAATTAATTTGTAACCTTGTTGACATTAGTGTCATTGTGTAAATAAGGAAAAACGTCACTAAAGTTACAACCTTTTTATGCAATATCAAAATTTCAAATGTTTTAGTATCTTAGTAACTCCGGTCCTTATTTATAAGAAATATATTTCTTTAGTCCTTCTATTAACCAACGTACGTTAGTCAAAATTAAACAAAATTAATAATGTTTTCATCTTAATATACATAATACAAACCTCATATATTTTGGATTTTCCGTAGAGCATCTTTCACAATATAATAAAACAACGTACATATTAAAAAGAAGGGAGTAATACTAACCTCAGCATGTTCTCTAGTATATTGGATTGTCCGTAGAGCATCTTTCACAATGTCCTCCGATATATTTGGATCCAATTTGAAACAATTGCCAAAATCAGCAAAGAAAATATTTCTCCCAGTCTTTGATAATTTGAAATATTGAAAGGCTCGGTAATACTTCCAGTGATGTGCAACCGAATGCATATATCTGTAGCAACTGAAGCGCCGGCAAAGATTTAAGCTTCTTGCAGTTATCTATATACAGAGCCACTAGGTTAGAGAGATTACAATGCTTGTGGGTATGCTTTCAAAACTATTTCCCTCCAAAAATAAGTATCTTAGAGAGGATAAGCGATCGAGATTGTCAGGTAAGTTCGTGATACCACAATCACTTAGTTCTAGCTGTATCATATTGTGCCATCCTTCTATACGAGGTAAGAACAAACACACCACGGTATCCCTTTAACCCAATTCTATTAAAACGTAACTCCTCAATATTCTTCAAATCTGTTTATAGCAGTTTCCTCAGCCTTCAAGTCCTTCAAAGATTCTAAAGTTCTGGTATCACTAGGCAACTCCTCAAGCATTGAGCAACATGATAGAATCAGATATTAAGAGATTCCACTCACAAATGCTGTTTGGAAGACTCTTAAGCCTTTTACAATTAAAAAGTTCCAAGTTAACTAGTCTATGTAGGTACTTGAGGATGAGGGAAGTTCTTCAATAGCAGTGGAACTTAAACGTAACCTTTTTAGATTACATGGCATCTCAGGCAATATCTCCAGATTTAAGCAACCATTAGACTTAAAGAGTCAAGCTTATCGAGGTCTTGAATAGAAGACGAGATTTCATGCAAATATTCACAACTTTGTAGATCCAAACTCTTGAGATTTGGGAACCTGAGAGGTCTGGACAAATGGTTATGCTGGAGAATCCAATGTTAATTCTTTCAACTTAGCACAATGCTGTAACCAGAAGTTTTTAAAAAAAAAAAAATTAAAAACAATCAATACATAATATACTAATTTACTACTTATATAGTATTTAGAAAGCAATGTAAATATGAAAACACACCTGAACACCATTCCATAGTTGTTTAACTTTGATGTAACTCATGTCAAGTTTAACGAGATTCTCCGGAAGAAAATCGACAACAGTGATTTTATCGGGCATCCATGCCAACAAAGATACCTTAGCTCAGTGAAATCAAATTCAAGAGCTTCAGAAACATGCACCTTATTGGGCTCTCCAAACTTGTGTTATAAAACTTGGGCTCTTCTGAGATATAAAAATTCAAAAATCTCAATTCATGCATATTGGCGAAAGCACATGGATTTAAGTGTATATCTCTTATTTTTGACATATCCAACGAAATGCCTCTGATTGATTTAGTACCCTAGTATATTCACAAAAAAAATATAATAAGAAATTAGTGCGTATATTAAATATGTAGAGACTCATTAGTTGTTTAATTGTCAAAGAAACACATCATATTATCCGTTCTTTTCCACATAGCTAAAGCACAAGTATAAATGGAAATGATACTCTCTAAACTAAAAAACAGTTGATTGAATCTCACCGAATTTTTAGTCAAAATATGATAGATATCCTTATGATGCCACAATCGACTACGTTTGCCAGGATCATCAATAGATTCTTGCCGCACAATTTCCCTAGCCATGGCTTGTAGCAAATCATGCATTGTTATCATGTCATCTGACGTGGTTATCAAAGACTTATCAATGAGAACATTTATTCCAATATCTGCATGAAATCCACATGCTTCTATGAATGCTTTTACATGTTCAATGTCACTCCATTTAAAAAAATGTGCAATATCTAAAAAGATATTCTTCTCTTCATCATCAAGTCCATCGTAACTTATTTTCAACACTTTCTGTATATCTTTATGAGGGATTGTTTCTAGTTTGTCAATTGCACTCACCCAAACCTCTTTTCTCCTGCCAAGCAGATGAGACCCCAAAACTTAAGTGCCAATGGAATCCCTCCAACATATTTTGCCACACTTTTAGACAGCTCCATGTAATCTTTTGTGGGATGGTTTCTTCTAAAGGCATACCTGGAAAAAAGCTCAAGAGCTTTCTGATCAATTAATTGCCGGACTTTATAAACTTGATCCACTCCAACATTTTGAAGCACTTGCAAATCTCTTGTTGTCATAATGATTAGACTTTGTGGACCAAGACGATCAAGACCTCCAATCAAACATTCTATTTCTTTATATCGGACACGTCGTCAAAAACAATGAGAAGCTTCATACGGCCAAGTCTAAAGGGACGTCCTACGGTGCAAGTACCTATATTTTCATTTCTGTCCCCCCAATAACGCTTAAGAAGTTCTTGTTGCAAGTGATGTAATCCATTGCTCTGTTCGCACCGTTCCCTAAGTACATTGCGACAGAAGTAAGAACTTTCAAACTGATGAGAGATTTTGTGGAATACTGTTTCAGCAAGAGTTATCTTGCCTATACCACCAATGCCCCAAATTCCTACACTGTGGACATCGTTTGTCCCAATGCTTAACAACGATTCAATTTCCTTAATCTTTGAATCTATTCCAACAAGGCGGCTGGTATCAGGTGAGGACAAGCGATCCATTTTCTTCGAAGCATCTAGGACAATAGCCTCAATAAGCTTAGACTCCAGCCTAACAAATATTATAAACTATTGACATAAGTGGTAATAAATCAGAAAGGATTAAAGATATGTAATTTTAACTCAAATTAATAATACTGATTGAACATTTGAAATCATGTTACTTTTTTTTTTTTCTTGTATTATCAAAGAAATAGGCAACTTCTTCCCATTAAATTTCAAAACGGAATTGCTTTTACGTATTCCCATTTAAAAAGGACCATAATTGAGAATAAGGAGATTATCTTAACGTATACTTTATTTATAACTACATTTATGTCAAACTTCACATGATTTAAAATGTATTTACCCCTAATAAAAAATAATAAACTTGGTATAATTAAATAATTAAAGGGCAAAAACTATAACTAGTCATATAATCAAGGATTTTCTATTTTTATCCGGTATTAGTGTTTTAATTGTTTTTAACAAACAATCTATTCTTTGGACGGAAATACCCTTAATAGTTTTTTTGAATAAAATACTTTTTTTAAAAGAAAATACTTTTAATTTTTTAAAGAAAATATAAAATATTGGACCTCCATCGGAGGTCTATGGAGGTTACAGACCTCAAATAAAAATAAAATTTGGAGGTTGCAAACCTTCAATGGAGGTCTGTAATTAAAAAAAAAAAAAAAAAATTTTTCTTAAAGAAAATTAGTTTTAAAATATAAAAGTAAATAGAAAAAATAGGATAATTTTATCTCTTTAGTTGATTGTTTTTAATTTTGACTAAAAATAGAAAACCGTTTAATTATATGCTAAAAAGGGCTATTCCCTCTTTAAAAAAAAAACAATTATTATAAGAGAAAATTATGACTTACTTATTGGTACTAGAATGCCACCCAGAAAGATTGGCTGTTTCCTTGAGAGCATCCTTCCATCTCTGCACTTTGTGTAAACTCTCCTTAAAAAGTTGTTCATGCTCAGCAAATGCTTTTGCAAAACTCCCTGTCTGATGCCTTACGTCCGATGGATCTACCCCATAGAAAACTGGTATCACCATCTGTTTGTTCTTTTCCCTGCATTCAAGGATCTTCACAAGTTCTTCCAGACACCATTTGGAAGATGCATAGTCTCTGGAGAAAACGATAACGGAAATCTGGGACTTTTCGATTGCTTCGAGAAGAGATGCGGAGATTTCAAGAGTGAGTGACAGAGAAAAGAGAGAGAGAAACTAATTGGTTTGTATTTCATGTTGTTTGTAGGGTTGGATTTATTAAAACCGATTCAACCCGATATGAATCTCAGGTTCAATCACACTTCACAATGTAGGAGGTCGTTCGATTTGGTACGTCAAATGGATCGGGTTGTATCAGGCCCAAAGCAACTAAACTGGGATTCGTATGGTCGATGTCGACTGGTGTTTGCAAATGGTCGTGCGAACTTCGATATACCTGCAAAAGAGCTTTAAATAGAAATATAGATAATAAGTAACGGGATGGTGGTGGCTGGAGATCGTAGCCTTATATGCGCTTGGGCTGAGCGATATTATTATATGACTGATGAACGGATTCCGATGGCCGGAGTGTGGTGGAATTAGAGTTTTAATACGCTAGTTATCAGCTTTTGTTAGAGAATTCAGAGAGAGAGCTCCAGTGAGTGAGCTCTGATATTTATATTGAACAAAGCAACCCCATCGTTTATGAAGACCTGTCAACGTGGGCGAGATCTTGGGGGATATGGAGAGATTTTCTCCTTCAGTTTGATATCCACGAAGACTAACCGCTCCTTTGACTTGGTTTTCCAAAGACTAAGTCATGCTATTGCTGACACCCAAGTTGGGTCCACCCAACATGGTGGGCTTGGATAGTCTTTTATTACGAGTTTTGGGCCTTCTCACATTGGGCCTATGGACCATTTTTGGCTACCACAGTTTGTCCCCCACTCTCTGAAGAAGAATCTATGATTTAGAGAGTGATTTCCGTCGGGTCGACCTTTATCGGATCCACCATTGCTGAACGAGCTGTGTTAAGTAGAATCGAAGATTTTTTCTGAGTTGGTCATAGTCGACAGACTCTATGTCGAAAGGCTTCTGTCGGGTCGACCTTTATCGGATCCACCATTGTCGAACAAGCTCCGTGTTAAGTAGAATCAAAGATTTTTTCGTTGAATTGATCATAGTCGGCCGACTCCGTGTCGAATGGAATCAATATCTATTTGAATATTTGTTTTAACTGATACCTTCATTGGATGAACGACGTCTTTAATGTTGATTTAACGTTCGTCGTTAGACGGTAGTCTCTCGCCGTCATTGATGGCAACCTGATGTGATGGATGCTAAATCGATGTGATGGAAGCGTTTTTCTATGCTGGCGTCAGCTGCATTAATTTCACGCGCAGCTTTCAAGATAAGCTATTTCGAATTTTGAACTGGATAGGTTACCTAGGTTAACCGGTGAGTTTTACTTGGGTTAACCGGTAGTTGAAGGGGCGTCGACACGTGTCAACTAGGGTTTTTTGGCTTTATAAAACCCAACCGTTCCATTCAATACTTCGCATATTTTGGCATATTTTGGAAAAACTAAAAAGAGCATCTCTTCACCTTCTTCGTTGAGACTTTGAAACTGAAGCACACCATACCCATTTCGTGGGATTTCTTCACGATATTCTTCCTTGAATCCCTTTCAGGTTGGTGAAATCTACTCCTTATTTATATATATTTCACCATTTATTCAAGTAGATATATATATTTCCTTTATGCTTGCTTTGATATATTTCCTTTATGCTTGCTTTGAAGTTTTTCTTTTATTTATCTGGGAATGCATGTTCTTCACTATATCTGCTAAATTATGATGTTTTGATCCACATTGAGTTGATTTTATCCGCAAAGTATTGTTTTTTACGTGTTGTCGTGTCGTTGTGATGAGAACAGTCGTTTAGAACTTGGAAGCCTTCGACAGTAGGTAGACTCCTCATCCTAGGATCTAGGTCGGCTTTCAAGTAGAGGTTAGGAAACCCAACCTTAGATTTTTGGTCAAAAAGTCCTTAGGTTGTGATTGTAGCGTTCAGCTTTTGTCTGACTTGTGCATTTTCTGCATGTCAGATTTTGGAGATACGATGTCGAACAACGACACAATCTCAGACTTGGGAATTAGCTGGACTCCCAGTGATGATGATGGAGTCGATAGTAGGACTCAAGATGTCGATCGACGAGTCACAGTTGAAGGTCCGTCGACGACTGTCCCTATAAATGCTAGGGATATGCTAGAGCTGGGCGCTGTGTATGCTATTGCGTCGGCTGTCGAGCAACCAGAATATATTGAGGTTCCTGAGGTGTTGACATCTGGTCGACCTTTAGGTATATTGAGAGAGAGTCCAGCGAGCTTGATCACAGAGGATATGTTGCCCGGCATAAGGACGATTTACGGTATTCCTAACGACGTTGAATTACGTGCGCCAAGGGAACATGAACGTGCTGATTGGGATATTCCAGGGTGGACGTGTTTTTATGAGTACACCCTCCGTTTAGGTTTTAGATTTCCTGTCCCTCAGCTCGTTCGACGAATGTTGTTATACTATGATCTAGCTTCTGGTCAGTTGATGCCCAACACCTAGAGAATACTGTTGGGTCTAGGAATATTAAGTGAGAGGCATAATGTACAATTCGGATTGGGGTGCCTCCTCCATAATTATTATCTGAAAGAGCATCTGATCGACACTGGTCGTTATTCGTTAGTGCCTCAAAATAAAAAGAAGGAACTCATTATCGACACTAAGTCGAACGACAGACTTTGGAAAGATACGTTCTTTTTGGCGAAGGGGCCTCCGGTCGATGGCCCATGGAGGAGAGGAGAGGTGAGGAGGAGTATCAATATCGATGGATCTGGAATCGATATGGTAAGTTTCGTAAACCATCGACTGATATACTAGTATGTGTTCGTTGTGAGTTGCTTGTTTTGATCATTTCATTGTCTTTGCAGAAATCAAGGGGATGGTAAAACCTCCGTCGTGCGAAGTTGCACCTGAGCGTACCAGGGCTTTGTTAGAGATCCCTACTAACCAAAGGAGTGTTAGTAATTTGCTTACGGAAGGTAATTTTAGGCCAAGTCGACTGTGGAGGTGGTCGACATTAAATAGGTCGCGCGGACCTTATCCTCATGTGAAGGATTTCCTATCGTACATGTGGATTAGGAGGAGTTTTGAGATTCTTTGGTACAATTTGAATTTTTTACCACCTCTAACTGATGTTGTACGTCGTTTCGCAGTGACGACGATGGCGAGCACAGAAATTAACGTTCCCGACAATGCTGAAACTATGAGGCGTTTTAGAGATGAAATTGCCAGGAAACGGGCGGCATCTCAAGCCAAACAGAGACGGCTTACAGGGAAGTCGATAGAAGGCGCTTCAGCCGCAGCGGACCAAATCCTGGATTCGTCGCCAGAAAGGAGTCCGCTGACAAAGAGGCAAAAAAGGACTTCTGTTGTCGATCGACAGAAGAAAGCAGCGACCAGCTCAAAAGAAAGTCGGTTGAGGAAGTTTTTAAGTCGATTCGCTAATGAAGCTCCTTGCTTCTGGGCTCTCGTCATTCAAGGATCCTGCAGGATTTTTAAAGAGGTCGGACGACTTCACTCTTGCTCACGATGACTTGCACTTGAAGAACGTCAAGACGGAGGAAGTTTTTGATACGTTGCTGCTGTCGAATTTTCAGGTAGAAAGATTTTTTGTTCACTGGTATTCTCATGTATTTTTTGACGATTTGATATTTCGTTTATATAGGCCTACCAGGCGACGCTACATTTACATGGTCGATGTAAGGCCGTAAATGACAAAGTGTGATGCATCGCAAGGCGGCCAACGCTCTTAAGGCAGAAAATGCGAAGCTCTCCAAGGAGAAGGGTGTAATGGAGCACCAAAAAATGGCCCTGGAGGAGGAGTTAAAAAATTTAAGGGATCGACACCAAGCCGAGGAGGCAAAGTTTAAAGAAGCAGCTGACCAACAAGTAAAAACGGTCGAGGCTCTAAAGGAGCAGGCGTTGTCGATAGCGGTGGAAGCTGTTTGCAAGGCTAGGGCGGAGCTTTTTAAAGAGTTCTTGTCGGGCGTCCAATGGGATCCTCAACATATGAAGAGGAAATTGACCTCTACGAGGAGATGAGCGCTGAAGCTTGAAGAATCCCTTGCTGGAGGAGACGCTGTGGATGTCGACGAAAGCCCTAGGCTAATGAAAGCCCCGACAACAATGAAGAGAGTGCTGCTACTGTCGTTCCTCCTCCTCCTAGTGATGCTCCCTGAAATTTATTTTGTAACGCTAGATAAATCTTGATTGACTTTGCTTGTAATAGAATATTTTGCTTGTTTGAATGGATCGACCTTCTTTTGTTTATTTTGATCTGATTTTGTGAAGATAGAATGTACGACCATCAAATAAATGGGTTTACACAAGGGTAAATTATAGTTTGAATGAGATGTCTGAAAAACTCATGATCAATCGTGGGTCGAACGACGTAAAACGAATAAGATAAGCCTGTAAACTTATGCTTAATCGTAGAAAGGTTTTAATTTTGAATGTAATGAGCCTGTAAACTCATGCACATTCGTAAGTCGGACGACGTTGATTGTCGTATGGAGATCTTTTACACGCGTTTATTGAGGATTGTAATTTTCGTGAAGAGTTACTAGGATTCTTTAACGTTTCGTGTAAAGAAATAGTTGAAAAAGATACTCTTTATTTATTCGAAGAAATTCGGATTCGCGTACATGCGTTTTATATGGTCGACAAGACCTTTTACAGAAAAAGTCGCGTACATGCGTTATGTATGGTCGACAAGACCTTTTTACAGATAAATTCGCGTACATGCGTTTATACATGGTCGACAAGACCTTTTCATTGAATTCGCGTACATGCGTTATATATGGTCGACAATACCTTTTTACAGATTCGCATACATGCGTTTATACATGGTCGACAAGACCTTTTCAATGAATTCGCGTACATGCGTTATGTATGGTCGACAGACCTTTTTACAGAAAATTCACGTACCTGCGTTTATACATGGTCGACAAGATTTTTTCAATTGAATTCGCGTACATGCGTTATATATGGTCGACAAGACCTTTTTACAGATTCCGTACATGCTTATACATGGTCGCCTGCCCTAGTGTTGTTCCCCCACTCTTAATATGCGATTGTTCTGAATGAGGATATTGGGAGTTTGACGTCGACGTTGGTGATGAGTGCATGTCGTCGAAGCTGTATATATCCAAATAGAAAGTTTGCTTGTCGATGTTGACAGCGTTATAAGATAAGATGATTTTGTGAGCTCAGTTTTGCACTTAGTTGCACAAGTGTCATCATTGCTCTTCTCTGGTCGATTTGTTAGAAAAAAGTCGATGGAAAAACAAAAATAATGAAATCAAAAGATAGTTTAGAAATGGTACTTTTTTAGATGTAGAGCATTCTAGTTGTTGTGTATTTCTCGTCCATCGAGTCCTCTAAGCTTGTAAGCTCCACGCCCGACGACATCTGTTTTTGATATGGTCCTTCCCAAGTTGGTCCCAATTTTCCAGCGCCTTCTTCCCTTGTGTTTTGGAAGACTCGTCGCAATACCCAGTCGTGGAGTTTGAAGACTATGGCGCTTACTTTTTTATTGTAGTGTCGAGCGACCTGTTGTTGGTACGACTGGATCCTTAAAGCAGCATGATCTCGTCGTTCGTCGAGGTGATCAAGCTCGAATTGAGTTCCAAGTTGTTTTGTTCTTCATTCAGATTTTTGCTACGGGCGGTCGACATCCTGGTCTCTATTGGGATGACTGCCTTTGAGCCATAGACGAGTGAAAAGGGGGTTTCTCCTGTCGACCGTCGTGGAGTAGTTCTGTATGACCACAAGATTTCTGGAAGTTTTTCTACCCATTCGCTTTTTTCAGCCTCGAGTCGTTTCTTCAATGTATTAACAATGGTTTTGTTAGTCGACTCAGCTTGTCCGTTTGCTTGGGGATATCGTGGAGTCGAGAAACTTAGCTTGATTCCATACTTGTCGCAGAAGTTCTTGAAGTCGTATGAATGAATGGGACCCTTGTCGGTCACTATTTCCCTGGGTACTTCCAACCTGCAAATAATATTTTTCCAACAAAGTTGCGTACCTCAATATCTCGTACTTGTTGATAACCCCGATTTCGACCCATTTGAGAGAAATAGTCCGTCAGGACCAACATGTAGACGACGCCACCAGGTGCAGCCGCAGCAGCTTACCTACAATGTCCATCCCCCATTTCATAAAAGGCCAAGGGACGAGATTGAATTCAGCATACCTGGGGGAGATGTGAAATTGGTGCGAAGCGTTAGCATTTGTCGCACGACTTGACGTGATTTTGAGAATCAGTCCGCATGGTTGGCTAATAATATCCTGCTGTGATAGCTCTGTTCGACAACTACGGGCGCTAGAATGATTTCCGCATTCCTCATAGTGTAGGCTTTTTAAACGTCGTACGACTCTCGTTTGGTGACACACCTCAAGTAGGGTCGGTGAATGACTTTTTGTAAAGCTTTCCATATATGATACAGAATTTAGCTGCTTTTGCCTTGATTTTCCTTGCTTTGTCCTGTCGTCTGGCAGAATATCAGCTTGGAGATAATTGAAGATCGGTTCTATCCAGCTTCTACCATCGTCGATTGGTGCCAATATCTCTGCTTCTTGAATTGATGGAGACATAAAATGAACTATAGGAACCGATTTTGAGCCATTTGTTGCTGTCGATCCAAGGCTTGCTAATGCGTCTGCTCACGCGTTGTCGGATCTGGGTATTTCTCTATCGAAATTTGTCGAAAGTCGATTGAAGCCATTTAGTTTTGATTAGGTAGGCCGACATTCTCTGATCCCTCGCTTCGTACGTTCCGTTTATCTGTCGAACGACTAGTTGGGAGTCGCTTAATACTTTGATTCTTTTTACCGTTAGGCTTTTTGCTAATTCGAGCCCTGCGATCAGAGCTTCATATTCAGCTTCATTGTTTGTTGCACGAAAACCACAGTGGATCGACTGCTCCAGTATATCCCCCTGGGGATTCGAGTACCAGTCCTAGTCCGCTTCCCTTGATATTACTCGAGCCGTCGACCGACAAGGTCCATTTTTCGCTGAGTGTTTCAATGGCGAGCGCCACCAGTTCTGGTTCTGCCTGCACGTTTTCATGTGGAGTGAAGTCTGCTACAAAGGCGGCCAATACCTGTGATTTCATTGCTGATCTTGGATGGAAGCTGATGTCGTACTCGCTGAGTTCTACTGCCCACTTCGTCAATCGACCTGAAAGCTCAGGTTTATGCAAAATATTTTAAGAGGGTAAGTGGTTAGTACCTTGACGGAATGGCACTGGAAGTATGGCCTCAATTTGCGTGTTGCTACGACAAGGGCCAGTGCGAGTTCTCCAGTCGACTATACCTGGTTTCTGCGTCGAGTAAGGTTTTACTTACGTAGTAGACTGGATGTTGGTTGTTTTCTTCTTCTCTGACGAGGACTGCGCTTACAGCGGTGTCGGATACTGCCAGATATATGAACAATGTTTCGTTGTCCTTAACTTCGACAATAGTGGTGGCGACTTCAAGTATGTCTTCAAATCCTGTAGCGCCCTTTCACAGTCGTCGTTCCATTCGAATGACTTGTTTCTTTTGAGAGTATTGAAAAACGGTAGACATCGCTCAGACGACTTGGAGATGAAGCGGTTCAGCGCTGCTACTCGACCGGTAAGTTTCTGCACGTCTTTGATGCATCTAGGTGACTCGATGTTTTCGATCGACCGTATTTGATCCGGATTTGCTTCGACTCCCCTATGGGTGACCAGATAGCCTAGAAACTTTCCTGAAGATACACCAAAAGAGCATTTAGTGGGGTTTTGTTTCATACCATATTCGTCGAGAACGTCGAACGACTGTCGCAAATGGTCGATGTTTGTTATTCGACTAAGGATTTGACCAGCATATCGTCGATGTAGACTTCCATTGTCGATCCAAGTATCTTTGCGAATATTTTGTTGACCAGCCTTTGGTAGGTTGCACCTGCGTTTTTTAAACCAAAAGGCATTACCTTATAGCAAAATGTACCTCGCTATGTGACAAAGGTCGTTTTCCTCCTGGTCGTCTGGGTGCATTAGTATCTGGTTGTAGCCGGAGTATGCGTCCATGAAGCTTAGTAAGTCATGTCCCGCGGTCGCGTCTACTAACATGTCGATGTGAGGTAGCGGGAAAGAGTCTTTGGGGCAGGCTTTGTTGAGGTCTGTGAAGTCGATGCAGACTCTCACTTCCGTTTTTCTTTTGACTACCACGACGTTCGCTAGCCAGTCGGGGTACTTTACTTCCCTCACCGATCCGATGTCGATCAGTTTTTGGATTTCGTCGTTGATTACCTTGTTTCTTTCTAGAGCGAACTTTCTTCTTGTTTTTGTTTTACTGGTTGATGATCTGGGTCGACCTGCAATTGGTGTACTATTACCTCGGGTCGATGCCGACCATATCTTCGTGTGACCAAGCGAAACTGTTGCGACGTTCTTTGAGAAATGTGATCAACTGCTCTTGCATGTCGTCCGATAGTCTGGACCCGATGTAGACTTTATTTTTGGGGTGATCTGGGTCGATCGACACTTCGTCGAGTTCCTCCATTTGAGGCTTGTTTTGAGTCGACTTGACCATGGTTTCCTGTAATTGCTATAAATCTTGTTTCTTCTTTTTCATGGCATTCTGGTAGCATTCCCTGGCTGCTCGTTGTTCCCCTTTGATCTCTTTCACCCCCCACCTGGTAGGAAATTTGATCATCTGATGATAAGTCGACGGGATGGCCTTCAACTCATGTATCCAAGGTCTGCCAAGTATGGCGTTGTAAGGAGATTGACAGTCGAGCACAAGGAAATTGATGTACAAGTTGACTCCTTCAGCGTATACTGGCAGCACAATCTCGCCTAACGTGCTTTTTTGCTCTCCACTAAACCCGGTCAACATAGTCGTTCGACGACTTAGCTTCGACGACTTAGCTTCGACTCGTCGACCTGCATTCTCTCAAAGCGCTGTTAAATACAATATTGCAAGAGCTACCATTATCGATTAAAATGCGTTTAGTCAAACAATTAGCGATATGTAGAGAGATAACTAAAGCATCATGGTGAGGAGAAAACAAATCTGATTTGTCGGTGGATTTGAAGATGACAGTCTCGTCGATTTTTGTCGGATGTTCTCTCCTTGGTTGAATCTCCGTATTCGACACTTGTCGCGCATGTCTCTTGGCTGCTGAATAACTTACGCCACTGACTTCGGATCCACCTACGATGTAATTGATCACTCTATCTTGCCTGGGTGGCTCCGGAGGACTGTCGGCGACATCGGATTGTCTTTGGTCGTTGCGTCTCGCGTAAGTCTGTTTTCCCTTCTCCGTTAAGAACTCTCGAAGGTGTCCCAGTTTTAGGAGTTCAGCGACTTCAAATTTTAGGGCGATGCAATCTTCTGTAAGATGGTCGTGATCCCCATGGAATTCGCATCGAAGCTTTGGGTCTCTGTGTTCCGGTAGGGCATTCATCTTTCGTGGCCACTTGACTGTTTTGCCCATTTCCTTCATTACTGCTACAAGGTCGACAGGTTCGATGCTGAGGTTATATTCTGGTGCTTCTACTTATGGTCGACTAGACTTCACATTACTGCGATCGACAGAATGTTTGTCACTTGAACCCTCGTGTCGAGTTTGGGGATTCCTTCAGTTGTTTGTAGGGTAAGGCTGTGATCTCTGGTCGTTGGATCTTCTCTCTACTCGATCGTTACGTCAATTCCCGTAGTATGTATTATTGGCTTTGCCGACGTAGTTTGCTTCATCTTCTTACCACTTGATTTGTGCCCATGCTTTGGCTAGTACATCTTCCATGGTCCTGCATGGATACTTAGTGAGCTCTTTATATAAATCAAAATCAAACCTTAGGCCTTTCCTGAAGGCGTAGATGGCGGTTGCTTGATTGCAACTTGGGATTTGCACTTTCTCTCGATTGAAGCGTCCGACGTAAGCCCTCAAGTTTTCGCCAGGTCGTTGGATTACTGTATAGAGGTCGTCCGACTGCTTCTCCAGCTTGCGACTGCTTGCGAATTGCTCCATGAAGGTATCCATCAACTGCGCAAAAGAATCGATTGAGTTATTAGGCAAATTGGTATACCATTGTAAAGCAGGGCCACTAAGGCTAGATCCGAAAGCCTTGCACATGCATGCCTCTCTTAGGTCGCGCGGAATTACGGCGGTGAACATCCTCTGCTTGTACTATGCGATGTGGTCGTCCGGATCTGTTGTCCCTTCATACTGCTTCATGTTTGGGAAGCTAAACTTTCTAGGCATCTCAGTAAGAGCGATTGCGTCGACGAACGGAGAGTCGGCGAAGCTGTTGGCAGTGCTCTTCTTTATCGGAGCTGGGACTCCTGGAATTCGTTGGATGAGGGCTTCCATTTCTGTGAACCTGCGAGAAAATTCCAAGTCATTATTGAAATGCATACCAGGCCCGGGTTTTACCAATCCGGGTGTCGACTGGAGTGATATCGTCGCTTTGTCGACATTATCTGGCTGTTGGTCCATTGCTGGATCTTGTTCGTTTATCACATCGTTCCGGGTAGGCATATCGTTGAGGTCGATATCAACCCTTGCGGTCTGAAGTGCTAGTCGATTCTGACGGTCAACCGGATTCATCTCGGGTCCGACGGGATTGCCTGGTGTTCTTGGAGCAGGTCGATCGACAAATGGTTCTCCGTTTGGTGTCGATGTTGGGTGCTCCGATGTCGCTGAGTCAGGCACTACTCCGTCGACCAATGCTCTCAACTCTCCATTTGCCGCTTGAATTGCTGCATTCTCTGCTTCGAGTGCTTGCATCCTCTCGGCGTTTGCGGTCATTTGAGCGGTCAATGCAGCAATTTGATCTTCGACGATGGGGATTGAGCCGCTTCCAGTCATGTTGAGTTTCAGTTAGAATAGATTGACTGAATTTGAAGGTAGTTGCAATGGGCCCCACGGTGGGCGCCAAACTGTAGGAGGTCGTTCGATTTGGTACGTCAAATAGGTTGGGTTGTATCAGGCCCAAAGTAACTAGACTGGGATTAGTACGGTCGACGTCGACTGGTGTTTGCAAATGGTCGTGCGAACTTCGATATACCTGCAAAAGAGCTTTAAATAGAAATATAGATAATAAGTAACGGGATGGTGGTGGTTGGAGATCGTAGCCTTATATGCGCTTGGGCTGAGCGATATTATTATATGACTGCTGAACGGATTCCGATGACCGGAGTCTGGTGGAATCAAAGTTTCAATACGCTAGTTATCAGCTTTTGTTTAGAGAATTCAGAGAGAGAGCTCCGGTGAGTGAGCTCTGATATTTATATTGAACAAAGCAACCCCATCCTTTTGTGAAGACCTGTCAACGTGGGCGAGATCTTGGGGGATATGGAGAGATTTTCTCCTTCAGTTTGATATCCACGAAGACTAACCGCTCTTTTGACTTGGTTTTCCAAAGACTAAGTCATGCTATTGCTGTCACCCAAGTTGGGTCTACCCAACATGGTGGGCTTGGATAGTCTTTTTATTACGAGTTTTGGGCCTTCTCACATTGGGCCTATGGACCATTTTTGGCTACCACACACAACATGTTTCCCAAGCAAAATTTAAAAACAAAAACCAATTGGTCACTTAAGTGTGAGCCGTCGATTGGGATATGGGAATAAATCATAGTTATTAATGCTTGAATTAATAATAATTTTGGAAACTAAAACACACAACCTCCTCACTCAACACTCATTATACCTACTCTTAATACAAAAAATCAAATAAAAAATTCAATGGATTAATTTGGAGAGAGTTGAAGAGTTAAGAGTGAGAAAGCACTTTATTGATTTAATTTTCTAGGGTTTATAAAATTAGAAATCAAAATAAATTATAAAGTGTAATCCCTAATAAATAAGAGTCCATTTTTACTCACCCCTTCAAGGAGGTTATATCGGTTTTTTAATACACAAATTTGATTAATAATAAAAATATAATTTAGTCAAATGAATACTAATTACATAGACTCTCTCTTTTTCCCCCATTAACTACATAGAGACTCTCATTCAACATTTAAGACTACCTTACATCTACCACGTACTTTTAAAAAAATACAAGTATATCTAATCAGAATCAATTTATTTTACAATATATTTTGTTTTAGAAAATATAACAATACTTTTAGACAATCCATTACATATTTAGTTGAATAAAAGTTATACTTTGGTTAATACAACACTCTGAATTAATTATATGAGAAAATATTGATTAAGATGTTTGTAAGAGGAAATTGTGAGAAATGTCACCTTTTTTAACTGAGTTGGTGAGAATGTCAGTGACTTAATAAGTTAAGTTTTAAAGGCACCAATTATGGTGAACTACCAATATTGCCCTTAGTTTAATCGTTTATGTATTTATTTTTGTACTTTTCCCTCTCCACACTTTAAAAAAAAAAAGAGTGACCCTCTCTCTCAAGGTTTCCAGACTTTCATCTTCAACTTTCTTCTTCAGATTCAGTACAACAAGGTAATATTTCTTGCATATGCTTCTTTTAATTTATTCACATTTTCATTTCTTGCAAATTCTCCCAGTCTAGAATTATGAATAAGTCTTGGAAAGTCTTTTGAAGTCTTCTTCCGAGACTTGTCATGTCTCCACCGAGAGATTTAATGTCACCTCCGAGACTTTTCAAGTCCCCACCAAGAGTTTTCAATAAGTAGTCTTCCGAGACTTTTCAAGTCTCCACCGAGACTTTTGAAGTCTTTTCCGAGAGTTGTCAAGTCTCCACCGAGACTTTTCAATAAGTAGTCTTTCGAGACTTTTCAAGTCTCCACCGAGACTTTTGAAGTCTTTTCCAAGAGTTTTCAAGTCTCCACCGAGACTTTTCATTAAAATTCGTCCGAGAGTTTTCAAGTCTCCATCGAGACTTTTCAAGGATTTTCCGAGACTTCTAATGTTTCCTCCGAGACGTTTCAATAAAAATCGTCCGAGACTTTTGAAAAGAGTTATCGAGACTTTTACAATGAATCACTATCCGAGCTTTTTTATGTCTTTTCCGAGACTTTCATGTCTCCTCCGAGACTCATCAATTCGTCTCCGAGAGTTTTCAGTAAATAAATTTCTAAGCCTTTTCATGTCTGTTTCGAAACTGTTGAAATCTTCTCCGAGACTCTTTTTAAATGTAATATGTGAGATTATTTCGTAGTCCTGGGTTTTTATTAATGGTTTGTGATGATTAATTTGACAGTATCATGGATCGGGTTAGGATAGTAATATCTTACAACGGTTGATGAGAGCAGTTACCCGACGGAAGTCAGAGGTTCGTTGGATCCGATAACCGGGGAATGTATGTGTCAAAGAATATGACTTACGAAGAATTGGTGGCGATCGTGCATACCATTGTGATGTATGATGTAAACAAATTCAATGTTGATCTGTCATCAATCTCAATCGTTCCTGGTAGTACATGTCGCACATTTATACGAAATGACGACGATGTCCAATTTATGCTGGGGGAAGATCGGGTGATCCCTCAAGTATGTGTCAGTGTAACTGAGAGGACAACTGGAGATGTGATAGGGGATGATATTCCTCTTCCTGAAAATACCCAACAGCTTGGATCATTTAGTAGTAGCAACCAAGTGTTCACACAAAGGAGTGACACCGAATGTAGGGGAAACATGTGTGGTGTCCCACCGATAGAGGTCGACCATGCAGATATAGTTGAACCTCAATTTGGTGATATGGTTGGTTGTCGAATTGAGCAGTACAATGAGCAGTACAATCACCCGAACCATGACGTGGATAATGAGACAAACAATGAACAGGTTGATGATTTTCAAAATGTGGATGAAGAGTCTGAGCCTGAAGAAATTCAAAGACGTGGTAGACGTGTGCAAAGAGTTAGTTGCACAGCAACAGATATGCCTGGGACATCCGAGGTCTGGTGTAATGTAACACCATCTGATTCTGATAATGCGACAACGTGGGTTATTCCCGGAGCAGATTCATACTCGTTTGGTGTTGGTACAAGCAGCATCTTGGCAGTGCAAGACCTAGAACCATGATTTATAAAGGCCAATTTTTTCCGAGTAAAAAGGATTTGAAGAGGCTAGTTGGGCATTTTGCAATGCGGCATAACTTGAATGGAAGGTGAAAAGGTCCAACAAGACAACGTTACATCTGGTTTGCATCAATGACGATTGTACGTGGAAATTAAGAGCGGTAAGAAGAGAGGAAGAGACTTACTTCCAAGTCAGAAGTTTTGTGAACGAACATAATTGTCCCTTGGAGGAGATTCACCGTCGCCACCGACAAGCTAGTGCAATCATAATTGGAGAAGTGGTTGCACCTAGACTTCAACAACATGATGGTCGTCTCATGCGTCCGAAGGACATAATCGCCGATATGAAAATAATGTATGGCATCCAAATCATGTACAATAAGGCACATGATGCCCTACAATATGCATTGTCATTGACTTATGGAACGCATGAATAAAGTTTCCAACTGTTGCCATCTTTTGCATACGTTCTGGAACAGCAAAATCCTGGCACAATCACTGACTTATAGTGCGTATACGATGGTAAATTCCTGTACTTTTTCATGTCGTTAGGATCCTCAATTAGAGGTTTCCGGAGGTGTATGCGTCATGTGATTGCAATTGATGGTACCCATTTAAAGGGAAGATTCAGGGGTACAATGTTTGTTGCAACTGCACAAAATGGAAACGAACATGTGTATCCAATTGCTTTTGAGTACGGTTTTGAGTACAGTGACTCAGAAAATAACCTTTCATGGGAGTGGTTTTTGGAATGCTTGAAGGGTGCCCTTGGTCATATAGATGATCTGGTTTTCATTTCCGATCGTCATCCAAGCATTGAAGCAGGGATTTCTAAAGTGTTCCCTTATGCAACTCATACCATATGTTGCTGGCATTTTGGTAAAAATATAAAGAAGCGATTCCACAGAAAGGATGTTGCCGACATAATGGATGACGCAGCTAGGTTGTATAGTGAAATGAAGTATAATCGGCATATGGAAGAGTTACGTAAGTTGTACAAGGCTGCATTCGATTATGCCATTGCTGCTGGTCCACACAAGTGGTCCCGTGTACACTGTCCCCAAATAAGGTACAGGTTGATGACCACAAATGTTGCAGAGTGCATAAAATTATGCCTAAAATTTGCACGGCAACTGCCACTGATGACACTAGCGGAGTTCATTAGGAATATGCTACAAAAGTGGTTTCACGATCGTCATGCAAATGCACAGTCCATGCGTCATCGATTGACCGATGCAGCACATCTTTTGATCTCAGACGTGTCGAGAAGTGCGGTTATATGATCGTAAGTCCAGTTGACTGGAACATATTCACCGTCAGACACAAGGGAAAATAGTGGACGGTTGACTTAGCCCGGAAGACATGCACATGCAACAAATTCCAAATGGACTTTTTATCATGTAAACACGCACTCGCAGTGGCAAGGTACATGACAATTTACAGTTAATGGTTTATATTATCCAAACGTGAATCTCACCGTTTTCATTGTTGTAGGGAGCGGAACTTAGATTTTACATCTCTGTGTGCGGACTACTACAAGAGGGAGACACTTATTAATGCATACTCGGTTCCTATTATGCCTATTGGCCATCCTGCTTCATGGGTTATGCCATCCGACATCGCATCACGGGTGGTTTTAAATCCAAAGGCGAAGAGACAATCAGGTCGATCGATGGAGGGTCGACATGCCTCGTCTTCAGAGAGGATAACCACACAGTCGTGTAGAAGGTGTGGACAACCAGGACATAATAGCAGGAGGTGTTCCAACCCGCCTATGGTTAATGAAGGTCCCATCAGAATTGTCCCAGAGGAATACCGCCGTAAGTGCAGCATCTGTCATAAATTGGACACAACAAACAAACATGCCCTGAGAAGGACTGTACCGTGGAATGAATGGAGCCGGTGAGGAAGGCAAAGTGTCACCAGAAAAGCTTGCAATTGAGGAACATATCTCATCATTTTGATGTCTTCTTACATCGTTCAGACTTTCATCATTTTGATGTCTTCTGATTAATTTATTGTTCCGAAATTGTATTGATTGTAGTTCTTAAAATTAATCGTATTAATTTTAGACATGCTCTTTTGATAATCATGCATGTTAAACTGTTAAAGATTGGAGGACACATTTTTCTAGGACACTTTGCCATGTTAAAGATTAGAGGGCACATTTTCTAGGACACCTACATCATGTTAAAGATTGGAGGACACAACTTTTCCATGACACCTATATCATGTTAAAGATTGGAGGACACATTTTTCTAGGACACCTATATCATGTTAAAAATTAAAGGACACACTTTTCCATGACACCTACAAACGCAACAGATAGTGATGAAGAGAGATCCTCTAACGAGCAGTGAAATGTATGTTAAACTGTAAACACTTAAGGAATAAAATAAACAATGTTATGTACATCAACTACATGGTCTTGGAGTTACAATAAACCTCCACGACCATCTTCTCCTGTATGGTGGCCATATTGTCTTCCGACCAGTCGAACTGATCCCTGTTCGCTGATAGGTACTCAGTCATCTTCAAAGTATGGGCACCACAGTTTCCACTGCAATTGACGACATGAAAAAACCATTAGAATAGAATGCTATTAAACAACCGTATACTAAAATAAGATAAGAACTTGAAACAGTCATACCCTATTCGTTGTTGGGGCACATGGTCTGCATGCACGAATAACATCGTAAAGGGCCCATCCTCCTTTTTGTAGTTCATATCACCCGACCTTCTGATCCTGTGAAAGTGCACCGCGTTCAGCATCGAAGGTATCAACCACCGTAAGCACAGGACCTGGGTCTTCCTATACGCAAATGGGACCTGCTGTCTGAATGAGTCAAAAATCCAAATTTCCCTATTGTGACTTCGACGCTGGCCAAGGCCCAATGTTGCCGGCCAAGGTTGCAAGGAATCAGAACCTGTAGGTGTTTTCGAAACCGTTTTCAGTATCAAATTTTACATCAGTTATACACATTGACGCCAAGTAAATATACACTCACCACGTCAACATCGTGCCATGGCAGGTTCCCTGCGGGAGCTCTCCACGTACAACCATCAGGTCATCATGGGCCCACTGGTGCTTCAGCACAAACCAACCCTATGGTGGGTTCTTATCCTCACCAATGGCGATTCGGTCCCAGGTATGATATAATAATGTCTGTGCAGAGAAAATTTATGGAAACGTTAGGCAAAAAAATGTATGAAACACATCAATGCAAAAGTGAAAACCGTAAAATATAAAAACTTACATAGAATTGTGAGTCCAGTATGTTGGTCCTCGAACCGTACACAGTGGGGTATGCTCGCTGACGCTTTCGGAGAATGTTCAAGTATGCATCCATGTGCTGACAATTTAAACAACAATTATTGTTAGGATTCTACAATTCTTAAAAAAACTTAAAAGACAGTTCATGTAAGGAACACACCGTATCCTCCAAGTCCATGAAGTTTGTTTGCAACCGATGGAACCAAGTGACACCGACACCAACTGGGTGGTGTAGATCGACATCACGTCTGCATAATTGTTAAAAAATTTAGATAACCAAGTTATTTGACATAGGACTTTTAGAAAACTATAAACAGATTGTAATGTCTACGATTATACTTACAATTCCCCCGTGTTGTTCCTCTTGTAAGCATAGTACGCCTCGAGCTGGTCAGGATCTACCAATGCGTGTGGCATCCATGTATGTGATGGCGGAGGCATCATCCTTGGCCTCTTCGGTTGACAGGGGTTTGTGTATGGGCTCCGCTGCTGCCAACCTCACCGTCGGATCCGGTCTCCAAACCTCAGGGGTAGGGGAGTCTGATAGTCATCACTAGGATCAGTGCGGGGAGATGAGGAACTCCCCTCCCGTTGATCGACTGGCTCGACCTGAGGGTCCTGCCGTGACAGACCAAATCCCTCCTACTGGATCGCCTGGAGGATTGCGCAGCGCTCGGATCGACCGAAGGGGTGCACTTTGAGGAGGTACCTAGTACAATGGGATCGCCTGTAGGGCTGCGCTGGTGAGGGATGGAGTCCTGGAAATGTACAGGATCATGCGGAAGCTGCGATGAGGTGTCAGGTGTGAAGTCGGGAAATGTTGTGGAGCATGCAGCGTCGTAGACGGCTGATAAGGGGTGAGGTCCTGGAACTGAATAGGATCATGCATGCTGCTGCGACGTGTGGTCCATAGGACTAGTACCCCCCCTCTGGTGTCAGGCCCTATCCCGTCCTGATGACCACCTGGTCTGTTTGTCGGAGTAAAGTCTCGGTCATCGACCGGTCGACCATCCCGAGGGACTGCGAGGTGGAACCCTGGAGTGCCCGGCTCAAGGCCAGCAACTCCGTATGCTGCTGATCTCGTTTCTCATTACCCAATCGGACATCCTCTTTTAAACCTTGGATATCATCCCTACAATCTCGGACGGCATCCATAACTTCGGTGAATTTTCGGTCCAAGTCGTCCTGAAAGGATTTCGAACTCTGTCAGTATTAAAACCCTTCACTGGAATCAAATTAAAAAAATGCGGTACAACAAATATTGTAACGTACCTCTGGATGCCCTCAAAACTCCTCCACATGAGTCACCTCCAGTTCGAGGCTGTCTAGGCAACGAGAATTGGACCCATCTCTGCCTCAAGGGCCTCCCACTGCGATCCTCCGGGTCAGAACCCTCCGTATCACTGCGTCCGGAAGATGGACCCTCATTATCACTAGGTCCGAAAGGCCCGTCCGGAAGGCAGACCTTTATAAAGGCCCTCGAAGTACCATTCAACCATCTCAGCTCTCGTCGGCACCAAATTTCACCCTCGCATACATCTGAAATCGTGGTTAGACCATTGTAATTGTATACATACTAAACATTAACAATAAAGATACTTACATCATCGGTGAAAATGTCGTCCAGCTTGTCCCCCCTCGGTCGCTGACTCAACTCCACTTCAGCATACGGGGGGATAGCTCTATTTCCCTGTGGGTCCCACAGTTGCTGTCTGCAAGCTTGGGGATAACCTCAAGCAAATATCTGCGTAAAAAGATAAGTACGATAAGAATCCAATACATAAGTCATATGAAAAAAATGACATTTAAAGTACGGCATAACATTCTAAATTCTCACCAACAGTGCAATTAGACCGTATATGTTGTACGACTCCTGTCTGTGTACGTCAACGCCTTGGTTTACCTGCGTTGTACAAACCGCTGGCTCCGACCGGCCAACGCCTGCTTGAAACCATATATAGACTGGCTATACACGTGTGCACCCTATGGGAACGCATCAAAAACGTCCAAGTCCTCAACTAGGTGAAACTGCCATAATGGAACTTTCTCTCTCTCGTCCAACCCTATCAATATCCAGTTAAGCATGTACAATAAGCACATCTTAACCGCATCGTACTAGTTGGTAAAACCACCATTCCGCAACGTGGCTTTCAACTGTAAATATTCGATCTCATCTCGACTGTCAAAGTAACGTTGATGTAAGCCATTCTCTACCATAGCATAGGTCGACGTGTCGGGAATGTCTCCGAACTTCAATCTGATGATTAGAGCAAACTCAACCTTCGAGAACCAGACCGAATGAGGACCTAAAAGAAATCTCATCTCATCTTCTGGCCCATCGTGATGCAACTCACGAATAAGCAACCGATGGAAAATGCCACTTGAAAACTTCATGTCATGTTGCATCCATGTCATGTTGCATCCGAAGGAAATGTCCAAAACACGACTCGGTATACCGACGTCGTTCTTCAGCCTGAAGATGTTCAGGTACACTCGCAAGTGCGTTGTCGATATCTGAAAGGTCATCAAAATGGTCATGCCGAGTTACTTTTGCGAGTACCTGGCCTCCTCTGGAGTTTTCAGACAATTTTTCAGCTGATTCATCTGCATTTTCAAAGAAAAAAAACATATAAGTTCATTAAAAGTCTCGGAGAATAATTGAAAAGGCTCGAAGAGTATATTTAAAAGTCTCGGAGTCCATATAGGAAGGCTCGGACAGCATATGAGAAGTCTTGGAGAGAAAATTAAAAGTCTCGGAGACCGTTTAAAAAGTCTCGGAAAAGTCTCGGAAATACCTTTAAGACTCTCGGAATTGGAAAAAAATTAAAAGTCTCGGAGACCGTTTAAAAAGTCTCAGAAAAGTCTCGGAAATACCTTTAAAACTCTCAGAATTGGAAAAAAATTAAAAGTCTCGGAGACCGTTTAAAAAGTCTCAGAAAACTCTCGGAAATACCTTTAAAACTCTCAGAATTGGAAAAAATTAAAAGTCTCGGAGACCGTTTAAAATCTCTCGGAAAACTCTCGGAAATAGTGTTAAAGCTCTCGGAATTGGACAAAATTGAAAACTCTCGGAGACCGTATGAAATCTCTCGGAAAACTCTCGGAAATAGTGTTAAAACTCTCGGAATTGGACAAAATTGAAAACTCTCGGAGACCGTATGAAATCTCTCGGAAAACTCTCGGAAATAGTGTTAAAACTCTCGGAATTGGACAAAATTGAAAACTCTCGGAGACCGTATGAAATCTCTCGGAAAACTCTCGGAAATAGTGTTAAAACTCTCGGAATTGGACAAAATTGAAAACTCTCGGAGACCGTATGAAATCTCTCGGAAAACTCTCGGAAAACTCTTGGAATTAGTGTTAAAACTCTCGGAAAAAGCTTACAAACTCTCGATCAACGATATCAAAGTCTCGAAAACCATACATTCATCGTCTTCTTCACATCGTTTTATACATTCAAACCCTAATCTAAACCTAAAACATAATCTAAATCAAACACAAAAACAAACCAACAACAACAACCACGAAAATTTTTGAAACACATCATTGACGAAATCGAAACAAAACCTTACTGTGAGTTTTGGAAGTTCTCGTCGACTTCAAGGGCACCGCGGTGAGTTCGCCGTCGATTTTGCAGCCGGATTTGCTGCACCGAAACTGTTCTCTCTCTACTGTTCTCTCTCTCCTGTCTCTCTCAACGTTTTTTCTTTCCACGTTTGAAACACACAAACTGACAAAAATGAGGGTATTTTTGTCTGGACACAACAATAGGTGCCTTTTAAACATAGATTATTAAGTCACTGACATTCTCCCAAAAACAGGCCCAAACAGTGCCATTTAAATTTTGAACCCGTGTTTGTAAATGGGATATTCAACCAAATAGTTATTATACTCAATTAATCCTATTTAAACAATAATAGCTATAAAATATTGGCATGTTAAGATAACTTTCTGTAAATCATACTTTTTAACGTACAATATAACCCAATATTAATTTATATAATACATATAGTTTGCAATTGTGTGATAATAATTATTAATTAGTATAATACACAACATTAAATCAAGATAAATGATTAATGAACAAGGGATATATTTAAGAGTAACTTTTATCAAGCCTTACGTACTTCCAATTGATCAAATGATACAAGTTATGGTTAAAATATCACATTATCAAATAATTTATGCAATTGTTAAAAATACTATTACACCATGTATATAAATAATTTATTTATTAGCCTAGTATATGTATATATTTCTAATCAAATTGTTTTAACAAATTATGAAGTACTAAAGCAATTGATATTGAGTTAATTGTAATATGATGACTTTGTCAAAGCATTATTTCTTTTGATATTTTAATTACCTAAATGTATAATTTTTAATTACCTATTATTACATAATGATTATACAAATGTATATCACCTAAGAATAATATAATTGAATTCATTATTCAAATTTAAATTAGGAGGTATTATGTCCACATGGGCGTAGCTTTGCTGATAGATGAACGAGCTTAGGGTTTAGGGATGGCAATGGGGTGGGTTCGGGGCGGGGTGGCTTTCCCCGCACCCCACCCATTTATTTTTTGAAACCCATCTCCCTCATAAAACCCCACCATAGATGGAGCGGGTTTTGGGCGGGGCGGGGTACAACGGGGAGTGCTTTCCCCATCCCCACCCATTTACCCTATTTATATATATTTTTTATTTAAATAATAAATATATAATCATTGAATATGATATAATATATAAAGTAGTAAATAATTCCAAGAAACTATTAAAAAACATCTCATAAACATAATTCTCACAAGTAATTCAATCATTTTCAAACATAAATATAAAGTATGAAGTCAAAATGTTCGAAAATCCTAACGCTAATCATCTAATATAATAGTTTCATTTATTTCTCTAGTTCTCTCTTCATACAATCGACCCCATTTGGGTTTTTTTTAACAGTAGTTTGTTTTGTCACTTTATGTTAAATAACGGTGAAGAGATGTAAAATTAGGGTAATGTATATATATATTATTTATTTATTTATTTTCTATGAAACTATATAGTTAACTAAGTATTATTCTAAGTGGGGCGGGGCGGGGCAGAGAGTATAAAACCCATCCCGCCCCATACCCATTGCGGGTTGGACTATCTATCCCCATCCCCGTCCCATCCCCACCAAATTGAAACCCATCCCCACCCTAAAAGTGCGGGTCCCGCGGGGCCCCGTCCCCAGGGGGAATTTTGCCATCCCTAAAGGTTTGGCTAAATGACTCTCAAGTCAGCAGCTCAAATCCTACCAATGACAAAAAATTTTAAAAATATATATATGGTTTAGATAGGTGGATAGATAGATACTGTCAAAAAAGATCGGTAAATACACTATTACGATGTTTGTTGTCATAACTTTATAGAAATAAGTGCAAGGCTAACTTTACATTTTTTTAGTTTTATTTTAATTTAATTTTGTAATTTGTCATTTATTTATTTTATTTTATTTTCGGGTGACCCAATGAATTTTATTTTATTTTATTTTGTAATTTGTCATTTATTTATTTTATTTTATTTATAATTTTACATGTCTAATTTTTTTATTAAATAAGATACAGGACAGGCCCTAATATTTTAAAATTTTAGAAATTGATAGATTGGTATGATCGAGAAGAATATTGTAGACAAAAATACCCTTTCTTTTGTCCTGACTTGTCCAACCCAATTTTTCCTTGCGCATTCTGTCTTTCGCCGACCACTTTTTTTTTTCTCCCTATTTCTGTTCTCTCTGTCGCTGCTGAAAAAAATTTTCGAACTCTAGAAGGGAGCAAGGTTATCATGGAACTAAATATCTGTACATGTCTTCTCTGCTCGACTAGTTCCCTCCTTCGAATCACTTCCTTAACTCTCCACTGTAAGTCTCTTCCTCAATTTTGTTTTCCAATCGTTTTATCGAGTATGTTTATTGGGTTGATAACATGCTACGGTGCTCACAAACAATGTAGCCTCTAAAACGTATAGGATGAAACACCCACACACATTTTTATGCAAGCTTGGTATGCCAGAGACAATCCACACCAATGCCATTTGATGTCATTTCACAAAAGATCTTCATTCAACAAGAAACAGACTTACAAGAATACAGATCATCCTTGGCCAACAAAATAAACAAAATAAAGCCAATCTGGAAATGAATTGCTCCAACACAACCAACTACAAACCATTGTTGCAAAAGTCCCCGACTAAACAAAATATCATCCTTGGCCAACAAAATAAACAAAATAAAGCTAATCTGGAAATGAATTGCTCCAACACAACCAACTACAAACCTAGCAACCGAGTAGGCAGCTCTGTTGCAAATATGAACAATTTTCACATTTATACACTTAGATTCCATAGACAAAATATCAAACACTATATTATCTACATCCGCACAAGTGAAACTGGTCTCATTACATAAATCCACCACTCCCAACGCATCAGATTCAACACAACATGGAAAGCAACCCAATTCAACAGCCACAGTAAGCAACCCAATCCACCACAACAATGCAACTTGTCGCGGCATTGACGAGCTTGAACGTCGCTCCAAGCTGCTTCGTCAACAAGAGAAAAACGGTCAAGGCAGAGGGGCGGCGTTGACCGGTTCGGGAGGACATTCACTGCAGGTGGCGGCATCGACGTGCAAAGGGCGGCGGCGGCGATGGATGTCGAGGTCTCTTTTTCTTTCTCTCTATTTCAATCTCTCTTTCTCTTTCTGCTGCCTGAAACCTAACAAGAGCCAAAACCCCAATTTTTTATTTTTTATTTTTATTATTTCAATTCATTTAGGGGCAAACTTGTCCAAAATGAGTCAAAAGCTATAAAAACAATTAAAAACTTTTAAGTGGCTAAAAACAATAAATCTGTAATTTTTTCATAAACAGTATCTCAAAATAGCATAATTTGCCACCATATATATATATCATCAAGACAATATAAAACTATGCCGTATTGATTTCAAAAAATAACAATAAATAGGTCGATCATATATAAGTCATCATGTTTATGTATAAAAATCTAAAATTCCATGTAGCTATATAATAAACAATAATGCTACATTGTCCAAATTTGGTGCCAAAATCTGGTGCCCAAATGATGTGGCAACACTTTGAGCCATTCATTTAAATTGCATTAGATTTACATGAATTAAATGAATGGTCCAGAGTATTGCCGCAATCATTTGGACAATGTAGCATTACTCTATAATAATATTGCC
Organism: Acer yangbiense; assembly: GCA_008009225.1. NCBI lineage: Eukaryota > Viridiplantae > Streptophyta > Magnoliopsida > Sapindales > Sapindaceae > Acer > Acer yangbiense. Next base: position 12,458,954 of record CM017762.1, read on the forward strand.
ATGTAAAACTTTCAGTATGATCTGCTTTCAAAACTTATGTTAAAACCATTACGTATTCAACTACATTCATTGAAAGTACATCAAAGTTTATAAGTAATAACTAGTTACTGACATAACCATCATCCGATGTGCACTACAAAAAAAAAGCCCATTAGTGACGAACTATTTCCGACGGCGCTAATTGCCGTCGGAAATGGTACCATTTCCGACGGCCATTCTGAAGGCCGCGTCGAAAAATGAGTAAAAATATGATACCACATTTCCGACGGCGGGAGTGTTTTTTTTGCGGGAGTACCCCGGGGTACAGTGGGTTTCGTCGGAAAATGACCTTAGTCCCAACCACCCCAAGCTGTTCATTGTCTGTTCTCAATTACGAAGAATTTCACACACATATTACACATTCCGACGGCACAAAACAAGAAGTCCGCATGTCGAAATAGGCTGCGACTTGTCTCCATTCAAAAAGGGGATAACAAGTGAGAAGAAAAAAGGAAATAAAATACCGGTAAGATGGGTTGAAGAAAAGTTGATTTCTAATTGCACAGCAAAAGAGTAAAGATAGCATACTTTCACTTCACGTGATGATATCATACTTGCGTTCTTTGGTTAACGCCAGCTGTCTGATAGAAACACATGACCAGATATAAACACATGGGACCTTCTATGTATTTCTAGATCCACAGGGGGGGGCCAAAATTTATTAATATTTTATGACTTTATTATGAGGAGAAAATTCTTATATTATTATATATTATTATTATATATAAATATTAAATAGATATCTAGCGGTAGATAAAAGCCTTAATGCCTAAACTAGAATTGTCTGCATTCTAATCATTTAATTATATTTGCTTTAATTGCCTGACTAGAATTATATGTGCCTTGTTTTTTTTCATCCTAACCAAACAAAATTACCTACTAAAGATTGTTTGAATTTTGATATGGATTTTATGTACATGTGTTGCAGAGCGGTGGTAGGAGATAGATTTTTGCCGAGATATGACCTTTCAAAACACGGCACGAATAAAATTTCCTTACTAACTACTATAAAATTGATGATGTTTGTGACTATCTAAGAATGATCCCAAATTTGCTACGTAAATAAAATATCATATTTCTAATAATTCAAAACAAAAGTTTTTGTACAAAATACATTATGTATTAGAAAGTGCTTTGTAATTTTAACCCAATTCTTTATATTAACACTATAAAAATAATGATTTTACGATTTTATAGTAATACCTCAAATTTGCCTACATAAATAACATAGAGTATTTTAAATTTGTCACGATATATTTAAGTTTGTGCCAAATCTAAGAAAAAAAAAGATTGTCACGATATATTTAAGTTTCGTGACAAATCTTCAAAAAAATAGATATGTTAAGAAAATAATAGATTATCACGGAAATAATCATCAGAGAAATGATTAACTCTTGTAAAATGAAAATGAAAATAAAAATAAAGTAGAGAGTTGAGGAAATACCAGGTATATTTCTAAAGTGGCTGGCTTATGTGGGATTGGTGTCAAACGGGAGAGAAGAGTCAAGAGTCAAGAGTGAGTGACAGAGAAAAGAGAGAGAGAAACTAATTCAATCTATTATTAGGGTTTTATGTATTATTATACTGGTTTGTTTGTAGGGTTGGATTTATTGAACCCGACTCAACCGATATGAAATCTCGGATTCAATCACACTTCACAACATGTTTCCCAATCAAAATTTAAAATATAAAAACCAATTGGTCACTTAAGTGTGAGCCGTCGATTGGGATATGGGAATAGATCATATGTATTGCTTGAATTATAATAATTTTGTAAACTAAAAACACAACTCCTCACTCAAAGGGAGAGTTGAAGAGTTAAGAGTGAGAAAGCACTTTATTGATCTAATTTTCTAGGGGTAATCCATTATCCCTATAAATAAGAGTCAATTTTTACTCACCATCTTCAAAGGGGTGAACATAGAGCATCTCCGATACAAATATGCATTTTGAATTTCTAAATAGTGTCACATCAGTATTTCTATTTATTTTAGGCCCACTTTTGAAAAAAAATTAAAGAATACATATTCACATCTCCAATGCAATTATCTAAAGTTAAATATACATCAATTTATGTCCAATCATAATAAAACAATTATTACACTCTTTCTCCTATTTTATTTTCAATTAAATGAGCTTTATCTTATTGGTGGAAAGAGTTGAAAGTTTTTAATCTTATTAATGGAAAGAGTTAAAAATCCTAGTCAGTATTTCTAGGAGAGTTTCTAGAATTAGAAACCAACTCCATATTTTCTAACTTTTTTTTGGCCACATCATCTCCATATTCAACTTTGATAATAGCATTGGAGAGAGTTTCTAACTTTTAAATATCTATCCTATATAGCACTCTATTTTCTCCAAATGTATAATAGCATTGGAGATGCTCTTATCCCCAAGAGTGATGACCCTTTAAACGGGGTGAGTAAAAGTGAACCCAATAAATATTGTAGACAGACCCAAAATTCACAATACACATAGTACAATCATCGTTCTTCACGACTTCACATTTAATGATGACAGACAAATTTGAATTTTGAAAAATAAATAAATTTTAAAAAGTTATATCAGTTTTTAATACACAAATTTGAGTCAAAATATAATTTAGTCAAATGAGTACTAATTACATAGTCTCTCTCTCTCTGTTCCCATTATCTACATAGAGACTCTCATTCAACATTAAGGCTACCATACATTGACCGGTACTTTTAAAAAATCACAAGTCTATAGGATCTGAATCAATTTATTTTACAATATATTTTGTTTAAAAAAAATAGCAATACTTTTAGACAATCCATTTTGGGATGGCAAAATGGGCTGGGTTTAGGGGTTTGGCCTTATCCGCGTGATGAGGACCGAGTTTAAACCCGGACCTTATAATTAAAAAGCCCGCAGAAAACCCTTTATTGTAAGCCCAAATCAATTGCGGGTTGGTTTTGGGTTTTAACTAGGGTTCATTTTAAACCCTCAAAAAGCCCACTTCAACCTAAACTTTCTTTCTATATAAAAATAGCAGAACAGCTGTTCTAAACTCCTTCAAAAATAAAAAACACCACCGACTACACTTCTCTTCAAAAAACGAACACCAGCTCGTCCATTCGTCTCTTGCCGTCGTGATGCCGTCGACGCATCACGACTCCGCCCCTAGTCGCTTTCCGGTCGCCACCATCGCTTCCGAAGAAACTTTCTCCAGTCGCCTTCTCGCTTTCCGGTCAAATTGCCAACCCTTTATCCATTACATATTTAGTTGAATAAAATTTATACCTTGGTTAATACAACACTCTGTATAATTATATGAGAAAATATTGATTAGATGTTTGTAAATGGGATATTCAACCAAATAGTTATGATTACTCAATTAATCCTATTTATACAATAATAGCTATAAAATATTGGCATGTTAAGATAACTTTCTGTAAATCAATACTTTTTAACGTACAAAATAACCCGATATTAATTTATATAATACGTATAGTTTGCAATTGTGTGATAATAATAATTATTTAGTATAATACAAAACATTAAATCAAGATAAATGAATAAGGGATATATTTAAGAGTAACTTTTATCAAGCCTTAGTACTTCCAATTTATCAAATGATACAAGTTATGGTTAAAATATCACATATCAAAAGCAATTGTTTAACGAATTGTCTTTAGGCAATCACATTATTAGCCTTACGAATTGTTTTAACGAATTATGAAATACAAAAGCAATTAATATTGAGTTAAATTGTAATATGATGACTTTGTCAAAGCATTAATTCTTTGATAGTTTTAATTACCTAAATGTATAATTTTTAATCATCTTTTATTACATAATGATTATACAAATGTATATCACCTAAGAATACATAATTGAATTCATTATTCAAATTTAAAATGGGAGGTATTATGTCTACATGAGTGTAGCTCTACTGATAGATGAATGAGTTTAGGGCTTAGGCAAATAACTCCCAAGTCAGCGGCTCCTACAAATATACCATAACAAATTTTTTTTTTTTTTTTTTTTTTTTAATACATAGTCTAGATAGGTGGATAGATAAATACTATAAAAAAAGATCGGTAAATACACTATTACACATGTCTGTTGTCATAACTTTATAGAAATTAAGTGCAAGGCTAACTTTATTTTTTTTTTAGTTTTTTTTTTTAATTTAATTTTGTAATTTGTCATATATTTATTTTATTTATTTTATTGTCAGGTGACCCAATGAATTTTATTTTATTTTATTTTGTAATTTGTCATTTATTTATTTTATTTTATTTACAATTTTACATGTCTAATTTTTTTTCGGGTTCTATCTCTATTTCGTCACTTTCTAATAATTTTCAATTGGTTTAATTAATAAAGTGAAGGGGAACTCAGATTATTGATTTGTGTGTGAGACCATATAATTAATTTGATTTCAAATTAATTTTAGTAAACATTATAATCACAAATTTCCTTCTCCACACTAATAATCCCGGTTAGTAAACGCGTGCCCTACTGATGATGATGATGATGATGATGACAAAAAATAGTGAAGACCAACAAATGGGAATTGGGCTTTGATTTCTTATTGGCTTTTATTAGGTATTTTGGCTTGTTTATATTTGGGCCGTTTTTAGTGACGGGCCTAGTCTCAAGCTCAAGCCAACCATCCGAGCTTTGGGCCTCAACTCTCTTATTGGGCTTTTACTTGGTTTCCTACTATCCATCCAATCAATTTCCTCAAAAGGTGCTTTGAAAAATCTGCCTGCCTTTATGACTTGTGTTGGACTATAATAATTTAAAATCTTTAATATTTAAAATTTTAGAAATTGTTTATTGGTACGATTGAGAAGAATATTGTAGCAAATACATAATTTATTATTGTAATGGTTGTGCTTTAATTTCAGTACTATACTCTTTTCTGTAGTGGTTGCGTATAATATTCTCGGCTTTAAGACTATTTCAGCAAGGCGTTATAGGACATTGGGAGGAGGGTCTAAAAAAGACGCTCAAATGGTACGTTAGCAATCCTGATTGGTAGGGTTATGTTTCTGGTGCACTCCTCCCTGATATTAGTAAATTTTAATTTTGTGGAGGTTGATTTATCAAAAATTTATTCATGTTGCATAGCATTTAGAGATCCAGTCAATAAAGATATCGTGGAAACCTATGGAATGCCCCCAATTCATATCGTGACTCGTTGTCCCCCTGATATTAGTAAGTAATTATGCTTCCTTGCTTATGACGAATTGTTGTAGTCCCTGCTCCAAAGAACAAGTCCTCTGCCCTAAAGCCTCCCTTCAAGTTCGTGATCTGAAGTAGAACAGGTTGGATAGACGAAGTTTACAGGATAGAGATTTGTGAACAGCAAGGGATACACTATGAGTATGGAAATGGGCGTTTACAGGACCGATCACAACTCTTGGTAGATATTCAAAATGTGAATCCAACTCTAGGTAGACCCAATGTGGACTGATTTGAAACTCACATGCCAGAGACAATCCACACCATTGTTGTTCATAGACAAAAATCAAACACTATATTATCTACATCCGCCAAGTGAAACTGGTCTCATTACATAAATCCACCACTCCCAACGCATCAGATTCAACACATAATGGAAAGCAACCACCTTTCCACCAGTTTTGAAATCTGCAATGAGTTCACCAGCCCTACTCCAGCGATCTTTGACAACTCCACCATACGATTCCTGTTGTGCCAAAGCAACCAAGCAGGAACCAGGAATCTCAAATCAATCTTCTTCTTTCTCAACTAAGCTAAGCCACATAATCCTGTAAACAACAATTTTGAAGCTTATTAAGACTGGGGGAAAAAATGACATGGATTTCCATTGTGAAAAATGACATCCTGTAATTAACTGTTGTACTATGTAAGAACTCACCTGAAAATTGAAAACTTGTCGCAGCGTTGACGAGCTTGAACGGTTGCTCCAAGCTGCATTGTCAACAAGAGAAAAAAAACGGTCAAGGCAAAGGCGTGGCATTGACAGGCTCGGGAGGACAGTCACTGCAGGTGGCGGCATCGACGGGCAAAAGGCGGCGGCAGCATGGATGACGGGTCTTTTTTTTATTTTTTGGTACAAAGGAAGGCGAAGCCCAAAGCAACGAAACAAAGTAGGACGAGGTCTCTTTCTCTTTTCTCTATTTTACTTGTCTTTTCTCTTTCTGCTGCCTGAGACCTAACAAGAGCCAAAACCCCAATTTTTTATTTTTATTATTTCAATTCATTTAGGGGCAACTTGTCCAAAATGAGTCAAAATTTATAAAAAACAATAAATAAATAAAAACTTTTATTTCGATAAAAACAATAAATCTGTAATTTTTTTCATAAACAGTATCTCAAAATAGCATATAATTTGCCACGAAATATATCATCAAAACAATATATAACAATAAAGTGGAAATAGGTCTATCATATATATTGGAAATATATAAGTCATCATGTTTATGTATATATAAAAATCTAAAATTCCATGTAGCCATATAATAAACATCGCTGTATAAAACTTTCAGTATGTTCTGCTTTCTAAACTTATGTTAAACCAAAGTACATCAAAGTTTATAAGTAATAACTAGTTACTGACATAACCATCGTCCGATGTGGCTCGGTAATAGTAAGAGCACTTGTTCAGTCTGAAAATTTCACAGATTCGAGTAGCCGCTATTGTAAGTGGTATATATCAACTAGCTAGTGACATAAACATATATGCATGCACTAAATTATTCAAAGCAATATAGGTTTCAATTTGATCTATTTTTTTCTCCAGTTTTGTTTTACAATGTACAACATTGAGTCACTAAGGTACATTGATTTAAAATATTTAGAAATATTTTCTTTTTTCATCTGAGATCATAAACCACACAATTAATATAATGTCCGTGTTAGAATATGTGTTAACCTTATAAAGGAATAGAAAGATTTCGACATCTCCTACTCAAATTCATAACTTCATTATAAACAAGTTTGTAGCATGTAATGATGTAAAAGTACATTTTTTTAATAGTATATCAAATTAAGTACATTTTCATTATACAAAAACACCAATAAATTTTTAATTCAGCAATATTAGTCAGTCTTGAAACTATCAAATCCAAGAGCTAGCTTAGTACCCTATTTTCTAATTTAATCATTATAAAATTCACTAAAATAGAAAAAAAAAAAAAAAATCCAAACGTCATGTTACTAGACAAATATGAAAATAGAATAAAATTAAGAGAGTAAATATTAATGAATTTTATTGACTCACATGGTGTGCCAGATAATTTATTTGTAAGTAACACATTATTCTCCGAGTTATGTTATATATAATCAATTTGATACAATTAAAATTAGTAATAACCTTTTTATAAAAAGTGCCAATCACCATTTAGTAACATAATATAAAAAATACCATCAATCTGGTCATGTCCTAATTTCGAGTCGCCGTCACCATGCGTGATATATATAAAAAAAAAAAAAATGAAAAATAGGCATATGATGAACAATTAATCAATAATAAACTGACGAGATGAGGTTGGTTCGGTAGTAAACCTCTCACAATAACACTACAAAGTTGTGGGCTCTAGTCATCTCCCTCTAAAAAAACCCCGAATTTATATAATAATGAAAACAATCTAGTAGTAGTAGTTAGTAATAATAATATAATAATAAAACTTAAATTGCTTCAAAAAATTAACGGGTTAAACAAAGCAAAACGAGTTCTACAAAAGAGAATGGTGATATTCAAATATAGAAATTTTAATTTATTACCTTAATATGTTCATCTCCTTTTCACAGTTGTCGTGAGCATTTTCCGATGACAAAACATCTTCTCATCACCTATCCAAGAACTTTCATCGACTTTTTATGATGTTGGGCAAACATTAAATGCACACCACACTTTTTCACCTATGCTGTTTCATGTTATGTGGAATATAAAACTGGAAAGTGATCTCATTGTCATAACATAATAATTTGCGAATGATGTTGACACATGAGTCCACCAACAACAAGGTTTGACCTAAATCATGGCCGGCAATTAAATCTCATAGATTATTCCGTCTTAACACATGTGTCTCCATCTTTAGATTTAAGGTTGCAATTCCAATGTATATACCAATCTTTTACCAAACCATCTTGATGGTCTAGACATGAAGCCACAACAACACTCAAAACAAAAACCACATAGTTATAATCAAACCAATCAGGTGGTAGCTACATCCATTTATAAAAGATACATTGCTTCGAAAATTAAACCATTCCGGAATTTCACTTCCAGTGTAACAGATCAAAGCATATTCTACTGCAGCTTCATCATCCTATACAATAAAAGTAATTAATTTGTAACATTCTTGACATCAGTGTCAAATTGTTTTAAATAAGGAAAAATGTCACTAAAGTTAAAACCTTTTATGCAATATCAAATTTTCAAATGTTTTTAGTATCTTAGTACTCCGGTCCATATTTTATAAGAACTATATTTCTTTAGTCCTTCTATTAAACAACGTTAGTCAAATCAAACAAAATTAATAAGAGTAATGTTAGATAACCCAAAAATTTAGTCCAAATTTCAACCCAAATGATGTAGCAAGTGAATTGTCATCACCACACACAACATGAGATAATAACAATGTACATATTAAAAAGAAGGGAGTAATACAAACCTCATAAAGATATTGGATTTCCGTAGAGCATCTTTCACAATGTCCTCCGATATATTTGGATCCAATTTGCAACACAATTGCCAAAATCAGCATATAACATTTCCCACGGGTAAATGTGTCCAGCGGAAGGCACTAAAATATTTTTAAATATTGGAAGGCACTGTAATACTTCCAGTGATGTGCAACCGAATGCATTTATCTGTAGCAACTGAAGCGCAGGCAAAGATTTAAGCTTCTTGCAGTCACTGATATTCAGAAGCACTAGGTTAGAGAGATTATAATGCTTGTGGTAAGCTTTCAAAACTATTTCCAGCCAATATAAGGATTCTAGAGAGGATAAGCATCGAGATTGTCAGGTAAGTTCGTGATACCACAATTGCTTATATCTAGAACTATAAAATTGTGACATCCTACTATACGAGGTAAGAACCAACACACCGTGGTATCCCCTTTAGGAGTGTCCGTTAAACCTAACACTTCTAGATTACATGGCATCTCAGGCAATATTTCTAGATTTGAGCACAAAGAGAGATCTAAGAAGCCAACCTTATCGAGATCTTGAATAGAAGACGAGATTTCATGCAAATATTTACAATTGTATAGATCCAATCTCTCGAGATTTGGGAAACCAGAGAGGTCTGGACAAATGGTTATGTTGGAGCCTCCAAAGTTAATTTCTTCCAACTTAGCACAATGCTGTAACCAGAAGTTTAAAAAAATATATATATTAAAAAAAATCAACATATAATATTACTAATTTACTACTTATATAGTATTTAAAAGCAATGTAAATATATGAAAACATACCTGAACACCATCCCATAGTTTTTCATTTTGTTGTAACTCATGTCAAGTATAACAAGGTTCTCTGGAAGAAACTCGACAACAGTGATTTTAGCGGGCATCCATGCCAAGTAAGATACCTTACTCAGTGAAATGAAATCAAATCATGAGCTTCAGAAACATGCACCTTATTGGGCTCTCCAAAACGTGAGGTATAAAAATTCAAATATCTCAGTTTATGCATATTTGCGAAAGCACATCGATTTAAGTTTATATCTCTTTGTTTTTGCCCATATGCCCTGAATTGTTGTACCCTATAGTCACACAAAAAAAAAACAAAACATTCTTTTTACCAGTTTTTTTTTTTCACTCTTATAAGGAAAGGGGAATAAGAAATCTCCTTATTTTAGTCAGCAATCGATATGGTTGATGCCCACGAAGATCATTATTCTTGCCGCACAATTTCCTAGCCATAGCTTGTAGCAAATCATGCATTGTTATCTTGTCATTTGACATGGTTATCAAAGACTAATCAATGAGAACATCTATTCAAATATCTGCATGAAATCCACATGCTTCTATGAATGCTTTTACATGTCATGTCACTCCATTTTAAAAAATGTGCAATATCTAAAAAGATATTCTTCTTTTCATCATCAAGTCCATCGTAACTTATTTTCAACACCTTCTGTATATCTTTATGAGGGATTGTTTCTAGTTTGTCAATTGCACTCACCCAAACCTCTTTTCTCTGCCAAGCAGATGAGACCCCAAAACTTTAAGTGCCAATGGAATCCCTCCAGCATATTTTGCCACTCTTTTAGACAGCTCCAAGTAATCTTTTGTGGGATGGTTTCTTTTAAAGGCATACCTAGAAAAAAGCTCAAGAGCTTCCTGATCAATTATTGTAGGTTCATAAACTTGATCCACTCCAACATTTTGAAGCACTTGCAAATCTCTGTTGTCATAATGATTAGACTTTGTGGACCGAGACGGTCAAGACCTCCAATCAAACATTCTATTTCTATAATCGGACACGTCGTCAAAAACAATGAGAAGCTTCATACGGCCAAGTCTACATCCTACGGAGCAGTAGTACCTATATTTTCATTTCCGTCCCCCAATAACGCTTAAGAAGTTCTTGTTGCAAGTGATGTAATCCATTGCTCTGTTCACACCGTTCCCTGACATGCGACAAAAGTAAGAACTTTCAAACTGATGAGATTTTGTAGAATATTTTCAGCAAGAGTTGTCTTGCCTATACCACCGATGCCCCAAATTCCTACCTACGGACATTGTTTGTCCCAATGCTTATCAACGATTCAATTTCCTTAATCTTTGAATCTATTCAACAAGTTGGCTGGTATCAGGTGAGGACAGGCTATTCATTTTCTTCAAAACATCGAAAGGATTAAAGATAATGTAATTTTAACTCAAATTAATAATACTGACTGCACATTTGAAATCACGTTACTTTTTTTTTTCTTTATTATCAAAGAAATAGGCAACTTCTTCCGATTAAAATTTCAAAATGGAATGCGCTTACGTAATTCCAATTAAAAGGACAGTAATTGAGAATAAGGATTGTCTTAATGTATAGTTTATTTATAACTACATTTATGTAACACTTCACATGATCTAAATGTATTTACCCTTAATAAAAAAATAATGAACTTGGTCTATTAAATAATTAAAGGGAACTAAAAGGGCAAAAACTATAACTAGCCATATAATCAAGGGTTTTCTATTTTTAGTCGTGGTATTAGTGTTTTGACAGAAATACCATTAATGGTTTTTTTGAATAAAAATACTTTTTTAAAAGAAAATACTTTTAATTTTTTTTAAAGAAAATATAAAATATTGGATCTCCATTGAAGGTATCGCAAACCTCCATTGAAGGTCTGTGGAGGTTACAAACCTCAAATAAAAATAAATTTTGGAGGTTGCAGATCTTCAATGGAGGTCTGTGATTAAAAAAAAAAAAAAAAAATTTTTCTTAAAGAAAATTAGTTTTAAAATATAAAAGTAAATAGAAAAAAAAAAAAAAATTTATCTCTTTAGTGGATTGTTTTAATTTTGGCTAAAAATAGAAAACCCCTTAATTATAGGCTAGCTAATTCCTCTTAAAAAAACAATTATTATAAGAGAAAATTATGACTTACTTATTGGTACTTGAATCCCACCCAGAAAGATTGGCTGTTTTCTTGAGAGCATCCTTCCATCTCTGCACTTTGTGTAAACTCTCCTTAAAAAGTTGTTCATGCTCAGCAAATGCTTTTGCAAAACTCCCTGTCTGATGCCTTACGTCCGATGGATCTACCCCATAGAAAACTGGTATCACCATCTGTTTGTTCTTTTCCCTGCATTCAAGGATCTTCACAAGTTCTTCCAGACACCATTTGGAAGATGCATAGTCTCTGGAGAAAACGATAACGGAAATCTGGGACTTTTCGATTGCTTCGAGAAGAGAGGAGTATTGGAATAGGAAGAAGAAGGAATCAAACTCAATGCCATCGATGATGATGAGATCAGAGATTGAACGTTAAGACGAGGAGATAACAGAGTTGTTGGAGATGTGAATTCTTTATTGCTCTGTTTTTATTTTTCACTGATGTTAAAGTCTTCATTGACTTATATTTCCTGGTGGATGGCAACCAGCTTCCTTGATAAACAGACTCTTGTTCTAAACCCAATGGTAAGCATTAAAGCACACAATTATTTTTTTTTGGGTAAATAAATTAAAACACACTAGGACAAACTCTTAACATTATTTATTGGATTTCTACTTTAATACTTCAGTTGTATATGCCCGAGCAATTAAAATCACAATACATGGTTTGATTATCAAATCATACCAAAAAAAAAAAAAAAAAAAAAAAAAAAAAACTGAATTTGTCCATACTTTAGGAGTTTTGGAGGAGGTATCTCCATCCCCATCTTTATTTCCCCATTTTCTTATTTTTTCTTATTTTTTTTATTTTTTATTTTTCCCTATTTTCTCCTTTTTTCCGTTCCCTATTTATGCTGTTTTACAAAAAAATTACATACTAAAAAACAAACAATCCATACAAATATAAAATATCAATAGTAAAAAGAATAAACAAATATTTAAATATATATATATATATATATATATATATATATATATATATATATATATATATATATATCAATTATCATATCAGGTATACCTAACGATATTATCATGTGGCTTCACTAATTCTCGTTAAAACAATGTTACACTATTTATCGGTAGCAAGAATTAGTGAAACAACACGATAAGGTAGTCAGATATACCTGACCTGATAATATATATATATATATATGTATAGTATTTTTCTTCTCAGTGCGCATTGATGTAAAATACAACATTTCATTGCATGTGGACAATAGATTATGGATAAATGCATGTAGACAGAGTCAAAACAGTTGAATCTAATAGTTCATATGCAAGTCACATATATATATATATATATGTATGAGTTTCATATATATCTATCTATATAAATTTTTTAATTATATATTTAGATGGGAAATTTTAATTTTTTTTTAAATTAGATATTTAAAGAAGATTAAACAAAAGATTGGATCCAAATGAGAAAAATTACGAATTGAAAATTAAAATTAAAAATGAGAAAAATTGAAAAAAATGAAAAAATTGGGAACGGGGTGAGGGAACCTCCCCAAACACACCGGGGGGGTTGTTGGGGAGGGCTCGCTCCAATGGGTCCCACACCCACAAATAGTCCACTCTATCTGATTTTAAGTAAAATACATTGTCATGTTTATATAATTGCGTGGCAAAAAGTGATCTTAACATGATGAACTTTCCAGGAAGTTTTATTTAAATTTCGTAAGGTACTTTTTGGAATATTTTGTTTACATTTGACCTGTAATTGTAATAATTCAAGAGTCTGTTGTTTTGATCTTTTTCTTCATTCAATTTCCTAGAAGAAGAAGCCTTGCTGCCATGGAAAATTCCAAAAACCAAAATTGATTCTTGTCTTGAGGATAATTCCAATTAAAAAAATAATATTATATGATAGTTTTATTCTAACAAAATTACTAAAAAGGATTAAAAAAAAAATCTAAACATACTAAAAACCAATTTATCTAGACTCTAATTAGTTATTTTTAATCTTCTTACATTTCACAAACCGTAAAATGTAAAATACATTGTCGTGTTTATATAATTGCGTGGCAAGAAGTGATCTTAATTTCAGTTCACATGATGAACTTTCCAGGAAGTTTTATTTAAATTTCGTAAGGTACTTTTTGGAATTTTTTGTTTACATTTGACCTGTAATTGTAATAATTCAAGAGTCTGTTGTTTTGATCTTTTTTCTTCATTCAATTTCCTAGAAGAAGAAGCCTTGCTGCCATGGAAATTCCAAAAACCAAAATTGATTCTTGTCTTGAGGATAATTCCAATTAAAAAATAATATTATATGACAGTTTTATTCTAACAAAATTACTAAAAAGGATTAAAAAAAAAAAATCTAAACATACTAAAAACCAATTTATCTAGACTCTAATTAGTTATTTTTAATCTTCTTACATTTCACAAACCGTAAAACAGTTTTTATTTGATTTCGAATCGATGAGAATGATTTACCATAAAAATTAAATACATTGTCGTGTTTATATAATTGCGTGGCAAGAAGTGATCTTAATTTCAGTTCACATGATGAACTTTCCAGGAAGTTTTATTTAAATTTCGTAAGGTACTTTTTGGAATTTTTTGTTTACATTTGACCTGTAATTGTAATAATTCAAGAGTCTGTTGTTTTGATCTTTTTTCTTCATTCAATTTCCTAGAAGAAGAAGCCTTGTTGCCATGGAAAATTCCAAAAACCAAAATTGATTCTTGTCTTGAGGATAATTCCAATTAAAAAAATAATATTATATGACAGTTTTATTCTAACAAAATTACTAAAAAGGATTAAAAAACAAATCTAAACATACTAAAAACCAATTTGTCTAGACTCTAATTAGTTATTTTTAATCTTCTTACATTTCACAAACCGTAAAACAGTTTTTATTTGATTTCGAATCGATGAGAATGATTTACCATAAAAATTAAATACATTGTCGTGTTTATATAATTGCGTGGCAAGAAGTGATCTTAATTTCAGTTCACATGATGAACTTTCCAGGAAGTTTTATTTAAATTTCGTAAGGTACTTTTTGGAATTTTTTGTTTACATTTGACCTGTAATTGTAATAATTCAAGAGTCTGTTGTTTTGATCTTTTTTCTTCATTCAATTTCCTAGAAGAAGAAGCCTTGTTGCCATGGAAAATTCCAAAAACCAAAATTGATTCTTGTCTTGAGGATAATTCCAATTAAAAAAATAATATTATATGACAGTTTTATTCTAACAAAATTACTAAAAAGGATTAAAAAAAAAAATCTAAACATACTAAAAACCAATTTGTCTAGACTCTAATTAGTTATTTTTAATCTTCTTACATTTCACAAACCGTAAAACAGCTTTTATTTGATTTCGAATCGATGAGAATGATTTACCATAAAAATTAAATACATTGTCGTGTTTATATAATTGCGTGGCAAGAAGTGATCTTAATTTCAGTTCACATAATGAACTTTCCAGGAAGTTTTATTTAAATTTCGTAAGGTACTTTTTGGAATTTTTTGTTTACATTTGACCTGTAATTGTAATAATTCAAGAGTCTGTTGTTTTGATCTTTTTTCTTCATTCAATTTCCTAGAAGAAGAAGCCTTGCTGCCATGGAAATTCCAAAAACCAAAATTGATTCTTGTCTTGAGGATAATTCCAATTAAAAAAATAATATTATATGACAGTTTTATTCTAACAAAATTACTAAAAAGGATTAAAAAAAAAAAATCTAAACATACTAAAAACCAATTTATCTAGACTCTAATTAGTTATTTTTAATCTTCTTACATTTCACAAACCGTAAAACAGTTTTTATTTGATTTCGAATCGATGAGAATGATTTACCATAAAAATTAAATACATTGTCGTGTTTATATAATTGCGTAGCAAGAAGTGATCTTAATTTCAGTTCACATGATGAACTTTCCAGGAAGTTTTATTTAAATTTCGTAAGGTACTTTTTGGAATTTTTTGTTTACATTTGACCTGTAATTGTAATAATTCAAGAGTCTGTTGTTTTGATCTTTTTTCTTCATTCAATTTCCTAGAAGAAGAAGCCTTGCTGCCATGGAAAATTCCAAAAACCAAAATTGATTCTTGTCTTGAGGATAATTCCAATTAAAAAAATAATATTATATGACAGTTTTATTCTAACAAAATTACTAAAAAGGATTAAAAAAAAAATTCTAAACATACTAAAAACCAATTTATCTAGACTCTAATTAGTTATTTTTAATCTTCTTACATTTCACAAACCATAAAACAGTTTTTATTTGATTTCGAATCGATGAGAATGATTTACCATAAAAATTAAATAATTTTTTTGTGTGCATATATTACCACCCATAAAACTAAGGGATATCATGACTTTAGTCCCTCTAGTTTGCGTTTATCTGGACTTGGTCCACTAGTTTTTGGAACTACTAAGTTCAATCCTTCTGTAACAGTTTCCGTGAAATGATAAAGTCAGAGGGCAAAATGACCCTGCTGCCCTTGATAAAAGCTGGCACCTGTGTAAAGACCCTTATGCCCTCCAATTTTATATATTTTAAATATAAATTTTAAAAATTGATTGAAAAAAAAATGAAAAAAAAATAACAAATCAGATTTAACACCAACCTAGCCTAATACTAAGAGCAACTCCAACCCGAATAGTGGATTTGGTGCAAGTTTTGCACTAAAATAGTGCAACAGTCACACTATTTCACTATTCTATCTCCAACCCACTGTACCAAATTTATCTCTATAAGAAATATTCTCAGGAATATTCCATTTCTTTCCCCTTCTTAAATATTTCTCCACAATTAACATTTGTTGGGGTTTTTGCCCTAAAACTTGTAATTTGTAAATGTGAATTGAACATTAATAAAAGAAGTAGTTTATTCATTCTATATAACTATCTCATACATTTATATAATGTGTACTTAACATCCAAGATTGCTGGATGTAATCTCTAACTGAGTATATGAGTGTCATATATAGAGGTATTCATTTTGAGATGAGCAATCTAAAGAGTCCGTAGATAGAAAATAGAGTTGGGTACTTTATTTGTGGTTAATCTACAGCTGCGATCCATTTCGTAATGTACGATGGTCTTAACCTAGACTATTCATACGGTGATATGAGAATGGAGGCACCTTATATAATGTGATCATATAGGACTGAGCCATGTTCTATATGAATCTCTCACCAAGATCCGTTACAAGATGAGATTAATATATATCAACAAATGATAGCTATATATGGGTGATCTGAATCCTGAGAGTCTTATTGACTCCTTCAGTTTAGATCGTGGATGTTGATATACCATGGGTGAGATTGGAGTTGCATTCTCGGTCAATAACTTCGTATGTTGGAATCGCGGTTTGGTTTGTGGCTGGGAAGATCTGCACACAATAGTGGAATCCACTCCTTCTTGTGAGAAGTAGATAGTAGTTCCCTTAAGGGTTGATTTGGGCTTGAACAATATGAGCGCTCTCCTAATTCCGTAAAGAATGTAGGATTTATTGTTCATTAGAAAATCAATGGTACTTAATGGAAAGATATAATTAGAGGGGTATAACGGACATTATGACCCAGCTCTAATTATGAACTATTTGTGGAGGATCATACCATATGTAATAGCTATATCGATGAACACTAAGAGTTATTGGTTTGTGTAAAAACGTCTACAGTTGAGAGAATGCAGCTTCGGGTTTTTAGTGGAATAACACCGAAGTTAATAATCATGAAATATTAATTAAAGAGTTTAATTATTTATTTCTAAGGATTATTGGAGCTCAAAATACTATGGGTTCATTAGGTCCCCTTGCTAGCCCGATCGATTTAGGTAACAAGCGTCACGGTTAATAAATTGGATTGTCCAATTAATTGTGTTACGAAAGTGACACGTGTCTATTCGGGAATTAATTGAATAATGAGATTATTTAAATAATTAATATTAATGATTATGTTAATTAAATAATTAGATTATTTAATTGTGTAATTAATCATTAGATGGAGGGTATGATTGATATTTATTTTCATTAAATTAAATATTTAAATTTGAATTTAAAAGAGTTTGAATTCAAATCAAATCAAATAAATTAATATCTTTAAAAGATATCAGATATATTAAAAGATTTAATTGATTAGTTTATTTTATAAATATATATATATAGATATATGTTTTAAAAAAAAAAAACAGATTGATCAACACATACACGCAAAAAGAAAAGAAACAAAACAGGGTGCGGCCATCAAAGAACAAAAAGCTTTTTGTTTTAAATATTAAGGTGGCCGACTTCACTATAGCAAAGTGTTTACTTTCGTGTGTCTTTTCATTCTCCTTGTTCCTGAGTACTGTGACGCGCCACACACCGTTACAATCCCAGGTAATAGCCAAGAAGATCTTGTGGTTCAAATCAGGAAGCAGATAAAAAAAAAAGAAGGAGCCTACAAACGTTGGTATGAATTAATTTCAACTCCTTCTTATTGTATTTGATTATTACTGTACAAATGGGTTATAATATGATTGCATTTAAAAATTTAAAACTCTTCCGCTGCGCAATCTGTAACCCTAGGTTCCTACAACATTTCACCTCATAATTAACATAATATTGCAATACAATACAAAACAAAATTATGAAATTAATACATTAATAGAAATTAAATTTAATTCGGTAAAATATTGCATTTATTATTAAAATAACTTAAACATTACATTTCATAAAAAAAAAAGAAAAAGCATAAAAATAAAATTACATATTGATCATCATCTAATCATCTGAATTAGTATATTCATCCCACAAATGATTTATTAAGGTATTTCGGAGTGCAACGTGAGCCTCTTTATCCCTGATTTTTTTATGTCGAGCTAGAAATTCATGAAATCGAGTATTTTCATCTAACACCATCTCAACTTCTGGAGTTGGTGCTTCCGTATGATCTTCAATTGCTGCATCAACATCACGATCATCCTTGATTATCATGTTGTGCATAATAATGCACGTAGTCATTATATCATGTAAAACATGTTTATGCAAAAAACGCCCGGTCCTACCACAATTGCAAACCGTGATTGGAAAACTCCAAATGCACGTTCAATGTCTTTTCTACATCCTTTGTTTCATTGCAAATAATTTATTTTTCGAATCATGTGGATCGTGAATAGTTTGTACAAGCGTAGACCATGATGGGTATATACCATCAGCTAAATAATAACCCATATTAAATTCTTTCCTTGAATGACATAATGAGCTGGAGGAGCAATACATTGAGCGAGGTTGGCAAAAAGATGGGATGCCTCCAACACATTAATATCATTGTTCATACCCGGCAAACTAAAATAGGCATGCCATATCCACAGGTCATAATCAGCTACAACCTCTAGAATAATAGTTGGGGATCCACTATGACCTGCATATTGTCTTGTCCAAGCCATTGGACAATTTTTCGACTTCCAGTGCATACAATCTAGACTACCCATCATTCCTGGAAAACCACGATCTTCACCAATACGGAGTAGTCTGACAACGTCAGTAGCGTTAGGTGATCTTAGATACTCATCTTTAAATTCCTCCACAACAGCACAACAAAATCTCTTCAAACTTTCAATTGTTGTAGACTCTCCTATTTTAATATACTCGTCAGTAAACATCCGTTGGTAGACCATATGCCAATATCCGAAATACTGCTGTTATTTTTGAAGACCAGACAAACCCAGTCTACCTACACGGCTACACTATCTCTTCGTTGCACAAAATAGTTGTCACGAGCTTCCACTTTATCAACAATATGAAGAAATAAACTTCTACTCATTTGAAAGCGTCGACGGAACATTTGATCATTATACCGTGGGTTCTCAGCAAAATAGTCGTAGAACAAACGATGATCAGCACTTTCCCGGTCTCGATTGATCGCTCTATGACAATAATTGAGCCTCCACGGGTCACTGGGTGTTTTGTTGATTGAGATACTGAGCGATGGCCCGTTGGATGTTACAATGTTGCACAATTATCGCATCTTGTTCTAAATCAATCTCTTCAAGATTTGCCAAAAGTTGATCTTCCTCATCGTCGGAAGATGAAGATGAGAAATTAGATGGACCTCCGATATCGAAATTCATTTTCGCTTGGAGTTGAATTGAATGAGTTTTTACAGACTTTGGTGTAGGTTATTTATCTTTGTGAACACATGCTTCTAGAAGGGTGAGTGGATGAAAGCTGTATGCAGCTGGCTAACAGCTTAGAACGTGGGAGTAGATGAAAATTGTATCTAGCTGTTAACAGCTCAGAACGTAGCCGACAATAGCTGCAAGCCCACGTGGAAAAAGTAGATACGGACAAAAACACTTTAATTCAAAAAATCCAACGATTAGAATGGCCTTTTTGGCATCGGAGTTGGAATGGAGTGAAACTTTTACGGTTTAAGCGAATCGTCGAGATATTAATAATCACCATTTTAGCATATTGGACCCCAGGAACACCATTTTTTTATTTTTTTTTTTATTTATATATATACGAATATGATGTATAGAATTCAATATTGGACAAGAGTATGGTATGGGCTGGCTTGTAACTGTCTCCTTTCCTTTACCTATCTTAGCTGTTGGAACAACAGTAGTAGCAAAAACAGAGAAAATGAGAGAGTTTTACGATAAATGGGTTAATTAGAGGAAACCCAACATCTAAATACTTGTTTCTGTCAAATAATAATCAAATGACTTTTCTTTTATTCATTCAAATTTAAAAACCACAACTTATTTCCTGAAAAGAAGACACTACTATTGCAATCTTTGCTACAACTACACAACTACTACTGCAATCCCTACAAACCTATACAAGCCAATAGAAAAACAACTCTAACTTGACTGAGTCCAATTCAACATGACAAAATCAATTTATTGAAATTAATTAGTCCTAAGAGCATCTCTAATGCTAATGTGGATTATGAAAAATTAGATGCCATGTAAGATGAACAGCTACTTTGTTAAAAAATTCATCTTCAAAGCAACCTCTCTAGTATAACTTCAAGCTGAGGTGGCAACTTTTGTTAGGATTATGCTCAATAGTAAGAGTGTAATATTGTAATTGACAATCTTATCATATTAATAAAGTGATTTCTGTTTATTTAACAAAATCTTATAGCATTATAATTATAATTGTCAAGGTAAATAATCATAAGGTCAAAAGACTATGAGAAAAGAAGAATTGTTTGTACATCTGGATATGTATGAGGTAGACACAATTCTTTAGTTAGTCTTGAATAATGTTCACAACTTAAGTTAAAGGTTGGGCACCTTTATCTTGTTAAAGTTGTAGAATTCTTGCTAGCATTTGAGTGGGATCAAATGTGTTATGATGAGTCTAAAATCATCGGAGGATCTTCGAGTAAGAGAATCTAGTGCACTAGGTGCATTGAACAGGATCACAATGAAATACTTTATCTAGAACCATCAGTAGATAAAAGTCTTTCATTATCAGGACAATCGGAGAGTCTATCTTAATCCTGAGATAAATGATGGACTTATGGTTACAAGTGTTATCATTTGAGATATCAATGAGTACGATTATATAGCATAGTCTATCATTGATAGTTTGGTGATATTCATTTGCTAATCGAAAGAGGACTTCATTTATAGATATGGACATCGTGGCTCCATTTATTAAATGAGAGTAGAATATCATCATATGGATATTTTGAGGTTTTGGATATTAAATCTTAACGTTGAGTTTTCAATAGTGACTATTGAAAGATGACTTCTGGATAAGTCATATATATATCCAAGTTCAAAATGTGGTCATATGAGGAAATATGGTAACTTGGAGAGCTATAGGCGGTCTATGAGCTATTGGCGATTACTGATATTCTTCACGAGGATTCACCATCTCCTATAAGATTGTCTAGGGTATGAATGAGAAACATTTACTTGTTCTATCTTTATTTAAGAGTGCAATTTTAGTTCTTTAGTGGATGAATTAAAATTAAAAGTAAAAGATCGAACCTAAGTGAATCATTTGTTGATTGTGATTGGGTTATGTCTATTAAATCTTAAATTTAGATAGCCCGCCAAGATCCTCAATCCACACGGACTTGCATAGATCACTTGATATTTTTACCGGACTAATTATGAGTCCATCTAGAGTTGTATTAAGGCATGTGGACTAGTTTCTTTTAGTAAGAATGAGCATAATTCACATGTGGGCCTTTTAATTAAGGTCCAGTGGATTAAATGAAATGAGAAAATAATATATGGGCCATATATATATATATATGGGCGGCAAGGCTTAAATAAAAGTCTAATATATTATTTATTTTATTATTTGATTAAATGGAAATTAATTAATTAATTATTTAATTAAAAATCAAAATCTTTTTCTGACTAGGAAATATGTTCTTAGGAATATACTATTGTGGTAGTATAATAAATATAAAGACTTTATTTGGTAAGTAAATAAATAATGGATTTATTTATCTAGTCAAATAAGGAAGTCTTTTATATAGTCACAAATACACTAAGGAGTTGGATTAGGTTTGGAATTCTAAGGAAATCTACCTAGGGTTAGGATTTAAGTCAAAAGACACAATCCTACATAGTAAAAGGATTTCGACCACAATATATGGCACATGGCCGAGATATATATGATATATATGGCAATTGGCCGGAATATATATATTTTATAAAGCATGCAGAATTGGTGCACTATATATGATAATATGGAAAGTGCAAAATTTGGTGGATATATATTATATGTGGCATGTAGAATTCGTGGCCTATATATTGAGATATATATTATATAGAGATAGATAGAATTGGGCAATATATATATATATATATAGTCTTCTATTATCAGTTCGCTGACAAAAGATATATCAATTCCTTGTATGTGGCCATTGGATTTAAATGTTTTGACTTAGCTACATGCACTTATCAAAGCATCTTTTAAATCATGGCCACATGCAAGAACTGATATATGTCAGTCGAACTGATAATGAAAGACTGTATATATATATATATATATATATATATATATATATATATATATATATTAACAGGAATTCGGCTAACCCTAATGCAAGGATTGAGAGTTATTTTCTTTTGCTTGAGAAAATAAAATCCAACTCTAGACAATAGTGTGATATTTTCGGCCAAGAGGAAAAGAGAGAAAAGATTGTTCTTATTTCAATAGTGCACTTGTAACTTTACATCAAAAGGTTTTATGCACAATTTCAAATAAGGTTCACGCGAATTTCAATCTAACGATTGTGAATTCAAAAGTGACGGAACATTATTTGTAGTCTCTTGGAACTAATTGTGACTAATGAAAAAGAAAAAGGTTTTTGTTATCCATCCTTAGGTACACAATTCAAAGAGAAGGGAGACCACGCTCCTAGGTGATTCACGTTCGTGATTGGATTGGAAGATCTTGCGGATTACCATCAACGCAACGTCAATCAGATCACGCGACAAATGTACGATATCTTTATTATATGTTAATTAATTAAAGGGTTAAGGTTGATCATCTTTAAAAAGGAATTTTTTTTGAAATATACTAAATCTATTTTAGTCTCGCTTTCGCTGCGTGCAATCGTTTTTCCCTACACTTTTTTTTTAGAGGCTGTCAACATAACTCTATGATTTCGGAGGGGCTATTGGACAGCCGTCTTGTTAGCCCAGTCAATAACCACTCTTGTCTTCTACTTTGTTTTATTCAATAATTCTAAAGTATATTTAAGAAGACCAATAATAAATTGACGTGTCATTAAAAATGTATTTTACAAGTGAAGCATTAGAGACCACTTTTTCATTTAGATGTCTATCAAGTTTAGTTACATGCCATATATGAAGCATTAGCTTGACAATGTTGACATATCACCATTTTTTTCAAATGCAAGCCACATTACCATTGGATATGCTCTAAAGAGTAGGCACAAATCAACTCACACGTAACACTCATTCCTCTTTAGAGATACCCTTGTCCTCAAGGGTCAAATTTGGGAATTGGCCCTAAATGACCTCTAACTCTTGCACTTCTTTATTCTTCCGTTGAGCTCTTTAAGCGTTGCATCTCTATTAACCAGCTCTTGCTCTACAGCAGCAACCTTTGTTGTTTCCCGAATGTAAGTTAAGTGAGTGGGTGGAGGACGCCTGCAAACTACCTTAAACGAAGTCCGACAAGTTGCAGAAATGCAAACTAACATTATAGCAGTATTTCACCCATGACAACCATTTGCACCTTTTTCGGTTGTGAACTTATGAAACACCTGAGATACATTTCCAACGTGCGATTGACAACCTCACT
The DNA here is from genome assembly GCA_008009225.1 of Acer yangbiense. Classification (NCBI taxonomy): domain Eukaryota; kingdom Viridiplantae; phylum Streptophyta; class Magnoliopsida; order Sapindales; family Sapindaceae; genus Acer; species Acer yangbiense. The sequence goes on from CM017762.1 coordinate 12,482,832, forward strand.
TTGTCCATCCGTTTGCGAGTGGTATGTAGAACTGAAGTTGAAGGACATACCACTCAAACAAAAAAGCTCGCTTCAAAGGGTGACAGTGAAGGTTGGGTCTCTGTCACATACAATAGAACGTGGCATTCCATGCAATTTAAAAATGTGATCGAAGAATAGTTGAGCCACTCCGAAGGCTGTATAAGTATGAGAAAGTGCCATGAAATGGGAATATTATGATAGGCGATCTACAACAGCCAGAATTGTTGATTTGCCATTTGAAGACTCGATTACCTTTGTTGAGCCATTGAAGTGATTCTTTGACTCCAAAGATGTTGGAGGCTTTGATAGTCTGTTCGCATAATGAATTTTCTGCCAAGTAGGTATGGTCGCCATTTCTATATCACCACAACTAATGCTAAAATCTCCGACAAGAGAAGGTGTCTTTCATGAAGTGCTTGTCTAAAAAATTCGATTGGCCTTTCTTGTATTAAGATAGCTCCAATTTTGGATCCAGAAGCGTCACACTCGACAATGAAAGCCTTGGTGAAACCTAGTAGTGCCAAGACTAGTGCTTGAGTCATAGGATAGCTTGTAACTGTATCCTTTCATTTACTTGTCTTAATTGTTGGAACAACAAGTAGTAGCAAAAATAGAGAAAAATGAGAGAGTTTTATGATAAATGGGTTAATTAGAGGAAACCCATCCTCCAAATACTAGTTAGTAGTTTCATTAATATTATTATATTCTTACACTAAATTAGACACCTGGTTAGTAGTTTCATTTCAAAATCAAATTAGCTTGAATCAAAAAAATTGTAAATTTCAAATATATATATATATAGAGGGCTGCTACATACAACCGGGGTTACGGCACCGCCGCGGCCCGTAGTGTAAAAAAATGAAAAAATATGTGGGACCGCGTAATAAATACATGGGACCTATGTGTTTTTTTTTTTCTTTTTTGCACTACGGGCCACGGCGGTGCCACAACCCGGTTGTACAAAGTGTCATTATATAAAAGTGTATTTCAGCTACAAAATTTATTGAAGTTGAAGAGAAGAAAATTCCAAAATATATATAGATAGTAGATAGATAAACATGAACTCATCTAAACTCACCTAAAATACCCAAAGAGAAAAATGGAAATACTCACTAGAGGTTTACTCGGCTGTTACTTCAGAGCCTCGTGAGATTAGTCGAGGTGTGCGTAAGTTGGCCTGGACACCCACGGATACCAAAATAAAAAATGGAAATATAAGTCCTTGTTGTAATTTCAGCCAAAATTATAATATAGCTGTGATATTGCCAAATGTTAGGGTATGTCATTGCAATTAGTTCATTACATGTTAATGATCTCACACGGTCACACACTAGATCATCGAATCAACGCAACAACAAGATCATTTTCATTTTCATTTTCATTTTCTATTAAAACTTTCAAAAACAAAAAAAAACACACACACACACTCAACATGAACAACACCACCACTTTCCGCCACCCTCACTCTCCCAAATCCACCACTCCCACCGCCGCTTCCGCCACCATAATGGACCGCGCCGTCTCCTCCCGCCGCTCCGCTGCCCCCTACTCCTCCGACGCCGAGCCCCTCACCTGCGCATCCCCCTCCGGGTCGCCGAGGCCGCCGCCGTCGACGAGTCCAAGACCAAGCGGCAACACCTCTCTCTTCTGGCCTCCAACTACCTCTCTCGCATCGCCAACTCTCCCTGTCTCGTCCTCTGCATTGTCACCGCCCTCGTCATCATCTCGCTCGCCTTCCATTCTCGTAGCCTCGTCTGTGTCTCTCCGTACGATCCCGTCTCTCGGATTGGACCCGGGTTGCTCCGCCCCGATGCGCTCGAGTCGGATTTCGGGTATCTTGGAGTTCCCTGGTGTAAGTCTCTCTTTGCTTGTAGGCTTCAGATCTGGATTGTTTTCATTTTACATTAATATTCTTGCTAATTGTCTTGTTTTTTGTTTTTTTGGTTTGTGGGTGTTTGGATTTTGTGTTTTTGTTTGATCAATTGTTTCAATATTTGATTATAAATGGTTTATCTTTAATTGGTCGTCAAGATTTTATGGATTAATTGTTTGTAAAGCATGTAAATTTGCAATCCATCCACTAGGGTTTGCATTGGTAACATATCGAAAATCAGAGCTTCTAGGTGGTATGACTATGTACAACTGGGATCTTATAAGTTATTCATGATAATTTGTTCTTATGGATTCTATATCTGCATTGTTGCTGTTAGTGATTTAGAATTTACACAGGTAGTAAATTGGTGATTTAAAAGGCCTTCATTTATTGGTTTTCAATTTTTTTTTTTTTTTTTTAATTAATTAGTCGATGCTACTTAGACATTCCTGTTGTTTTCATATTTTTTCTTGTGATGCACTCGCTTGCTTGTGCATATAATTATTATTCCAAATATAAAATTTTCATGCTGAAGATTAGTTTTTGCATGTTTCTTTTAAATCGAATGATGGGGTTTATAGAAAGAGGGGTCCATGGACATATAGATGTTGATCCTGTTTGTTGATTTGGCTAATACTTAAGTTATATTTTAAAGTTTTAGCCAATAAATTAATTTGGTTCCGGGGATGATGTTCAAATTTTCATTCTTTACTCACGAATTTAGATGTTGTTTGTTCCATTGCTGCATGATCTTCTAAACTAATTATGGATACTCAGTTTATCTGTTATCTTTAAGGATCTTTCACCATTTGATTATGCAGTTGTGTTTATATATTGTGGGGAATTTTTCCTTTTCATCTCTATCTAGAGATTGTGGCCCAAGTTGAAATCATAGAATGTAGTGATATGTATAATTTGATCGAATGAAATTTAGTTGTAAGACTTTAGTTTTAGTTCATTATTCTTAGCTGCTTATGGTTTACGATCCTTGTCAAAAGGCAGATCGAAACATGGAAAAACGGTGGACTGGACATCCAAGGATTTACTCAAGGCTTTGGAAGAGTTTGTTCCAATATATGAGACTCGTCCAATTAAAAACAATATGTATGGCATGGGGTTTGATCACAGCTTTGGCCTTTGGTTCATTACTCGGTGGCTGAAGCCAGATCTTGTGATTGAGAGTGGTGCTTTTAAGGGTCACTCGACTTGGGTTTTGCGGCAAGCAATGCCAGATAAACGAATTATTTCACTTTCACCCCGGCATCCGGGGAAGTACCTACAGAAGGGCCCTGCTTATGTTGATGCAAACTGCACATACTATGCTGGAAAAGAGTTTGTGGATTTTGGTAGTGTTGATTGGGCAAGTGTGATGAAGAAACATGGAATTTCCGATCTCAGCCGAGTCCTAATATTTTTTGACGACCATCAGAATGAATTAAAAAGGTACTAACTGTCTCACAGCATTTGATTATAAGAAACCTCTGCAATTCATGCATTTTTTATAGTACAGGCTTGAATTTTGCTCAAGTGCTGATTTGTCTTAATTCATGTTTTCATGGAAGACTAAAGCAGGCACTGAAGGCTGGATTTCGGCATCTTGTTTTTGAGGATAACTATGATACTGGAACTGGGGATCATTATTCTTTGAGGCAGATATGTGATCAATTTTATATTAGAGGTGCACCCTTTTTCCCATCTTGTTTCTATTTTATGAGCTGCATGTGAATGTGTATAATACAAATCTCTTTCCCATTCTGGAAATTAGACTATTCTGTTTCTTTTCCTTTTTTCTCTATTTTCTCCCAACTTTTGAGGAATATCTCAGAATTTTATTTGTAGTAGAAAATGCAATTTACAGTTACTAAAAACATAACTATGACAAAATTTATACTCAAAAGAAAAATGTTATGGAAATGACAGTCATTTACAGTATAGAAGTATTGCCAATAGGCACAGAACAGATAGATATACTGATATGTCTTAACTTAATCTGCTGAGGGCAACGTTTTTGAGCTTGAGACATGTGGGCTATCATATTCCTTCATTTCGGATACTTCTACCATTACTTCATAATCCTTTAGTCTTTGCCGTAAAAGGCTCACGTTTTCTTTCTTCTTTACCTTGTTTGAAGAGCCTTCAGTGAGACTGTAAATATGCCTCCATATGTGGTTCATACTAACTTTCTAGTTGGAGTTTCCATTTCGTTTTTCCCCATAGTTGTAACTTGTAAACTAGTACTTGCCCATAATCAGTTTCTTAGCTTCAGAAATGTAATCTTGGTTTTGTTTTGTTTTTCCCAATGATTGATCTCATGCTAGTTACAAATATATCATAAGGATAATTAATTATTTCCCATAATTTTACACCTATATGAACCTATGCTAGCATTGTTTTTTTCTTCTTTTGTTGAAAGAAATTAGATTAAATGAAGGTTACGATCGAGTAATTAATTAATTCGCCCTTTTCGCTTTTGATTCAGGAGGTGGTCATAGCTGCTTTAGTGATAGCGATGAAGCAAGGATTCGAGCTAGAAGAAAGAAATTCTGGGAGAAGGCAGTGGATGTACAAGAGCTATGTGGATCGGTGAAAACTTGGTGGGGTGTTAGAGGAGAAATGCGAGATAATTTTAACCACAGTAATACGCCAATCTCCTATGCGGAGCATTTTCAGAACAGCCGGTTTGTTGAATCAATTCTAGATGTTTATTGGGAGATCCCTCCGGTGGCTGTCCTTCCCTCACTCATCAAACAAGATATGATCCTGCTCGTGCACCTAGTCCTATCGTGGAAGATGGCCGTTATGGCTTGTTCCAGCGGCTTGGTTTAGGTAGGCTTGAGACCTCTGTATTTAACGGTTATACCCAGATGGTATATCTGCAAATTTCCAAACAAGAATCATAAAACCAGGAAGAATAGATTAAGGATGCACCCTTTTTTTTTTTTTTCTTTTTATAGCTTTCCTCAAAATTGGCAATTGAGATGTGTTAATATAGTGTATTTGCTCAATAGTTTTTCCAGAATGATGTCAAGAATTACTGTTTTAATTGCTGTTCATTCAATCTACCATCATCCTCTGATACCTTTTTTTTTTTTTTTTTTCAACATATTTTACCAGTGTCATCCATATATGCATATCATTTTTCTTGTTTTCTGTTGTAATCTTGTCGCTTCTTTTTCATCTTCGTTGTGATCTTGTAAAATTGGACTGCAAACCTTCATTGTACTGGGAAATTAACGCTCAGTTTGATATTGTTTCTAGAGTTGCTTTTCGGACATTTTGGCTTTTGGAAGAAGCTAAAAATGACCAAAGCACTTCGATGAGATTTTACCAAACACCGTAATCATTTTTGGTCATTTTTGACTTCTCTCAAAAGCCAAAATGAGAAGCTATATTTGTAGCTTCTCCCAAAAGCATCTCAGGAAGCAATGTCAAATTGAGCCTAAGTCTATTGTCTGTTTTAGTATTACTTTAATGTCAAGATACATTGGATGGTGGTCAGAAATAGAGAATTAAAGACAGTAAACAGAGGATTTTGTGTCTATAGTCTGTCTAATCTCTATTGCATATTTGCATTGAAAAAAGATAAAACATTTCTCACATAGAGAGGCAATCAACAAGCAATCCATTTATACATTTAACTTGAATACACAAAGAAAAAGATAAAAGGAGGTACAAAAACATAGGCTAAACAAACTTAAACTACTTAGCCATCTTCTGTCTTGTTGAACTTTTTTTTTTCCAAAATTCACTAATACAGCAAACTTATGACATTTCAAAAATATTATAACAGTTCTTGAGAGCGAAAGCTTGACTCAACATGTTTTTTTTTTTACGACGTTTTGAATCCTAAAGACATATACTAGGTTTTTTTCCAGTCTTCGGTAGAGATGCTTCGTGCTAAGTTCGGTTCTTGCATTTCTCCATAGCCGTTGGAGCTGCAACCAAGCATATACATAATGAGTCAATTGCTAAATTTACAAAAATATACAAATCTCATGTACAGAGAATTTAACTTGAAATTTACCCTCAAAGATGGGAAGTCATGTTGGAACAATAAAGACAAGGGAGAGGTTCGAAAAAACTGAAAAGCCTCACTAGTAAGAAGGCTTCAGGCTATTTATTTAGTTACGAAACCATAGGGTTATCTTTCGATCTTTGTCCTTGCCGAAATCTCTCTAATGAAAAAGAAAAAATGATACATACCTAGTCCAATTGCCTCTGAACCCTTCATGATCCTGAGTCTTCTGCATGATCCGGCAAACATACTGTAACAATAACATACGATAACATATTAGAATGGAATACTCTTACAACAAAGCACAAGAGATTAAAATTTGATAATCTACTAGAGGACATCAGATCGGATGATTTAGATCAAGTTGAGTATAGATTATAACATTTTGCAATGGGCACGATTATGTGTTAGATTCCGCCAAGTGATTCTCAACTTTCATGTGCAACAAATTATATCCGAAATCAGGTTGCAAGGAAAGAAATAATACATGGAAGTGACTTAAATGGTGGGAAGTACTTACCCCCAAGGGACATCCCCGACAAGCATCCAATCGTTATCTTTGTCTTCGTACGTAAGCACGTATTCAGAACTATTGAGAAGATCCTTCAGACGACTCTCACTCAGGCCATCTCGCCCTGGAAGTCCATTAGAATCACACTGCCCTGAATTCACAAACATTCACGAACACAAATCAGCACCCATTAGAGATAACTCACAAAGAGTTGTTAGAGCTCTTTGAAGGGAGCGTACCGATGGTGAAACAGCTGAACATCTTCTCAAGAGCCGATGAGAGTTACATATAGTTGCTGCAGGTCTTCAGATCAAGCTTCCTGAGATATGGAGCACCATCCATGCTAACTTTTACGTAGAGACACCTGGATCCTGACTTGCCTTCAGCAACACCATCATCATCGTTGTTCTTTGCCAAATTGGAGGCCATAGTGTTCTTCCGGAAGGATTGAATTGGTGGCCATCCCACCACCTGTGCCCTGATTCAGGAAAAATTTGGCTCAACAATGCATCCCAAGTCCCAACAAACCATACCCATGTAACAAAATATTTTTCCATAAGATCAAAGCTTTATAATGATATAAGAATGTGAAAAAACCAAAAACAAGCTGAGGAACAACAAATTCTAGTGTGGAAAAGGGACACAAATATATATTTAAAGAGATTAAATACTAAGTGAAATTATTTGAAAAAAGTCACAAAAAATAGTAGATTTATCAGAGCCTGCAAAACAACATATAAGATTAATTATGCATAGAGAGCTAAAAAATCACCATTAAAAAGAGGTAAAACTTAATTTAACTGAGATAATAGAATTAAATTTTTCTATGAACCACAACAATACAGAACACAATTCAAAAGTTAGACTAAAAAGATGTTCAAAGAAGAAAAAAAAAAAAAAAACCCAAGAAGGGAAATTTCTTGAAGATTGGGCTTACTTTGCAGCAGGAGCACTGGTTGGTTCATTTGAAGCAGGAAGTTGATTCTTTTTCTTCTCTTGAGCTGCTTTTGTAGACTGGGGCAAAACACTGGTTTCTTTAATGATCTTGTTTTTCTCATCCAAACCACCACCTCTAGGAGAGTACAAGACAGCTCCTTTACACAAATCAGCTTCAGATTTGCCATTCATAGACAAACCCCAGTTGGCAGAAGATCCATCAATGGCATCTGAGAAACCCCTTTTAGCACCAGAGACTATGTTCTTCAATGGGCTGAGAGAATACCCTTTAGAGCTGCTGTTTTCAATGTCTTTGCCAAAAGAGAGACAGAGACCCCATTATTTGTTGGTTTTCTCTCTGGAGACTTGGAACCAGGCAAGCCAAGCCTAAGCTCAGTCTCTTTGAAGTCTAGAAGAGCTTTGTTGCTGTTGTTGTTGCTGCTGCTGCTGTTTTTTTCAGTGGAAAGAGTAGAAGATGAAGAAGAAGAAGAAGAGAACTTCTCGGAGGCTATTTCCACGGAACTATGGAAGATGCCTCTTCTAAGCCTAAGCCTATGTAATCATGCTCTAATGGTGCAGACATCAAAAAAGTTGTCACAAATGGAAGCAAAGTTTGAAAATTTAATTTGGTTTAATAATTTTTTTTTTAATTTGGTTTTAAAGAAAAGGATGTGATATTTATATCTTTTCTTCTTCTTAGTAGAAGAAGAGAACTGAACTTAAATTATTTCCCATTTTTCTCATAGTTTTTTAAATAGTGGAGTACATACTTCTAATAGTTTTTATACAAGGATGTGTAATAAAATTTTTCCTAGCATATTAGAACAAAACATGTTTACTTGTAATTCTGGTTGGAGGATATAAGATCAGTCAGTGCAGCATACTGATATTTTTCCTTTATGCATCATCGTTTCGACCACTAGCTAACATCAAGACAGTGCCATCTCGACCAATGGACAAGTTGTCAAATTATGCTGCTTCAAATACAGATGTGAGTAATCTTATATGCTATTTCTGTTTGTTATGCTGTCACATTGTGTTGATTATGTTATTCTGTTCCACGTACTACCTGAATTTCTGCAAGTTGAAGCTTCTGGTAAATTGAATAATGCCACTGGAAAGGTAAATTGACTGCTTCCCTGAGGTTGATTACTTCGAAATTCTGGCTATATATCTTAAATGGTGCATATATGTTGAAAGTAAAACTTGAAAGTTCCTTGGTTGTTTCATTATAGTTTCTTACACCTTTTCTCTACCTTTCAATATTATAGCTGTTGTCTCCTATTCAACATTTTTATTTTATTTTTCTCTAAATTTAATTGAAGTCCAGATTTTGCAGTCTAAGCATAGGCGGATTGATGTAAGCGTCTTTGACTTAGTATGCATGCCTATTGTCATCTTAGATAATTAAATTCATAAAGATAGTTTGGTTGCTTAGGGGAGAGTTGGTGCTGGCTTGTAAATATTTAGAATGGGGTTGTATAATATGCTCAATTTTGAGTATGGAGCTGTTTTTCTATGTAAATTTATGGCAATAACTGAATGGCAGGTGATAAAAGCATGGGTTGTGACATGCCTATTGTTGGAGTTAAAATTATGTACATTTCTCTTCTTAACGTTTACATTTCGTGTTCATTCCGATCGACTTGATTATGTTGATCAAGTATTGGTATGTTTACAAAAGGTTCAGTGAGGATGCTTATTTTAACGGGAACATGCATGTATTTATGTCCTCTACAATTAGGTATTTTATTTATTTTCCTTAAAAAAAAAATATGTAAATAATGTTATTGCCTTCATAAGTTGATGCATAATGGGATTATTTTTGTATGTTTGAATTATGTTTTTTTTATTTATTATAATTTGTGATCTCATAATTAGTTGTATATAAATTTTTAATTTTTTTCTCTTTCTTATTTTTGGTTGTGTAATCTATCTCCAGTTAAAAGTTCAAAGGCCTCTCCTCTGTTTATTGGCCCATTTGTCTGTTGGACATTGAGAATTGCAAATCAGGAGCTATGATCTCCATTTGGGTCCAAATCAAAAACCTAAAACTTGCGGCCTCAGGCCTGCGTTGGCCCGGCTTGACCCATGACATAACCAAAACCTTCCTCGAAACCGATCACAATATTTTTTCTTTTTAAAAAATTACATTTGTTATCAACTACACTAGTTGATCTCAACAGAACATATATAATGCATCGGATGCACCCAAGTTTCTCTCCGATACCATCAGTACTGCACCATCTCCATGGCGAAAGAGTTCAAAATATGTAAATATATATAAATAAACTTTCATCTTTGCTGCCAATACCTGGTCCCGAATTGATAGATATTGTCAAAAAAAAAAAAAAACTTTCAATTTTGCACTAGAACCACATCAAAAACATGGAAAAAATTTCTGCATGCATTATTTGGCTATATGATTTATAATCATCTAATAAATAATTCAATGTTTTTGATATTATTGAATGAGCACAATTTTAAAGGTACCTAATTAATGGGTTCCTTGTAGAATGAATGGTTGATGACATGCATGTAAAATGAAGGCCGCCAGTCTCCGACGGTAAAAACACAGTATACTTCTTGAAATCTGAAAAAGAGAATGGTTGGAGAGAAGTAATTATTTGGGATTTGGATCCCCTACTTACCTCATTTTTTCCTGACTTTTTTAAAGCTTATGATTGGTTGGTGATAAAGTGGTTGTGGAAACCAATCACATCTTAACCACACATTCATTGCAATGCTTATGTGCCATAAGATTAGATAAAATCAGGAAAAATATGAGGTAAGGAGAGGACCCAAATCCAATTATTTGACCCATCTGATCTGCATTCCACACTAAAGTGATTCGAAAATGGATAGAGATTTTGAAAAGAACTACCACTTTTTTCTATACGTACATAGCGTGTCTTGGTTCTAAAATCCACACCATTGAATTAGAAAAGTTGAAAAGAGCCAGAATCCATTTCAAATTTAAAATAGAAAATGCACGAAGGTAATGAAATATCGGGGCTTATGCATGCAATTGCTTGATGTGCATACTAGAGAAAATCTTACATGCAGCCGTCCAATGGGTGCATGCCATGTGGCAAGGAAAACCAATCAAATGAGTTCTCAATGCCACATGGCATGCACCCATTGGTTAGGGTGCATGCAGGATTTTCTAGTGCATACTAGGATTAGTTTTATAGAGTACATACTAGGATTGACGAGAACGACAACAGTGATCAATCAACAAGGCAAAAACACAAGAAACAGAAGAAGACCTCACAATATGTGCTCTTCACTTTCAATGGTTTCTAATAGATTTACATGCTTTATGAAGAATTAACATTGTATTAAAAAAGTTATTCCAGACATAATATATGCCGATGATGCTTAATTATGTTAAGCCAACCAGCCAAATTTAAAAATTCATTGTGAATTATGGAACTTTGAAATTGACCTGCATTTGCACATGCAACAAATGATATGTTGATGATGTCGATAATATGGAGAAAATATACTTCTCTTGTCAAAACAGAACAAACTATATATAATTTGGTGCATTTTACGTGGGCACAGCAACCACACAAGACACAAGTACAAAACACAAAGCCATCCCTATCCAATTAGCAGCGAGGAGCGAGCTCCATCAACCAACTGTATAGGCGTATAGCTTAATGTAAAATATAATAACATTATCCACGAAAAGACAGAGAAATTGACAGCAAGTTGGTGGGTGGTTCTTTGGGAGAAAATATCCGGTGCACCGGATACACTGTTGAGTGATGCACTCAATCACTGGAGATTGGACACCAGTAGCCAGGTGCATCACTCAGAATGCACTTGGTGGACTGAAGATTTTCTCGGTTAGATCTACTTCTACTTTATTTTTTTTCAATGTTCTGCAGGCTTGTGACCACTATAGGACTCTTCACCACATGATTCCTTCCGATCTCTGCCCAACTCAGATAACCAAAAACTACCGTTTCTCGCATCTTGGTTGGTCCTTCTATACTCACCTTATAGCTCTGCTTCTCATATTTCCCTTTAAAAACCAACTGGTCTGGAACCACACTGACTTTAAACCCTTTCACAGGCAGTGTCACGCTTGCGGTGTAAGTTGACATGCCCTCTCCGACATTGGTAACTGTTCTTTGAAATTGCACAGTTTTCAATTCGGATTTCGTGTCATTTGGGTTCAAAAGGTAAATAAAAGAAGGGTAATTGAGATCCAAAGACGGAGTCGAACAGTTGACAGCAGATGATCTTGTGACTATTTGAATTTGCTTCATGGTATAATTTAATGCACAAAGAAGATTAACGTAATCCTCCTTGTTTGCATCATAAATCAGACCAGGGTCTAATGCCTTGTTAGGATTAATTTGACCAGCTCCCATTGCTAGAGGACTAGCGGGTTCGTTATTGTCACCAATGTCAATAATTGGACCGTTTGTGTTATCAATTGTATCAGCTGTGGTCATCATAGCAGATCGGACGGCTGCAGGGCTCCAATCAGGATGTGCCCCCTTCAATAGTGCCGCGACTCCTGAGGCGTGTGGACAAGCCATGGATGTTCCCGACAGTAGATTGAAGTTACTGTATAACAACTTCGAGTTCACCGCAGCCACCGCAAGATTTGGAGGCCATGCAGCTAAGATGAAATCTCCAGGAGCCATAATGTCAGGTTTCAACACATATGGGCAGCTCTGTGACGGTCCTCTGGAGCTGTAGCTAGTGACGGTTGGTGCCGGTTTTGTTCCCACATTTGTTTTTTTGAACTCAATCCTCCCTTTTGGCTCTGTGCTGTTGTTCTTGATGTAGCCTTTGATAATCTCACCGTTTTTAGAATTCATGAACATTGCTGCAAATGTGGTTATTTGTAAGAAGATCCCCAAGTCTTTGTAGTCTGATATGAAGACAGCTCCAGCAACTTTTGCTCTACTAATGTTTATAACTTGGTCGTAGAGTGATGATCCATCTTTGTCTTCACACACAACAATCTTTTCCCCAACTTGTCTCAATTGAGTCAAATTGTGACATTGATCCATGAAGACAATTGGCAAATCAGTTAATGATGAATTCCCTGGATATAGAGATTTTCCCATCACTTTGATTCCATTTCCAAGAGTTATAGTCGCGCCAAATTCACGGTCTATGGTGCCAGCAGCAACGGTTAGTACCCAAGGTATGCCGTTGTGTAGTGTCTCTAAGAACGGCCCACGGTTTCCGGCAGACGTAGAGACAAAGATGTTTTTCTCAATGGCTGCAAATGTGGCTATTGCAAGAGGGTCTTCATACAAAGCAAGACCATCCAAGCCCAATGACATGGACAGAACATCAACACCATCGCTAATTGCTTGGTCAATTGCAGCAATTACATCAGAAGTTAAACCTTCGTTGAGAAATGCTTTGTACATGGCCACTCGCGCCTTTGGAGCCATGCCTCCAGCAGTTCCTGATGCATAACCAAAGTAGGAGGCAGCTTCTACATAATTTCCGGCTGCTGTGGAGGAAGTGTGTGTCCCATGACCATCAATGTCGCGCGTAGAATTCATGGATATGGTGATATTGGGATACTTGGCAATTAGGCCCTTGTTGAAAAACCGAGCTCCAATGAGTTTCTTGTTGCACAAGGAGGAGCTGAAATTGGTTCCAGTCTCACATTCTCCTTTCCATCTTGAAGGAATCTCAGTCATTCCCTCGTCATGAAAGCTCTCACTTTCCGGCCAAATCCCACTGTCCACCAATCCAATTATAACATCTTGACCAAATTTTGACACAGGCCATGCCCCTAAATTGGGACTAAGACCGAGAAACTGAGAGGATCGTGTGGTGTCGTGCTTGACAGGTAAGTCTTTAATAGAAGAAATATAACCCGGAGAGCTTTTCAGAGCCTCATGCTCAGCAGGAGTGAGACTTGCACTGAATCCATTGATGACATGATTGTAACTGTAGAGGAGTTTGGAAGATGAGAGAACATCAGTGGTGGTGGTGGTGGTTTTAGAGAGAGATTGGAGGGTGGCTGAGTACCAGCTATGTTGGCCTGAGAACGCTTTCGGCATAGCCGATAAGTCCATATAGACAATGTAATTATCGGATTGGGCCAATGTGGAAGTGAGAATATGTAAGATAAAGCAAAGACACACATACAAGGGAGGAGCACTGTGAGAAGCCATGGAAATGATGGGTGATTTTGTTAGAACAATATTGTCGGTATATATAGAGAGAGCATTTAGAAGTATGAGAACCTCGTGCATTCTTTGCTTTTCAATTTCTCAACCTGTCCAACTTTTCCTCCATATGGTACATTTCTTACGGGGGGACCCCCCACCAATGGACCATGGTAAGTGCTTCATTTTGCCAATAATTTGACTCTTGATCAACGTCTGCCATGCTGCAGTCCACGCATACAACAATCGATACACAAAATGTGATAAGTGATTCGAATCTATCGATTCGTGTATGAATACCGAAAGCGAAACCTTATATTAATCTGATGAATCTATTGATCCTCACATAGACACCAGAATAACGAGTATCAGAATTCTTTGACCCTTGCAAATGTACCGAAATTTAGGAAAAACTAAAGAAAACTCTCGTAATAATCAAAAACTTCCAATCCTTGTAAGGGTACAAGACCTTTAATTAGGAAATTTAAAAGCCTAAAAGAAACTTAAAATAAGTAGGATACAATAAAAGCATCAATGATATAACAATCAAAATTGAAAGTACTAGAATTGATAAAATCAAATCATTAATAATTAACTACATAATCTATATAATCTATCTAGAAAATCACAATTCCAATCACTAAACAATATGCCTCCACCAACAGAGGCGTAGCTCAGCTGATAGATTGATGAGTTTGGGGTTTGGGTAAATGACTCACAGGTCAGCGGCTCAAATCCTGATCTCAAATTAATATATATTGTTAAAATATATATATATAATCTCGTTCCTATCAGGACATCCTTATATAACTTTAACTTTATCAGGATATTGAATGTGAACCACTCATTTATAACAGTGATTTGACAAGTGCATACACACCAAGTCAAAGTATGTAAATCGAGTGGCTCACGTTCAATATCCTTATATAATTCTATCAGGACATCCTCATTTGAAAATTTTTCTATATATATATATGTCTCCATCATCTCTATGATTGGTCAAATCACATAAATTAAGCATATAACTTCATCATAAGTGATTAATGAATTGTATAAATCAAACTGTTATAAACACAATGATATTATGTGAGAAATGTTAATGGTATGAGAATGATAGGAATAATCTTATGGATGATTCCGGTTATTGATTATCAAGATTCTAGTACCCCAAAAAAAATTGACAATGAAACTTTTTGATAAACACATGGTCTCTTGCCATGGTGGTGGGCCTTCCCAAGGGAACTCCCCACCACCAAGTTTCAAGACCTGGTGTATATATAATATGTGCAAATTTTCTCACCATAAAAAAAGTGTGGGTGTTGTCCCACTATATGTGGTTGAAGTCTCTCCTCTTGTGAGAGTCGCAATCCGGGCTGAACTTGTAGAGTCCAAATCTCGCCGGTCCTAGCAGTTGTTGATGTAATAAAAAAATAAAAAATAAAAAACTTTTTGGTAAGCTTTGTTGTTGTTGTTGTTGTTGTACGTACCACATTTTTTAATCAAAAAGTCCACCGACACCTCACTGATAATTCCGGCAACCTTTTACACACTGTTTCTGTCTCTCTATTACTTTATTTCATACTACTTGTATTGTATTTGGATCTTTTAATTTCTTGCTAACCTACGCCGAACCTGAACCAGGCCCGGTGCATTTTAGCAAGAATTTCTTTAATAAAGTTGCAATAAAAACAAATTGTAAGAAATGATTTGAACATAAAATCAACAAAATTTGTCACTTTGTCTTATTTATTTATTTATTAACTTTTGTTTTATGGTCTGAAACTGAGTTACAATCAGATATCGATATGGTACTAGATTTGTTTATGTTTAATTTTTCTAATAAAACTGTTTGTTAAGTAGTATAATCACTTTTTTTTTTTGTGTGTGTGAAGGATATTCCTAATATTTGGTAATATTCTATAATGCTATAAAGTTTTTTTTTTTTTTTTTTAATTGTTTCTAAAAAAAGTTATATAAAAAAAAGATAATTATTATTTAATTTATTTTTTTATAAGGTTCCAAATATACATAACTATTTTCAAAGAGTAAACAAAAAAGCCATTTAGAACTTTTGAAAAGTCATTTACACTTTTTATAAATTTATAAATTAAAAGTTAATTATTTGAATACTAAAAAAAAATCACAATTAAAACGATATAATTAGGGACATTATCTCTTAGTTCAAGTAATACGTGTATCTTATATAAATAATAATAATAATATAATAATAATAATAATAATAATAATAAAAGTAACTTCAGGTTGGCTATTTTTGTCAACCTAAAGCAACAAAGTAACTTGACGACTATTTTTGTTAGTTTTGAAGACTCAGAATCTATGACATTTTAGAATATTTTGGGTAGTATAAAAAAATTAATATTTTAAGAGATCTAAATTTTACATATTACCTTTTAGCAAAGCTAGTGGTACATATTCCTTCCACCGTATACATTTTACAATTAAATAAAAAAGGATATACATTTTTATTTATAAGTCCAATTAAAAAAAAACTAAATATTTTTTTTTTTTTTTTTTGAAAATAGTCATTTTAATATTAAATGATTTCTAACAATTCCCTTTAGAAAGAAAAAAATGAAAGATAATTTTTTTTTTCTCTCTAAATATACCATTTGGTAGAGAACATTTATATTGGAAATCACTTTCAACAAAAATAAAATGGCCAAAAAAAAAAAAGTCTTAGTTTTGACAAGTTTTTATGTGTGATTCAATAAGCACTATGTGGAATGGAGAATGAAGAATTTGGAGATCAGAAGTGAGTGTGTGCATGCTTAATTTCAAAATTCTTCAATCAAAATTTGACCCAAAAAAAATAAAATTCAGATTGATCAACCAAGAGTAAAAATATAAAAACAAAATAGGTATTAATTGATTTAGAAAATTTGAGAATTTTTTAAGCACTAGAATTATTCATCCCGATTTTGTTAAATATAAAAACATCAGGAAAATGGTAGATATATATGAAAATTCAGAAAAATAGTTCTAGTGTTTGAAAAATTCTCAAATTTTATTTATATGTAGATTTCAATGAATTTATCATCCATAAAAAAATTCATATCAAAATTCATACAAATTGATGTGATTTCATCAAGGTGTGAGCCGAAATTAAAGTAAGGAATCTCTCACTTGAAAGTTACTATAAATATATATGATATGAGTGAGTCTCTCATAACAGATCCCTTATTTTAATTTTGGTAAGGACCACCATAAAATTACATCAATTTGAATGAATTTTGATTTGAATTTTTTTGTGGATGATAAGTTCAATGAAATTTACATATGAATAAAATTTGAGAATGTTTCAAGCACTAAAACTATTTTTCTTGAATTTCCTATATTTCGCCCATTTTTCCGATGTCTCCATATTTAAAATAATCGGGATGAATAGTTTTAGTACTTGAAAAAATTTAAATTTTTATTCATTGGTAGATTTTAATGAACTTACCATCCACAAAAAAATCATATCAAATTAAATTCATTCAAATCGATTTGATTTTATGGTGGTCCTTACCGAAATTAAAATAAAGAATCTCTTAGAGCATCTCCCACCCATCTTCTAAATTCATGTTTCCAAGAAATTTTAGAGGATTGTGGAGAATTTGTTGCTCCCACAGTCTCACCCATCCTCTAAATTGTTGTTTCCAAGAAAAAATTTAGAGAACCTCCACTCCATTCTCTAAATTTAGAGAACCATTTCCCATCCTCTAAAACCACTTTTCAATTTTTTTTTATTCCAATTATATCCTTTTAACTTTTTCATTAAATTCAATTAATGTATAATAAAATTTAATTTATACATTTTATTAACATAAAAATTATACCATTAGAAATGTCTCATCTAGATTTTTAAAATAAGTCAAATATTGAATATTAATTAATAATTTTTTATTTAACATACTTTACCATACTTTATCATTTGGGCAATCTCTTATTACAAATTGATAATTATAAGTTAGTAATAAAATAAAAACCCAAACCAAATACCCGAAAATTATAAATATTAATATTAAAAACTACAATAACATAAAAACATTAAAATAAGGATAGAAAAAAAAAACTTAAATAATAATAACATAACATATGATAATGTCGAGATACATTAAAATTTTAAAAAACCATCCAAATGATTTCCATATTCACCCGAAAATGATCCACCTTGTATTTAGGAATTGTGAGTGTTTTTTTCTAAGATATCTATTAACTCACCTTTAATTCGTTGAGAAAGCTTGGTACAGCTACAAATGAGTAAGATATTTATTATATCACCTTTAATTGGTTGAGAAAGTTTGGTACAACAACAAATTATATGTATTTATATAGCAATAAAGTCTGATACAATTGGATTAAAAAATTATATTTAAAATGGTTGATTGAAAAAGTTAGAAAAGAAATATGTAAATTGGAAAAATTAGTTGATAAATGTTATAAAAGAAATAAGTAGGTTGAGAAAATTAGTTGAAAAAAGTTTTAGAACCTAAAAATTAGTTATTATAAATTCATGCATTAATAAAACATTATATTTTTAAAAAAAGTATATAAAAAAAAAAATTACAAATGTTATTATAAATAATATTTGTTAAAATTTAGTTGAACAATAATTTATTAAAGAAACTAAAAATAATAATGAAAATATAAGTTATTGAAGATATAAATGGAAATAGGGATAGAGATAGAGATAAGGATAGAGAGTATGGCGAGAGTGAAAATTTTTAGAGATGGAATCTGGAAGGAATATTCTTTTTTGGTTCTCTATTTTAGAGATAGAGATAGAGAATGGGTGGAAGATGCCCTTAGGAGACTCTCTCTCTCTCTCTCTCTCTCTCTCTCTCTCTCTCTCTCTCTCTCTCTCTCTCTCTCTCTCTCTCTCTCTCTCTCTCTCTCTCTATATATATATATATATATAGAGTAATTATCGAGTAATGGTTCCCTTACTTTAATTTCGATAAGGACCTCGATGAAATCACATTTATTTTTACGAATTTTGATCTGATATTTTTTGTGGATGATAAGTTCATTGAAATCTACATATGAATAAAATTTGAGAATTTTTCAAATACTATAACTATGTTTTTTTTTTTAAAATTTTTTTTTTTTAATTTTCCTATATTTCTCTTATTTTTCCAATGCCTTCATATTTAATAAAAGGGGAATTGCACAAACATCCCCTGAGGTTTGATAAAATTGCACGAATATGGTAGTTTTGACCATATACGCACAAACTTCCCTCAACATTTGAAAATTGTTGCATAAACATCCCCTACCGTTAGATGGATCCGTTAGTCAATGGTCAAATGTGTAAAAAGTCCAAAATACCCTATATTTTTATTTTAAGCATTATTAAAAATTCAAAAATAAGATAAAAAAATATTAAAAAATCTTGTAGAAAATATAAATGTATCTTAAATCAGAAAGTTGGAAAAAAAAAATTCATCTTCAAAAAAAAAAAAAAAAATTGTTTGTGCAATCCCCCCTTGATTTTAAATAAATTTAAAAATTTAAAAATATTTATTATTAAATTGTTTAAAAAACTATTTTTTTATTTGTAAAGATGATTTTTTTTTCTAGGTTTCAGATTTAAAATACATTCATGTTATCAATTTTTTTTTAAAAATATTTTTATCTTATTTTTTAATTTTTTAAATTTTTTAGTTTATTTAAAATAAAAATAAAGGGTATTTTAGACTTTTTACACTGTTGACCATTGACTAACGGAATTATTTAACGGCAGGGGATGTTTGTGCAACAATTTTCAAATGTTGAGGGAAGTTTGTGTGTATATAACCAAAACTGCCATATCTGTGCAATTTTATCAAATCTCAAGGGATGTTTGTGCAATTCCCCCTTAATAAAATTGGGATAAATAGTTCTAGTGTTTGAAAAATTCTCAAATTTTATTTATAGGTAGATTTCATTAAAGTTATCATCCATAAAATAAAATTAGATCAAAATTCATAAAAATTGTTGTGATTTCATCAAAATCTTTACCGAAATTAAAGTAAGGGATCTCTCGCTTAATAATTACTATATATTTATTATATATATATATCAGTGTTTGAAAAATCGGTTAGGGCGGCCGCCTAGACGCTGTGCGGCGGTCGGCCATCCCGAGGTGGCCAAAATCACTGGAAAAAATCGGTCAACGGAAAGTCAACGGTCAATGGTCAGCGGTCAACGGTCAACGCTTAAAACTTGGCCGCCTAATTCGGTTCAGACCGATTAATCGGGTCCAGGCAGAGTCAAAGCCATTGGGCTTTAACTCCGCCTAGACCCTTTTTTTTTTTTTTTAAACGAACAGCTTCTCTGTAAAAAAAGAGGACTTTGAAAGAAAAAAAATAAAAAAAGAACTGGAGGAGAAGAAGAATCATGTGGAGAATCATATCCGGTTTCTCTATCTCAAAATTCTATTCTCTATCTCTGTCTCTCACTTTCTCTGTCTCAAATCAATTTCTTCATAGGCTGAAATCAATTTCTGTTTAAACGAACTCATATGAGAAAAATCAACACACAAATTAGATTCAAGTGCTATTGACTAACAAAACATACCAAGATTTAATGAAAAATAACTAAAAAATAAGCTTTAATAGAGGAGTGAGAAAGCTTGAATGGAGAGAAAATGGTGGAAGAAAAGAGAGAAGAAGGCTGAAGGCGTGAAAGAGAGAGGTGTAAGAGAGAGAGAAGAAGATTTTTGACTTTTAAAACACATTTGTAAAATTACAAAAGACACCCTCTTTCAATACAAAAATCTAAAATATACAATAAAAAGTAAAACTATATTAAATAGGTACAAGAGATACAAACAATAAGGGAATTTATGTTGATTTTATTTGAGTTTCGTCATAATATGAATTTCATCATAATTGGTCAACGGAAAAAGTCAACCGCCTAGGCGCTGACTAGGCCGCCTAAGCGCTAGGCGTTGGTCCACCGCTTGACTAGCGCCTAGCGTTTACTAAAACACTGATATATATATATAATATAATATAATTATCAGGTATGAGATCTCAATTTTATAATGCTACATCGCTGAATCTTATATGGGAAAATGTATGAGGTCCCGCACTTGGTTTGTACACCAATTAGATGATATGCGGGATTAATTACTATATACGAGATTCGGATATCTACTTTCACACATAAGATATATGCATATTACTTCTTCTTCTTCTTCTTTTTATTATTATTATTATTATTTATATAAGATACGCGTATTACGTGAACTAAGAGATGATGTCCCGAATTATATCGTTTAATTGTGATTTTTTTTTTTAGTATTCGAATAATGAACCTTTAATTTATAAAAAGTGTAAATGACTTTTCAAAAGTTCTAAATGATTTGTTTTTGTTTACTCTTTGAAAATAGTTTATGTATATTTAGAACCTTATAAAAAAATAAACTAAATAATAATTATCTTTTTTTTTTACTTATTTTAGAAACAATTTTTTTTAAATAAAAAAAACTTTATTGCAATATAGAACATTTACCAAATATTAGGAATATCCTCCAAAAAAAAATATGATTATACTACTTAACAAACGGTTCTATCAGAAAAATTAAACATAAACAAATCTAGTCCCGTATCGATATCTGATTGTAACTCAGTTTCAGGCCACAAAACAAAAGTTAATAAAAAAATAAAAACAAAGTGACAAATTTTGTTGATTTTATGTTCAAATCATTTCTTACAATTTGTTTTTATTGCAACTTTATTAAAGAAATTCTTGCTAAAATGCACGGGGGCCTGGTTCGGGTTCCGCGTAGGTTGGCAAGAAATTAAAAGATACAAATACAATACAAGTAGAATGAAATAAAGTAACGGAGAGACAGAAGCAGTGTGTAAAAGCCAAAGGTTGCCGGGAATTATCAGTGAGGTGTCGGTGGACTTTTTGATTAAAAAAGGTGGTACGTACAACGACAACAAAGCATATCAAAATGTTTCATAGTCAATTTTTTTTTGGGTACTAGAATCTTGATAATCAATAACTGGAATCATGCACAAGATTATTCCTATCATTCTCATGCCATTAACATTTCTCACATGCTATCAGAAAAAGGAAATTGTTATAGCAAGATACGGTTAGCGTTTAGAAGATTGCAATAAATCTTTTTCCATCAACAGAATAATCCCCAATATATATATATATATATATATATATATATCAGTCCCGTTCTCATACGGACGTCCTGATATAACTTCATCATGAGGATATTGAATGTGAGCCATTAGTTTTGACAAGTGCATACATACTTGAGTCAAAGCATATAAAACTAGTGGCTCGCATTCAATATCCTCGTGAAGTTATATCAGGACGTCCTTATTTGACACATTAGTAGTTGGAATACAAGTTGATTTATAGAGTTGAAATATTTACAAGTACTCTAAAAATAATGTGGTAAAACCTTAGGCCATTTATTCAAGATTCAATAATAGTGTTTACTTTTTAGGATTTAAAAAAATAATTTAAATTTAAATTGTACTAATAGTATTTTTCTAACATCCAAAAACTATTTTAATTTACAAATATATATATATATATATATATATATATATATATATATATATATATATATAAAAGTTTGTTTGATAAAATATCGTAATAGTTAAACATAAATAAATGTATATATGTTTTTGAAATATTATAATAATTCGGGGTTTGGAGAGAGAGAAACTTGAACCCACAATCTCATGGTATGGGTGTGAGAGGCATACAAATAAGTCAACCCTGTCTTGTATGATATATGTATATGTTTGGTTGGAATATTTTAATTATATGAATTAACGCATTGATTATTTAAAAATAAATAACATATCAAAAGTATAATATGGTATTAGGGTGATGAGTGAGAAAATTAATATGGTAAGAGAGAACAAAATTATTTGAATGAGAATAATCATAGTTGAGATATAACATATATGTTATGATCAATTTTCATTTATATTTAAGATGCATCAAAATAAATACTATATATAAAATCAAAGATATTTTTTATGTGATTTGATGGAAAAAATATTATGTCCTGTTTAAAGAAAAACAAGAAATGAAATTAGGGTAAAAACATAAAAATCTAAGAATTAAGGATATTAAAAAAATTATAACATAGGTAAATTTATAAATTTTTAAAACTTCAGGGGGGTCAATGGCCCTGCCTCGTCCTATACTACATCCGTCCCTAATTACGTGTAGATAGATATTACGAATGACTTGATACAGTGGTAACATCGAAGCAGCATTTGTGAGAGAGAGAGAGAGATGAAATTCAACCACAAAAGGAATTGAAAGCAACTATAGGGACCGCAATGCAAATTACAAGGGGTTTTTTAATTTGTAATTGGAATAATTGAAATATTGAGACAAAACAACAAAACTGTTGTAAAATAAATAGAAACAATAGATAATATAAATGATAATGATTAATTAATTAAAAATCAAATAAATAAATAAGAAGTAGAAAAGGATGAAAAAAACGAGAGAGAGGAAGAGAGAAATATATTGCATTTTATATTGAATTCAAGAGAGAGAGAGATATTACGAATGACTTGATACAGTGGTAACATCGAAGCAGCATTTGTGAGAGAGAGAGAGATGAAATTCAACCACAAAAGAATTGAAAGCAACTATAGGGGGACCGCAATGCAAATTACAAGGGGTTTTTTAATTTGTAATTGGAATAATTGAAATATTGAGACAAAACAACAAAACTGTTGTAAAATAAATAGAAACAATAGATAATATAAATGATAATGATTAATTAATTAAAGAACAAATAAATAAATAAGAAATAGAAAAGGATGAGAAAAATGAGAGAAAGGAAGAGAGAAATATATTGCCTTTTATATTGAATTCAAGAGAGAGTAAAAATTTAATAATCACAGCCCCACTTTACAAAGGAAGCCGGTCACATATATATAGGCAAAGAAGGGAGGGACATTGTTGTAATATTCCACACTTAAACATGAAGCAAATCATAGAAGCTTGCCATGTGTCTTGGCTTACTCAAGAAGCCAAAGGAATGTATGTGGTGGAAAAGCCACACACTTGTAACACTCCCACTTGGATTTTTCACCACTTGGATTTTAATTTGTTAGGAAAAACCCAGTGGGACAAAAAAACCTTAGCAAAAGTATATACAATGATCTTCTGGATCAAGTGGTGTGAACGGGTTTAGAACTGCCTCATTAAAACCTTTCCGGTAAAACCTAATGGGACAAAATCCAGTAAAAGGAAAAGAGTACAGTACCCATATTTACATTTAAAATTTTGCTCCCCCTGAATAAAACTTCAATATCAATCCTGTAATTTGGAGAGTCGACGCATGCCAATCCCATATACCAATTTCTCAAAAGTTGATGTAGGCAATGCTTTGGACCTTTGGTAAACAGATCTGCAAGATTATCTGTAGACCATATTTGTTTAACATCAATTTGTCGACTCTGTTGAAGTTCATGAGTATAGAAGAATTTAGGAGAAATATGTTTGGTTCTATCTCCCTTAATATATCCTCATCTAACTTGAGCAATACAAGCCGCATTATCTTCGAATATTGGTGTTGGCATTTCTGTAGATAATGGAAATCCACAAGTATTTTGAATATGATAAATAACTGACCTTAGCCACACGCATTCTCGGCTTGTTTCATGAAGTGCAAGGATCTCAGAATGATTAGAGGATGTAGAAACAAGAGTTTGCTTTGTGGAGCGCCAGGAGATTGCTGTGCCATTATATGTAAAAACATATCCTGTTTGTGAACAGGCTTTATGGGGATCAGATAAATACCCGGCATTAGCATAACCAATTAAACCTGAAAGGTTGTTGGATTTTGAATAATATAATCCTAAATCTTTCGTTCCACGAAGATAACGAAAAAGATGTTTAATCCCATTCCAATGTCTCCGAGTTGGTGCTGAACTGAATCTAGCAAGCAAATTTACTGAAAATGCGATATCTGGTCTAGTACATTGAGCCAGATATAATAAAGCACCAATTGCATTAAGATATGGTACTTCAGGACCAAGTATCTTTTCACCATCTTCAAGTGGCCGGAATGGATCTTTCTTAGGATCAAGATTTCTAACAACCATGGGGGTACTTAATGGATGAGCATTATCCATATTAAATCTTTTCAGGATCTTTTCAATATATGCTGATTGATGGATAAATATTCCGTCTGATTTACGCTCAATCTCCAGGCTGAGACAATATTTTGTCTTCCCTAGGTCTTTCATTTCAAATTCCCTCTTCAAATATTCAGCAGCTTTCAGGAGCTCTTCAGGAGTTCCAATTAAATTCATATCATCAATATAAACTGCTATAATAGCAAATCTAGATTCTGATTTCTTTATGAATACACATGGGCATATGGGATTATTGATATATCCCTATTTAGTTAAATATTCATTGAGGCGGTTGTACCACATGCGCCCAGATTGCTTTAATCCATACAAGGACCTTTGTAATTTAATTGAATATAAATTCTGAGGTCTCGAGTTGTATGCTTCTGGCATTCTAAATCCTTCAGGGATTTTCATGTAAATATCAGAATCGAGTGAGCCATATAGATAGGCAGTTACTACGTCCATAAGACGCATTTCAAGTTTTTCTGAGATAGCCAAACTTATCAGAAATCGAAACGTAATTGTATCCATTACTGGTGAATACGTCTCATCAAAATCAATACCAGGTCTCTGTGAGAAACCCTGTGCTACGAGTCGTGCCTTATATCACACCACCTCGTTTTCCTCATTACGTTTCCGTACAAAAACCCATTTGTATCCAACAGGTTTGACGTCTTCAGGCATCTGGACTACTGGTCCAAATACTTTACGTTTGGTTAACGAAGTCAATTCTGCTTGAATTGCTTCTTTCCATTTTGGCCAATCAGATCTTTGTCTACAATCGTCGAGGTTATAAGGCTCACAATCATCATTTAAAATTTCAGTAGCCACTGTGTACGAAAATATATCATCAATGATTGTTTCTCTACGATTCCACATTTCTCCTGTATAATTTATAGAAATTTCTTCATTTCTAGGTTCTTGTATCTCTTCAGAGATTCCTTCCCCTGCGGGGGTTTCTTGTGTCCTTTCAGGGACATCTAACTCTTGTGGAGTTGATTTAGAGAAAGTGGATTTATTTATAATTTCAGGAGTATGATCCTGATATTTTGTTTTCTTTCTTCGGGGAACAGTATCTTTCGAACCAAGTGGCCTACCACGCTTCTGGCGTACAGTAGATGATTCTTTTGCTATTATTTGTTTAGATCGTTCTTCTGGAACAATCACCCGTGCTGGTACATTAACAGCTGGGATGTGTGATTTTGTTACCCTAGTAGCATCTGTAAATGCATCTGGTAACTGATTTGCTATTGTTTGAAGGTGAACTATCTTTCGTACCTCATTCTCACATTGAGATGTGTATGGGTCAAGATGAATTAGACTAGGGACTTTCCAAGAAAATTCACGCTTCTCTTCAGGAGAAGTTTTTCCTTTCCCTAATGATGGGAAATTTTTCTCATCGAAATGACAATCTGCAAATCATGCAGTAAAAAGATCACCAGCTAAAGGTTCTAGATACCTAATAATTGATGGTGAATCTAGACCAACATATATTCTCAAACGCCGTTGGGGTCCCATTTTATTTCTATGTGTAGGTGCAATTTGGACATATACTGCACAGCCAAAAGTACGCAGATAAGAAGTATCTGGCTGATGGCCAAATACGAGTTGCACTGGAGAATATTGATGATAAGAAGTGGGACGAAGACGGATTAATGCAGCAGCATGCAAAATAACATGTCCCCAAACAGAAATTGGTAATTGTGTTCGTAATAATAAAGTTCTTGCAATTACCTGGAGACGCTTGATAAGTGACTCTGCTAATCCATTCTGAGTATGAACGTGTGGAACTGGATGCTCAACATCAATCCCAACTGATTTGCAATATTCATCAAATGTCTTGGAAGTAAATTCACCAGCATTATCAAGGCGTATTGATTTAATCGGATGATCAGGAAAATGTGCCCGAAGCCTGATAATCTGTGCGAGTAACCTTGCAAAAGCAACATTACGTGTTGATAATAAGCAAACGTGTGACCATCTGATGGATGCGTCAACTAGGACCATAAAATAGCGGAACGGTTCACTTGGTGGATGGATAAGTCCACATATGTCCCCTTGAATCCTTTGTAGGAATGATGGGGATTCAAAGCCAACCTTAGAATGTGATGGTTTTATTACTAATTTTCCTTGTGAACATGCAGTACATAAATTTTCATGGGATAAAAGAATCTTCTGGTTCTTTAATGGATGTCCATGAGAATTTTCAATGATGTTTCGCATCATTGTAGATCCTGGGTGACTAAGACGATTATGCCAAAGCATAAATATTTTTGGATCTGAGAACTTCTGGTTCATAACTGCATGGACTTCTACATCTCTTATAAGAGTGTAATATAATCCAGATGATAAAGCACGCAGTTTTTCCATAATGAGTTTCTGGCCTGAACTATGAGAAGTAATGCACAGATACTCAATATTCTTATCACTTATAGTTTCTATGTGGTATCCATTACACCGTATATCTTTGAAACTGAGCAGATTTCTTTTGGATCTGCTTGAATATAAAGCATCACTAATACATATTTTAGTATTGTTTGGTAACAATATCATGGCTCTACTGGAGCCTTCTACCAGATCTGCTGGACCTGATATTGTATTAACATTTGCTTTAAGCAAGGTTAAATTCAGAAAGTATTTCTGATTTCGTAGAATCATATGTGTCGTCGCACTATCGGCTAGACATATATCGTCTGTATTTTGCTTTTCAATGTCACTCATCTTATTGTTTAAAGACATATCTATCACAACAACAAAAACAAAAAAAATAAAAATAAATAAAGTACATATCAGATATAGTGGTAAAGAAAAAGAGAGACATATATATATATATACACATGGAATATTTACATAAATATTTCACATGATAACAAAAAATTTACAAGAAGTACTTAATTGGTGTGGACATTTCCATCACCAGTTGAAGTGGTCACTTTATCAGTCGGATCATTTAGAAAATCAGAAACATCAAACTGGACATCCATAAAATCTGAATCTTCCAAGAAATTGGTTTCGGGATTCTTTTCTTTTCCTTTTTCTTTGATTGATGCCTGATAAAGCTCAACCAGATGTTTAGGTGTGCGGCATGTCCGTGACCAATGGTTATGACATCCACATCTGAAACAAACACTATCATCCTTCTTGGGCCCCTTTTGGATATTCTTTCCTTTATCTGGTTTTGCCTTATAAACATTCCACTTCTGGGGAGTGTTTTGATTGTAACCACTTGGACCAAAATAACCATATGATCCTTCACGACCCCGACCCCGACCCCGACCCCGACCCCGACCCCGACCCCGACCACGACCACGACCACGACCATGACCATGGCTACGACCACGGTAGGAACCGTGACCACGACCGCGATTATGTCCTCCAATAATGTTGGCATTCACTTCTGGGAATGCTGTAGAGCCGGTCGGGCGTGATTCGTGATTCATGATCTTTATTAAAAGTTCATTATTTTTCTCGGCAACCAGGAGACATGAGATAAGTTCTGAATATTTTGAGAATCGCCGTTCTCGATACTACTGTTGTAATATCATGTTAGAGGCATGAAAGGTTGTAAATGTTTTTTTTCAACATATCATTTTCTGTTACTTCCTGACCACACAATTTCAGTTGTGTAGTGATTTTGAATAAAGCGGAATTATAGTCAGAAACTGATTTAAAATCTTGGAAGCGTAAATGTTGCCATTGATATCTGGCATTTGGTAACGCAACATCAGGTTGGTTATCAAATCGATCTTTCAATTCCTGCCATAGAACATCTGGTTCCGTGACAGTTAGGTATTAAGCCTTTAGATCTTCATGTAAGTGGTGACGGATAATAACCATGGCTGTAGATTTGTCATGTTCAAATGCATCAGTCGAATTTTCAATAGTGTAATATAGGCCTTCTGATTTCAGGAGTAATCCGGCATCAATAACCCATGACATGTAATTTTCTCCTGACACTTCTAGTGCAACAAATTTTAAACTTGCAAGCTTTGGCATGGTTATAGCTTCTGGTTATCTGAAAATTATAATATGAGTCAGAACTTCTGGTCTGATAAAAATCCGAGGAATTTAAATATTTGTTTGTAAGTAAATAAATCTAGAACTTCAGGTCCCAGTAATGATAAATAAATCCATGAACTCCAGGTTCTGGATGGGTGACCAAATTGTTTAAATAAAAATAGCATAAAAGTAAATAAAGTGCGAGAAAGTAAATTGCGTAAAAAATAAAGTGCGAGAAAGTAAATTCAGAACTGCAGGTCCTGGTATTAATAAATAAAAGTCTAGAAACTTCAAGTTCTAGTAATAATAAATTCAGAACTTCAGGTTCTGGTAATAGATCTAGGAACTTCAGGTTCCAATGGTAATAAATTCATAAGCTTCAGGCTTTAGTAATAATAAATTCAGAACTTCAGGTTCTGGAAATAACAGCATCGTGCTGATAACGTGTTGTAAAATAAATAGAAACAATAGATAATATAAATGATAATGATTAATTAATTAAAGAACAAATAAATAAATAAGAAGTAGAAAAGGATGAGAAAAACGAGAGAGGGGAAGAGAGAAATATATTGCCTTTTATATTGAATTCAAGAGAGAGTACAAATTTAATAATCACAACCCCACTTTACAAAGGAAGCCGGTCACATATATATAGGCAAAGAAGGGAGGGACATTGTTGTAATATTCCACACTTAAACATGAAGCAAATCATAGAAGCTTGCCATGTGTCTTGGCTTACTCAAGAAGCCAAAGGAATGTATGTGGTGGAAAAGCCACACACTTGTAACAAAAACGGGTTTTTGACAGTCTCTTTTGCCATTTTCCCAGTTGGGTCCCACAAGGAATCCTAATGAAGAGAAGTAGCCAATAAGATTTCAAAGATTAGGATGGGATTTCAAAACCTTAGCCAATCAACAGTGAGATAGGACCAATTCATGGGCCCCATACAAAATTTCTGTAGCAAACCACCAAAAGTGTGCATGGGCCGGGCCGCCGGGGCTCTCTAGTCTCTGGACATGTTGTGTAACGTCTATGTTTGTGCTTAAAGGGTGCGTTTGGCACAGACATGGGACAGGACAAGGTGGGACGAACAGGACAGGATAGGACATGTTGTTCCGTATTATATTTGTAATGTCTGTGACAGAATTGTGGACTGTACTATTATGCTGGTATGGCTGGGACAGGACAGGACAGGACAGGACAGGACAAGAGGTTCAAATGACCAAAATGCTCTTATTGTGATTGAAAAATATTCTTAATTAATAATTTTATAAGATTATTTAAGATTGATAGTTGGGATCAAATTAATAAATTTTCAGATATTAAATATTGGGGGAATTACAGTTTAGTCCTTATCTTTTAAGGAAACATCATTTTTTTACCCGACTTACGTGTATTAGGGTCTTTAGTCCTCATCTTTTTGGAAATGCATCAAAAAGGTCCCTCCGTCAGTCAATGGTTAGTCAAAGTTAACTGGTCCATGGGTAAAACGGTACTTTTAGTAATAGAAGTGTCAGAAAGACAGTTTTACCCATAAGGATGCGAAAAGTCTGAAATGCCCCTCTAATAATTACTCTTAAACCCCATTTAAATAAAAAAATGCATCCATCAAGGATTGAACCTTCAACCTTGTGGATAAAAGTAATAGGCTCTAACCAGTTGAGCTACTACAACTCATTATTGAAGGTTTATTGATTTATATGTATATATAGTTATATAATATGTTTAAAATAATTTAAATATATTTATATAATTTAAAATAAACTCATATATATATATAATTTGAAATATATTTAATAATAATATATCAAAAACATATTTAAGAAAAAGAAAATAAGAAAACAAAAGGAAAAAAAATCAAAAAAAAAAAGGGAAATTTTTCTTTCTTTCTTTCTTTCTTTTTAAATTTTGTTTCCCTTTTTAATTATGAGTTTGATTTTCTGGGTTTCTTTATCAAATGGAAATAAGAAAACAAAAAGAAACCCAGAAAATCAAAGCCCGTAGATTTTTTTTTTTTTTTTTTGAATTTTTTTTGAATTTTTTTCCTTTACAAAAAATATTTTATTTCAATTTGATAAAAAAAAAAAAAAAAAAAAAACCCCAGAAAATCAAAGCCTATAAATTGAAAAGGGAAAAAAAATAAAAAATAAAAAAAAAAAAATTTCCGTTTTTTTTTCCTTTTTTTTCCTTAT
Source organism: Acer yangbiense (assembly GCA_008009225.1). Classification (NCBI taxonomy): domain Eukaryota; kingdom Viridiplantae; phylum Streptophyta; class Magnoliopsida; order Sapindales; family Sapindaceae; genus Acer; species Acer yangbiense. The sequence goes on from CM017762.1 coordinate 12,513,666, forward strand.
TTTCTTTTCCATAAATCTGTTTTGATATATTATTATTAAATATGAGTTTATTTCAAATTATATATATATATATATGAGTTTATTTTAAATTATATAAACATATTTTAAATTATTTTAAACAAATTATATAACTATATATACATTTAAATCAACAAGCCTCCAACAATGAGTTGGAGTAGCTCAATTGGTTAGAGCTTGTTGCTTTTAACCATGAAGTTGAAGGTTCAATCCTTGATGGATGCATTTTTAATTTCCTAATATTAAATGGGTTTAAGAGTAATTGTTAGAGGGGCATTTCAGTCTTTTTGCATTGTTTAGGGGTAAAAACCGTCTTTTTGACACTTCTATTAACGTTGACTGTCAACTTTTGGTCAGAGGGACTTTTTGATGTATTTCCAAAAAGATGAGGACCAAAACCCTAATACGCATAAGTCAAGTAAAAAAGTGACGTTTCCTTAAAAGATAAGGACCAAACTGTAATTTCCCCTTAAATATTTAAGATATTCAAGAAGTTAAAAATAATGCAATTTAAGAAACTAATATATATATATATTAAAATTTATCTCCACCATTCATATTCGTGATGGATGGTGAAGATTAAATAGAATTTACCCAAAAAAACACAAACTAAAAAATGAATATATATATATATATATATATAATTAGGTGAAGATCCAATCTCCACCGTCCATCGATCATGATGGACGGTGGAGATCCAATCTGGGATTGGTCTCCACTCTCCACCAACATCTGTTTCAACAATTTTTTACTGGGAGATCAACCTTTTTTTTACTTAAAAATTAAAACTTCATCAAACCCAGCTTCAATCAAACCACCAGATTCAATCACCAGGTTCAATCAAACCACCAGTTGAGATGGAAATGGGTGAGAAAACCACTACCGGGCTCAATCAAACCACCAGCTTCAATCAAACCACTGGCACCATCGTCAACACCAAACCACCAGCTTCAATCAAACCCAAAAACCATCCATCACCACATCCACCACCGGGTTCAATCAAACCCAGCCACAACTTCACGAATCCCCACAAGCCTCGCCACCGACGACGCAATCCCGATTTTGTATTTTGATCGCTGTGAATCGAAAACTCCAAATCGAGAACCCTAAATCGATTTCTCAAAATCGAAATCAAAAAAGCCACCACCTCCAAAATCGAAGGTCAGAACGGAGATAGAGACAAGCAGGAGAGACTGAGATCTTTGCTCCTCACCAACGGCCAAAAGAGAGAGAGAGAGAGAGAGAGGAGAGAGAGAGAGAGGAGAGAGAGGAGAGAGAGAGAGAGAATGGGTGGGTTTTCTGAGAGAGAAGCGTGAAAATGGGGTTGAGTTTTATTTTATATTGGTATTTTTGGAAGATTTGGGGGCAAAAATGTCTTTTCCAGACTTGTCCATGGGACAAGTCTGGCCGAGCTATTTGGGTGGGACAAGTCTAGCCGAGCTATTTGGGTGGGACAAGTTTTTGGGTTTCTTGTCCCACCTTGTCCCGTCCGTCCCATGCTAATAGCGTGCCAAACACGGGACAACTTTCCCGTCCTGTCCCGCGTACCAAACGCACCCAAAAGGCACAATTAGGGCACCAATTATTTTCATGGGGTCATCACAACACAACACAGCGACTGCTTCTCTGTTTCAAGTCTCAACTTTCAATAATTGAACCGCTAGTGTCCCAAACTAACACATCAACCTACCCCAATATACCTTCCAATAGCCACTTTAATCCTTCAAAAAAAACAAAGTTTCTTATTGTAATTTTTTTTTGTTTCATGGTCACGGAGATGATGAAAGCAGCGAATGCTATGGGAGGCAAGACGGCAAGAGCCTACGATGGCTGTTTGAGGAAGCGGGCACGGTGGTATTGCGTGGCAGATGATGCTTTTCTCTGCCAAGGTTGTGATTCATCAGTCCCTTCAGCGAACCAGCTCGCAAGCAAGCACGAGAGGGTTCGACTCGAAACTAGAACATTGTCATCATCATCTAGATATAAGTGTTATTGAATCATAGAAGCTCAAAAATTCTATTAATAAACTAAATAAACTTTTCATGAATTTCATATATTTCTTAAAAAAATTCTCTTAACCATTATAAACCGGGATCAAACCAACATTTAACTCACGATTGAAACGTATAATTAGATTGAATTGGACCACACATTGATGTACTATTTATGTCATTATACCTAGAAGAAGCACAAACTAATTATATCAAGGGTACGGATAGTGACACACATAAAAGTTATTAGTACACTCATGTCTAAAATTTAAAAATAAATATTACTATAAGCACCCATCATAATGCCAATAGTACCCTCATTGAAATAAATATATTCATTTTAATACATATTATTTATAACCACTCTTAAATTATTATCACACCCAATTTATAAAAAAAATAAAAATAAAAAATAAAATCATATTGTTTTTGGAATCAAATCCTCTTTTAATAATAATCCAATTTACTTTGGAAAATATCTCGGATGTAGGAACCTTATAAAAGGGAATATGTGGAACCTTATATGGGGGATTTTCAAAATGAAATTATCTTATTTTTACAGCTATCTTTATAAAATAAAAATAAAAACTAATTGATATCTACGGTTATCTTTTAAAATAATAATAAAATTAAATTTAAAAAAAAAAAAAACGTGTTGATATCTACAGACTACAGCTATCGTTACAAAAAATAAAATATATATTTTGTTTATTGATAGAGTTCATAACTATACATTAAAGAAAGACAAAAACAATATGATAATCATGTGATAATGAGAAAGTTTGATAATTGACATAAAATTAGAGTTTAATTAGGGTTTATCATATGTTTTTTTTTTTTTTTTTTTTTGAAAGTTAAGTTTTTTTTTTAATAAAGAAATATAGCTGAAGGTATTGGTATAATTAATGAGTATATATAGTATTTGGTTTATTTTTAATTAAAGTAATTTGTCCTTATTAGCAAATTTCTATTGGGATATTTTTGTTATTAAATTTTTTAATAAAATATGGGTATACTAATAAGTTTATGAGTGTCAATATCGACACCCGCATATCAATAATAAAGGCCACCAAATTAATTAAAAACATTCTGTCAAGCCTTGAGAGAATGTTGTTGATTAAACCATGTCCAGCAAAAATCGACCATTCAATTTTGGCTAAAAGGAATCAATCATCATCAAAAAAAAAAAACAAACAAAACAAAACAAAACAAAACAAAAAAAAAAATCTATTGAAAGGAATAATTAGGTAAAGTTGTTATAAAATTTAATGAGAAAATTAAATCACATTAAGGGCCAGTTTGGTATTGCTGTAATTTTTATAATAGTCACTGTTAGCTGTGCTGAAAGAATAATCAACTGTGAAGTTAATCAGCAGATGTTTGGATAATTAAACTTTTAAAACTACTGTATAGCTCAAAAGCAGTATACATATGTTTGGTAATTTTATTTCAAAAAAGATGACATTAGTTACAATGACTAAAATAGACATGATTTTAAAACCTTATTTCATTTTTTTTTTTCATTAATTATATATATTAAATCAATATTTAATTAGAATATTTAAATTAGATAAAAAATTCCATAAGAACAATAAAAATATTTTTATAAGATTTTATAAATCAAATCAATATTTAATTGGAATGTTTAATTTTAAGATGACATAAGATATATAAATGATTTTAATTTGATTTCATAAGGATAATAATGATATTTTAAAAGATTCATTAATTGCTTAAATGGATTATTCTATAATCACTTTCAAAAAGTAACTCCCCCATCTACTTCTTAAAATCACTGTTAAAACTTGCCAAATTATCAATTAATCACTTTGGAAGTTTTACCAAACATCATTTTATGCCAAAATATAAAATAAGCTGATTTTAACTTCTCAAAAGCAATACCAAACTGGCCCTAAATTTATATACTTTGATTCTATCCACTGAAGATAATGATTGAAATCTAATCATAGTCAATTAGATATTAAAAGTTATGGCATTTATATTCTGGCCAAAATAAGCCACAAATTTTGGTTCCGTGCACTTTTTTATTTGAGATAATGTCTATATCCAAAATGGTTATTAAATAGTTATAAAGAAATAAAGAATATTGTGATATTGTACTAAAAAGAAACTTAGGGGTCGTTTATTTTTTCCACTTAAGACTTAATGGGTCTGAATTGAACTTATTAAGTTGTTTTTTTTTTTTTTTAAATGGTCAAACAACTTAACAATATCAAAAAACAACTTTAAAAAAAAAAAAAAAAAAAAAAAAAAAAAAAAAAAAGGTAAGAAATCATGACTTTTAGCTTAATTCCAAATCACTGAATTATAATTAAAATATTTTCTTCCAAGTCTATCTTCCAAAAAAGAAATATTTCTAAATTTATCCTAAGTTGATATGGTGTAGAATTATTTTTTTAACATATTTATTATTTTAAAAGGCTTTTAGAAAGAAAGAAAAAAAAAACCCCTAATTACTTCTCATATTGAAATCTTCCTAGGATTAAACAATTGAATTTCTCTCCTATCAAATCCTGGTAAGAACTTTTTTTTTTCCTACGTGTAGTGGCAGTTATAGATAACTCTTTAAACATAATCTAAAATGATAATTTGTTATGATTGTCATAGTTGCAGTTATATAATTTATCAATATTCTTTTTGTGGTTGCATTTGATATTGAGTAGATTTCGTGGCTTGAAGAAGTTATAGAATAATTGTTTATATATATATATATATGTGTGTGTGTGTGTGTGTGTGTGGTGTGTGTACCGATGTATATAATTTAGGGACCTATTTCAAAAAAAAAAAAAAAAAACTGGTTTCTGGTTGCATATGATCCAAAAAAAAATTGGTTTCTAGAATTATATACTAGATATTTGGACAATATGTAAAATTGAATTTGAACTTTTTTTTTTTTTTTTTACAATAATCGAACTTGAACTTCGTTTGCAGAATAACATGCAAAATTATATTTTTATATGAATTTTTTATTTTGTTAAATTAAACTTTGTTTGCTGAAGAATATGTAAAATCTTATAAAGAATGTTGCATGTTAAATTATTTCTTTTAATTAGTATGGGTATAGATGTAAAATTACTTTTTTTCATACAATTTTATTTTTAAAAAACAAACACGTTGACAGTACATTCAGAAGTGAGGAACAAAAAAAAAAACATATTATTCAGATTCAGATTTCAATCACTATTCAGTATTCAGTAAAATTCAGAACTATTCTGTCTTCAGACAAAAAAAACAAACGACCCCTCAGATCATTAATTCACTTAGGCCTTGTTTGGCTAGGGTTTTAGAGAGCTTAAAAGCTCTTTTGGGGTCCAAAACTCCAAAAGTGGCTAAAGAGCCAGTTTGGATGATTTATCAAAAAATCTTATGAAATTCAGACAAAAAAACAAACGACCCCTTAGATCATTAATTCACTTAGGCCTTGTTTGGCTAGGCTTTTAGAGAGCTTAAAGCTCTTTTGGGGTCCAAAACTCAAAAGTGGCTAAAGAGCCAGTTTGGATGATTTATCAAAAAATCTTATGAAATTTGAAAGCTCTTTTGTCCAAAGCCAAGCCCAACATGCTTCAAGTAAAAAGCTTTCCATAGTTCGGGAAGCTGAAATTTTATTTAATGAATTTTTCGTATTACCCTTTTTACCCTTATTATAAATTACAAATCAAAAATTTCATTTGTATCCCATCAAACCTAGCCACCACCAAGTGAGAAGCATCATCGCCACCAGCGACCCGCGCCTAGCCCCGCCACCACCACCGCCGCCACCGCCAAACGCCACCTGCAAGGCTTTGAACATAGGCGAACTTCCGAACCTCGCTCTCTCTGACTTTTTTTTTCCAGGTAAGGCACTGCTCTTCATCTTGCAAGCTGTAACGTTCTTATGTCAAGTATTTGATTCTCTGCTTTCTTGTTGATTCTCCTTCTGTTTTAGTGATATAGAGTATATAAACTGTAAATTTAGATATATCGAATTATTTGACTTGCACAAAAGATAAAAATCCATGTGCTCTTATCGAGGAGGTGTAACATTCCATAAATCAAAAGGCCAGCACATCCTTAAGAACCCTTTACTAGTTGACTCCATTGTCCAAAAAGCTGGGATTTAGAGCACTGATGTCATTCTTGAAATTGGTCCTGGTACTGGAAATCTCACCAAGAAGCTTCTAGAAGCTGGCAAGATGGTCATTGCTGTTGAGCTCGACTCTCGTATATATGGTTCTCGAGCTGGACAGGGCACCCCTTATTCTACTCGCTTGAAGGTTGGTGTTCAAATCATTTTACGTTAAGAAGCGTGCTTTTGGTTCAGTATCTTGATCAATCGAGTATGTTTTATGAGGTTTTCACTTTAGTTTTAGAGATGTTTGTCATCAGAATCCAGAAGTGGTGATCAAATTTGATAAGTTGATGTTCTCTAATTTATTGTCCTCAAAATATGGTCTCCTTTTCAAGGCAGAGAAACAACTTAAGATCCCTTAATTAGTTTATGCATCTCTGCTGACCATCATTATATATTCTTTGGAAGAAGGTGATCTGAGTGCCATAGAGTTGTAAAGTTAACTAAAACTCTCATTATTTGCTGCTCTTGAAATATTCACAGGTCATTCACGATGATGTGCTCAAGACTGATCTTCCCTACTTCGATATATGCGTGGCTAACATCCCTTACCAAATCTCCTCTCCCCTCACATTCAAGTTGCTGCTTCACCAACCTGCCTTCAGATGCGCTGTCAATGTGTTCCAGAAAGAATTTGCGATGAGACTGGTTGCGCAGCCTGGTGACAAGCTTTACTGGCTGTCTTTCAATGAATACCTAGCTCTATGCCCGAGTCTCTCACCTGCTCAAGGTTGGGAAGAACAATTTCCGCTCTCCACCTAAGGTTGATTCCTCAGTTGTTCGAATTGAACCCAGGAAACCACGTCCCGAAGTGAATGCTAAGGAATGTGATGGATATATTCGGATTTGTTTCATTAGAAAGAATAAAACATTTGGCTCAATTTTCAGACTGAAACATGTCCTCTCATTGCTTGAGAAGAACTACAAGACCCTGCAGGCACTACAGTCCTCACAAAATGCTTCCATGGGAAATACCAATATTGGAATGGCTATAATATCGAGTCTATGGGACTTTAAAGAGGATCAAAACATGGAGATGGATGTTGGAAGTGACAATGAAATATGGAGGTGGAGGATGGTGACGATGACGAGGACACAGAAGGTGAGGTTTCGGAGTTCAAGTTAAGGTTTTGGATGTGTTGAAGGAGGGACAGTTCTAAGAGATGAGGGCATCCAAGGTCACATAACAGGAGTTCTCATTTTTGGGGGTTGTTTATGATTCAATTGCCGGAGAATTAGGGCCCGTCCTGTAACGTTTTTTGAAGGGTGTTTTTGTTTTTGGATTTCGAAAATAAAAATGAGAATGAAAACAGTGTTTTTGGTTTCAATTTCGAAATCCAAATACGCGTCTGGTAGCATATCCTGGAATTTGTATTCCGAATATGAAAACGTAAAAAACGCGTCCGTTAGGTTATCCAAAATATATCAAAAATTATAAAAAATTGATTTTATTTAATTTTTTATTTTGGGTCAGTATTTGCAACTGACAGCACCAGGTTGGCGCCACCGCAGCTCGGCCAAGTCAACGGTGTCGGCAAGATCGCCGGGATGTGCGACGGCTAGGCTGGTGGCGGAAAGGGCCGGCGGTGGCTGGATCAGCGGAAGGAAGAAGAAGAAGCCGTCGGGGAAGAAGAAGAAGATGGTGGAGCGGTCGGCGCGTGCGGCGCGTGCAGCTGATTCCGGCATCGTTCTGCAGCGACGCTGCCTGGGTTTTGTAGATCGGCCTCTGAGGATCCAATCTATGGTGGTTTCGGCCTCTGAAAAAGAAGAAGAAGAAGAAGAAGAAGATTCCGGCGAGAAGAAGAAGACCGAGGCTATCGAGCAAGAAGAAGAAGAAGAAGAAGAAGACGAGGCTGTCGAGCAATTCCGGCGAGGAGAAGAAGAAGAAGTCAAGCAAGAAGGAAGAAGAAACTGTCGAGCAAGAAGGAAGAAGAAAAAAAAAAAAAAAATTAGTTTTTTATTTAGATTGAAAAACAAAACGAAAAACAAAATGAAAAACATCAAAAAGTTGTTTTGGAAATTTTTCACTTTTAATACTGATGTTGTTTTTTGTTTTTGTTTTTGTTTTGCAAATAAAATGAAAAACAAAATGGAAAACGATAACGAATGCGTATTCGAAATTGGATTTGGAAAATGAAAACAAAAACAGCCTTGTAAAACGATACAGGACAGGCCCTTAATGTTTTGATAATTTTCTTATTTCTTTTATCATTAAGATTTGTTTTAGAACAATTATCAACTTAATTTGTAATAAATTATTATGCATTGATGTATTTATAATTTTAAATGAATTTTATTACATTATTTATTTTAGTATAATTTTTTTTTTTTAAGGAAATATAATAGAAAGAATGTTATAATATGAAGTAAACTTTTATTAAAAAAAATGTACATATATTATTTATTCCAATTAAGATAAAAATGTCATATTATAGTTAGAAGAGATTTTACATTGTTACAACCAAATATGATCAAAAGCTAGTGTCATATCATAATTATAAGTGATTTTAAATGTTCCAACCAAATAGTCTTAAAAGCTCTTCTTCAACCGTCAAAAGTCAAGTAAAAGCTATCCCAAACGAGCACTTTGTCATCCAGTACTGGATTTGTATAATTGTGGTCCTGATTAATTGAACCAATATCATCTAATAAATGTAGTAGTTGCATTGACGAGATGAGGTTAGTCCGGTGGTAAATCCATCACACCTGCAACATGAGGTTGGGGTTCGAGTCCTCCATCTCTTAAAAAAAATCCCAAATTTATGTAATTGTGTAATATTTCCAAAAAAAAAATGAAATAGTTGCATTTGCTTTTGCAAAAAGAATTCAAATTGCTGTTCATAATTCTAGAAACACATCAACCTACTATACAGTACTTTGTAATTGTTAATATACTCAAATCAAGTAAATTTGAATCGTTTCAAATTCATCAGAAACCTCTCTTAACACTACAAGAAAGTAATCATATTAAATAATTGCTATGTTAGGTTTTGGTTTGTATTCTCAAGTAAACCCAATATTAACCAAATGAGACTCAACCGATGTGAAACTTTCTGGAGACGTGGGAAAACGTTTGGAAGTTGGAGGTGGTGTTTGAGGGAGGTTTGAAGACCAAGAAGAACTGAAGAAGAAGAAGAAGAGCGATGTACCTAGCGTTGTGCGTTAGACAACACCCGCAGCAGTCTAGGGAGCGTTGTAGTACATGCATTTCTACAATGTATGACAATATGAGATCAATGCATGAGCATACTAAATAATGTGTGTGAATGTGTTATTACCAAATGAGCTCTACTATGTAGGGACATATATAGATGCAATGTATGTGTGTGCAGTTTGCTCAACGATGCAGGGACACACATGTATGAATTGTGTGTGTGTGCGCTTACGCCTTGCAAGAGGAAGAAGAAACTTGATATCTTAGCATCCAAGAAAACACTTTTTTTCTCTTGAAGACGATATTTGTATGAGAAGTTGCTTTTCTCCTTTGAAGCTCCTTTCCACCAAGAAACACGTAGGCAACTAGCCATTACAAATAAAGAAAGTTTTGCAATGAAATCAAGCCAATACAAATCTAAATCCTTATATCATGGTAGCTAATTCAACAGCTGTTTCATTCCCACTAAAGATGAAAGATCCATGCGGATTTCTACTCACATTAGGGTGTGGACTTCCACTCCCACTGGGGATGGAGGATCCATGTAGAATTTCACTCCCACTAGGAATGGAGGATCAAGTTAGATTTTAATTTACCGTCACTCGCGTATTAACAAAGATTATCCAATTCCTAAAATCAGATATCTATATCAAACTCGCTTCTACTAAAAAATTCATTCTCTAATAATGACATCTTGTGATTCTAATTCAGTCACACTTCTATTTAATTGTACACCATCGTTTATTTATCCTTTGGAATGCATAGAGTATCAAACAAAGATACAATTTCTCTTATTGCATCCAATTTCTCATTTCTATGAGATGGATAATAAACATAACCTACATACCCCCAGGGTTGTAGATTAGTCAAACCATGCTACTTACTTGTCTAGAATTCATAAGGTGTGGAAGTGTCTGATCTAATGGAACATGATTCAGTAGGCAGCAATGAATTAAGCTATTTTCTAGTAAGATACTAAAAATTTACTTGCGCCATCACAGACTTAACCATTTCCAATAGTATTTTATTCCCACTTTCCGCTACACTATTTTGCTGCGGAGTCCTAGGAATAAATAAATATCTTTCCATACCTTTCTTGCTAAACAATTCCTTGAACCGTTTAGAAAGATATTTATGCACTCGGTTTACTCTTTAAAGTTTATCATCTAATATGATCCTCAACCAAACAATCTGATGCAATCCAATGCTTTCAATTCATGGTAGATCAAATAGACAAGACCGAGAAGTCTAAAGATATCAGTGAATGTAACTAGATATGAAATTTCATGTCTAGCATTTACACTCATTCAATCACAAATGTTTTAATGAATTAGTTACAATGGAATTCCTGATCTAGTTCCTTACTAAATGGTTTTCTAGTTGTTTTTCTTGCTAGATAATTTGCATGACTTTTTAGATAAATGAGTCCAATTAGTTCTCTCTGATTGATATACTCATTCTATCTAGTCCAACAAGACTTAATTTAGCATGCCAAAATATTAGCATCATCACCATTTCAATGATTGAAAAACAAAAATAATTATAATCGTCCAAACTGACGTTGTTGTATGCATAAATTCGCCAACCCCGACACGTCATCAAAAAGAGTCAATAAAGATTGCCACGTCACTCATTGACCGGTCAATAAAGGAAATGTGACAAGTCAATGTCAAAGTACCTCGAAACCAAAAAGGTCAGAAACACGCTCGCCGAAACTGGATATGTACTCGCCAAATCTAGATATATGGTCGCCGAAGAAACGAAACCCAGAAATAAATGTACTCGCTGCACCAGCATACTGGGCCTAAACCGACTCGGTAGAAACACGGAAATAAACCCTACACTTTAGAAAACCCATAACAACAAGGAATCAAGGGGGGAAAAGGAGAAAACCTATCTGTATCCGCAGCAACGTAGGATTCCCAGTACGAATCTGAAAGGAAATCCTACTATGAGCAGGACTAAAATCAAGGGAAAAACCTTAATATCATGTATAAATAGAACCACCTATCCCACGAGAAGGGGGTTCAGAAAATCGAGAGAAAAGAGAAACTGTAAGAGAGATCTAAGCGTGTAATAAGGCAACGAAAACCTAGTATTATTTTTCTGCCCTCAGGGGCGCCGTGGTTTTTTCCCATTCAAGGGTTTTCCACGTAAAATCTGTCTTTTGCATGCGTTCTTAATTTTCTTGTTTTATATTAAATTGATATAATTGTTGAGTGCGTGGCAATCCAAATTTCACCGTCAACAATTGGCGCTAGAAGGAGGGGGGGTTACAAAAAACTTCGAGGAACCCTTGCGAATTAAAGAACATGAACATGAACATGAACAACGACAGTGATAGAGACGTTAACTCCAGCGGAGATCAGGTTATTGAACCAGCTGCGCCGACAGGAGATAGGGCAGTAACGATCGGGGAACAATCGGCGGCAACACCAGGGACTAGGGCCGTCGACCCTGGGATTCTGTAGCACTTCCAAGCTGCGTTGGTAAACCTAATCAGCGAAGCCAACAAGATACGGCTTTCGCTTCCCATCGGTTTGGGAGTTTCATCTCCTTATGAGTTAACCACCCTGGAATCCATCCTCCCGGAAGGCTACGATCAGAAGTTCACATCGCAATCCCTGATACTTCAAGCAAGACAATCCGCCGAGGAGACTCCCCAGGACCACCCAGAGTATTTCGAAATGAGAAAACAAAGGAAAGGAAAAGATGTGATGAATGAAGAATCCAGAGAGGAGCGAGACCAGGTGCAGACACATGGGGTCAATTCCAGTGACACATACCAACGGAACCGACGGAGACACCGTTCTATCTCGTCTGAAGATAAGAGTCCACGTCCACAAAGAGAGTTACGGTCCAAAAGAGCACGGCGAAGGAGATCCGAAAGCACAGAAGATCGAAGGAGCCCGGATAATAGGAACAACCATGGGAGAATGAAAATTAAGAGCATACTTGATCCAGCAGGAGAGCCAACTGGTCAGCGAGATGTCACCCTACAAGAGCTATCAAGAAAGGTTTCAGCGATGGCACGAAGGTACGGTCGTAACGTATCTTCAGATGATGAGTCAGACAGCCCATTCATTGAAGATATTGCTCGCACCCAATTCCCAGACAGATTTAGAATGCCAACCATTGAGCAGTACAAGGAGAACAGGGACCCGAAGGAGCATGTTCGCCGATTCCGCAACATCATGGCCCAGTATTCATCTAATGACGGGCTTTTATGCCTCACTTTCCCTCAAACGTTCGGCGATCTCGCCTCTAGGTGGTTTAGAAGACTTCCGTCCGGAAGTATAAGCAGTTTCTCAAACCTCAGCAAGGCGTTCATAAGACAGTTCATGGGGGACTGTGCAGAGAAGGAAGTCACTCGCTCATCTATCAAATTTGAAACAGGAGCACAATGAGTCAATCAAGAAGTACCTAGCAAGATTTGGTAAGGAAGTTGCTCAAATTGAAGATGCCAGCGATGTAGCTGTGATCGCCGCTTTCACCAATGGGTTACAAAGCGGGCGATTATCTTTTGACCTGTGAAGAGAGAGACCAAAAACTTATGAGGAGATGATGGAAATAGCTGGCGACTATGCATTAGCAGCAGAAGAAGAAGAAGTAGCACAAGGGGGTAGCTACGTGCATGGACACAAACCTGACTCAAAATCGGATCGAAAGGATGACGAGAAGACGGTATCACGTGATCGCCAGAGAGACGAGAAAGGCCAAAAGGGGCACTCGAGAGAAAGCAAAGGAAATCCTCAAGCCAGTAGGTTTCGAGGAAGGTACAACCATTACACCCCTTTGACCGGCGATCAAGAGGAGATACTTTCTGTGGTGGAAGACAAAGGACTCGCTAAATACCCTCGACAGCAGTCAGCGAATGCCAGGAGAGACACAACTAAGTACTGCCGATTCCACAAAGATCATGGGCATGAAACCTCAAAGTGTTTTCAGCTGCGTGACCACATTGAAAGTTTGATCAGAGATGGGCACCTGAAGGATTTTGCTTTGAAGGGAGATAAATATGGTGGTCGCCAGGATAGCCGCCAAGGAAACGGGCAGGAGAGGAAAAATCCAAAGGGGAACAGCCCTAACGCCACCATAAACACCATTTTCGGCGGACCTCATACTGGGAGAAGCAATCGAGAAAGGATGTCAGAAGTTCGAGAAGTAATGTATGAAAGCAGAAGCATGGAGATCAATTCTGTACAGAGAAGCCCCAAGAAGGGAAGGGAAGAGAAGGACATGATCCTATAACATTTACAGCAGAAGACTCAGACGGGATAGATGCAAAACCTAACGATGCAATCGTCGTGGGGGTTCGAATAGCCCATAGGGATGTCCTTCGGGTGATGATTGACAATGGAAGTTCAGCCGATATCTTAAGTGCCAGAGTATATGATGAATTACGACTGGACAGAAAAGATCTCGAACCATTCCATGTACCACTAAAGGGATTTGGTGGCGCAGAAGTTAGGTCGTTAGGAACTGTGAAACTGCCGGTGAGATTTGGTACAGCACCATGCCGGCGAACAATCCTTTTGGACTTTGCCGTGGTTGACATCCACAATTGGCTGTATAATGCTTTACTTGGCCGACCGTTTCTTAACAAAGCTCGAGCTGTTACTTCAACCCATGTATTGAAAATAAAATTCCCTACAGAATTTGGTGTCGGAGAATTGAGAGGGTCACAGGAGATGGCTCGCCGCGCCAACCTATCAATCTTCAAAGATAAAGCAGGGATGGAAACCTTAAACATATTCGAAGTGGACAGGGAGGTGCAGGAAGATAGTCCGGGAAACTTCGAACTGGACCCAAGGGACAAAACGAGCAGAGAGAAAGAAGAACCAACTGAGTCAGTTATTCTAGACGAAGCGGAACCAGACAAAACAGTAAAGATCGGAGCAAGGCTGGCTAAACAAGTTAAGAAAGATGTGACAAACTTGTTGAAGGAATATAGGGGGATTTTCGCTTGGTGCCACGAAGACATGCCAGGGATTGATAGAAGTGTAATTTCGCACAATCTGGCTGTGAATGAGAAATGCAAACCGGTTGTGCAAAAAAGGAGAAGTTTCAACCCAGAAAGAAGTGCAGCGATAAAGGAGGAAGTATCAAAATTGCTCGCCGCAAGGTCAATCAGAGAAGTTAAGTACCCAGAATGGGTGGCGAATGTGGTCTTAGTGAAAAAGAAAAACAATCAATGGAGGATGTGCGTCGACTTCACCGATCTGAACAAAGCCTGCCCCAAGGATAGCTTCCCGCTACCAAGGATTGACCAGTTAGTCGATGCAACAACTGGACATGAAACGTTGAGCTTCATGGATGCATATTCAGGATATAACCAAATAAAGATGCACAAGCCAGACGAAGAGAAGACAGCGTTCACCACAGATCAGGGGTTGTATTGTTACACGGTCATGCCATTCGGCCTAAAAAACGCTGGGCAACTTACCAGCGCTTGGTCAACAGAATGTTCGCCAGACAAATCGGGAGAAATATGGAAGTCTACGTTGACGATATGCTAAAAAAAGCACCACAGCGGATAGACATACAGATGACCTAAGGGAAACATTCGACGTGCTGGTCAAGTATGGAATGAAGTTGAATCCAGCAAAATGCGTATTCGGCGTACCATCTGGGAGGTTTCTCGGATATCAAGTACATCAAAGGGGAATAGAGGTGAACCCTGAAAAAATCCAAGCACTAGCAAAAATGGTCTCGCCAAGAAATCTGAAAGACGTTCAAAAACTCACAGGGTGCTTAGCATCGCTGAGCAGATTCATAGCCAAATCAACAGACCGATGCCTACCTTTTTTCAAAGCTCTAAAAAAGGGAAAGGGAATCGAGTGGAATGAGGAGTGTGAAAAGGCTTTCCAAGCCTTGAAAGATTACCTGGGGCAAGCGCCGCTGCTATCAAAACCAGAAACAGGAGAAACATTGTACATGTACTTGTCCGTCTCTGGAGCAGCCACAAGTTCCGTGCTAGTAAAACAGGAAGATGGGATCCAGAAACCAATATACTACACCAGCAAAGCACTGTTGCCAGCCGAAACCAGATACTCGCCGGCTGAAAAATTGGCACTAGCTCTAATAACAGCAGCGAGGAAACTGGGGCCATATTTCCAGGCTCATAAAATCAGAGTATACACCAACTGCCCACTGAAGTTAATCCTGCAGAAACCAGAAGTATCCGGTCGATTAACAAAGTGGGCAATCGAGTTAAGTGAATTCGATGTAGAGTACCTCCCAAGGACAGCAATTAAAGCCCAGGCAGTGGCAGACTTTGTAGCAGAGTTCACCGAACCAAACATGGAAGTAGCGAGAATGATGGAGGAACAAAATAAGAAAATATTCAAATGGCAACTCCGCGTTGACGGCTCATCAAACACGCATGGCAGCGGGGCAGGGGTAGTAGTGTCAACCCCAGAAGGAGATTCAGTCGAATGTGCCTTGCGTTTTGACTTCAAAGCTACCAACAATCAAGCCGAGTACGAGGCACTCATAGCAGGTTTAAAAATTAGCACAGTCCTAGGAGCAGACGAAGTGGAAGTTTTTAGCGACTCTCAAGTTGTTGTCAATCAAGTACTAGATGAATACCAGGCAAGAGATGAGAGCATGATCACCTACCTGGAATTGGCAAAGGAGCTATTAGAAAGATTTAAAGAATACAGAATTGTTCATGTCCCCCGAGAAGAAAATGAGAAAGCTGATGCCTTGGCCAAACTGGCATCTGCCACAATCAGCATCTGGCCCAAAAATATTTCTATGATCCGCTTATTGCAGCCGAGTATAGTTAAAACAAAGGAAGTTGGGGCAGTCTTTGGCGAAAGGGACAGCTGGATCACACCAATCAAAGAATATCTCATCAATGATGTACTCCCAAGTGACCCGTTAGAAGCAAAGCGGCTGAAGTACAGAGCTACAAGATACTCAGTACTCAATGGAGAACTGTACAAAAGGGGATACTCGAGGGCACTGCAGAGATGTGTTGGGCCTGAAGAAGCAGAAGGTATCCTGAGAAGCATACATAGTGGAAATTGTGGGAACCACGCTGGGGGCGCCAGTCTAGCCCACAAAACATTAAGGCAGGGTTTTACTGGCCAACACTGTTCGCCGACTCCAAAAGGGTGGCAGCGAGATGTGAGGCTTGTCAGAAAATTGCTAATAACATCCGACAGCCACCTGAACTCTTGCAAAGTATTACCTCGCCTTGGCCGTTCGCCATGTGGGGAATTGACTTGATCGGCCCAATGCCAACAGCAACTGGAGGAGCAAAACATGCCATAGTAGCTGTGGATTATTTTACAAAATGGGTAGAAGCCGAGCCATTGGTACACATAACAGAAGCAAACACTGTAAGCTTTGTGAAGAAAAATATCCTTTACAGATTCGGGATACCAAACACCATCATCACGGACAATGGGACCCAATTCGACGGGAGGAAATTCAGGGAGCTATGTGATAAGTACGGCATCAACAACTACTACGCCTCTCCAGCACACCCACAGACGAATGGCCAGACTGAAGCAGTAAACAAAATCATAAAACATAACCTGAAGGCTAAATTGGCAGTTAAAAAGGGCAGCTGGGCAGACGAATTACCACAGGTACTTTGGGCATATCGAACCACAGAAAGGAGTTCAACAGGCGAGACCCCATATTCCATGGCATATGGAGCTGAAGCTGTCATTCCCGTGGAAACATCTTTCTCTTCGCCGAGGGTGCAACTTTTTCAGCCAGAAATCAACATTGATATGCTAAAGTGCGGCCTAGATGAGTTAGAAGAAAGAAGAGAGCGCGCGCAAATAAGGAATACTGCGTACCAACATAGGGTAGCCAGATATTACAACTCACATGTGCGTGAAAGAAGGTTCTCGCTGGGCGACTTAGTGCTGAAAAGGGTGAACCAAGGAACAAAAGACAAAGCTGCAGGGTCACTCGCAGACAAATGGGAGGGGCCTTATCAGATTACAGGCATAGCTGGCCACGGGGCATATCGCATCACTCGAGAAGGTTTTGGCGAACTACCCCGTCCATGCAATGCGCAGTACTTGAAGATATATTATCCGTAACTTGGGGGTCAAGTTTAGAATTGGTGTGAGCCTTTTATTTTTTCTTAGAACAGTTTTCGTTTTAGTATTTTTTTTTCTTTTCTTTGTGATTATGTTAACAAAGTTGCAGGAATTATCCAAATAAAGAGTAATTTATTACTGAGAAATCGTGACTTGACTCGCCAATTACAAAGGGCACTCACCGACATATGTCAATACCATTGCGTAAAGACGAGTTTCGTACTCGCAGCAGTGAGAATAAGTGACAACTCAACGAAATTAAAGCAAGCCAAAAGCGACTTAGTCGCCATAGCCCAAGCTACAGAAATTGGGGATCGCCCCCACAAGGAGAATAAGATCTCCGGAGAAAAACTTGGTGTGGGCAAATACGTCCTGAATAAGCACCAAGTACGCCAGAACTCAGCAATGGCAGCTGAATAAATAAAAACATGTTAAAAACTTGGTGTATGGTCGGATACGTCCTGACAAACACTAAGTACGCCAAAATCCAGCAATGGCAGCTGAATACAAAATATGTTAAAAACTAGTGAAACGCTAAGTACGCCAAAATCAGCAATGGCAGCTGAATACAAAATATGTTAAAAACTTAGTGAAACGCTAAGTACGCCAAAATCCAGCAATGGCAGCTGAATACAAAATATGTTAAAAACTTAGTGAAACGCTAAGTACGCCAAAAATCCAGCAATGGCAGCTGAATACAACAAAAATGCTACAAAGTGAAACACTAAGCAAAAAATCAGCGAATAGCAGCTGAATACACAAAAATATGCTAAAAACTTGGTGAAATACTGAGTAAGTCAAAATTCAGTAAAAGCAGCTGAACAAAGAAAAAGTTTATAACTTCTTATAAATAAAGTCATTTACAATTAAAGAATTAAGAATGAAAATACAAAAAGAGAAACTGAAGATACAAAGATTAAACAATCCTTCAGTATGAAAGACACAAAAAGTCAACTAGCTGCAGGAGGGCCCTCGCTATCTTCCTCATCTTCGATCTCCTCGTCTGAAGGCCAGGCGACTTCCTCATCCCCTTCTGGCATAAAACGCTCATAATCCCTTCCAGCAACAGGACCCAAGTCAGGCTCAGCGCCAGAACCAGAAAAGCTGCCCTTCTGACCCGAATAATAAGTATTGAAGGTACGCTTGCTGGGGATTTCTAAATGCATAGGGTGAGGTTCAGTCATGTTGTAGCGACAGTGGGCTTTCCAACGTTTTATCTGCTCTTTAATCGAATCCACTCCGCTGGCCATATGCTGTTGAAAAGACCGGTCGAAACGCCTCAGAGCCTTCTCATTGGAGTGATCCTTCATGGCGAAGAATTTCTTCGACTGCCTCATGCCTTTTTCGAATTCACGCAATAAAAGCGCATCATAGGCAGGGGATCTCTTGAAACGATCAACCGATTCAACCTCCAGCACAGCCTTGAGATCGTTCAGAATAACTTCATGCGAGGACAACTGGTTGCGCAAGTCCAAAGCTTCACGCTCAGCTTTCTCCTTTGCCTCCTCAGCTAGTCGCTCAGCCTCAAAACGTGCTGCGAGTGATTCTTGATTAGCGGAGAGTTGCTCTCGCAGCGAACGAATCTCTTCCTCAGCAGCAGCTAATTTATCTTCAGCGACAAGTTGAGCTGAAAGATAGCCATCCGCAGATTCCCTCATCTGAGCGAGATGCTGAGTATGGATTTCCTCAGCAGAGAGTTTCTCAGCGGCCAAAATAGAAGTCTGTTCCCGCAGGCGTTTCACATCCCTCGAAAGGAAATTCCCTCGCCTGTAAGCGTCGGTCAACTCAGACATCATCTAAAAGAGAAAAACAGTCAAGTCAGGAAACATACGAATGAAAAACGCAAAACACGAATATCGCAAGAGACTCACCAGGGACTGACCAAAGAAAAATTCCATCTTCTTGTTGCAGGATCTGCTCTTCATGTGCTCCCAATCCTCATCAATATAAACATTGTTGTTCATTATATGTGAGCAAATCTCTGCAGCCGTGAAATCTGAAAGGGACACAAACCCCTCTCCCTCACCAACTCCGGTTGGATCCACGGGAGGAACTTCACGGGCAATACCCGAACCTGACGCAGAAGCCCCAGTTTGCTTCGATGGCCCCGACCTATCAGCTGGCCCCGGCTGACCAGATGGCCCAGGCTGATCAGCAGACGACACGTTCGGCTCATCTACAGTCGCTGGAGGAGAAGCTGCACCAGTTGGAGAGAAAGCAGGAACATTCAATTTACTAACTCTTTCAGGAGGTGGAGACGCTACCTCACTCATCCCTTCAGCGGGGGCTTCAGGCACAGTTGGATGAGTAGAGGGAATTTCGGCGAACACAGGTCCATCAGCACCCTCCTCGTCAGAAGAAACGACATACTGCACGACTCTTGATGCCCGCTTCAAAGGTCGAGTAGTATGGTCAGGGGTGCCCTCAGCCGGGCGTTTTCCTCTACCAGTCCTAGGAGTTAGATCATTCGCAGGATCAAGAGGAATTTCAGGGACATCCGCGTCAAAAATAGGAGTATCACGGACTGGCCCTGAAACTCCAACTTTTTCTTTTCCCTTACGGCTGGAGGTAGCTGCAGGAGTGGTCGCAGCAGAGGTATTCGCAGCAGGAATGTTCACAGCAGCCTCTGTGTACACAGGGGGTTGTTCCGATTCGACCCACCCTCAGGAATATCACCAACTTCCTCGCCATCGGAGGGATCGCCGCCATCCGGACTAGCAAGTCCTTCCTTGGCCAAACCAGCAGCATGTCTTCTACTGGTTGCCTCAGAATTCTTTACTGCCCGGGCGTGTTGATCGCAAACTGTGTCAAAATCGCACACTACAAGAAAAATAAACAAAGTGTCAACTAACAGAATAAGATAGTAAAACAAAGAAGGAATGGACAAAGACTTACAGCGAGGAAGCCTTGCATGTAGGCGTGTGAAAATCCCCTCGGAAATCATTTTTTCCTCATCCAAGAGGAAGGACCTATCCCTTTCTCTCAAAGGGAGGACAGCTGCTGCGGCGAGGTGAGAAACCTCTCTATTCAGTAAAACAGGGGTCGCCTTCAACCAAGCTTCAGGCGATGTGAAGTGCCTAGGAACTTCTTCGCCAAGAAATTGTGGCGACTACTGGCAGGCAAATCACGACCCCACTCGCCATCAACGAAAAAACCAGCTGTTCTTCCACCTCTTGTTCGAAGTGGGAAAACCCCAGATGAACCCCTTTTTCTTCTCATCACCGGAGATTTCTACTTGACCGGGTTCGCCACGCCCTCAGGGATCCAGCTCTCCACGGGCGAAGAGATAAGGAAATACGTACCACCATGGCCCGCCTGCCTTAGCTTGTAAAAATGGCGGATTTCACGAGGAGTAGGGGGCCCGTAACCCTTCAACTTCCACATGAGGCACAGGCACATCAATATTCTGTAGCTATTTGGAGCGAGCTGTGCCGGCGCAATTTGAGCCTCCGTAAGAAATCTGGCGATGAAAGGCTGAAGAGGGAGAGTCACCCCACAGCTAAGCATGGCCCCGTAAATAGCGACTGCATTTTCGGGAGGATTCCACACAGCCCGGTCGCCAGGTAAAATGAGATTCACTGAGTCTGGCAGGTCAAAACGACTCTTGTATTTACGAAGCTCAACCTCGCCGACCACATTACCTCCGTATCAAAAGAACACGGACGGTTTGGCGAGAAGCGTAGCCTATCCCTCTGATGGTCTTCAACATCGGAGTCAACAATCGTCTGCGCATCCAGCAGAGATTCACGTGGAACCCTAGAAGCGCGTCGTCTACTGCTTGTTGGTCTAGAAGATTTCGGCATTGTTGGAGAACCGCTGTTAGAAGATGAAGGAGAGATGTTAGGGATAAAACATCTCCAGAAGATGGAACATAAACAGAAATTGGGACCGAGAATCTGGACGAAAATTACGAATCAGAGATTCGATTTTGTCCGCAGTACTTTTATCACCAAGCTCCATGGCTGCATCATTCGATTAAAAAGAGAAGAGCGTAAGAAGGGTCCATGGGAACTCACCAGAAAACCCTAGATTCGCGAAAGATTCTAGAGAGGCAGGAATAATCGATTCCGTGAACCGTCTGATAAATAGAAAACACAGGGAAAGGACTGTAGCAAGCACTCGAAGGAACAAGGTAGATAAAAACGAAGAATCAACTGTTCTTTTTTTGCTCTGAGAAAACCAGTGGAGAAATAAAATGGAAAGAATGAAATGGAGAAAAGGAAACGATCGGGCCTTAAAAAGAGGGAGTTTCGAAATTCAAAAAGAAAATCAAGTAAAAGGATATGCAATTAATGAGAATGACAGCCACAGTGACCAGCCGCAATAGTCACCATCAAAAAACACATGTGGCATCTCGGGGAAAGCCAAGCGGTCAAAAATGTCTCTTCGTCCGTCGTCCGTAGGTAATAGGTGCGTCAACAATTATGTGGACCAAGTTGAAAGCTTGCACCAGAAGAATCAATTTCAATACAGCGCGTGACAAAAAGGAAAGAAGGAGGTATTACAAAGTGCATCGAAACCTTGTAAGTATAAATATAAATACTACTCGCAGAGACAAACGAAGTAAGAAGAACAAATCATTCGCCCAGCTCGGAGTATTTATGGGGGTATGTTGTATGCATAAATTCGCCAACCCGACACGTCATCAAAAAGAGTCAATAAAGATTGCCACGTCACTCATGACCGGGTCAATAAAGGAAATGTGACAAGTCAATGTCAAAGTACCTCCGAAACCAAAAAGGTCAGAAACACGCTCGCCGAAACTGGATATGTACTCGCCAAATCTAGATATATGGTCGCCGAAGAAAGAAAAACCCAGAAATAAATGTACTCGCTGCACCAGCATACTGGGCCT
Organism: Acer yangbiense; assembly: GCA_008009225.1. NCBI lineage: Eukaryota > Viridiplantae > Streptophyta > Magnoliopsida > Sapindales > Sapindaceae > Acer > Acer yangbiense. The sequence goes on from CM017762.1 coordinate 12,535,879, forward strand.
AAACCGACTCGGCAGAAACACGGAATAAACCCTACACTTTAGAAAACCCATAACAACAAGGAATCAAGGGGGAAAAGGAGAACCTATCTGTATCCGCAGCAACGTGGGATTCCCAGTACGAATCTGAAAGGATCCTACTATGAGCAGGACTAAAATCAAGGGAAAAACCCTAAATATCATGTATAAATAGAACCACCTATCCCACGAGAAGGGGTTTCAGAAAATCGAGAGAAAAGAGAGCAACTGTAAGAGAGATCTAAGCGTGTAATAGGCAACGAAAACCTAGTATTATTTTCTGCCCCAGGGGCGCCGTGTTTTTTCCCATTCAAGGGTTTTCCACGTAAAATCGTCTTTTGCATCGTTCTTAATTTTCTGTTTATATTAAATTGATATATTGTTGAGTGCATGGCAATCCAAATTCACACAACGTCAACAGATGTATAATACTATAAAACCATAACAATCTCGAGTACACCTATGAATATAATTTGCTAAATAATATTGCGATCTAACCATCATGATTATTAACCATAAACCCCGAATCAATGAGACACTAATTACGGACGACTAAAACCCAGTTAGATCTCAAGTGTAGATTAGAACATCATGGTAGTACATATTTAAGCTACCATGCAAACCCGCTTGGTAGGGTATTTAATCTCCAAAATTGTTCAAACCATATAAACTTGTTTTCTATCATCGTAACTTTTAACATCACTTATGGTCTTTAACCAGTTTCTTATTAGATTATATATCCTTCACTGATCCATTCGTCCACAAAGGAGAGATTTAGAAGAAAATATCAAGCCATAAACTTTAGCATACTGTAAATAAAACAAATTCTTGGGTTTTAAAACCTATTCGATCGGGGGGCTCAATCATTCACGAGCCAAAAACGACCTAGCTGGTCACAACTGACACTGGTTATTTTATTTTATTCCTTCCTTAATTCGTTATCCCTCAACTTTCTTGCATATATCGATCAAGATTAAATGGCCTATGACTAGATTCTCTTTACCCTTTTGGAAATCTCTATTTCCACTAATATGCTC